>OZ010581.1:127788183-128008183 GCA_963932145.1 Acanthosepion lycidas
ATTATAATCTACCCTTATTTGCTAGCGTTTTAATCTGAAAAAAAAAATTGGTATGAATATGTTTATCCATTAATCCTACATGGGCTTATAATTCGTTATTGTTATCTATGCATACATGTACGTATGTATGTGTAAGTGGTTGTTTACATATCTGTTTATATATGTGTGTATAAACATAAGTACATATATCTGTGCTTGTTTGTCTGTTGGTATATATATATGTATATATCTATGTATGAAGGTGTATGAGTATGTATTTGTATATATATGCGTGTGTATATTTGTGTGTATATATACATATATTTGTGTATAGGTGGATACGTGTATGTATATTTATATTTGTATATATGTGGATATTTTATTTGTATGTTTGCGTGCATATGTGAGTTTGGTTGTTCGTATTTATGTATATTTATGCGTATGTGGGTCTATGTATATATGTCTTTTTTCTTTGCTTTGTCTATAGCCCGATATGTGTATTTCAATTACGCATATGTATGCATCGTAAACAAGCAAGTATATGCACATCATACTTTTATTTGACCCTCTTTTTATCTATATTTTTGATTGTACGTTATTTACATTATTCGGACTATTATCCTCATCTTGGTCACCATATTTATTACAACTTTCGGCCGTTGTATGCTCCGGCCTTCGTCAGGTGGTTGGAATGTCGAACTGAAATCTTTATTTCGATCACTAGGGTAGACTGTTCTAGTTCCACGTTCCATGTTTAATGGATGTCAGTTATCAGTTATCTCCTGTTAATTTCCCTCTGAAAGTTCTCCACTGCCTTCACCGAGTATTGAACTCACACTCTTTGGATCCTGTCACTGGATCTAACCAACACCTTTATCCACTTTAAAGGTAGTTAGATCCAGTGACAGGACAATAGTCCGAATGTACATAATACCTCATCTCAGAAAAGCAGACAGATGTTTGATTGTGTATATTGGTTTCTATACATTTATTAAAGTATTTATGCTTGCATTTTGGTGAAGTCTTATTATTCGTACATTTGCAAGTGTGTGTCGTCCATTGCAAATGCTTTTACCTGTATATACATATGTCTGACAATTCTTTTTGCGTTTTTTTACATGTATATTTGTCTTCATTTTTCTTCTTTTTTCATCCCATTTTCTTTGAAAAACAATTTGAAACATTTGTAGTGATTTTATTACATGCATATGCTATGAATTTGAATAATTACGTATATATATATATATATATACACACATGCATTCATGCAAATATCTGTCTTTGTTAATGCATATATATACATATATACTTTCATATATATACAATATGTAATATATCTGGGTGCATATATGTATTTGTAACTCAGGTAGACGTCTTTGCACATATATATATATATATATATATATATATATATATATATATATATATATATATATATATATATTTAAATCGTGTGTATTTAGGCAGCACTTTTTCATTCATACATGCTGATGAACAAATAAGATGCTTTCTAAGAAATGTCAATACTAAGCAAATAGTATATAATACTGTTTCTACTAATGTCAAACATATTAATCTCCTATATCGTAATCAAATGCATACTAATTATAAACAAGATGAAAATATACTAAACAATTTAGTAAATACTAATATATCAACAACAGATCCTAGCAAAAAAATTAAATTAATCATATACTACACTAAATCTAGTATATCCAACTTAATTCTTCGCAATGATTCTTCTCCCCCGGTTAACGATTTGCAAAAAACAACATAGTTTACAAATTCAAGTGCCTTTTGGAAGATTGTATCTCCAACGAATTAAATAATATTTATGTTGGTCACACCACAAATTCCCTTTCACGACGCTTGACACTACATTTGAATGAAAACTCTAACATTTTTAGGCATTTAAAACAACATGCCTGGCCGCACACACAATTCCGTAAAATCATTGTCGAAAACCCAATTATACTTAAACATGAAAACAATAATAAAAAAAGTAAAATTTCTTGAAGGTATATACATAAAACAGTTGAAACCTAACCTAAACAAAATAAACTATGAAATCTCCACAAATATCCTTAAATGTCTATAATTGGTAACAGACACCATTGGTTTATACCGATGGCTTCCCATACTTAATACTTCTCGAATTCACTCTCGCGTGGTCATGCGTGACGTCATGAGCTGCGGTGCGATTTTCGATTCCAGTGTATTATATGCACGTGTTTATCGTTGCATAGATATCATCCATGTAAACAGAAACAGACTATCATCACATTCTTTTCCGTGTATTGCTTAATATATTGTAATGTAATTGTCATCTTTGATAATGGCTTATGTAAGCCGAAAACTTAGATTGGATTAAAAAAATAAGTATCAATATTGTCATTTTCTTTCTTCGTTTAATGATGATGTTATTAAGCTTATCAGACGTTATGAAAAGAATTTACATAAAATAAATATACAACACTTGTCTATATTATTCATTGAAACATGTATGAATATATATATATATATATATATATATATATATATATATATATATATATATATTTATATATATATCTACGTATGTAAATGCACTCATTCTTTTATATATTAATATATTTACGCATATATATATATATATATATATATATATATATATATATATATATATATATATATATATATATATATATATATATATCAGAATTATATTTATCGATATTCTCACGTTCGAAATAAAGACCCATTATAGCTATGTAAATATATGCCATGACAATATTTTACTTTTTGGTCGTTTATATCAAATATGTTTTCGTGGAATGCTTCTTATTTTGAAGCCAAGAATAGTTTCTATCAAAGAGCAGTTAAATGACATACCTGTGGAATGTCTGCAAATTGCACGTGGAAAAAGTGTTCATCGGTACTAATTGGATCAAATAGTCAGTGTGTTAAAATCGACCGAATTTCAAGATATTTCCATCTTTTCTAGTTACAGGCCAGTTTCCCCCCATAGTGCTTTGGAGAAACAGCACTGATTTCATGCTAACAGAATATATATATATAGTGCATTTCAATGTTTAATTCATTGACAGCTAGAGTTCATTTAGGGATTCTGACTTCAAACAACTACTTTATAATAACCAAACTTAAACCATAAACGTTTTATTAGTTGATTTATATCTTGAAATCTTAACATTGTTTCCACACTAAAAGCATCACTGCGATTAAATTCACTGTTGGCTCTCTCAAATGAGGATTTATCAAAATCTATCGGCTAATACTCCAACAGATTGATATTGCAGTTATAGTCCTATTTGGTGTTTATCTATTTGTTTTTTCTTTTGTTGATGATTTCTTAAAGGGGCCTTAAGATTATGCTGTCGCGATGGAATCCTATTTTTAAAAAATAATTATAATTTAGGCTCTATTTCTGTGTCTAGCATTGTTTTTTTTTAAATAAAAAAAAATATTAAAGAACTTCGGATCATCAATGTAATAGTTCTTTTCTATATTATCAACACACACACACACACACATATATATATATATATATATATATATATATATATATATATATATATATATATATATATATATATAAATAGTGGTACTCGTTTGAAAAAAACCTTAGGTGTTTCAGCTTGGGATTGAACTCAGGAAAACTGAGGGATAAAAAAAGAAAAAACTAAGGCCATGAAATTGAGGCGAAAACAGTCGTTCATAATTCAAGCCAAGCGTCTAAAGAAAAAAAAAGTACAAAATGAGTAAAAATAACTTCGTAAAGTGCTCAATACACTAAGTAGAGCAAACCTAATATATACATACATACATACATACATACATACATACATACATATATATATATATATATATATATATATATATATATATATATATATATACATACAAATATATATGTGCGTGTGTTTTTTGATAATATGGAAAGAACTTGATTTATCAAGGGTTTGTAATCGTAAGCATTGATTAAATACCCACAAAAGCAATATACTACATGTAGAGATAAAATAATTTTATAAATGTGTTTTGATGACATCTATTTTCTTTAATCGGCTTTTGATAAATTACTAATGCTGGTCATTTCGGGATGGCATATTTTTTCAGTAGAAAACATTTTCACTGTAGCAGATGTTAAATGAACGAAAGCATCATCGGTCCCTCTTAAAAAAATTTCTTTTCGTTCTACAACGTCTACATACATCTTCAACGGAGTTCAGAATCAGTCAAACAAATCCATTAAAAAACGATTTACTCTGTCGTCTGCTGCTGAACAAAACATTGTTGGTAGGATAAAGGCAAGATACATTTGTGTGGTGGGGCAGTAAACGATTACAGTGTATTAGGGCGTTAACTAAGAAAAGAAGGTAGAAAGAGAAGAATATTATTACCTTAGGATTAGCGAAGGAGATGGAATACAGCATAACCATTTGAAGGAGAAGTTAAGAAAAGACTACCACAGGTGTGTGCGTCTGGTACTAAATACCGAGCTAAAATATTCAGCCACCCCACCACGAGGGTTGCATGTTGCACAAGGCCGGGTTTAACGTGGGTTCTCAGAGCCCATTGGCTCGGCAAAAAAAAAAAAAATGCCCTTAGAACCCGCATAAACGAGATCGGGTTGGTCAACCTCCCCGAACGAGGCTCTGCATAGCCTCGTCCGGGGTCTTCTGAGCTGAATTAAAAAAAACAAAAAAACAAAAACGGAATATCAGCCATAAACACCTTGGTTGTAGCTGTGCTACAATACAGTTTCAACTGTCGATCATATTATTTCAACTAGCAAAAAAATGAATATACTTACAGACATAACAAGGTAATGATATATGTGCACTGGAAAATATGCAAGAAGCACAAAAATCAAAACCACTGAGAGATGGTATGAGTCCCAACCAGACACACTTACCCAAAATAACGATGTAACTATCCTCTGGGACATGCCAATTCAAACTGACAGGAAAATAAAAGCCAAAAGACCTGATATAATCATAAAAGACACGAAATTCAGAAAGTGTCTGCTTATTGACATAGCATAGTACCATCTGATAGAAACACCTCCATGAAAATTATCGAGAAATTGTCCAAATACAAGGACCGGGAGATCGAGATTAACAGGATGTGGAGAATGAAGGCTGAGACTGTCGTACCAATAGTAATCGGAGCACTGGACCCCGTGTGAAAAAGAAATGGACAATTTTACTAATAGTGTCCCAGGTAACTTCAACATAAAAGTTGTCCAGAAAACCGACTTACCAGGAAGATCCCATATCCTCAATTAAATGACAATTCTCCTACAGGGCCTAAGGACTATATTTTTGACCCGGCTCTACAGGATACAAAGCAGGAAACATTCACAATAATAATAATAATAATAATAATAATAATAATAATAATAACAACAACAACAATAATAATAATAACAAAAACAACAACAATGCTACTACTACTACTACTACTACTACTACTAATAATAATAATAATAATAATGATGGGAAGGTATTTAGGTAGCGTGTTCGAATATTTATATCCTTGTTAAACAAAAATCGGAGAAATAATCTCGGATCCAGATGATGAATTTAGGTCAAAAATGTTATTGAAAAACGCGTGTGTCTAACCAATGCTTTATTTCACACCACCAGATATTGCAGCGCCGTATTTCGTCATTTGCATGTGGGCGACAGTAATCGCTTTGGTCAAAAGACTCTTCCATAACTGTCTCCATCTGTCCGAGTGGGAGCAATAAAAGGCTGCTATCTCCTGTAGTCCGTTTTCACATGTTGCAAAGAAAATCGAAAGGATATCAACAGGCTTCACTCATATTCAATACAAATTTCCATTTACAATTTATTGATGTGTTGCAGGGAATTCAGGAACTGTATTCTTCGACTCGTTCAAAGTATTCCTTATTCTTGTCACAGATTCTCAAATTAAGAAAAATACTTCAAGAAAATTATTTATGTTCACACAAACACAAATACACAGACACACATAGACACACAAGCACACACATATATATATGATAGGTCAACAGCATCACTTGAGAAGACACCAGAAGTGTTGAAACAGAATGTCTATTTTTGTAATAATTTTATAACATATTTATGTTATAATTTTCGAATAAATAATTATATATATATATATATATATATATATATATATATATATATATATATATATATATATATATATATATATATATATTAGTCCTTACACCTCAAGCAAAGACTGTTTACGTTACAGGGAGTGAAATAGAATGAGAAGACTTTAGTGCGAATTGAAGAAAAGGGCAATAAAGACACAAGATTCAGGGAGGCAATTTTATTGTAAAGTCAGTCGCCATCAACTGACGTTGTATTTGTAGAAAAGACAGAGGGAAACCATGTAATATCGGTGAGAAAGCGACTGAATTCGCGATGCCTGGTCAAGATCGATATATATATATATATATATATATATATATATATATATATATTACGACATTTTTTCTCTTTATACGTTCTTTTTATGGATAAACATAAAAATGCCTTAAAATAATTGTCCACTTCATAATGTGCGAAGTCATTTACTTACATTTGGATACGCATCGAGCAGATGTGAATGTATGAGAGAAAATCATGGTGAATTGTAGTTTAAAAACAATAAAATCAACCTTGCTCACCGAAACGCTCTTCTGTGGCTCAATCGGTAAAATCACGTGATGATGGTTCCGTATAGGAAACAGGTTCGATTCCTGGAGGAGGACGAATATTTTCTATGAAAATTTCTCGGATATTAAGCCCGGTAAATGTTGTTAATACTCTTTATAAACAGAGCATTTACTTAAATATTTCTATCTACAAATAGAACGTATAAACATAAAAAATGTATTTTTTTTAATTTTATTTATATTTATATATATATATATATATATATATATATATATATATATTCAATACATAATTGAAATAATAAAACAAAAAATATTAATATACTTCCCAGTGTATCTGAAAATTGTATTAAAATTTTTATTATTCACGACACACACACACACACTCTCTCTCTCTCCTTCAGAGACACACACACATACATATATATATATATATGTAGAGATTTTTACTGCCAACTTTCTTCAAGTGGATACTTTGGATTTATTATACTTTAGATTTATTAATGTACAACCCAGTTTGTCTAAAAATTTTATTTTTTTTAATAATTTTTATTGTTCAAAACATATTCCATAAATCTTAGTATAGGATTCAGTGTGATTTGACGCTCGGCGCGAACAACACCACAGGAAGCATGGCTCTATATTCCCTTTTTAAGAAAAGCTCATCACTTTCACTCAGATTATTTTCTCGACAGCTTCATATCTTCTCAGTTTCGTAGCCGAAGCCTCAACCCTTTCCACGAATTCATAGATTCATTTTTAATCCGTCATTTTTATTACTTTAAACGTTATTATTAAAATGAGGCGTCTGTTTCATATACGAAGTATCCACTTTAATTATATATATGAATTGGGATCAAATAAATATCAAATATGAATCGAAATCCGACAACATGACAGGATAAAGAACAAATAAACTTTTATCAATGTTTCATTTTGATAAAAGCTTCATCAGAGAATGAGATATGGAGAAAAAAAGATGGAAATTCTGCTATTTATATTTTTGTGTTATTTGATTTCAATTGCTAATTAGTCTTCACGTGCATTTGACTTGTTAAAAAACGTTAGTATAACTTATGATATATTTGGCAAAGTATTCATTGCTTTTGCGTATGATTCTAACGGTTTCGATGGTAAAAACTCAATACCAGTTATAATTTCTTTACAATTAAGAAACCATTTTCTCTCCAAAAACATTGCAATTATATAAAGGTCAGTGGAGTGAGGAAGATGATTGATTTTTTTTTTTTTTTTGGTTTATCAACTATTTGAAACTTATTTAAAGTCCGAAGATATTCGATGTTTTACGAATTTTCGTGTTTTGGCAAATGTAAGGGCTTTATTTTGTAACAGGTATTTATGAAAAAAAATAAAAATGTTGCTAGTTTTTCAAAAATTATTTATTCAGTAAATGCTTATAAACGCTCATGAATATTCATCAAGCTAACTATATATATTTCGAATAAGTAGCGCGCATATATAATATATAAATAATATATAGAGAAATAATATATATATATATATATATATATATATATATATATATATATATATATAATTATTTTAAAAAAATATGATTCCATCGCTAGACAAAAATTACTATGTTTCGAAACTGGTAATCCATATTTAATGTTTAATTTCAATATTAAACCTTAACTGTTGAATGAATAACTATGCAACGAAATGTTTTACTCATCGTTTTAAAATGGAGGTGTAATCTTGGGTTTATTTTTCATTATGAAGAGGCCTCTGCTTTGATGAAAGTAGGGGTGTTTGTTATATATATGGGTTGAGTTTTTTTTTGTCTGGTTACAATGGCTAATTTTATGAGGCTCCGTTGTTTTTTTATTACTATCTGCTAAAACTCCAACTGATTATGTTGTAGTTACACTACTATTTGTTGTCTTGTTTATTTGTTTTTTTGTTGATTTCTTAAAGGGGCGTTAAGATTATGATGTCGCGATGGAATCCTATTTTTAAAAAATAATTATAATTTAGGCTCTACTTCTTTATCGAGGACTATTTAAAAAAAATAAAAACAAAAATACTAAAGAACTTCGGAATATCAATCTTTCAGTTCTTTCATATATTATCAACACACAGACACACACAGACACACACACATACACATACACACATAATTGATAGTTAGTAGGGATAATTTCAAAGAGGATGCACATCCAAAGAGAGCTCAATGTAAAAACAAAGCAAATATAATAATGATGAAAGAGAAGACTTCAGGAATCTATGGTAATAATTTATATAATGGGATCAGACACCTTCTCTTCAGACCAAACGATTTTACAACAATAGATGAATTTTAAATTTATCCAGACACTAGACACTTTCTCTATCGTACTAGCCCTTCCTCTCTCTCTCTCTCTCTCTCTCTATATATATATATATATATATATATATATATATATATATATATATATATATATATATAGGGTTCTTCCCCCTTCTCTTGTTCTCTTTCCCTTCCCCCATATTAAAGCCTTATTTTAAAATCTATATTTTATCATCTTATATTGGAATTTTTTTTTGCTTAAGTCTGGATAGATTTAAAATTCATCTATTGTTGTAAGATTGTTTGGTCTGAAGAGACGTGGCCTGTCTGATCCCGTGAAATAAATTATTACCATTGATTTCTAAAGTGTCCACTTTCATCATTATTTATTTATATATATATATATATATATATATATATATATATATATATATATATATATATATATATATATATATATTAATATATTAAGGAAACATTAAAGTTTCATATAGGTTTATAATTTATTTCATGAATATTGTTATATTCATCATTTCAGACCGAATGTTTCTAAGAAATGGAATCAATCCATCCAGACAGATATACTGGGATAAAAAGAAGAAAGATGGAAAAACGAAAGAGAGAAAAAAAAAGTCACTTTCCCACCACCGTTAAGTTTCATTCCTGTGCCTTTTGTATAATTATTATTTTCATGATAATTATTCGGATGAGACCTTAACTATGGTACTTAGACTTTATGAATGTAAGCACAGTATTAGATTGGATAGACCGAACCGTAAGTTATATGCAAACAGTTTCTTTTCTGACATAAGAGGGATTGTGAGTAATAGCAAAAAGACAAACATTTTAAAGGGCTACAAAGGATCGGAACGTGTGGAGAGCAGTGATCATGTAAGTCCTGAAGGAACGCGGTACAAAGGAAAAAAGAAAAAAAATACGAAGAAACAGAAGAAGAAGATACATATATATATTATCTAGATTAAATATTTAAGCAGTGTAAAATTTTCTCTATTGCTGTACTACCAAATACTACTTTCCCTGAAGGCAAGAATTGAATGAATGATATATATATATATATATATATATATATATATATATATATATATATATATATATATCATGAATATTGTTATATTAATATCTTCAGACAAAGATTTTAAGAAATGGAATCAATCCGTCCAGACAGATATACTGGGATAAAAAGAAGAAAGGGGAGGGGAAGAACAAAATGAAAATGAAGGAAAGTAATGTTAATACTAAAAAAGGAGAAAGAAAAAATTAAAAATATATAAATAAAATTATTTTCTTATTAAATAAAGGAAGAAAGAATGGGAAAGGGAGATGGGGAGAGTAAAATAAATGAAAGGAAAGAAGGAAAAATTAAATGATGAGCCAAAATAAATAAATACAATGACCGAGAAAACAATCCTTAAAGGGGCTAAAAAAGTTAATATGCCGAGTAAGGAAATGCAGAAGGGGATCGAAATTAAAAGAGTTGCAACAATTTGTCTAATAAAGTCATGACATTTTAGGCGGCAATTATCACCACATAATACAATCTTCTTCATTTTATCAATATATATTGATCTGTAATTACATGTAGCTCTCATTTTCGTTAATAACCTCCTTGGAATAATCCCTACAAACTACAAATTGGTATATATATATATATATATATATATATATATATATATATATATATATATATATATATATATATATATATATATAATTAACTGTCCAGTCGGTATCGACGTATGAGGATCTGGGAGATTTGCATGTTTTTCGTCAACTGCACATTGCAAAATTTCAGTATTGGCAGAACATGGTTGTACAGGAAAAGAAGAATCTTCGAGAAAGAATAACCATTCCAGTTTGGTCAAATAATCGGTGACATGTCCAGTCACTTAAATATTAATTTCCATATACAAAACGAATAATTCTTAAAACTTCCGTTGCTGAGGAGACATTTTTCTTTTATTTCATACAGTGTACATTGTCTGATATGGGTGGGAACAAAACTCGTTTTAAAAGAACAGAATCGATACAAAGTTTACGCATAGTGATATTGAAATAATCAGAAAACAAAGAAAACTACATTAGAAAGTAAAACTTAAACGTTATTTTCCCGTAAATATTGAAGAAAAAAGTCTCCTGAAAGGTACCTTTTCAAAAATTGACTTTCTTTCTAACAGAATATTTAATAATTACAGAAATATATCTTCTTAAGGTATTTGAAATTCATACCGTTATTACTATTTATTTTCTCCGAATGTCAATTTTACCGCTTTCTTCACTCTTTAATGAGAACATTTTTTCTTTATTTCCTCTATAAAAGATTTTATTTTTTGAGTTTGAATTTCTCAGAAAATAATTTTGAACCGAGTCGATCTAAATTGAAATTTATTTTCATTAATTGTCTCTTGTTAAATGTATCCTTAAACCTATTTCTATATTTTCCACAAGAGATATGCACCATAACTCACATGAGTGAAAATGAGCGAATGAGTGGATATTATATATAAATTTGCGTAATAGAATTTACGTAGGCGCAAATGGTGTACCCGACTGTGAAAATGAATTAGACACATCTTACAAGAAACGAAAGAACTGATGCAAAGGTAATACGTATTATAATGTGATTATATCTCGAATAAACTTGGAAATTTCGATTAACATTTCGATAAATGGTTTTTGTGTTTAAAAGTAAAAACTTTTTTTAAAATTTTTCTACCAATTTTTGAAGCAATCAATCATTGCGAATAAAGTATTTGTTTTTAATATCGATTAATAATCTTGTGCTTACATATAAGTTCTTATAAATCTTATACAGCAGTGAAACAGAAAATGAAGATTATTTTTAAATAGCATGAAAAAGAACCTGTTGAATTAGCAATTATGCTGTATTTCATCGCATATATCCGGCTTTATTTGATAATCTTTAGAATACTATAGATAGTGCCTTTGACAAATTTAAATGTTTAAGATCGGGAACTGCAAAGAAACTGTTGCTAATAACTTGAGAATGAGGTGACATTTTTTATATGAGAAAATATTGTCCGGAAAACTTAATACACTCAGGACAGCGAAAGAAATAAAAGCAGAAAAAAAAAATCACGGTTTCATTTGGCAAGTTTGAACAAATGGCTGGCGAATGAATTACCTAAAACAAAGGTTTGTAAATGAGGAAGAAAAGACGAGAAGCTGTGGAGGACCATTATCGTAAAATGACATATAGAAACAGATTATATCTTTATGAAGTCAGGCGAGGTAAATGGCATTTTACGGCATCTGGATAAACTTTAACCTCCAATATTTATCAAATTCCCATATTTATCTGCAAGAGTTATTTTTCAGTAATTGTTATGGGAAGTAGTGAGTAAAAAATGTAGACAGTATCACTGCCTGAAGCAGATTCCATTGTTCGAAGGACTTAAGAATTTCAGTCATAGTATGATTTTGCGGGCTGATATATCCCCACGAGTGGTTCAGATTATTTGTGTATAGGAAATATATAAAAGTATAAGGTCACTAGAAATAGAGTTACTTACTCGAAATATGGTTTTTCGTTGTATCTATACACAAAATAAATCATTTTTACAACTCCAGAAGTTAGAAAATAATTTGAATTCCCAAAATATCAGGGCGCAGAAAATTATAAGTACGGCAAATAAATCCAACAATATTTTAATACAAGTGCTGTACTAAATGATAGGCCCAAGAGACACTCAAGGTTGAATATTACTGGTGTATGAACGTTAGAAAAGACAAAAAGTGCAGTTTATAAAGTTATGTTGGAAAAATATTGGTTAACTCTCGGTTTTGAATGTTAACAACAATGATGATCTCATCTCGGCTTGGCCGGTGATCGCGAATTGTTTCGGTTCGGCAATGAAATAATGTTAAATTAACTATTTTTATTAATCATGTAGAGATGTATTTTATCTAACTATCCAGTGGGGCTCGCCTTTCCTTTCAGTGGGGAGCCATTTCGGACACGAAAAAAAAAAGTCTACATCTCTTGACAGGTAAAAAATAACTCGCTGAAACATTTTCTCTTATTTCCTTCCCACACTACCCCAGCCGATCAAAATCTACTTCTGTATTTCACATCTGACCCGAGCTGTCTACCTCCGGAAGTCGGAACCAAAATGCACTTCCTCTAAAAAATAATAGTGATAAACTATTATTTAATATCGGCTTGAAAGGTCATGATTGTAATGATCGTGAAAACATCCTGCTGTGAGTTTGTGCCACAAGGAAGCAGTTCTTGGTAAGAAGCAGTCCGACTGGAAATTATTCATTACTAATGGAATATGAAACGAACGAAGATGATTCTTCCTTGTGTACGTGACTTGGCTGCTCCAAGCTGAAAACATCAGGCCTGGTGTAACCAAAGACTATAGGGGTGAAACCAATTCGAGAGTGCAAATTAATTCTTTATATTAATTATTTTGTTCGGGGAGTTATCCTCATCTTATACCACCATATTCACAATAGACAGTGATATGTCCCAGAAAGGGATATATTTCATCGAAGTAGCTAAGTGGGTTTGGATACTGTAACCAAGTAGTACACGTTAGCAGTAATCGACCAGTACTCGTAGTCGCAGGTAATAGGTGTAGCCAATGGCGTAGTCTAATGGGCGTCGTCATAGACTTAAACTCTGTCGTACCTCCACGTCCGTCTGTATTTATGACGGACACCAGCCAATCATATTCCAGTGAGGGGGAACTCAGGTGTATGCATATTCCATTATATCAGACAGATATTGAAGGATCGGTACGGACCCGATATACCGAAAATATTAGGACAATTAGAAAAGTCCCATCAGAAGCTGTCACAAATATCGAACCATCTGATATTCCTGCACCAATACAGAGACTTATGACTCATCCCTTCAGACCTGGCACAAGACTTCCCGTGAATTCAAGTTTGGCCCGTCTGGTCGCAGAAAAAGCAGGACACGCCCTTGTCCGAGAAAGAATCCCTGATAACCGTTAGATAGAATAGAAACTGCAATTCGATATCTCCCAGAGGTTCGAGGCATTCTTCAAAAGGATTATCGGTGAAGAAGACCGAATTAGGATCCAACACGACCTGGATAAATTTTTAAAATTTAAATTCAATGCAGCCAAGGCCTGCCAAGTACAAAAAGTGAACAGATTGAACGATCAAAAGGTGACGAACAAGTGTCACCGCCCCCAGTAAACACAGTAATCAGCATCAGTGAACGCCAGCCGAGTGCCTCTGGGGAGTCAGTACTAAACAACGGTCCCAACTTCTCCACAGTCAACAGGCGGTTACCATACTTGGACATCATTGCTCGAAGCGTGGAAATAACCTTGAATATTTAGCAGACTCTGGTGGATGCGTTAAGATGGAAAGTGAGACAGGTACTGGAGAATGCCAAGCCGTCCAAATCAAAGATCATGAAACTGGCTATTAGCACCTTACAGAAGAATGAAAATATCATCATGTCAAAAGCTGACAAAGGCAATGCGGCTATCGTAATTGACATATCGGAATATAAAGGAGAGCTGGAAGACCTCATAAGAAATATTAGTTACAATAAGGAAAGATCCAACAAGGTGACAGAACGAAAACTGGCGCAGGTGAATATGGCAATACAGATGAGGACAATATAATGTAAATAATTACAATAGCAATTCTCAGAAATATAGTCAAAATAATTCATCACCCATACTGGCGCGTAGTCGATTTTGAACTCTATCAAAGCAGGCAAATAAGGACTGGGCAGTTTTAGTTCAAAAATTATTTACACACAGACTTATTTTCAACTTTTTTGTTATTGACACAACGTTTCGACCGTTGTGCATTCCGGCATTCATCAGGGTTAGTAGTCGATACCTAGACCTCAGGGAATTTCGAACCGGATTCTTTTTTTCTTAATAAACTGGTGTTGATAATTTTCATTCCGTTTAGGGATATCTCGAATGGTACTTATTTAATACTCTTGAGTTAGTGATCTTACTATTTCCACCGAGTTCTAGTAAGCGTTGTCCTGTCCAGAGACAAAATTCGCAACTACTATGTCATAAATTTCATGAACACTTTTATCCACTAGGCTATTGGAGCTTGTATTTAATATCTCGAGTTTAAATCGCCGATATAGTTTCACATGTTAACTTTATACATTCGAAAGAAGTATAAATCGACATACTTGAACTGAGACCCATCTTGAAAACCATCCACTCAATGTCACCCCTGACAAAGAGCTAGCCATCATTCTTTGAATTTTCTTGGGTTCAATGTGCGTTGGTATTAACTGCAATCTGGATAATCGTTCTCTAGTTATGTTAATGTTGATATTAAGCGTTTCTTTATAAGGAAACATTTTGCATTAATTGACCAAACAGTTATTACTGTCTCTTGAAATCTATAAAAATTTTCTTTTCAAACAACTATTCAGGAAAACAGTCTTCTGATGTTCTCTGTTTTCGTTCTTTCCAATATTACTCGAGGATTACTTCCTAAGCTTTTATTTGACGGACTATGGAACATCTGCATCTTGATTATATAATCATTTTCTCTTCGAGTTACACGTGATACTCATTTTTGCTGTTGCTGCTAATGAAAGTTCTCAAGTAATATGGTTTCTGTTATCTGGAACAGTCCTTTGTGATTATGTAGCATCAGTCCATAATGTTCTAAAACGGACGGTCTTTGATAAAATATTTCTGAAACGGGTTTGGCGCCAGGCATAAACGTCTCAATCTGATGAAGATATTTAAAACATGACTCAAGATTTAAGTTAATGGTTGGAATTAGTAGAAAACTACCTCTAGCGTACCCTATTCTATGTTAAATTTCCTTATCTCATATACTAAATTAGTTATAGTGATTTTGTAAATGCGACTTTGATTTGGCACAAGGCCGAAAGTATGTGGATCGAAGTCACTACTAAGTCGTAACTGATGTAGTCAGACAGTTACACCATGTCGAAATGCCCTTATGATTTTCTAAGCACAGCTTTGATGTGGCACTAGGCCAAAAGCACGGGGAACCCAGTTAGTTTCTAACTCACTACTCAGTTGTAAAATTTCTAGCGAGGTAAGCTTTCTAACCATTAGTGCACAAACTAAATTAGTTATTACTGATTTCATGTACTAAAATATATTTACTAATTCTTGTATCCTGATGAGGGATAATTATAAGATAATTAATACCATAAAAATAAAATATTGACGATATGTCTATAAAATATCTTAGTTTATAGAAACAAAGAAAGAAGACTAAACTATTACGTGACATACAGTTGCGGACAAAATGAAGAAGATGCTGAAATAACTTTTGGTTGTTCAAGAAAGGAGACATATGGAGACATATAGAAAATATATAGTGATTCGTTCTGTAGAGACTTTGACGGAGAATGGACAAATGTTCAGAACGGCACTGTTTTCGTCAGAAAAGTAGGTATAAGTTTTTATCAAAATTGTTTTATATTCTATAATTTTCACAGACAATAAATATGATATTAATTGTTATTGTCTGAGATTTTGATGTAATTTGAGAGGATACCTACTTTTTTGACGAAAACAATGGCTTTCTGAACATTTTGTCCGCAACTGTATGTCCTATTGTATTTCAAAGTTGAAAACAGTTAAAGCAACAGAAATGTGGTTCTACAGAAGGAAGTAGAGGATACCATAGGTCAAATACGTGGGCAATGACGGAGTTTTAAAGAAAGTAGAAACAAAAAGAAACCTTATACTTAACATCAGGAAGAGAGCATTGACATTGTCTGGTCATATAATGAAGAAGGAGGGCTTGGAAATTCTGTTCATCATAAGACATATTGAGGGCAAGAGAAACAGAGAAAAACAACACATAAACTACCTAGCGAGATTGTGTAAAGTAGAATTTCGAAGAGATATCAAAACGAAAAAATTAAGAAGAGTTACCAAGGGCAGGAAATTGTGGAGAGCCATAAATGCCATCATCCTGAAGAGACACAGCTCATAGAAGAAAAAGGACAGAGTAAAAGAACAAACCTAAAAAATGTATAGCAGAACAAGGTTTACAAATAAAAAATATATTTAGAGCTGGAAGGGAAAGGAAATTGTGGACAGCCATAATTGCCAACATCCTGAAGGGATACAGCTCATAGGAGAAAAAGAACGAGCTTGAAAAAATGTATAAAGGAACAAACAAAAAAAATTATTTAGAGCTGCAAGAGAGAAAAAATTGTGGAGAACCATGATCGCCTACGTTTTGAGTAGACGCAGTACATAAAGAAGAAGAAGAAGAAGAAGAAGAAGAAGAAGAAGAAGAAGAAGAAGAAGAAGAAGAAATTTTCATTTTTTAAGTGAGGATGAAAACATTAAAAAGTGTAATTATGAGAGCTCTGTCCGTAAAATAACGTCTGACCCATCAATGGGCGTTACTTATTTTGATATAAATCGGAACCCAACTTAGTACACTATGAGGCAAATTGTGTGAGAAAACAGATTCAGAAAAATTGTATTGTGCGGATTTTGTAATGGGGAGGAAATATTGAAATCCTTGCTATCCTCTGGACTCAAACACCGATCTTTTTAACGTAGGCAGATATGTTAACTAAAACAGACAAACATCTAGTATTTATTTATATTTTTGTAATTAAAAAGGATTCACGTTTATTTTCTCACCATAATTAAAAACTTAGGTTCTGTCCTGTCACGATCAACTATGCTACTCTCAATGGAGTTTCATACCGAGCACGTCTATTAGATGTTAAGTTTAATACAGATCTTAGGTGCAACTTAAATATACAATTGAATTGCTTGAAATTTTTTGTATCATTTCACCCCAAGCAAGGCGATACTGTAATTAGGGTGCAAGGATTTACTGGGAATGAAAGAGAATGAAAAGTAGGTGAAAAGGACAATAAAAGAAGAGAATACGACAAGACAGTGATGGTGATTGGAGTTTTTATTAAACATTTTAAAGACTATATTTTTTTCTTTTTCAACACGTCAGTTGAAATCTTCGCAGTATATAGTATTTTTGAAGTTATTGCTAACATTTTTTGTCGAGATTTACAAATTCTACGTTTCGTTCAATTTCGGAATCTAATCAATGGAATTTTAATAATCTGATTTGTTTGGAAAAATAATTTGACAAAATCTCTACTTTTTGGTTAAATAATTTCGTTAATTTAATTCAATTTTATACGATTTCATGGTAATCAATAGCTTTCAGAAAATTTCTTTTTTCCCTTTTTTTTTCACAGCGAAGAATATTTTTAGGAATTCTTCCTTTTGAGCATGCAACATACAACTGGATATGCGTCAATATTTCTTTCTGGAGCCAAATTCCAATTTTTCGAAGCCTTTGGCTTTGTGATTTGTTTATAGTTCTTGCAAACGAAGAGTGAACCGGAAACTGAATTTCTGTATATATATAAACTGAAGAAAATATATCCGAAAACAATATTTTTATTTAATAAGTATTTGTTATTTTAATCATTAAATTGTTTTTAAAATAGTGGCATTATTTTGTATGTTAAATAATAAAGCTTTTCATTTTTCCCCCCAAAAAATATATTGTTCTAATCTACGCCCCCTAGTAAAATCAGCTGTACTCTGTAACCTCTTACTTGTTTGCACTTCTCCCCAAAATTTGGTTTCGATCGGTCAATGTACCGCTATTTTAGAGGGTGTGACGGACGGTGGAACGAACGAATTGACGGACAAACGGAAGTCACAGAATTTTATATATAGATTGTAAGGGGTGATGCTGGAAAAATGGTAGGCTCTTTCTATCGCCCAGGAAGTATATGTCACCTTCTGTCATACTTTATCTTTACAAGAGTTAAATTAAACCAAAAATGGATTATTGCTGCCATACGAAGCCCGATTTTCTCAGTCATTATTTTCCAGGCTTGTTCAAAAGTTTTTAATGAAGCTTTGTGGTAGAAAACATTCTCCAATCGTTAGATTTATCAAAGACGAAATGTTGCACGCCAATCAAAATACTCTCGCAATTTTCATGGCAAATATTCAGATGAGCTCAATTCTTTAATTTCACCTGTTCAGGGCTTTACTACTCGAAGCCGTCATGACATTTTCCACGAACACGAATCACATTTATACCCCTCCTCATATTTCAAAAGTAAATAAGAGTTCTATTCAAATAGCTTGTTTCCCTTCAAACCGTTAATCTGTAGAAAAAGGTCCTGCATAGTTACTTCCGGGACTACTATAATCTTATCCTCTTCAAGTGTCCATAATTATATAGCTTCCTTATCCTCACAATCCTGCTAACTCTTCTTTCCATATATCACACCTTGTAACGATTTTAGCAGTAATCCTTTAACTTGAGCGGCTCTCGTGCCTTTATTGGGTGAGCTTTAGAGGAAAAAAGATTTATTTCTATGCAGCTTTAAGTTGCATTGAGGAAAATTACAGTCATTACATTGTTCGATTGTAACCAGCTGAAAGAACCTTGTCGAATCGATTAAATTATACGTAAGCAAATGTTTAAGACGCATAGCCAATCGAGTACAGTGCATAAAATATTGAAGAGCTCTCATAAAAAAAAGGACTAAGAGATTATTGGCTGGCCTATTTTACCTGAAATATCTTTCAGAGAACTGAATTATAGATTACTTAATTTCATTTCTATTCCCAGGTTCTGAAAGCAGCTTCAAAAAGTTTAGGATTTCGCTTAAAATAATGTCTTCGAATTACAAGAATAGAAGTACATGGATCTGTCATTGCGACATCTTAATCAAAATTTACAACCGAATAATATTATTAATATTAATAATATTAAGGAAGGATATTTTCTCGCTAGAATCCATTGCACGTTTATAAATCTAACATTTTTCGCTACATAGAATGTTACTACTATATCTCGTCTACTACTTCTATATATCTTTAACCGGTTACACTCCAGCCAAGGAATTAAAGTCATGAAGATACAAAGGGATACAGTGTATGGAGGAATTAGAAAACAGAAACATTATTAAGAATCAAGGAAAAATAAGTATAATCAGGAGGACAGTAGAAAGCAATTGAAATTGCATTTAAATTTTTGAAGTTGGCTGGAAAGCATGGAGCCTGAAGAGAGTTCCGCAATCGAGAAGTCCGAGAAAATAACTGTTAACATAGAACTTATTGTTACATCTAAACAGCTGTATATTGGTGAGACCTAGTCGCCAATCTAGTACTGCGTTTAAATTCATACAGTCTTTTTACCATAGTAAAGTTACTATGGAAGTATTTATAGAAAAAGCACATGGGGGAAACTTTACGGCAGGTAACTGAAGCCGGATGTCAGATCAGGATGAATAATATTGCTGATTCTTCTCAGGATTTTATCAATGACCTCTAGATATATGGTGAGAGAACCAGACCATAGGTGGCAGCAATATTCTAAGCATGGACGAATGGTAGACATATAGTTATGCAAGATAAATTCAGGAGAGAATAATTGCTTAGCATAACACAGTGGGCAACATTCTTAGCAGCTGAACTGCTAAGACTACATTGAATGGATTCAATATAGTCTTTCCTCTTCATATTAGTGGAGAACGTTAACCCGAGAGGGGGCAGTGAGTCACTCATCTGGAGGTTAACCTCAGCCATATTGATGGAATGCAGAAAACGGGTCTCTCAGATGATTCATAAATAGCATCTTAATTTTGGAGGCCTTACAATAAACATGTTATGCTATGCCCCAGTTAACAGACATCATCTATCAATTTTAATTGGCTGTGTCAATAGCAGAGATGCCAAGTTGAGAGGTAATGCCTTCGGGAAGGTCGTTAAAATTAGAAACCAAACAGGACCAAGGAGTGCCTGCATTAGTGCAAATGCGGAGTGCCTGCATTAGTGCAAATGCGGAGTGCCTGCATTAGTGCAAATGCGGAGTGCCTGCATTAGTGCAAATGAATCTAGAATAGTTCCACAACTATGGAACGTCCTTCCGATTTCTTGCTTCCCCGATAACTACAATCTTCAAAAATTTAAATGCAACGTCAATAGCCATCATTTGTTTTTTTTTGTTTTTTTAAACCTTGTTCCATTTTTGTCCTTTCCTCAATTTGCCCACTTCCCAGTCTTCTTATTCTCTTTCACTTTAACTCCCTGACGTTTAGTAACATTATTGTCTTGTTTGGGATACTTATATTTGATATTAAAAATTAATTTTATATAATATAAGTAATTCTATTACATATACTTGTTTTTAAAAGAAATA
Organism: Acanthosepion lycidas; assembly: GCA_963932145.1. Classification (NCBI taxonomy): domain Eukaryota; kingdom Metazoa; phylum Mollusca; class Cephalopoda; order Sepiida; family Sepiidae; genus Acanthosepion; species Acanthosepion lycidas. The sequence goes on from OZ010581.1 coordinate 127,809,315, forward strand.
TACTCTATTAAAATTAACAGTGAAAATATTTTAAAATTGTATTAGGTTGGTGCAAAAATAATGACGTAATAATGTCGTTTTTTGACGTATTTTTAACGTCAAAAAACGACATTATTACGTGATTATTTTTGCACCAACCTAATAGTACAATAAAACGTATTCTAACCTAAACATCCTTTAAAATTGTAGTTAAATAAAATAAAACGAATTCTAACCCAAACATATCTCTCAAAGTACTTCTGACACTAAAAAGAATCCAACAAAACACCTAAAGTAAAATAGAAACTAATAAGAAAAGCTAAAATATGTAAGCCAATAAATGACCCATGTCCTTTGTGCATACATGAGAAACTATATATTACTAGCTTTATATATAAAATATAAAAAATAAAAATTTACTGAATCAGAGAAATGAAATAGCTATTTTTTGCCGTCATTGTCAAAAACTTTTCCTTAAATAATATTTTGAAAATAAAATCTTAAAAAAAAAATGTGACCTGGTGATATACATACTTATATTTGATATGGAAAATAATTTTATATACTGGAAGTAATTCTATTCGTTTACTTGTTTTAAAAAGAAGCATTGTCTATTAAAAATTAAAAAGAAAAATATTTTAAAATAGTAGTTAAATAAAACGTATTCTAAACTGAAGATCCCCCCAAAAACCGTTATCTATACAAATAGAAAAAAATGCCGTAACAATGTTTGGTGTTAACAATAAAAATAAAAAAAAATTACCCCCCCCCCAGACGACGTGAATTTAACGGATGTCAGAATTGGTTGAAAAATACATCCCCACCCGTACCTAAGCACTTTTTCGAACGTAACAAACAACTGATACAACAAAAATTAATAAAAATGATCACGCTACCACCCCTTGTCCGGATGATTGGATTTCTCTGTAAACGTAAAGTATGAATTTCCCTTGCAGTTAAAACTCAGTAAATTTTTAAAAATATGTTACTCCAAAATTCGCTTAAGGATGAATTGAAACTAATGTTTTTAATTTAATTACAAAATTAAATTTAAAATTTTTTACTTCCATTTTTGAAACATGGTTATTACTGTGTAGCGAAAATTTATATTGAGCACTGTTTTATAAAAAAAAAATATCAATACGAACACCGGATTATATATCTTACTGTTCTTCCTTTTTAAACACACACACACACACACACACACACACACAAACACACACACACACACACACATATATATATATATATGTATATATATATATGTAACACAAAATTGTCCAAATCGTGTAAAAGTAAGATTGTGAAATTCTCAGATTAAGCTTTGAACCGTTTTATCTTAGAAATGCTTGAAGACATCGTGTTGGAATTCTCCGTTTTTTTATAACATTATAAGACTCTACTTTGAACAATATGAATTCATTTACCTTTAAGTTAAAATGACGATACTATTTTGACATAGTTTCCCTCTCTACTGTTTCCTCATTTTTAAAAAAATTATTCAACGTTCTCTTGATGGCTCTTGAATGGACTTTGAAGATGGAAGCCAGAATATGAATGTTGGTACCATTACGGAAAGTCCTGATTTTTTCCTCTCACCATTGCTCATTTGAGAAGAGAGTGGGGCTGACAGAAAACAATTTTAAGTTGTTCTATTTCTAGCTGAATCGCTCATAGTGTTTTTCAGTGATTCTTCACGACAAATAGTGTCAAGATGGCTAAATGTCTCATCGGAAATTCTGGGAAAATAAAAAACACAATTAGTTTAGTGTTTTTAGATATTAAAAGTTTTGTGTGAGTGGCAATTAACGCATACCCTTACACGATTTGTACAATTATGCTGATACGCAGTATACACATACATATATATATATACAGATATCTATCTATCTATCTATCTATCTATATATATATATATATATATATATATGAAATAAAAGATAGACTTTATTTACTGTTTTATTATCTTGTTTCGGTTTCGTAGTTAATATTATTCGCACATTTTCAGGATCTATTACAAGAATAAAATGATCAAGTTCCTAATGTATCGTAGTCCTTCGGGTTCCAAAGAAAATGGTTCTAGCTTGAAAGAAATCTGGTCTTTGCTTTGGAAGCTAATTAGAAAGGTTCATGCAGTCGGATTTAGACTGCTTCTCATTAAATCATTTCAAATTAACAGCATCTTTCTTATTCAATACGAAAATAACTATTCCTTTGGGCTTCGATTAATTTGACAAGAAAAAAAAAGTTTAGCCGCTTGTCCGTCCGGTTCAGTAGTTTTCTGTCGAAAAGTTTTTGGCCTTTGAGAATTGAAAATGAGGATTTAAGAATCAGTGAAAGCAAGACAAGTGGTTGGTTGTAAATAGAAACAGATGGAATTTGTATAGATTAGAGGGAACTTGAGGTTAAGCATCAAAGAAGTGGAAAGAGATGAACTGACAGCATAGGAAGCCGAAATAAATAGGAAAAAAACATATCTAGAGAAAGAGAGCGCGAGAGAGAGAGAGAGCGAGAGAGTATGAGGAAGGGCGAGAAGAGATAAATGAAATGAGAGAGAGTAGGTGGAAGGGTTTGGTATATAGCGACGTGTAGTAGAAATGAAGAGAGATAATTGGAATAGAGAATCATCAAGGGATCGGGGATTGTGCAGGAGAGACTAAAGAATAAAGTATCATGCATTTAGTAGAGAGAATGGGAAGATGAGGAGAGGTTTGAGTAAAGGGGAAAGGAGATGGAACACTTGATAGATGCATAGAGAGGAATAAAGTAGAAAAGATAGAGAGGAAGAGAAAAAAAAGAGACAGGTATAAAGGGATTTGGATGGAGGGGGGAAGATACATCAAACATACAAAGGGTTTGAAATGATGAAAAAAGATGGGAAGCCGAAATAAATTTGAAATAACATATTAAGAGAGACGATGGGAAAAATGGGGTCGGGTAGGCATAGCGATGGGGAGTTGAATAGTGGAGGGATATAGACAGGCAGAGGAGAAATAGGGATCGAGAGATATTGATAGAAAGGAAATGAAGGAGTAGAGAGAGAGGGCTATGTTTAGCGTAAAGGCTGTAGTGAGAGATAGGGAAAGATTGATAAATAGATTGAGAGAGGAAGAACGAGAGAGAGAGAGAGAGAGATATAGCGGAAGAGCGGGCAGAGATGAAGGGAAAGGGTGAAAGAGAGTGTGTTATAGAGAAGGAAAATATATATAGAGAAAAAAGACTGAGAGAGGTGTCATAGAGAGGAAGAATGAAGGAGTAGGAGAAAAAATAGGGAGGTATGGATATGGCTAGAGAGAGAGAGAGAGAGAGAGGAAGAAAGAAAGAAAGAACAATAGTAAAAGATAGAGAGAGTGGGGAATATATAGCATCTATCTCTGTATCTATCTTCAGTTTATTCATATCTATCTATCTATCTATCTATCTATCTATCTATCTATCTATCTATCTGTGTGGGTGTATTTTCTCCCATCTGCATCATCGTGCACTTGTTATCCATACCCCGCTCAAGTAAGGATTTATCTCACTACCAGTTGGTTGTAAATCAAGTTTGCCCACTCTATTTTAGCAACAAAAGATACAAATATATATAGAGAGATATATAAATATTCAAAAAGATATATAGAAATGATGAATGGTAGTGAAGACAGCTTCTTTGCTTTTTACTCATGACTGTATCGGAGTAAGTCTTATGACAAAAGCCAATAAATTATGCAGAATATATTTACCCGTACTTTATCGATTGATGTGAATAACTTGGCATAGATAGATTGATAGTAACAGACAGACATGAATCGCTAGCTTTATCGGCAGGCAGATAAATAGGTATGGACAAGATACAACAGATTAGCATTAACAGAGAGAGAGAGAGAGAGAGAGAGAGAGAGAGAGGATAGAGAGGGGAATAGAGAGGGAAACAGGTATAGAATCATCGCAACCGATTTAGCCACAAATTAATATAAACAGCAACAGGCTTAGATACATGTATGGTAAAAGACTTGTTAAGAGGCTTAGAAAGATGAAGAATAGATAGTTACAAGCATCCCTTCGATTAATTATCATTCGATTAATCTGATTTAGTGCATACGAAATCCTCAATTAGTGCCGTAAAATATTCTACAGTTCACCCATAGTAATTGAAAATTGTTTTTTACATAATTACCGATGTACACAGTAGCCGTACTAATCGAGGGATTCCTGTAGAGATAGCAACAAGCTTAGATAGATAGATAGATAGATAGATAGATAGATAGATAGCAACAGATCGAGTGAGATAGACATGTAAACGAGTAGATAGATAGCAAGAGATACTGAAAGATAGAAAGCTTTAATATATATATATATATATATATATATATATATATATATATATATGAAGAATTATAGTTCTAAGGTATGATATATTTATGTGATAAAGTGTTCAATAGCAGAGATAGAGCGTATGTAAATATAAAAGTTAGTATGGAAGTCATCACTCAGAGGCGACAGACTGTTTTATAGTAAGCACAATCATCCGGCCACAAATATGAAACAGTCTGTTCCCTCTTCAATGTTCACGTTTTTATATATATATATATATATATATATATATATATATATATATATATATGTATGTGTGTGTGTGTGTGTGTGTGTGTGTGTACATATTTATTATAATTTTATCATATAGACAAAACCATTTTACTCACTACAAAGATGCAAGTTTGTTTCAGTGCATTTCAATTGTACTTCGACGGGTGAGAATCTAAAATGATGAATTTGTCTATACGATAAAATTATAATAAATAATTATCGCTATACTATCGGTATCGAACCATCTTTTGGATTAATGCTGTGAACGTTGGAATTTACATATATTACTTTCGTTCTCATCACATCGGATATATATATATATATATATATATATATATATATATATATATATATATATATGAAGAAAAATATACGGAAAAAACAAACAAAAATCCTTATGTGCAATTATGCTGTTTTAATGTTAATATAATGTCAACGTCGAGCGTTTCGGTCTAATAAACCATCTTCAGGACATATTCATAAAATATAATTAACATTATCAATGCAACATGACAAAGACAAATGATTGAATTTTGGTGTCATTTTTCGCTGATTTAAAAATAGTACGATTTCCTGAATTTGGTATTTCATAACATTGAATTTTGCGGAGATAGCAAATTGGCTAATGATTCTTTTTCTTTTTCTTTCAGATTAGGCAGACATTTGGGCGATATTATTTTTCACACATAATTGCTATAACTTAAATAACATGATCCAATAGAGAAATAAATAAATTTTCATTAATGACACTGATTTATTTACTGTTGATTTGATCCGTCTTTATGAAACACCCTTATGTATAATTCGTCTTAATGTTACACCCTTTATTAGAACACGTAAATAAACCAAACTTACTGAGAACAGGATCTGAATTGATGTCTACATGTATCCATAAGACCAAGTAGCTTTCTCAAACACATTGAAACCTATTAAAAAAGGGAATACAAATTAGATTATACCTATTATAATATGCAACAACTATTAATATTTTTAGAATCCATCACTAATAACATTTCTTCTCTATCTATACACGCATACGATCCAATATTACTGTACTCGATATATTTATAACGTGTGGATATATAATTTCAACGTTTTAAGTATAAGGCTTGGTTCCAAACACATTAGATATATAGCCCCGACCTATTATTTTTATTTTTACAGCCTTATATTATATTTATACCCTGAATACTAGTTTAATTTAATTTGTTATAACCATAATATTTTATGAAAAAAAGTGAGTTATCCCCCTTGATATCTTGTTTAGGCATTTTAGATTTAAATCTAAATTTAAATAATTTTTTAATTGTTCGCCTTTCGAACTTAAGAATTTGAATGATATCAGTTATAAAAAATTACTTCTAATATTTTAGGTAACAATATTTAAATAAATAACACACAATTTGGAATCGTCACCAGGAGAACACCAACACTCTAACGGTCAGAATATACTCCGTACCTGAAGATTGCAAGACTGCATAAAACTCCGAGTCGTCCTATCGACATGGGATATTATTGATATTCACTTATATATATATATATATATATATATATATATAGATAGATAATATTAGTGGTAAATATACATATATATGCAAAATCCACAGGTGCATATATACACATGTATATTTTAGAATAAAAAATTTCCGAGAGGATAAAATCCAGGTAGAACTCAATGTCCAGGACAGAGTAAGGATATAATAAAAAGGCTTAAACACTAATATTCCATGGTCATAATTTATTCCATTCGTATTTACGATTCCAATGGAATAAATTATGACCATGGAATATTAGTGTTTAAGCCTTTTTATTATATATATATATATATATATATATATATATATATATATATATATATATATATATATATATATATATATCCCTCACCGGTAGCACGATTCTGGGTTTCATGCACGACGTAATCTTTAGGTGTTGAGCATTTTTTTTTATTAAGAGCGACACTATATGTGTGAATATTATTCTTAAATATTTACACACACACAGAAATACATACGGGCAAGTATATATGCGCGTATGTATAATCTTATCGTGTCCATACCTATATATATATATATATATATATATATATATATATATATATATATATATATATATATATATATATATATATATTAAAAAGAAGAGAGAAACCGCAAAAGTTTTCGGTTGTAATGTGGATTTAAAAAAAAATATTATGCTTTATTTTCCATAAATTTACATTTATTTTCCATATTTTTCCATTATGGAAAATAAAACATAATATTTTTTTAAAAATTCACATTAAAACCAAAAACATTTGCGGTTTTCTCTTCTTTTTAATATACACACTTTTCTCTCGTTGGAACTAATATAACTTCTTCCCTTTATATATATATATATATATATATATATATATATATATATATATATATATATATATATATTATAGTGTGTAGCTTATATATTATATCATAAAGTATTAATTTATACAAAAAGGTTAATGAAGAAAGCACTTCACTAACAAGACTTAATGAGACATTAACTTACTATAAATTCCTTGAATAATACGATTATCATATTTGAGATGTTGTCAGGTGGAATTTCAAATTGTCATCTTCGGGGCGCAATTTTTCCATATACACGCAAAACACTAAGACAAGATATGTGTAGTGCAGACCAAAAGATGTCTTTTTTAAATATGGTATTTATTGACAGTTAAATTATTTTGGAGCATGTGATATCGCGACGATAGATTTCTTGTTCAAATCAATCAAGTGAGAATTTTATTTGAAATTTGTTATGTAATAAAACCATGAAATTTTCTTAGTGAAGTGATTTCGCCATTAGTTACATTAATATTGTAAATAAATTCTTTGTATAAATTACTTCTTTATATATATATACCTGGATAGATAGATAGATAGATATGAACCGACTTATCGGATTAATGAATATAATATAATAATATATATATAGCTCGATATATATATATATATATATATATATATATATATATATATATATAGATAGATAGATAGATAGATAGATAGATATGAACAGACTGAGATAGACAGATAGATAGATATGAACAGACTGAAACAGATATATATATATATATATATATATATATATATATATATATATATATATATAGATAGATATGAACAGACTTAGATAGATAGATAGATAGATAGAAATGAAGAGACTTATCGGATTAATAAATGTTTTCTCTAGATCACATGATTGTATGTATTAGGTTGGTGCAAAAATAATGACGTAATAATGTCGTTTTCTGACGTTAAAAAATACGTCAAAAACGACATTATCACGTCATTATTTTTGCACCAATCTAATGGAATTATGTTCAGGTGAATGTGTGTATATATGTAATTAGTTACGAACTGTGGCAATCAGACAGAGAGATAAATAGATATCTGAATTTACTATAGGCAAGAACGTTTAGGAGCGTAATGGATAGGTAACATGCTAACATTTTATGATAAGGACATTGGCAGAAGCCGAAGGGGGTTCCTGTAAGTTAGTGAAGGACAATAAAATTTTCGAGAGTAGACGTGGAATCATCGGAAGATGATATTGTCAAAGAATCAAACTTCAAATGTCGCAGAGGACGGACAATAAAGCACTGTAACATAGGGATAGTAAAAATCTTGAACATAAAAGAGCATTAAATAAATATATATTTTGTCGGCCGCCATTTTACCAATTACAGACTGAAAAAAGTTGTTTCTTCTGGCTTTTAATGTCCCTTGCAACATTATAATAGACTATTGCTGATTCTGCAGAGAAACATCCATCATCGGGTCCACCAGACGACGCATAAACCAAACTACTTTGATAAATGACCCACAGGAATAATGTTGTAAATGTGAAACAACTTGTCGTGAAAAAACAAAAAAACAAAAAAAAAAAACATTTGCACAATAAACAAAGTGAAAATACAGACTGCAATACTTCTTAAAGGTTCATTAACGAAACAGATTTTTTCACGGTCCCAAACACAAACAAAACTTTTGTTTTGATGGTCAGTCATTCTGTTCAAATGAAATTATAAACGAACGGTTGTAATATAAACATCGCAATTGGCAAATGTTTTACTCAAGGACAGGAAGAACTGATTTGATGAAGAATTTCTTTTGTTATCGGTAATTTCATTTATTCTAACTTCTATTTTTGTCGTTACCAGCAATCTGTACATTTCCAAGCTAACTAGGATCACAGGTTGCCCCTTTTCAAAGCATACCACCGGAAGTTACCCTACCTGTGTAATGATATATCGACAGCTTGATGTTGAATGTGGTCATATAAGAGTATAATAATTATATATTCAAGTATATATTGTTAACGGAAACGAATGTTTATTATGTTTGATTATGAGCCGTTGTAATTTACGTATAGTGGCTTTAATTTCGGGAGAAAATAAAAAAAAAACAATCCAACAGTTAGATAATTTTTTATTATGTTGTTCCTTGATCTTAGCTTTCGGCTTACATGAGACATTATTAGAATGGTTATATGGACATTTCAACAAAAATATTCACCATCAAAAATGATATCCTGTTATGTTTACATTGTAGTTTGCTATGCGACGATAACGGTCGCCGAATAGCAGACACAGGTCGTAAATTCGTGATGCGGTTATATGACGTCTTACCACGTGAGAGAACAAAATATTAACAACAGAACCATATGTTTAGTTGCAATGTAGAAACTTTTTAATTAAGACCGTTCCAGAAGACTACGGGGGATATGAAAAGCAGAATAGATTAATAAATGCAAGTAAAATGAAAAATAAATGCGATGGGAATCTACTGTTATAGCCATCATTATTCGTAGTCTTAGAACAGCTTGAAAAAGATTTACTAGGAAGTAAGTCTAGAGGAACCTCGATAAACCATAATTAGGGGCAAGGCAATGAAATCAGGCATGGCTGATCATGTATGAATGGAAAAAGTAATCATCAGTCCCTGGAATTAAGTATAAATTATAGACAGAAAATATCACTGGAGAGTTAGCCATCTGGAAAATCAGCACATATGTTAGGCTTTGAGGACCTCCCTAGTAGGCCTAGCATGGAAATCAGTACGATATAGGACCTGTAACAATTCTATGTGATTTTACAATAGAAAAAGATAGGCCAATCAAAGTTAATCGATCAGATATCGTGATCAAGGACCATAAAAAAAATGTACTTTTTTATTGACATGGCAGTACCTTCAGATTGTTATGTATATTCCAATATCTATCAAAATACAATGATCTTGAAGGGTAAATCTAAGAAAATGTGGCACATGAGGACGTCAGTAATATCAGTTGCAGTTGGAGCCCTCCGAGTGATTGGAAAAGTTACCGAAAGACACAATGAAGGGATTTCCTGGTATCCCATATCTTAAAGAAATACAAGAAATTGTACTCACAAGTACAACTCTCACATTACGAATAGATTTTTATCTACGTAAAATATATGTGTTTTTTCGATTTTTTTTTTTTTACAAAATTGATTAGGAGAAAATGTCAAGAAACCATTTCTGACTTTAAGTCGTTGGTTGAACCTGGAAAGAAATGTGTATCCAACAGAGACCCGAGGAAATAATAATAATAATAATAATAATAATAATAATAATAATAACAACTTTACAATACACACAGACAGAACAATCAAAGCTAATAGACGTGACATCGTGATTAGAGACCGCGAAGAAAATAAATGCCTCCTTATTGATATGGCAGTCCTTGCAGACTGCAATGTATCTTTGAAGATCTTCAAAAAATTATCAAAAAACAAGGACCTTGAAATCGAAAAAAACGTGACGCGTGTGACCATTAACAATTCCAGTTGTAGTTGGAGCCATCGGATTTATTGGAAAAGATTACAATAGACACAATAAAGGAATCCCTGGTAGGCCATGCCTTAAAGCAATACAAAAAAAATTGTATTTACATGTACAGCACGCACGTTAAAAAGTCCTTTATCTATGTGCAGTATTTTGATAATCATCGGAGCACCAGGAAGAATTAGCAAGAATACTTACACGCACTTTAATAACATTCTAGGAAGCCTATCATTGTCTGAGACACAAAAGATTTGTACTCATGAGCATCACTGACATCAGTAAGAAAGAAACTCTTTCAAGGCGCAGTAGCATTCTAATGGACATCTTCCTTTACCTCAGGTCTTAGACAAAAATTTGGTAAAGGACTGTATCAAAGACAAATCAAGAAAACGAGAAATAATAATAATAATAATAATAATAATAATAATAATAATAATAATAATAATAATAATACTTCAGGCGAAACGGACAGTGAAAAATCATTTTATCAACAATGAAGACTTGAAGCATCAGAAATGAGTTTTTACAGGATGGTGACAGTGCCATAGACTGAATATGTGAGTAACTGACGAAGTTTTATTTAAAATGGAAATGATAAGACATTTATATTTATAATCAGAAAGAAGCAATATACATTTTATGGTATATAATGAGGAAAAACGGATTGGAGAATTTGACACGCACATGATATATTGAAGTGAGGAGAGACAGAGTAAAACAGCGAATAACTTAACGTGATTGTGTAAATGTTTGACAGAACTGGGATTAGCAGAAATAACAAAAGGGCAAAACTTACTAAGAGCTAAACAATAGGGGATGTTTTGGAGAGCCATGATCGCCCATATACTGAAGAGAAAAGGTACATTGGAGAAGATTTGCAATGATATGTTAAAATCAGAAAGAAACAATTTAAATATCTCATAATGAGGAAAGAGGGCTTGACAAATTTAACACTCACAGGACATATTGAAATTTGTCACCTGAGTGTCAGACGGGGAGACCATATTTAACATGCCTGGGTAAATGGATGCGGAGAATGGGCTCTGGAAATGATCGCAAAAAGACAAATATTATACAGAGCTACACAGAACATGAAGGTCTGGAGTACCATGATCTTCCTTGTCTTGAAGGGACACATCATATATAAGAAGGATTATCTTTGACTGAGAGTAGAAGCAAAAAATACAAATAATCTTTCTATATTTCTGAGGTGAGGTATTATGTACACTATTGTCATCATCTTTGTCGCCATATTTGTTACAACGGCCGAAACGTTGTAACGTCTTTATCCACTGTGCCATGTGTCCAGGCACATAGCACAGTGGATAAAGGTGTAGGTTAGACCCAGTGACAGAACCCAAAGAGTGTGAGTTCAATACCTGGTTAAGGCGGTGGAGAAGTTGGAGAGGGGAATTAACAGGAGATAACTGATAACAGACATCCATTAGACATGGCACGTGGAACTAGAACAGTTTACCTCAGTGAGCGAAATAAACGGTTCAGTTTGATATTCCCACCACCTGAAGTAGGTCGGTGCGTATGACGGTCGAAACGTTGTAATATGGCGGCAAAGATAAGGGCTAATGTAGATAGTGTACAAATAATCTTATTTGAAAACTATAGTCAGATCGGCAAAAGCAAAGACACCGTCGCTGTTTCTCTCATAGAAGCATTAAAATATAGAATTTAAACTAACAGCTAAAGCAATTACTAGTCACTACTGCAACGTATTCGGAAAAGTATTTAAACAATGAAGGTGTGTCTTTATTGATGATAACATCTAACTACAAGGAACACAAATACAGCGATATTCTAAAATAAACATCACCAGTAAAACGAATAAAAAGAATAACAATATTAATGAACATTGTGGTATATTTTGGAGCAGACAGGACATGATGTTGACTATTTAGGATATAACTACATCATAGATGATGTACTGGAAGCGGTATATTGGTAAGCAATAGGTCGATAGACGACATAACACAAGGGAGGCAATCATTGATTAGCCAATATGGAAGCTATATTTGAAAGAGAAATGTGAGTTTATCTTTTTTTGAACAAGTAGAACAATTCCAAAAATAATAATAAAAATTACGAAGTGATAAGAAACAAAACAAAATTAGATTAAAGCGCGCGAGCGCGCTCGCACGCACGCACACACACACACACACACACACATATATATATATATATATGAGATGATATATATTTTAATATAACAAGAACAGCATTGGAGAAATTGTATGACAAAGTAGAAAAGTTTATTTGTGACGTGTTTCACCCTTCACAACATCATCGGACGAAATATTTATGTTGGTACGGCTACACGTGCACACAATTGATACTTATAATATCAGCAAAGCAAATAAAAAGATACCCTAGTATAGATATATAAATATATCTATATATGTGTATACACACACACACACACACACACACACACACACACACACACACACATATATATATATATATATATATATATATATATTTGTTTGAATAAAAACAGACCACTTTAAGGTTACATGTAATAAGCTATTTCACCACAACCCCTTTCATCAGACTTTACTTCCAAAGGTTGAAATAAAAAATGAAATGAAATTCACATGTTTTTGATGGACCTCATAAAGCATATGTAAAATTAACGAAGTGGGGAAGTAAGGTGGGAGAGAAGATAAGATATGAGTGGGTTAGGTGTACCATTTCATTTCCTTATTCTTAACCACCCTGTCTGTCGGCTAGACGTTGCTTAAGCCCAACGCGTCTTGTCTCTAGATATCGATGGGTAAGGGGTGAGACCGACATTAAAGGAAGAAGCTACAGCAACCCCAATAAACTACATTCCACGAGGACAGGTTTCATTCAAATTCTTAGACGCTGTTAATTCGCGTTACTTTAACGGGCATATTTGGGAGGTTATGGTTTGATGTAAATCTAAATGTCTAAACAATCCACGAAGAATTTAATTTGAAGTTAGTTGGAGTTTTGGGTATTTTCTATGAAACAGTCGATTAGAGAAACTTATAGACAGTACATTGAAAGAGTAATCCATTTTATATTTAGTAATCTTTTTTTAAAAAACTTTTGTCTTATTGGTCAAGTTGACATCTATTCGTTTGATTTTTGTTCATTAAATAAACTCGTGGTTGTTTTTAGGTACCCAATTATCAACGGTTATTCCAATTTAAAAAATTTTATCATCAACAATGGGGTAGTATATTTCAATTTGAATTAAATTACCAATTTAAACTTTACCTCCGTGCTATCCAAAACTCACCTCCAATTGGAGAATATTAGAGGAGAGATTTGTATAAAAAGTCACTAGGAGAAAATTAGGTCCTTCTTTTATAATCTTTTATATATCCATACTCATATAGACTTCTACACATGTCCTAAACCCCTATCTATATCCACATACCTATATCTCACTGTATACCTATGAGTTCTTATATACACCTGCACACACATCCAGACCAAAAACTATATGTATATTCCCGTATTTGCACATATACACCTGCAGAGAAACACATACCCACACATCTACATACATATCTCCACATGCACTTATACTTACGTATATACATATATACACATAAATTCACCTGCATATGCATATACATCCATGTACATACGCACATATACATTTACACACATATATATGTATACGCATATACACATACACACACATATATCCATGTATACATAAATACATATACTAACACTCACATACATGCATATACATACATAATATCCAGCATATCTACATACACATATGCGTTAATCTGCACGTACACATATATACAAACATACATGTCTCTCTCCTCATGTCCACCCATACACCCACTTATGCCTGCATTCGAAGACTATATCAGTATTTAATCACATTATGGTTACCCAAATCGTATAATTATCCATATTTTTACACATATATCATCCTCTCTCTCATATCTATGGTAAAACATATAGGTACTCATCTAATTGTACACCTCTACACTCACATAAAAACAACAAAACAAAAAAAAAAACCTGGTGTGCCTCTTTTTCCATATCAAAACATATACATGTACATATCAACAGGTGCATCAGTGTTCAAGTACATTACCATAGTTGTATACATATAGTCATGTGTTGGCGCTCATGCGTGCATAGTAATATTTCTAAAAACAAAGGGAACAAAAATCACTCAATATTGTTCTTTCTATATAGTTATTTCTCAATGTATTTGCTTAGGTTTAGGTTGTTTTTGTGCCGGCATTTAAAGACTAGTTCATTGTGTCTATTTAGTAATATGTCTGGATCTTTATGTTTGATTATGAAGATTTTCCCTTTTATGCATAAGTTGCATCTGTCTCTGAAGTTTTTTTGAGTTCTGGCTCTTGATATTATTTTCCACTTTATTTGTGGGGTTAGGCCACTCTCCAACAAATCCCAATAATGTTTTGATAGTGCTGTTTGGTTCTTTTTACACTTATTTTTGAAGGACTGGTGATGGTTGTATAGTCGGTGTTTCCAATTTCCCGCCGATATTCCTAAGTATATCTTTTTCTCCTCTAACTTTTCTTTGGGGAAAATTGTTGCTTCATATATTGTGTTCTCTGCCATGCATATTCCTTCAACTGGGCACTCTGATCCTGTCCTGCAGTTGCATGTTGATTTTTCCATTCGGGTTTTATCCTGATTTTGTCTTAGATTATCATGAAGGTCTCTCAAGTAATTTAGTGTCTGTTTAAAGTTACTTTTTAATAGGGCTTTATTGTATTCCGATTTATTCTGGTTAAAAATGGTTTTACTGGAGGAGAGTTTATTTATTCTTGCATTTACTGTATTTGGAATTTGTTTAATTATTGATTTCATTTTTCATTTCAACCTGTGGAAGTAAAGTCTGATGATCCATAGCCCTGTTAAAGGGGTTGTGGTGAAATAACTTATTACATGGAACCTTAAAGTGGTCTGTTTTTATTCAAATATATCTGCTCTGAATCTTACATTGAGCTCTCTGGATATCATCCTCCTTGGGTCTACCCATGCGGATTACCTAGTTTTGCATAAACTATATATATATATATATATATATACACACACACATATATATATGTGTGTGTGTTTCATTAAAGACGATAGAGAAAGTACTGTAATTAAGCACTTTATTTAATTTTTCTTGTGTTTGAACAAGTGTTTTCTTTTCTGAACACAGAGTGTGTAGAAAGTGTCCAAATGTTCTATAATTCCTCGCGCCTTCGGCTATTATGAAGAATAATTTCATTTTCATTTTTAACTGGATGTATTGATTGCTTGTATGTATCTAGAGTTTTAAGGATGTCTTATTTATCCAAACATATCCAGTACGTCAGTCACACTACTACGCACAGACCTATCAGACACCATCCGCAACATACTAGTAGAAAATACAAGCGCGATAACCTTATCCACATATAAGAAAGATTAAAACTAATGGAAATCCTAATAATAAAAATGAAAAAGCCAACACTCAATAATATTCACTACGAACAGGACAAAAACGTGCAAAAATCAAATAATTCTTGATAATGGCTATAGCCTAAAGCGGTCGGATTTAAAAAAAAAAAACATTTGGTCGGTTTTTACACACTCTGTGTCCAGAAAAAAACAAAACAAAAAACACTTGTTTGAACACAAGAAAAATGAAATAAAAAGCTTAATCCCATTACCTTGTCTGTCGTCATTAAGTAGAAAGTAAACAACGCACTTACAATCTACAGCAAAATAAATAACTAGAGGAAATAAGGAATGTAGTTCATCTGAGCACTTTCCATAGAAACACTGATAGAAGAGTGAAAAGCTTGAATAGTTTCGGCTATGAGATTTTTTTCTGTTGCCTGCTCTTTTTATTTAACACTTTCTCCCATAAATATAGCATATCTTAAATATATATATATATATATATATATATATATATATATATATATATAGATGTTTATATATTTTATATATATATATATATATATATATATTATATATATATGTTATATAGTTTATATATATATATATATATATATATATATATATATATATATATATATATACATAAATTTCTAAGAGGATAGAATCCAGGTAGAACTTAATGTCCAGGACAGAGTAATAATATAATAAAAAAAAACTCAAACATTAATATTCCATGGTTATAATTTATTAGATTGGAATAGTAATAACGATCCAACTCATCAGAGCTAAAAATTCAAAAAGAAATCGGGAAATATAACTCCGGGTATAAAAAAAAATAGAATTTTAGTGAGTGTGTATGTGTGCGAGTGGGAAACAAGCGTGAAAGTGAAATGTATGAAAGCTCTAGAGAGAGGGGTAATAGAAGAAAGAAGAACAGGAAGACCTAAAGGTGAAGGTGGCGGCTAAAATTTAAAGGAGACTTGTTTTAAAGAGTAAAGTTAAATAATGTTTTAAATGAGTGAGATACAGATAAATATTTTTCGATGGATAATTCGCTACAGAATCGCTAACCTACATTAAAATAAAAAAAAAAAAACAGACACCCGAAACGTGTGTATACATTTATGGTGACACTACGCACAATAAAAAACGATACGATCTAAACTTAAAATCCAGAAGATGAGAGAGAGAGGGAAAAAATGATGGCGGTGATAAACTAAAACGAAGGGTATTTATAAGAGATCATGGAATATTAGTGTTTGAGCTTATATATATATATATATATATATATATATATATATATATATATATATATATATATATATCATGAGAATTTTTCGCACGTATCCTGTGTTCTTTTCTCAATGAGAAAATAAAACAAAGTGAGACTTGGGGGAATTTTTTTTTCTTTTCCTAGATGTGTTATATTACTCATGAGATTTAGTAATTTGAGGTTTAAATAAAAACTGTTATTAGGTTGGTGCAAAAATAATGTCATTTTCTCACATAGTAACATATGTAAGAAAACGACATTATTTTTGCACCAACCTAATAGATCTCATCATTATAACATTAATTTCATCGACCTGCTATATCTACATATCATAAGAGGCATGCATATACAATCTCTCTTTACTATTTCATATATCTTGTGTATCGTGCAACTTTTGACGGCCTCATTTTGAAGCTAATTTTAAGGGGCTCGCATCATAGAAGAGATATAAAATTAGCGTATGTACTACCATATATCCATATGCTGTAGTCAAAATGTACAGTTGTATTTAAAAATAAACATGATCTTGATAAAATTAATCCGTGTAATATCAACATATTAGTATGTATATGTATAGTTAGCCACTCGTATTCGAAGATACCCGTCTACCAGGGCGGCTAGCCAATCCCTATTGCAGACGCTTTCTCAGGCACATTTGTGTTTATTCAACACCCACACAGCTCACAAGTGGTTTATACTACAACTAGGATTAGTTACAGTATCTAGAAAAGACTGTGTTATCTACCGTTATCAACGCTTTGAACAAGGCCAGCATGCTCAAGACCCTCGGCCACGATGACTTGTAACTTCAAGGGTTCTGTCAACCGAATTTCACTGACAAGGCTTGGGTCAACTGGTGATATGATTTGTACTGATAAAATCTGGAAGTTTCCTTGACAAATCGACCATGATGAGATTCGAACCCAGGTCTCATGACCACGAGTGGTTAGAACAATATAAGTCTAGAATTCTAAAATACATTTTAGTATGACTGTATGCGTTCACGCAACGAGTATAGCGTTACAAACAATAATCTTATCATTCTCTTTTATTTTTTGAAATCATTTAACTAGAAGATGGGATAAAGAGATAGAGGAAAAGAAGTTAGTCTATTGTAATTTGGGCTCTCAAAAAATGAACTCGCGTGATACACAAGATAAATGATGGTGGTCACATCATATGCGAGATCACGGCTTACACGATTATATAAGGTAAATGAATAAATATACTTCGGTGAAACATCTCGGAATTAAACAAACTAAAGACTATATGAAGATAAAAAGGACTAACAATAAACGAGATTGGGACCTGAACTCGTCTCGTCGATAGCATATTCTGCGCCGATAACCGTAGCGTTACCGACATATAACCAACAGAGATAAACTTGAAGAAATAAAATAGAAAGATGATATTGATATAATAAAACATAAATTTAAGAAGGAAAGCCAACGGGAGAAATGTCAATCCGTGAAATTTTACGACGACCGCTGTTTAATACATAGAATCACAAAGACAAAATTAATCACCATATAAATTCACCTGAAATTTACACTTGCCTTGATTCGCTTTCGTTGTTAATTCGTTTAGCTATCTGATCGCAGCCATTATTTATTTTCCTGATATTAATATAGAAATATCCGATTTATGCAACACTGAAAGTAGCTCGCAGATGCGTTTTCTTTGGTGTCCTGAGAATTATGGAATTTGTGAGATACAATTTCAACATCGTCTCTCTTTCAGTCTATTGAATAATACTATTGTAGGAAAAATACATACCATGTCTTGGATGAAAATTTCTGTTTATTCGCGTTCGTATAAGCCAGAATAATGTAACAACGTAAATGGAAACGTTCTGAACAGCATAGATACGTAATGATATTCAACTTAAATTTATACTCATTTTCTGTGCTTAAATAAGCCCCAAGTTCGCGCGACACACACACACACATATATATACATACATATACATACATATATATATATATATATATATATATATATATATATATATATATATTGTAGCCATTCGGAGAGATATTTACAGAGCTTTACAGGCTTGCTAAATAAAACGCAAAAAAAATGGCTGGTAATAAGAATAGACAACATCAGCATTTGTTATCGAGGCCTTCTTGTTATTAATCAATAAAAAGCATACACACTAACTTTTTATATAAAATGATATGGAAGCAAATGATTTATGGCATCTGGTATGGTTGAGATTAACGAGCGAGAGAAGAGATATACCAAGGAACGTCGGTGTGTGATAAATAATAATTGGAGATTTAATTGGGGTGCTGTTAATAAATGTCGGCTGCTCTACTCAATTAATTTTTTTTTTTAAATCAACAAAAAATAAAAAAAGACAAGAAATCTGTATAAAAATATTTTGTTTGTTGTTTTGTTTAGGTGCATATCGAAGTCTATGGGTTATTTAATGCAGATATATAAACATTTTGTACACAGTTTTAATTTATTTTTGTTTTGGGATTTGAGATGGGTTTAGTTTCAAAAGGGAACGGAAAGTATAATATTAAAATACGAAGGGACACTGGGATAGCCAAAGATGCCTTCCAAAAGCTAAGTAAAGCATTAAGAAATAGGAAAAAAACTTCGTTAGGAACAAGGAAGAAAATACGAAACTGAACGTGAAATCATCCTTGACAATCTCGTCAAAGACGTAGAACAAACTTAAATCAACAGAAATATGTTTTCACAGAAGGATACTGAGGATACTATGGACCGATTATATGAGCAACCGAGTTTTAGAGAAAATGTAAACAAAATGGAAACTTATACTTAGCATCAGGAAGAGTGACAGTTGAAGTTTCTGAGGCACATAATGAGGAAGGAAGGCTTGGAAAATTTTATACTCACAGGAAAGCTAAAAGTGAGATCGTCTTCCATACGAATAACACACTCAAATATTTACGATAGACTAAGCTATTTGAAAATTCGGGAGAACAACAAAAATAGCAAAAATATAATGAATAGTGTTAGGGAGAGACAGTTGGATTTTCTTGGGCATATAATGAGGAAAGAAGGCTTGGTAAATCTGATACTCACAGGACAGATTGAATGCAAGCAGGACAGAAGAAATCATCGCATAAAATACTTAGTGATCTTCAATAAATAGATGGCGAAACAGGGTTTAGGATAAATAAGAAAAAAAAATATTAAGAGCCTACAAAGGACAGTAAATTGTGGCAAGCCCTGGTCATCTACATCATGAGAGGACACGGCACATAATGAAAAAAGAAGATACGAGTCTTACTAATTAACCCATAGTCGGGGGAGAAGACGTGGATTCATGCCTTTCCCAGATTTATTTGTGCGTAAGTGAATATAACGAACTCAATATGAATTGGAACATGGTTCTCCCTTAAATAATTCCGAGCCATTATCCATTACACCACCCTTACATCCAAGTTTACAGCATTTGGTATTCTTATCTATATTTATTTACTGAATTTTCTTCTTCTTAACTTCGGTGATCTTATTGGAACCGGTGTTTCTACGGGATATTGCATTAAGCCTATTACACCACTGCACATACAAGTTTACCGCATCTGACATTCTCAAGCGTTCACCCATATACATACTGTCCAGGCTCGACGTTGCTTAACTTCGGTGATCGTACGAGAACCGTTGTTTCAACGTGATGTGACCATAAGCGGGTATGGAAAAACTCCACCTATTTAATATTAACTAATGTACTAATGTCTTTGGAAATTCAGACATTCCCTTTCAAGATCGCTATCGGCTGCCTCATCAAGTTTTCAGTAGTTTTACATTTCCTGCTTTTCAAAGGCGAGTTTAGCTTTGGCAAAAATCAGAAATCGCGTGTTGCTAAATCCCAAACGTAGTGGCAGTGGTTGCAGCTGGCATACCTGAACGATGATTTGCGAAAACACCTTACGAGTAACATGAAGAATTATAGTCTGTGAAAATCTAAGGTTGTTTTAGTTTAAGTTTAAAAGTAGTAGTCTTAAGTCGTATATTTTGTATTAATTATAAAGTGTGTAGAAACCTAGGAGATAGTTGGGTGGAGTTACCCGACTTTTTCATATCAATAACCCTACATCAAAATAGCCGGCCTTCTGAACATGTTTTTTAACTTGGAATTTCTGTTTTTGTTTTTGTTTTGTTTTTGTTTTTTTTTTCAAGGTAAAGTTCTGTAAGTGAATGCATATAGAAAGTTAGTACCCGTATGTAAATCTCGCCATATCTGATGGCTGTTCGAGAGAAAAGTAGAAACTGACCTTAGTGAAGGTGATAGTCCAGTTGCTGTTATGAATGACAATAAGCCTAATTATGTTAACCATGTTTACCATAGTCTATGAATATAGAATACAGCGGAGTACGTAATCTGTTCAATGAAACAACATTAAAGATTAATATTCACGAGTCAGACACTCTACTGAATCTGGCTATATCGCCAATAGCACCAGCAGCTGTTCTGTAATTCTTCAGTCTTCGATATCAAAGCCCGGCTGTCAGTGAATATTCGGGAAAAAACATGGCCGCCTTTATACACGTCACATTGAATATTTTGAGCCTTCTGATTGGTTAACCCTTCTATTGGTGAACTATAAAATGAATCAGCTCATTTTGGCTGGTTTACTAGTACTAGGGTACCCCAAAATTCCAACAAATTACACTGATGATGTCAATGCAGCTAAAAAAAAACAACAACCACTTTTCCGAAAATCTATGTAAATCTTCAGGTGAACCATTGTATTACCTGTATCTTGGGTTCGCAAAGGTCTGTGCAAAATGGGTTGTATGAATGCTGACTGATTCCAGGTGGTTATTCCTGAAGAGCTTCTGCGTTTGCACAAAAGAGATAGAATCTTCCGGAGGTGCACTGTCAGAGGAGACCTGTTTCAGCAATAGGATCCCCAGGGGCAAAAAAAAAAAAAAAAAAAAAAAAAACGATCACTGGATTGGTGCGGCCTAGACTCATTCAGAAAGTGACGGCTAGTATGCTTTCGGAAAAGAATCATATCGTTTGATTTTTGTTCATTGGTACCATTACCAATTCTAGCACCAACAAGAGAAAATCCTCTGAGAAAACCAGAACATTCGTTCACTGTGCTATTTCACTTTTGATTTATGTTTTTTTTAGCGAAGGGGCAATAAAAGAACTTACAGAAGCAGACATGCAATGACAGCAAGTTATTGGAGTTATCATCTCTGCAGCCCTAACATTGTGCACTTAGACTATCTATGCTCAGTAAGGTGGAATAATGGATAGCGGCTCGGAGTGAGGAATCGTAGAGCCGGGTTCGAATTCCATTCAGATCCATTGAGATCAATTTTCTCAGAGGATCTTACGTGCTAATACCCCTGGGAAAGGTATGAATCCTCTTCTCCCAACCCCTAACGATAGGTTAATTGCAGGAAAGACCGGGTTCTATAGCCTTATATGGCAACTGTTCTACCGCAGAAAGAAATGGCAACCTACTGTGGGAAAAAAATTAAAGTCAGTCATGTATCGAAAGATACATGATCGCCTAAGCGTGTATCACGCATTGCACATAACTGACTGAAGCAGCAATAAAAATGCAGATGTGTGTGTATCAATGTTTTTGAGATTGTTTATACATGTTTGATAAATTACGTTACGAAAGAGTTGACCGCTAGGTAATCACTTTGGCATATTTGAGAAGGTAATTAGAATAATCCAGAGTCTATACTGGCAGTCAACTACCTACATACCGAGAGAAAATGAGTTCAGTGAATAAATAAAAATAGAAAGAGGATGTAAGAGAAAGTTGTGTTTTTTCACCGGACTTCTTTAGTCTATTCAGTGAAGAGCGGTTCTGAGTGAATCAGAAGTTCTACCAAGATCCATTATTGACGACCGGAATCGTAATAATCGTAGCGTAAGATATGAAAAGACACAGTGTTGATAGCAGATACAAAAAGGAAGCTGCAGATAATAGTGAAGGAAGGAGAGAAGAAAGGACTAAACATCGATTACAATAAGACAAAATACATTGTTTTTAGCAAAAGGCTCAGCTCAACATGTAAATTATTAAATGGAGATACGAAAAGTCCAACAATTTAATCTGGGAAGTGTTTTAAAAAAAGACGGAATTTGGGACACTGAAATACAAAGTATGATGCCTTCCAAAAAGTAAGCAAAGCATTAAGAAACCAACAAAAATTGTTAGCAACAAAGAAAATACAACTGAAATATTATATATTAGGTTGGTGCAAAAATAAAGACGTAATAATGTCGTTTTTTGACATATTTTTTAACGTCAAAAACGACATTATTATGTCATTATTTTTGCACCAACCTAATAATATTAATTTTCCTATATGGCAATGAATCCTGGATAATTTCCTCACCGATAAAGAAGAAACTTGTTGCAACAGAAATATGTTTTTACAGAAAGATGTTAGGAATACCATGAAACTATTAAGTGAGCAACGTTGAAGGTTTAGAGGAAATGAAAACAAGAAGGGCACATACTTAACATCAGAAAGAGATAGTTGAAATTTCGATGAGTAAAGGGGGGGCGGGAAATTTGATACTCACAGGAGAGATTGAAGGAAGTAGGGACAGAGGGAAAAGCGCATAACCTGCCTAGCGAGCTTTATGGGATGGTTCAAGAAGGTTTAGGAGTGATAACAAAAAGACAGAATTTATTAAGAGCTACGAAGAACAAGAAACTGTGGAGAGCCATGATCGCCAACGTCCTTAATTGCCTACACACAAAGAAGAAGACAGTAAGAAGACAGAGGATAGCAGTTCTCTAAAGATTAGAGGGAAGAGGCAAATCCTACGGTTCTATGAAAAGAACAAAGAATCTTTGAGATTATATATAAGATAATGGCCGAGTGGTTTCCGACAATGGTACCCTGGTTTAGATTTCACTATGGTCGATTGTTCAGGAAAGTGATATATTGATGTTATCTTGGGGAGATGATCGCAGCGTGCAGAATAATTGGAAAGTGATTCAAATCCATACCATAAGTTAACTCAAGTCTTATGTGTGAAATTAGATAGATGGAACCATTCGGTGACCGTTGCTGGAGGTGCTAGCCTGATGTCACAAGTCATCGTAATCGAGGGCTTGAGCTTACTAGCCTTTCTCAAACTGTTGATCATGCCAACTATACCCTCTCCCACACATAGAACTGTAACTGAGGTCCGTTCATCTCAGGTGGGTTCTGTAAGTGTTGAACAAACACAAATGTATCTGAGTAGATGTCTGCGATAGGGATTGGATAACTGCCGTAGAAGATCCTCAGAAACAGATGTTCTCATTTAAATGCAGAATATAACGAAGAACATTTTTTGGCGCATTTTGGTAAAATCTGTGTGCTTCTACTAGTAAATCCTTTGCTAGAAGCGTATTACTTTTTTGACAGACACTTGTACTTTAAAGTGCTGGATAATTCCCGGACATTTTGTGGATTCACAAAATCTTCCAATTCTTTCACTGTCCCTTGATTAAACAGTGCAATCCATCAGTCGTTTCAGACGTTCTGCTTGTTCAAGACATTTCAGAATATCGATCACTTTCAGTGGATTCCCGCCTACGTTTGAAAATTTATATTGGCTTGGTGCAATGAATTATCTCGGAAAATCTTCTTAATCATTGGAATATTCTCACGGATGAATAGCCAAGTTACCAGGAAAACTTGATGTCATTTCATTTTGAATGAGACACTTACGCAACACAATAGCGTTTCACAGCCTACTGACTTAACCGATGGGGAATGCGAAGTAAGATCTTTTCTCATTGGTTAATAAATTACAATACATCATCGAGGAAGATTTTTTTCGAGGTATTGCTGGATGTTTTAAACCGATAATGTATAGCTAACATTTTTATTATTCCCAATTGAACAAAATATTCAGTCAATGTTGAAGTTGGTCAATAATAAAACTTGTAGTTAGAGATATTGACGAATTTTTGTTTAGTTTAGCGAAAGGTTGCATAAAAAGAGACACCCATGAGTACTTCTTTTATGTGCCATGTCCTTTCAGGACGTAGGCGATCATGTCTCTCCATCTCCTTCTCTCCCTTGCGCTCTCAGCAGTCTCTTTCCCTTTGCTTCCTCCCCTAGACCACGTTCTGTCATCCACCTGCTCAAGCTCGGCAAGTATGTCACGCGCAGCTTTCCTTTGTCTCTCTTTCCCTCTGTTCGATCCGTGAGTATCAGATTCTGCAGACCCCTCTTCCTCATTATGTGTCCCAGAAACCTCAGCTACCCCTTTTTGATGTTAAGTATAAACCTTCAACTTGTTTGCAACCTCTCTAAGTCCTCATCGTTGCTCATATGATCGGTTCAGGTTATCCTTAGCATCCTTCTGTAAAACCACATCTCTGTCTTCTTCATCTTTGAGGAAATCGTCCAACATTCGCTGCCGTAAAGAAGGAAATATGTCACGATCAGCTCAGTATTCTTTTCTTTGTTAGTAAAGAAATCCTCCTGTCTCGCAATACTCTGCTCAGCTTTTGGAATGTGTCCTTGGCCATCCCAATACGTCTACGGATCTCAGTGTCACACTTACCGTCCTTTGTCAAGACGCTTCCCAGATATTTAAACTTCCGCGTCTGCTTGATTCTAGAGTGTCCGACCTACAAATCGTATTTCGAACTCATCCTTTTACTGATGGCCATGCATTCTGTTTTCTTGTAGTTTATGCTTAGTCCCTTCTTCTCACTCTCCGTCGATAGCTTCTTTTTGTAATTTTTCTTCCGTCTGCTATCAGTACATTACACTGTTTAATTGTCTTTCTTGTCACAGATCCAGACTAGGGCGCTCAAACATATGCTCATTCAGCATGTGAGTGATCGTGGAAAGGCACATCTTCTTTTTCCTGGTTGATATAAGCATTGTACTGATCATGTCATCATTATCTATTTCCGCTCAGCAGTCAATTCACGCAAACACAGTGTAGTTTCCTTCCTGCTTCTCACAATATGTACTTCCATCCTGGGTATAATGGTAATCTACATTCGTCTTCAATCAGGAGATTGGAGGTTTTGGGGAGCGTGGAACCATCACATATTTGCTGTTGTTCTCAGCTCTAACCTTACCCGGGGTGGGAGCACTTGTTAAGGTCCAAGGTTTGGGTAAATAGCGAAACCCCAAACAAAAATCGACATTACATTTTTATGGTAGAATTATAGTAAAATTACCAGCAATACATTTTTATAATAAATTACCAACAATACATTTTTCTAGTGAATCTACTAGCAATACATTTAAAAAAAATAACCAACGATATATTTGATCATCTACAAACTGTATATCTAGCAAGCAAATTTTTATCTGAATGTATAAAATGATATACAAAATATCTGTCGTTGAAAACATAAAATTGCTTAGAAAATATTTAGATTTTGGCATGGAATAACCGCTACAGGTTGATATGTCGCTGAAAAGAATCAACCAACCAACAATCATATGTACTGTGAGTGTTAAACCTTCGAAAACCTCATTCTAAACAATGTGTCCCAGTAATATCTACTGTTTCTGATTTAATATATAAGGGTTTTTCTAGTTCTTTTATTCCTCGTTACTCACGTGTTGTGTTCATGATATTCGTTTGTAAAAACAAGTCTATGTCATTTCCGTTCTTTCTGTCATCTGTAATGAAACTTTCCCAGAGTTCCCCGCCATACGAGATAATGGATGTTACATGGCAGTTCAACACGCTTTTAATTGTTTCGTAAGAACTTTTCGTATGTTTTAAGACATTGCTCAGCTGCTGCAATGCCATGTTCGTTAAACACCTACGCCTTCTAATTACACTCCCCACAGTCTGTTACTGCATTTCCCAAAGAGTTAGCTGTCCGCTTAATTCTTATTTAACGAATTAGATAGCTCACCCATTTGGGTGTTAATAATAAGCATACATTGTGTCTAATTTGTTTTTAATAATTAATGACTCGTCCTTCCTTCTCTCTTTCTTTTCCTACCTTGTCTGGCCACACCTAGAGAAGACTGCACTCACTTCATTAGTACTATTTTGCTAGACTAATTTCATATTAATTCATGTCGATGTGTCTTGTGCAGGGGTCACTTACTAAGTTTAGTTTAGTATAACTCCATGATTGATTAACTGGTTTTCTACGGCTTAGCAACCATTTTCAGTTCATTTAAAACAACAAAAAAAAAACAATTTTAAATTACAAAAACTTAGTTGGATGGAAAGATAATAATACTTCATTGATACAAATCTTAATAATTAACCCGTAGCTGGGGCATAAGAAGTGGATTCATACCTTTCCAAAGGGTATTTGCTCGTAAGTGAATATAACAAACTCAACAGGAACTCTGCTCTCTGATTAACAATTCCGACTTATTATGAATTACACCAATCGCACATCCAAGCTTAAAGCACCTGTTATTTACATAAATAAAGGGTTCAGTTCGAAATTCTTACCCGGATCAACGGCGTGGTGGGGGTCATCGTCTGAAACGTTGTGATAATAACAACGACATCCGAATTTTAACCTTTTGAGCCCTGACCACCGCTTTACCGGTAGTAGAGAAAAATGACGTAATGCCCAATCACCGGTTGAACGGTGGTAGAGAAAAATTACTTCATGCACAGCCACCGGCTGAACGGTGAGTAAAGACTTGTAACTATTTTTGTATCTCCAGTGAAACACTGCATATAAATTATTCGCGAATTTTGACGCAAAATTTCAGACAGAAGAGTTAAAATCATTCAGGAACATAGGGCTCAAATGGCTAATAATGTAAATATTTTTAAAAATATTTAAAATATTTAAACATTTCTAATTTTGGGGAAAATATTCATAATATATTTTTGTGATTTAAATATTAAAATATGTAATATAATGTAAGTTTAGTGGTAGTATAATTTAAATATATGACAAGTGAAAATTATAGCTTCCCCTAGACAAGAACAGAAGCTTGTTCTTATTCAGTTAGTGTCACATGTTATTTTAGTATCAAACATTGAGATATACGAATTTACAGTAATAACTATTAAAGCAAAAAGTTGCTTAACAAGCTATAGTATATGTATTTGCAGTTGCATCTTTTCCGATGTAGAACATGATTTCAGCCACACAGTCGTTCGCTTATCCTGTTGATACTGAAACAGCATTTTACTGAAATCTCAGAAGTAGAAAAGAGAATAATTCTATTCTTCTTGATTTTTAAAAAATAATTTTTAACCAAATATTTCCTTTTCTATTGGAAGAAACTATTTTTGTCTTTTAGAATAGTTGTTGTGGAAATTTACTCTTTTATCCAAATGCCGTAAAAAGTGAAGCCATAGAAAAAACAGAGATAAACTTTTAATGTTCTTATTTTAATTGGATTTTCAAATACAAGACTTGATTTCCATTATTTTCATTCAGACAAATATCCTCATTTTTGTTGTTATTACCGCAGAACATCTGCCGTTTAAACAATGGCCTGTGATCTTTTATTCGGGTAGTACAGGTATCTAAATCTCCTACCCGAACCAAAACACAGAAGTACAAACAGAGCAAGACATAATTGAGTAATACTAAATATGATCAAGATACCCCTAGACACGGATAGCGGGACGAGAAGAGACTACCCCGTGGATTAAATAAAGCGTTTAGTACGAAATTCCTCTAAAAAGGCCGGGGTGTACGACGTCTGAAACATTGTCGTAATAACAACAAAGATGGATACATTAACCTGAATGTAAATAATGTCGTCTACGTATTCCAGAAATTACACGTCTTCAAATTATTATTATCATTATTATTATTATTAATTTCCAGACTTGAAAAGTATCCTTGACCTATCGTCATTGCTCACATGTTAAATTCATGGTATTCTCAGCATTGTTCTGTAGTCCGTAGCTTCAATTCTCTTCTTCATCTATTGACCAGAATTCACTGCCATATACGAGGACAGATATTACATAATAGTTCAGTTGTCATTTCTTTGCTCTAACGAAATTTTCCTGTTTCTTGATACATTGCTCAGCTTCTGAAAGGCGTCATTCGGTTTTCAGTGTCGCAATTTCCAATGTATTTCGTACTTGTTTGATTTTGGTATGTCTGATTTTGGTATGTCTGATTTATAATTTGCATGTCGAATGTCGGTTTGTTCCTTTTTCTAACAAAGATGCATTCTCTCTTCTTGCCATTGATGTTTAGTGCGTTTTTCTCGTTTTTTTAACTACCTTCCGTAGGATCTTTTCTATTTCCATTTCCGAGTGTTCCATCAACACTGTGTCATTTGATTATCATATGATTTTTAAAATTGTGACCGCCAATAATGAATCTTGGTAGGACTTCTAATTCTCTCAGAATCGCCTCACTGTATAAGTTGAATAAATCTGGTAATAAGACACATCCTTGTCTTACACCCCTTTCTATTTTTGTATATCTACTGAACTCATTTTCTATGCGTATGCATTCGGCTGGATGCAAGTATAGATTCTGAATTATTCTAATATCCTTCCCAACAATAAAATCATGCACTAACAAAAAAGTTATTGAAAATATTGAGTTGAATCAAAAATAATCTATTTTCAGTTTAGGACTCACCTCATATAGATTTTGTATTCAGTGTTACGCCAGAGCTTCAAAGAAGCCAGGTGCATTGGCGGGTTAACTTGAGAGATAACTTCCTAGATCAGCGACGTTACAAAATATTAGCGGCTAACCACAACATGTAAATGTGTAATCGATATAACTGTGCCTTGGATATGCACGTGTAGGAAAAAAAAAACTGAATGGCAGGGAAAAATGTAAGAAAAGATGGGAACAGTTACAATGAAAAATGTGTAAACTCCCGCTAAAGAGAAAGGAACTTTTCTTTTCTTTCTTAGGAAATGTTAGGATTTTGATCTTACAAAGAATATAAATGTTTAGCCTAGTCTTTATTAAAAGTACTACTACTACTACTACTACTACTACAAATAATAATATTAGTAAACAAAATGTACGTAACTCTTCCAATATTTTGCTATAATAATATTTTCACCTATATGCCTGTCTTCTTCTAAGTATAATAAAACCAATTTTTGTATTAGGTTGGTGCAAAAATAATGACGTAATAATGTCGTTTTTTGACGTTTAAAAATACGTCAAAAACGACATTATTACGTCTCTATTTTTGCACCAACCTAATACAAAAACTTACATATTTTTATTTTATTATTTCATCTTCCTCTCATTTCCATTGCTATAAAATGCACCTTTCTTCTTTTTCTTCTTCTTCTTCTGCTTTTTTCTTCTTTTTCTTTTTCTTCTTCTTCTTCATTTCTAAAACATATTATTAATGAAGTACTCCACTAATTCGTGATACCTAAACTTTAAAATGATTTTTTTTAAATTAAATTTTTTTCTTGAAGCTTTCATTCTACCTTTAATAGGAAGCTAAAGGTTTAAATTTACTATTTCTAGTGAGCAAAAAAAAACAAACAAAAAAAACTTGTATTTCAAACAGAAATGATACTGATTAGAGTCGATTCACTTTTTTTTATTTTATTAAAAATAGCTGATTAAAGCCCTTTTTAGTTACCTGCTAACGCCATGTAATTTTCTTTATTGAAACATCTTCCAAAAAAAAATATACTTTCTAAAACTTTATTTGAGGAATATTACTTGATTTAAAGTATAATTCATCCGATTTGAAATACATATTATTTATTTATTTATTTAAGATGAAAATATCAGAAAAATGGATACTTAAAACAAACAGTAGCGGTAAGTACTTGTCATTGTTCGTAAAGTGCTGTTAAAAGTGATCACTGGTTTGTTATCGAATGACAGAGATTTATATGTTGAAACATAATTTAAGAAAATTTCTTCAGATTATAATGTCCTTCATATATTATTATTTACAAAAGCAATTAAATTCTGAGGTAATTAAATAATGTCACAGTTTTGCTGCAGTTTTTATTTTTCGGAGCAGATTTTCGGGAAAGCAGTAAATATTTGAAAAAAAATGATTTAAATTCTCCAAAGAGTCCTGCCTTTAACCAATAAAACAAAGTTTGCGATCAAAATTCCATTTCTAGAAATTTGAGGAAATATATAAGTGAAGAGTTACAGATGTTAAAAAAATGTTTTTTTTATCAAACTTTTCTAAGAATAATTATTCCAAAAATAAATCCATTCATCTGTGAATAATTCCTGAAAGTTTCATTAAAATCAGGTAATTATTTAATTTTTGCAAGAATTTCAAAATCATTGTGATATTTTACCGAAAAAAAAAAGGCTTTAAAATTTTCATAGTTGGCTCTGCTACACTGGTAAAAAATAAAATTTTTACCAAAATCTCGAGCGTGTTATAAAGGATTAAAAAATAATTAAAAAAATACTTTGGTCTTTCCTCTTAATAATAACAAAAATATATTGATGATAAAACTCTGTTTTTGTTAAGTTTGGAACCTTCTTTGAACCTGCTATATTATTTTTAGCGAAAAAGTGGAGGTACCTATTATTAATATGCCATATCATGAATATAACTAGCCATGTAGTATCTTTCCTCGTAAATTCTCACGAAAATAGTATTTGTGTGTTACTAAATACACCGACAGACATTTCCTTTTAAATGTAAATTGTATAGGATCTCAATACATGATCCCAAACATTACCAGTTCTTTTGCGGCATCCGTACATACACAACCACAAGCTTAAGTCGAATATCTCGTCTAGTAAGTTATTAAAACTTGTCAGGAACTTATTTACTTATATTGCTATGAAGCTCCAGTCGCAAGAAATAAACAGAGATAAGGTAGAGAATTCCATCTGTACGTGCCAATTGTTCATGTATTCAGTATCATGCAGTCTCACCACCTGATATTCCGGATGAAACAGCAAAATTGTCTAAATCGTGTAACAGCATAATTGTCCATCCCACAAAATGTTTAATATCTAAAAAATAACACTAAACTAATTATTTTTTCCCAGGTTTTTCAGATAAGACGTTTAGCAAACTTGACACTATTGGTCGTAAGAATCATTGAAAAACACCTTGACTTATTCAGCTAAAAAGAGAACAGATTAAAATAGTTTTGTATCAGCCCCACCATGTCTTCCCAACTGAGCAACTGTGAGAGGAAAAATATCATTCAGGCCTTCTGTAATAGTACCAAAATTCATATTCTGGCTTCCATCTTCAGAGTCCATTCAAGAACCATCAAGAGTATGGGCAATACGTTTTAAAAAGATTGAACAGTAGAGAGGAAAACAGGATCAGTAAGTCTCAACAGGAAGGGCATCATCGTTTCAACTTAGAGCTAAAGATATCAATTAGAAATGATCCAATTCAAACCAAAACAGTTCAATGCTTAATATAACAAATGGACAATTTTTCTGTTACACTCAGTATAATAGAAATCAAATCATATCTACGTTCACTTCGATGACTTTACTGTTGATTTCCTTGTCGCTGATGATATCTCTGGTGATTCATTCGTTCAGTGAGGAACCCACATTTTAAGCCACTGCTTTTTGAAGCAAAATTAACGCGAGCTGCATTTGGCTCATATTGCTTTGAGTTGTAATGTCATTTAAGTCCATTTGTTCTCTTGTTGTTATATAGATTGCAAGGGAAATCAATCTGAATGACATGATGATAGACTTTAGAAAAAAAAAATCATTTTAAAAAATCCATCTTACGCACAGAGCCAGAGTTGATGTTGGATGTTGTAATTCTTTTGTCTTTATTTTTTCTACAGTAAGGTTCAACCTGCACAAGACCCTTTGGACATTAGGACACAGTTTGTACGGATAGAGGGGAAGATGATGGTTAACCCTAGACTTGAACAGGTTAAGATTATAGTGATCAGGAAAACATCCAGTCGTTTTCACATAGCAGCTGTTACTGGGAGGAAGCTGTTCGAGTGGAACTTACCGATGGAATACGGAGGGAATGTTGGTTGTTTGCTACAATGTGACATGGAGGGTCCTTACTTTTCCAGGCCAAAGCGTGGAATGTGGTTTGTCCGAGTACTTCCTGTGAAAGTAATGATAGACAAGCGAGAGGCTTGCCACATCCCGCCTGTCCCGGAGGGCTTAAAGAATGGAAAATAATTCGTCCGTCACATGGACTCAGAGACGCTTTTGGACTCTCTCGATGCTGGAGAGTACAGTGTGGTCAGCTCACGTCCAAGTATCACAATAGTACTTCATTTTTGTCCTGATCTGCCTCTTGTAAAGTTAGAGGATAGCACGTGGAAAGAATTTAAAGAATACAATGATACATTTTAGGAAGTAAACAACTTTAATTACATGCTAGTTGGACGAAGTTATATTAGCTACTAGCAGCATGGCTCGGCGTTGCCCGTGCTTGATTCAAAAATCGTATGACTCATACAGCAATCGCTATCACTTGACTTAAAATATTTGTGCCCTTCCTTGCCTTTAAAGGAGTGCCCTTGCCGTGCTGATATTGCTACATGCCTTACTTCTTGCCTATCTCACACTGCGAATTTTTTCTAAGCTCTATACTAAACAGTAAATCTGTTACGAAAAAAGAACTAAACAAAATGAGCAAAAAACG
This sequence comes from Acanthosepion lycidas, assembly GCA_963932145.1. Lineage (NCBI taxonomy): Eukaryota > Metazoa > Mollusca > Cephalopoda > Sepiida > Sepiidae > Acanthosepion > Acanthosepion lycidas. Next base: position 127,842,891 of record OZ010581.1, read on the forward strand.
ATCAGCTTTAAAAAAGGATTCGTAATTGGAAAAACTGAATGAAAAAATGTTAACAACAAATACTTTTTTACACCCAACCCACTTCTACGGAATCAGAATCAACGTTGAGTTTAAGCAAGCGAATGAGCCAATTGGAGTAAAGTGCCATGCAGATTTAAATTTCTTCCACTTGTGACGAATGCAGCTATCAATTTTTTTTGCATGCTAGAATGCTAGTTAACAATCGTGTCAGTCAGCTGTTGGCTCTCACGCTGGCCAATAGAATCTTCCTGCCGTTTCGTGGCAGCCAGCTATTGGCTCTCACTCTGGCCAGTAGGAAATGGCCGCAAACTACATGAATACTCTCGTAGAAGCATGAAAAAACGATTATTTTCACTATCAATCGGAGTTGGGAAATGCAAAGTCGGTCTTAGCCTTCTCGCTAACTTGGAGCGTGTGCATGTAAATTTTGGTGTAAATCCGTCGAAAATTGCGACCGTGCATTCGTTACACACACACATCCTGCCTTTTATAGATAGAGATATATATAGGAAATTATATACTGTCATATTTATTGCTAAATTTTTATATCAGGTTTTAACTAGTGCTCTATTTTTAGTTCATATCAATAAAAATTCAAATGTATTGATGAAATATTGTCGAAAAATATAGAATTAACTCTGCTTCTTCATCTGGTACTTGACAGAATTAAAAGACAAATCTATAATGACGTTAGTTTATCAAACTGACCAGATATGAATGTTTCGAGTGCCGGAGAGATTTTTGCATTTATAAGACAATATTCAATGATTACGTTTACATTTAAAATCTTAAAAATCCGCGTTCGGGGTAAGACGTTAAACTACGTCCAGCAGCATGACTTCTGATCAGGAGGTTTTGAGGAGCATGGAACCATGTCTTAATTCCTGGTGTTCCCAGGTCCACCCTGACCCGGAGTGGTAGTACCTGTTAGGGTCCCAGCTATGGGCCAATAATTAACTATTATCAGCAATACTTTTTTGAAAAAAATTATTACCAGCAATACAATTTTGAAGGAAATATATTATCAGAAACATATTTTTGACAAAACAAAATATTACCAGCAATAAAAAAATTTGTCAGCATTAAATAAGCCATTGAGGTTGATATGCCGTAAAACAAAATAAACCAAACCAATCTAAACCAAAGAATACATACTCTATTCATACAAATCTATCCTAAAAATATTGTCGGCATTAAATAACCCATTGAGGTTGATATGCCGTAAAACAAAATAAACCAAACGAAACTAAACCTTTAAAATCATGAAGATCGTAATAGTCAGTAAAGTAACAAGCAGGAGGAAACTTCCATAAGCGGGAAGTGCGAAAGGACAAACTATTATTACATAGGTTACCGTTATATCTAATAATTCTAGCAGTACAATGATGAGTGCTCGTTGCCAAACTAGAACCTGTTCTTAAATTCATAAAGACAATGTAACAAATAGAAAAACCCATCGGAAGAATTACCATAACAATATTTATAGAAGTGTCACAGGAAAGCTACGTTATGGCATTGGGAATCTGACTGAAGCCGAGACGTAAGGTTAGGGCCCATAAAATTGCAGATTCATCTTTCGATTCTGTCATGTACCAGATTAAGAAACAGAGTTAGTTCTAGATTGCCGTAAATCACCGGAATTGTCAATCGGAGAGAAGCGTTCCAATTCTATTTTGGTTCGTTATATTCACGAACATACCCTTGGGGAAGGTATGAATCTCCAACATCTCCCCAAAATTATGAGCAAATTAGTAAGACTCGTATCACAAATTCATTATCAACTCTAAAAATATTCTTCCGTTCTGGGTATGACGATAAACTACATCCGCGTCCAAGGGTAAGACGATAAACTACGTCCAACAGCAAGGCCTCTGATCAGAAGGTTTTGAACAGCGTGGAACCACCTCTTAATTGTTGATGTTCCCAGGTCAACCCTGACCCGGGGTGGTAGCACCTGTTAGGTCCCAGCTGTTGGCAAATAGTTAACAGCCAAATCCGGGTCAAAACACTATGAAAGTGTAAAAATAAAGTTTAATACCAGAAACACTTTGTAAAAAAATTAGTGCCAGTAATACATTTTTGAAAAACAAATATTACCAACTATACATTTTTTGAAAAAAAAAATATATTACTAGCGAAGGAAACTTCTTTCCGGAAATAAATATTTGAAGGAAAAAATATTACCAGAAATAGATTTTTGGAAAAAAAATATTACTAGCAACTGAGGTTGATATGCCATAAAACAAAACAAAACAAAACAAACCAAACCAAACCAAAAATATTCTTGCAATCTAAAAATATTTTCTGGTTTTAAACAAACTGTAAAGAGTTGATAATCCGTAAAAAACAAACAAAAAAACAAAACAAAAAGTAAACAAAAAAAAACAAAAAAACAACAAAAAACGAATCAACCAATCAAATAATTCTGTAGAACCACTTTCATGTTGCCTCAAGTCTCTTCTTTGTCGGGGAGGAAATTATCCAGTAATTACTACCAAATAAGACTGATATTACATTGAATTTTATCGCTTTTTCTTTGTTTCTAAGAAAATTTTCCTGTTTCTCAATACTTTTTTTTTATTTTCGGAAGGCATCCTTCACTATAGAAACACGATTTTGGATTTCTGTGTCATATTTTCTATCGTCTGTTAAAATATTTTCCATTTAGGTACTCGTTTGTTTATTAACTTTCCAATTCGTGGCTTACATATTCGACTGTTCCCGTTGCGAAAGATATTTGATTTTCTTACAATTACTAATTATTCTTTTCTTGTCGCTCTCCTTTAAAACCCACCGCTTGGAGGAGGTGCCGGCAATTTTTTTCTCTCTCACTGCTGCCTCTCTTTTCTTTCAACTATCAAAGCAACATTTACCAATTCCTAACTACCCACTGTTTTATTTTCTGTATAATCGTTGAATTGCCATGGCATGTTGGGAAAGATATTGAAGTAGTTTCTCGTAGCTTTTTCAACGGTTGTTTTATTCACAGTTTTCTTTCTCATAGACCGGCAGACAGTCAAGGATATAGAGCCCAATATACCCAGTTATTTAAACCCTAGCGCTACTTGTGAAGATGTGTATTCATGTATCTCCCAATGTCATTTGTACGAAAGTGAATGCAACATATGTCGTTGCATTTGAATTCAGATGGTCGGTTCCACAATCCGCGACAATAATAATTACGCTACACATCGGAATGTAGCAAATGGTATGGAATTTTTTCTGGGGGTGGGGCTGAAAAAGAAACCCTATTTGAAACTACATTAGGTTTGCTTTGGTTTGTTGTGTTTTACGGCATATCAACCTCAATGAGTTATTTCATGCCGACTACTTTTTTCTGGTAATATTTTGTTTTGTCAAAAATCTATTTCTCGTAATATTTTCTTTCCTCAAAAATGTATAGCTGGTAATATTATTTTAAAACATTTATTGCTGGTAATATTTTTTTCAAAAATATATTGCTGGTAATGTTTTTTTTCAAAAATATATTGCTGGCAATAGATTTTTTTCAAAAATTTATTTCTGGCAATAAATTTTTACAAAGTATTTCTGGTATTAAAACCTACTTTTACACATTTATAATGCTTTTTACCTCAGTTTAAGGGTTAACTACTTGCCAACAGCTGGGACCTCAACAGGTGCTACCACCCCGGGTCAGCGTGGACCTGGGAACACCAGCAATTAAGAGGTGGTTCCACGCTCCTCAAAGCCTCATTATCAGAGGCCTTGCTGTTGGATGTAGTTTATCGTCTTACCCAGGACTCGGATGCTGTTTATCGTCATACCCAGAAAGAGAAATTAGATTGGTTCCTGTCGCATGTTTTTGTTCCAGATTATACTTTCTGATTTGACTTTTGCCAACAAAGAATTCAACCATTTATTCGTATTTTCTCAAAGTTCTCATAAAAGCCTATGTCGACTGTCCATTTAGACGAGAAGCGACATTAGCATGGCCACTGTGATATCGATCAAATTCTGAGGGATTTCTAAAAAAAAAGCTCTCAGCTCAAATGACTTCACGCAGTCCATGTTTTAACAGTCAAACATTAGAAGGCTTATTTTAGGATTAGTGTCTGGTCGAGAGCCTTTTATCATGCCATCGTCAAATGCATTTAATTTCATGAACTACATGACACCAAACGGATATTTTCCAAAATATGAAGTGATGACAGTTGCTGAACTATCACAACTAACACGAATGTCTGAATTCATGAGGAATTTGTGGAATGTGAATAGAACACCAGCCGAATGTAGCGTGGAATATGCACCCAAAATCTAACGGATGACGATTTTTCACTTCAAATAAAAGCCGGCTCTCACCATCGACGGAATCGACAACTGTGATCTCAATTATCTAAATCCAGATAACAAATCGTAACATATTAGACTAAAAAAAGTACTTTATTTACATTACTTACATTCCATTTAATGTTCTTATCTTTGAAGTTGCCATCCCATTTCGACTGTTTTGTGTTACGTACTTCTTCAGACATAAGTCGAGACGGATGACACAGAATTTCGAAATGAACTATTTCTATAAACTACGGGCCTAGACTGTTCTCATTTCCTTGTACATATCTAGGGATATCTTTTTTACTATTGGCCATTTATGGTTACTCCTCTTCGCACTAGTTCGGTACTAACCGTCCCATATAGTACCGATTTAGACACAGAGAGGGGAACTAGAATAATCTACATTTATAGGTTAAATTTGAAACATTAATACGGCTTAGTTATTGCTATTATGTACTACTCATAGCAGAGCTTTCGATTCATTGATTTGTTGGGTTTTTGTTGTGAATTCCGGGGATGGAATCCGACACAAATAAATAAACACGCCAGTGATTGAAATAGGAAAATATGTATATTAACGGGAGAATACAAAGTTGGAATAAAGATTAGTAGTCCAGGAATGCGGGTTAGTAGAAAAGTATATTTACAAGTCTCTGTAATGGAAGCCGTAATTATCTCTCTTTCTGGACTCTCGTAACACCCTGTGTCGACCTTCGTCACACTATCTCTCCGTAGTATAAGTATACTTGGACGAGTCCATTCTGTGTACAAGTAGCGAGCCCCACAATAATTATTTTAACCCCTTATCAACATTTTATTGTTATTTAAATCCAAAAAAATATTTTTAGATTAATTTTGTATGGAGATAATAACGATTTGCTGATAAAATTCATTCTAATCAACCCATAGCTAATGGGGGAAAAGGTAGGCAGGATTGATATTTTTCTCAAAGGTATTTTCGGGTAAATGAAAATATAACGCACCCGGCTGAGGTAAGGGCTGCAGTGGTGGATTCATACCCTTTCCCATGGGTATTTATTCATAAGTGAAGATATCGAACCGGAGAAGAATTAGAACTCGGCTCTCCGATTTCCAATTCGTTCGTCCATTACACAACCGACACATCCAAGCTTACAGAACCAGTTATTCCCAAGTAATCCTGGTACTGACCAGACTCAACGTTGCTTAACCTCGGGGATCGTATGAGAACTATTAATTCAGCGTGATATTGCCATAATCCACTCGGACCAGGGATTGAATTCACGATTTCTATGACAGTCATTACCCCATGATTTAATATTATCTAAATGTTTTCTTGGCATTCAGTGATAAACGAATGTCTGTTCTGACAGGGTACCCTGGGAATATAGAGGAAATATTAATAGGACTGTATCCAAAAGATTTGACAGCGTCTTTTGTAGATGGCCTCTGGAAGAAAATCATCATTCGATAAATATTATTCATTGCTTCTTTTCCTGTCTTATCTCCTGGTATGCTGATGTCAAGATTTGATATATAGAACATTTCATTCACGACTTTCTCGTTTACTTATGACTTGAAATTCTGGGATTACAATTAGACTAGCTCAACTGATACAACATTACAATCCTAATTTATACTAATGAAATTTCATTAACATATTAAATGCGACCAGGATACACACACTTGTGCATCCATTTCGCCAAATTAAAAATTATTCATATCCATGTCTCATGAATAACACTCATATATAGTTTTTAATATATTTTAATAAGATATAATTAAATATTTAATAATAACATTAATATTTAATATATTTGAGGAATTTATAATTTCCTATTTTGTAATCATTTCACCCCAGGCAAGGCCATAAAGCCCTAAGATACAAGTGGGTTACTAGGTGTTAGAGAATATGAGAGAAAAAAAAAGCACTATTAAGGAGAGGGGTTAATAAAGAAACAGGAATTAAGAAGACAAGATAACGATTGGCATTGCATTTAAATATTTCACGATCAAAATTGATTGGGAAGCAAGACGTCGGAAGAGAGTTACACAAGCGAGAAGTGTGATAGAAGAAACTGTTAACATGGAACTTATGGTTAAACCTAGCCACTGCTACTGTAAAATGATGATACCTTGCCTCCAATCTAGTACTGAGCATAAATTCTTAAAGACTAGGTACCATAGATGAAGGTCATATTTATTTCGAAAAATAAAAAAAAAAGATGAGGTACAAGAAAGTCGGGATAGGTGGGGGCTAGTCTTGAATTTGTCTTATCTTAAACTTTTGTAATAGTAAAGCCATGAATACTGACCTATACATACCACAGTATTCCTTACACCAAAACAAAAAATTCTTACCATTCTTACTACACTCACACTAATACCTCAAGTCTCTATGTCGACCTAAGTAGTTCCCATATGTACAATTTGTCTGTGAGAATAAATAATGAAGCCCCAATAGCCAACTCATCATTTCAACTGTAAAATGATGAGACCTAGCTACCAATGTAGTACTGCGGTTAAATTCATAAACTCTAGGTACCAAAGAGGAAAGTTCATCAGAACAGTTACGATGAACATATAGAAAAGGCACAGGTAAGCTACCTTACGGCGGTGGCAAAATGACTGACGCTGCGATGACCGGTTAGGACCAATAATATTGCAGATTCGTATTTGGATTATATTAGGAATCTCTAAATATATAGAACGACCACCAGAGAAGACGTGGCAGCAATATTCACAAGGGTGAATGGTATTTAAAAATAAGATAATATTTAATATTTCATATATTTTAATAATATATAATTTAATATTTAATAATAACATCACTATTTAATTTTCTTACATATTTTATTAATAAATACTTTAAGAATAAAATATTAACGCGAATATTTATTATCATTAATACAGTAAAAACGACGACTAGAGAAGGTTGAAAAGAACGTGAAATAGAGAAATAGAAAGAAAAAAGACGTTGCTTGTTGTTTAACGGAATACCAACAATTAAAATCAACTGTAATTCTCTTAACCATTCAAATGGAATCAAGCTTGTACAAAGAACTATAAATGATTGTTGGCTTCCTTTAAATATCATTTGAATCTTACCAACTCTATTCATTTCGCTCAAATACGCACATACATTTTTATAATTATTCTGGGAAGTGTTTTAACAGAGAAAGGGAATTACGACAGTGAAAGCCAACTTGGAATAGTGACACATGCTTTCCAAAACCTAAGCAAATTATAAAGAAACAGGAAAATTTCTTTAGAAACAAAGAAAATATTACTGAACTCGTATCGACTATCAGTCCTTATACGGAATATAATTCCTTAAATATGGAAGTGAATACTGACTAATCTAATTACAAATGAAGAAGAGAATACCATCGACTGAACATGGGAGAAACGACGACGTTTTAGAGAAAATAGAAACAAAAAGGACACTTGTAATTAGAATCAGAGAGAGACAATTGATATTTGTAGAGCACATAATGAGATAAGTGGGCTTAGAAAATTCGACACTTACAGGATATATTGAAGGAGAGATTGACAGCAATTAAGGACGGCACAAACCTACCTAGCGTGTTTTTGTAAATGGCTGGCAGAATAGTGTTTCGGAGAGATAACAAAAAGACAAAATTTTAAAGATCTGCAACGGAAAGGAAATTGTAGAGGTTGAATGATCGTTCCGATCCTTAAGGGTCATGCCACATAGAATAAGAAGAAAGTACCGAAAGTAAGTTCAACTGGTGCCTCATCTCGATCGTCTAGTGAAGTGCATCGTCTCTCGGCGCCGGACATATTTATCCTTGTACCATACATACGTTTCCTTGTACCATTCAGTACTATGCGTAGGAAGACAGATCTTTACTGTAATGTATATTTTACATACAACCTTGTGCAAATTTTAATACCTTTTATTTCACTATACGGTCAGGTTTAGACCCACTGGAGTGACAGGGTGTAATTGAATTCTATTTTTCCTCAGATTAGGTCATGTGCAGTGGTCTGCAGTAATATAATCTATATTCGGGGTGTATGATAAAATCTTTTATTCTTGAAAAATATTACGTCATCCGTGATCAGATTTTAAATCACGCCTAGACACTATTGTTTCGATTGTCGATTAGTTGTCCTTTGACCATTGTCCGCGAGGGAGGCTACTTCAAGGAAACATACAAAAATTGTAATACTGCACGAACACACACACAAGCCTTACCAGTGAGCAAATCATAGTACTATAGATTGGCCCTGAAACTCTCCTATTTAAATCCAATCGAGAATATGTGGTCAATCTACAAGAAACGATTCGTGAAATGGACATACGAAGTACTAAGATGTTAACTGTGTCATGTTTCATTGGAAAAATAGTAAATAATAACGGAATTAATTTGCACGAAGCTGTAGGTAACGGATAGTGCACTCTCTGACGTTACCCGGTGCTCTAATATTCTCTGATTGTACCTTTCTATGTTAAACCTATTAAATAATTTGACAAGGCATATATATATATATATATATATATATATATATATATATATATATATATATAGTTAAATAAGTTTGTCGTGGTACAGAATTTAATAATAGATAGGAAAAGACAATATTTAGAAGGCATTTTTTAAAAGCAAAAGCTAAAATAAAAGGAACCGGTTTCGTCTCAGGACTTATCAAGTTTATTTATTCTGGGAAATCAAAAAAGCGTGTAAATTAATTTTAAATTAACGAATGTAATCGAGTGGGGGGGAATTAGGAATTTCAAGAAACTAGAGTTCAATAATATTCAGACCCAGCAAGCATTCCCTCTGTTTACAAAGGGAAGGCTCACGAGATCTGATATACAAGGACTCTAAGACCTAGAGGTGAAATGTGGATTGGGACGTAGATAAAATTATAAATCGGTCACCACTAAAATTTTCTACACATTTCCTTCTATTTATTAAATGTTCAGCAATAGCAGAACCAGAACTGTTAGTCAGTTGGCTATTCCTGGCAGACGGATTCAAAATCCTGGGGGGTAAATGCTGTTTTATTCTCGAATCCAAACGCTGGGACGTCCTCCATATGTAGTCGTGTCCACAACTACACTTGTATTGGTAAATCACTGAATTAACATGATGGGGAGGGAGGACGTCCTTACGAATGGAAGAGAAAGCAGGACGGGTAACAAATATTACTCTAACATTCGCCGAAAAATAACAACTATTGATTAAACGTGAAATACGTTTCGATAAACTCTCACCCTCTCATATATATATATATATATATATATATATATATATATATATATATATATATATATATATATATATATATATATATATGTATATATATGAGATAACGATATATATATTTTTATATCAAGAACAGTATTGGGGAAATAGTATGACAAAGTGAACAAATTTTACTCGTGATGCGTTTCGGACTAAATTTAGTTTTTTAAAAACTATTTAAAGCTATTAGTTATTTAAAAAAAAATTTAAGCATTACGCCCTGAGCAAGGCGGGAAGCCACTAGGATGCAGGCGGTTGCAGAACATTTGGAACGAGAGCAGATAGGAGTGATAGAAGAAAAGATGAGGAGAAGGATAGTGGATAGATCAAGGTAACTGGAGATGTCGATTGACATTACATTTGAATAGTTGGAGATTATAGCTCTCAGGGAATTTAATCTGTAGATAAACATTTTAAAATATTTTATAAAGATTGAGGTGTTCCAGGGAAGTGCAGAATTGAAGGAAACGTGAAGACCTTTCCCGAAAAATACAGAAATTGCAGAAGATAACCCATCAGAATTAAAGAAAACCAATCCAAGTTGGAAATTTCAGAAACCGGATAGAAAATGAAGACGATTCTGATAAAATCATTGCCGGAATCTTACGGGTAGGTCAAAGAGAATTTAGAAGATTTATAATTATTGGCTTTTACCCAGTCCGCAGCGATGTAAAACAAAAACGACGTTAAATATACTATTGTTTTTATTCTGTTGCATCAGAAATTACTGGAGATAGAAAAATACAAAAGCAAAATCGATTCCCAGACTTCAGAAATCAAAGATTTCGGAAATGGGATCGGTTCTAATTAATGTCGACTACCATTCAAAAAATGCTGAAATCTTTTTTCAAATGAATCACGTTAATGCACAATGCGTCATTTAGAATATAAAGTAACATTATCTTTAACTAGGCTAATCGTAAAATTCAATATTGAATAATTATAATCAATACCATATTAAGAATAGCTCTTTTCTGTTTTAATCGCAAAGCAAGGCCACTAAGAGTTACCAGTATTGAAAGAGAACGTGAAGACTTTAGCGAAGAGAAAGGACAATAAAAGAAAAGGATTTAGGAAGATAGAAGATGGTGATTGACGCTGAATTTAAATTTTGAATAGTTTTTTTTTGATAGTGTAGGTGACAATCTGTTACTCAGCATCATCTGTCCCTCCATCAGGAAAAACACTTGGATGGAAACCTGTTTCGCAGTGATTATGACGCCATATAAACTGTTGATCACTTTATTTATCAACATGACCATATCATTTCCACCAAGGGATCCAAGCCCTGCAACACCAAATGGAAGAGGTATGGTGACAGCAAGAGGGGACTATACTGAAAAATAAATCAAAATTGGTCACATTCTATGATACCATCTTGGGCAGCTGATGATCTTTTCAGGCAACTTTCGTATCTCTCTCTCTCTATCTCTCTCTCTCTCTCTCTCTCTCTCTCTCTATATATATATATATATATATATATATATATATATATATATATACTTTTTCTGTTAAATTTACATCTGATTTACATACCCATCGCTTCAACAGCCTTTCCAAAACTAAACATGACATATTTGTCTACATTCACGATACATTTGTCGCTGGCATATTTTCTGCAATCGTCAATGTTGACCTGTCCATATTCCAGTTTATCATGACTCACCCACTTCTACACTCTGACCTTATATTACTAGTGCAGATCTGAAGCTTAATTGGTTAAAGACATACCCACAATTCTATTTTTAATTCTAACCTCATGAGCCCCACTTTAATTTTGGAAAATAAGTAACACTTAGTTTTTAAATTTCTTTAAAAATCATTTAATCACCAGTCACTCGAAGAAGTACAGTCAAAGTATTGAAACATGAAAGCTTTGGTGTAGCGATTTTAACATGTTTTTTTATTATAATCTTTTATAAAAAAATAATAATATATTGCTCTACTATGTACTGAGCACATTTTAAAAAATAAATGCTACGGACAGTCGAATTTTACTCCATCTATTCTTTCATTCATTTGTATATATATATATATATATATATATATATATATATATATATATATATATATATATATGTTATAAATTAATTGATTTAAAATATGGTTTTTCCGCTACACAGTTCTAACCATGTTTCAAAAATGTAATGTCCGAATTTAATTTTGTAATTAAAGACATTAGTTCCATTTCATCCTCAAGGGAATTTTGGAGTTACTTTTAAAATTACTGGGTTTTAAAGACACAGCTAAAATCATAATTTACGTTTTCATGGTTACAGATTAATTTACTCCTACTAGGCAGGGGCGTTTGCGTGTTCTATATGTCTATATTTTGACGTATCCGTTATTAGCTACGTTTTGTTAGTGGGTAGAGATATATTCTTCAATGAAATCCGTTAAATGCATCTCGTCTAGATTTTAAAAAATTTTTTATTGTTAACAGCAAAAATTCTTACGGCATTTTTTCTATTTGTATTTTTTGGTGGGGGGTTCAGGTTATATATATATATATATATATATATATATATATATATATATATATATATATATATATATATATATATATATTTGTGTGTGTGTGAAGATTGATAAATCCCTCAGCATTGCCAGAGATATTTAGGCGTCCGAAAGTGCCGGTCATGCCAGTTGTTACTGGAGCGCTGGAAGTGATCTCAAATCTTTGCAGAAAGCATCAGGACAAGGTTTGGAACCATGTAGACACCGGTAAAGAGACCAAGAATAGCGCTATAGTATTTAGAAGACTTGCTGTTACTTGATTTCTATGTTAAACAATTGGTTACTAATTGTGCTAACATCCACTAAGTCGAATACGAATAAAAATCTTTACAGCAGCGAAGTAAATCAATGTTCGATGAATGACTGTCAATGTCTAGTCCTAGATAACATCGGTGTCTGGAAAAGTATTGAGAAAGCCAATTGAATATATTGAAATCTTTACAGTTACTGTGGATAGAATAAACACGGAAAGTAAACTAAACGAATACCGACTCGAGGAAAGAAACTGAAATAGAAAGAAATCGAGAAGAAAGGAATAATCATTGAATGTAAAAAGAAAAAAATGTGCAAATTATAAATTGTAGATGCCAAAATCAAACGGTTATACACCCTGTCGGCTGGGGCTGTAGAATACGCCGACTGCACCTATGCAGAGGGGTAAGACCCCACCACCAATGGGGCGTCCCGGGTAGGACGATAAACTACATCCGCGTCCAGGGTAAGTCAATAAACTACGTCCAACAGCAAGGCATCTGATCAGGAGGTTTCGAGGAGCGTGGGGCCATCTCTTAATTGGTGATGTTCCGGGGTGGTAGCACCTGTTAGGGTCCCAGTTATGGGCAAATAGTTAACCCCGAAATTGAGGTAAAACGCATTATAAAAGTGTAAAAATATCTTTTAATACCAGCCATACTTTAAAAACATTTATTGCCAGAAATTAATTTTTGAAAAAATAAAAAAAAAACAAAAAAAAACTATTACTAGCAATACGTTTTTGAAAAAAAAAATTACCAGCAATACATGTGATTTTACTCAAAAATATGAGTAATTGATATATGTATATATACACTCCTTTTTTTTACCAAACTATCACTATGTATCTATTTAAAAAAAATTGTTGGCATTAAATGACACACTGAGGATTTGATATGCCATAAAACAAAACAATCAACCAAACAATTATAACAGTTTAAATATCTGGAAATTGTTTTAACAGAAGATGTATTGTGCGGCACTGAAATCCGTAGGTGTATTGGGATAGTGAAAAATGCCTTCCAAAAGCTTAGCAAAGTATTAAGAAACAGACAGATGTCGTTTAAATAAACATTAGAGTACTGAACTGTTACATGATACTATCCTCCTTTTTTGGCAGTGAATTCTAGAGGTGATACAAATTAAGTTCTACAGAGGGATGATGCGAATACGATATACTGAACACATGCATTTAACATTTGAATGAGATAGCTGAAATTTCTAGAGCACATAATGAGAAGAGGGAGCTTCGAAAATCTGATACTCACAGGGCATATCGTAGGCAAGCGGGATCAAAGATAAAGAACGTATAATCGAATTAGCGAGCTTGTGTAAATGCATGGCAGTTTTGGGTTTCGGAGAGATAACAAAAAGAAAAAAATTACTAAGAGCTAGGACAGGAAATTGTGGTGAGTCATGATTGCCAAGATCCTGAGGTGACACGGCTTATAAGAGAAGAAGAAGGAAACTTTAGTCCCTTTATCACAAAGCATAGAGTAGTCGGTGCTCTAATATTCTTACCATGAACCATACTAAGTTAATGAGAATGCCTGTAGTAATATGACAGTTGACAATTTTCAGAAAAAGGTTCTCAAATCATTAGAGGACCACCAGAAAAAGGTCACTTCGTTTTCTTTACACGTATTCTGTCATATAAAATTTATCCACCCGAACTCTCTAATAGAAATGAATGCAATATGAGAACCAGTAATAAGGAGTGCCAGAGAAAACCGATAATAACAACAAAAATTGAAATATGAGATCTGGTAAAAACATAAATGATAACAGAAAATATTTCAATATGAGTACTGGTAAAATAAACTGAAGACATTAGGTTTATAATACCCAGAAATTGATACACAGATGTCCTCAAGGACACATAGCACAGTAGATAAAGGCTTTAGTTACAAAGTGTGTGAGTTCAATACCTGGTTAACGCAGTGAAGAGGGAATTAAGCAGATAGCCTATAAGTGATATCCATTAAACATGGCCCGTGGAACTAGAACAGTCTAACCCAGCGAAATAAAGGGTTCAGTTCGACATTCCAACCACCTGAAGAAGGACGTAGCGTACAACGGCCGAAACGTTGTAATAAATATGGCGACAAAGATGCGGTCAATAGTCCGAATAATGTAAATAATGTACATAATACCTCATCTCAGAAATATAGACAGATACTGAAACTTCTAAATTCAGTATACCTAATTTCCCTTTCATCAATTGAATTTTCTCGTTCACTTATTTAATGCATTTTTTCTTATGAAGTTGTGTGAGAGACGGTGCCTTCTTTCTTGTCTGTTAAACTAAATTATCGCATTCATTTAATAAATAATATCGCTGAGTTTTATGCTGATTTTATAAGTCAATATGTGACTGGAGTACGAAAGTATGGGGAGGCCAGGGAGGCACGAACTCACGTTTCAGCCGTAAGTGATTTAGCGAGACAAGGTTGCTTACCATTACACTAGGTCGGAGTGCCCAAATAGAAAAAGAAGATGATGATGATTAAGAAGAAGAAGCGGAAGAAAAGATTATGATGAAAAAGTAGAATGCAAAAAAGATAAATCAGGAGCAGAAGAAGAAGCAGAAGGTGAAGAGGAAGAAGAAAATATTAAAAAGAAGAAAGATAAAATGATGAAGAAGATGAAGACGATGAAGTAAAAGAAGATAAAGTAGTAGAAGAAGATGAAGATGAAGATGAAGAAGGAGATGAAGAAGATGAAGAAAATGAAGAAGGAGATGAAGAAGATGAAGATGAAGAAGAAGGAGATGAAGAAGATGAAGAAGATGAAGATGAAGAAGAAGGAGATGAAGAAGATGAAGATGAAGAAGGAGATGAAGAAAATGAAGAAGATGATGAAGAAGATGAAGTTGAAGAAGAAGGAGATGAAGAAGAAGAAGATGAAGAAAGAGATGAAGAAGATGATGATTAAGAAGAATGAGATGAAGAAGATGAAGATGGAGAATAAGGAGATGAAGAAGACGATGATGAAGAAGAAGGAGATGAAGAAGATGAAGATGAAGAAGAAGGAGATGAAGAAGATGAAGAAGGAGATGAAGAAAATGAAGATGAAGAAGAAGGAGATGAACAAGATGAAGAAGATGAAGATGAAGAAGAAGGAGATGAAGAAGATGAAGATGAAGAAGGAGATGAAGAAAATGAAGAAGGAGATGAAGAAGATGATGACGTTGAAGAAGGAGATGAAGAAGATGATGATGAAGAAGGAGATGAAGAAGATGAAGATAAAGAAGATGAAGAAGATGATGATGAAGAAGAAGGAGATGAAGAAGACGATGATGAAGAAGAAGGAGATGAAGAAGACAAAGATGAAGAAAGAGATGAAGAAGATGATGATGAAGAAGAAGGAGATGAAGAAGACGATGATGAAGAAGAAGGAGATGAAGAAGACAAAGATGAAGAAAGAGATGAAGAAGATGATGATGAAGAAGAAGGAGATGAAGAAGACGATGAGGAAGAAGAAGGAGATGAAGAAGATGAAGAAGGAGATGAAGAAGATGAAGAGGAAGAAGGAAATGAAGAAGACGATGATGAAGAAGGAGATGAAGAAGATGATGAAGAAGGAGATGAAGAAGATGAAGATGAAGAAGGAAATGAAGAAGACGATGATGAAGAAGGAAATGAAGAAGACGATGATGAAGAAGAAGGAGATGAAGAAGATGAAGATGAAGAAGGAGATGAAGAAGATGAAAATGAAGAAGATGAAAATGAAGAAGGAAATAAAGAAGACGATGATGAAGAAGAAGGAGATGAAGAAGATGAAGATGAAGAAGAAGGAGATGAAGAAGATGAAGATTAAGAAAGAGATGAAGAAGATGAAAATGAAGAAGGAAATGAAGAAGACGATGATGAAGAAGAAGCAGATGAAGAAGATGAAGATGAAGAAGGAGATGAAGAAGATGAAGATGAAGAAGGAAATGATGAAGACGATGATGAAGAAGTAGGAGATGAAGAAGATGAAGATGAAGTAGGAGATGAAGAAGATGAAAATGAAGAAGGAAATGAAGACGATGATGAAGAAGAAGGAGATGATGAAGATGAAGATGAAGAAGGAGATGAAGAAGATGAAAATGAAGAAGGAAATGAAGAAGACGATGATGAAGAAGTAGGAGATGAAGAAGATCAAGATGAAGAAGGAGATGAAGAAGATGAAGATGAAGAAGGAGATGAAGAAGATGAAGATGAAGAAGACGATGATGAAGAAGAAGGAGATGAAGAAGAAGATGAAGAAGATGAAAATGAAGAAGGAGGAGGAGGAGGAAAAGAATATAAACCAAGAGCAACAGAAGAAGAAGATGAAAAGGAAGAAGAATACGATGAAAAAGAAGAAAAAGGAGAAAATGATGAAGAAGAAAAAGAAAGGGATGATGAAAACGGAGAAGAGAAAGAAGAGGAAGAAGAAGAGAAAAAGTTGAAAAAGAATAAAGGGAAGAAGATGGAGAAAAGAAAGTAGATGATGATTAAGAAGAAGAAGGAGAAGTAAAAGTAGATGAAGAAGATGAATAAAAAGATGATGGAGAAGAGCTGAAAATGAAGTTCAGCTGCAACTAGGCTGTTTATTTGCACAGGCGAAAGGGAAAAGAAGCTGAAGTTGTATGAAAAATAATAGTAACAATAATTATGATGCTGGTAATATCGCATTTAAAACTGATAGCAAATCTACGACTGCAACCAATACTAGCGCCGTTCGTGGCATGGTTGATAATAATTTTAATATAACAAAGTGAAAAATATTAGCACTCAAAAAAGGAATATTTTTCAAAATTGACGACAGATCAAAGCAAATAGTCTGGGAAAATAAAGACAAGCATCTCAGTCTCCGCGCCGGCCCAGTCGAAAAGAAATGCATCATGTCTTAAAACCACTTAACTATAAACATCTGGATTTCTAACTGAACAATCAACCGAAATAGAAATTATTCACTATACCAGCTGGAATCTAAGAACGTGAAATTAATAATCGCTTCGACTGAAAACATTAGATCAATAATAACAAACATGTCAGTTATTGATTGAATCTATAAAGTAATGTTGTACCTCTCTCTCTCTCTCTCTCTCTATATATATATATATATATATATATATATATATATATATATATATATATATATATACCACATGTAACAGCAAAATTGTCAAATTGTTAGATTAAGCTCTGAACCGTTGTATCTTAGAAATGATTAAAGATAACTTAATGGAATTCTCTGAGGTTTTTACGCCACTATTGGACTCTATTTTGAACAATAACAAGGTATAATTACTCTCAAGCTTAACAGAAGAATCGTGATGAAATCGATCGTAAACGAAACGGACATGTTAGTAATTAATTAATCATAGCTTAGGGTCAAAAACTTATCAAATATTGAAATAAAGATTTTCCAACTTATTGAAGATGATTATCGCCCTCTCTAATTATCTAAATTTCTGTCCTGACGTAATCTCACAGGTTTCACATACAATTTCATTTTCAAATCTTTTTTCACTGTCATAGCTGAAACTCTTCTCTTAGGTGCCAAACATTTTATGGATTGTGTTGGATCTTTTCTAATTGATCTCTATGTTAAAATGATTATCCACCTTCTTGTTTTGACATCCTGATACAGTTTTCCTCTCTACTGTTCCCCCTTTTAAAAACTTATTCACTGTTCTCTTGATGATTCTTGAGCGAACTTTGAAGATGGAAGCTAAAGTATGAATGTTGGTACCATTACTTAAGTCCTTAATGATCTATTTTCTCACACCATTTCTCAGTTGTGAAGACAGTGTATTTGACACAAAGCGATTTTAACCTGTTCGCTTTTTAGCTGAATACCTCAAAAGGTTTTTTCAGTGATTCTTACGATAAATGGTGTCAAGATGGCTAAACGTATTATCTGAAAACCAGGAAAAAAGTAACTCAATAAGTTTAGTGTTTCTTTTTATATTAAACATTTTATGGATGAATAATTATGCGGTTACAAGATTTAGACAATTTTGCTGTTTTAGCCGGTACACACACGATCCAAATCCTCAGACTTACAAATTCAAAAAGAAATCGGAAAATATAATTCCGAGTATAAAAAACAAAATTTTACTGATAGTGTATGTGTGGAAGTGGTAAACAAATGTGCGAGGGAAATGTATGAAATCTCTAGAGAGAGGGTGTAACAGAAGAAAGAAGAACAGAAAGGCCTAAAGGTGAAGGTGGGATATAAAATTTAACCGAGAAAAGTTTTAAAGAGAGGAGTTAAATAACGGTTTAAATGAGTGAGATACAGATAAATATGAATTATTTTCAGATGTATAAATCACTACCGATTCTCTAACCTAAAATTAAAATAAAATAAAAGGCACTGGAAACGTGTGGATACATTTGGGGTGACACTACGCACATTAAAAAACGATATGATCTAAACTTAGAATCCAGCCAATTTATACTGCCGATGCATATGTGAAAAACTTCCGTCTGCTTTCCAATAATGACCTTATCTATACAAGAAAAGAGAAGATGAGAGAGAGAGAGAGAGAGAGAGAGAGAGAGAGAGAGGAAGAAGGGGTGGGGGACTCAAACTAAAAACGAGAGCATTTATAAGACAAATGATGTGTAAACAAGAATAATTAAACAAAGCAAGTAACATCACCTACAAATTTAGCATAAACATATAAATATATTTAAGAATATTTAAACTAGTAAAGACCTACTATATATATGCACAAAAACACATACGTATATACCCAGATACACACCTACACACACATATATATATATATATATATATATATATATATATATATATATATATATATATATATATATATATATATATAAGCACGGATTAATTGTAGACTTATATGTTAACAATATAGATAGTTTTGATCTGTGCTCCGGACACGGTATGGTTAGCAACTGCTACCCTTAAAAGATATAATATTTAGTAAGCACCTGTAAGACATAGGCTTGGCCCATGAGTGTAGCAATGATTAGATGAATCCTTTTGTCAGCAATGAAGCATCCTTGACGCGTCACGTCCACCAAACGCAACAATTATGTGAAGTGATCATCCAGCCTTTCGATAGCTTACAATCCGATCCCTCCCAAAGGGCCCTAATTGAACACGTGTTCATCTCAATGGTATTAAAATTAGTGACAATGGAATATTGCACCTAACGAAATTTTATTTCAGCATGCAAGACCGGTTCACTCCTATGGGATTTGATACGTCATAAGAATGCCAGATATCTTATCAGTCATAAACTAACCAATAGCATGCTAACAATTTATCCAGGTAAACACATGGACCGTCCTTTAAAATTTCACTTTTCTTCAGTATATTGTTTGTTTGTTTGGGTTTTATGGCATATCAACCAATGTGGGTTATTTAATGCCAAATCCAGTTTATATGAATTTTAAATGCCTATTTTGTCCTGACAACATTATTGTTTCCAAAAAAACAAAACAAAACACGTATAGCTGGCAACATTGTTTCCAAAAAAAAAAAAATCGTATAGCTGGCAATATTATTTGATTCAAAAATATATAGCTGGCAACATTATTGTTTAAAAAAAACGTATAGCTGGCAACATTATTGTTTCCAAAAAAACGTATAGCTGGCAACATTATTGTTTCCCAAAAAAATGTAGCTGGCAACATTATTGTTTCCAAAAAACAAAAATCAAAAACGTATAGCTGGCAACATTATTGTGTCAAAAACGTACAGCTGGCAACATTATTCTTCTGAAAACACCATCTGAGGCCTTCCTTGCTGTTGGACGGAGTTTATCGTCATACCCAGGACGCGGATGTAGTTTATCGTCATACCCAGTATAGTAAATTGCGATAAAAGATGGTTAAAATGGCGCTAATCAGTTATTTTAGACAAAAAAAAAAAAAATTCCATTTGATTTAAATTAGTTTTGAAATACAGCAACGTATTTTGCTAATTGGAAATATTCAATTTAATCTATTAACTTGAAATTAAACGGAAATAAAAGTTTCTAGAAAGATTTTTACATTTTTAAAAATTAATGTTAAACCAGAAATATCTCGTTTTCTATGGAGATACGTAATATACAGTAATATAATTAAATACTTATTGGAAACTAAGTGATAATTTTCTGAATAATAGCAACATCTGTTTGCGCAACTGGAATGAAAGCCTCTTCGGCGAAAATGTACATAGAATTCAAGCATCTGCCTGTAATTTGAAATTAAAAGCATTTGATTGTCTTCTAGCTTAAAAATGACTCACAAGGCAAATTTGATGATGAAAGTGAAATTTTTAATTACTTCGGAGCTTGAAAAATTTACAAAGAATGCTGGTAAATGTAACTGGTTTCGACAGGGGCCATCGAACTTTGAAGATGCTGGCCAGTTTGGTTCAGCCCTGATAAGCCCTGATTGAGGAATTTTTTTTGCCGATCTCTATCAGCGGAGAAGTTATATATAACGCACCTTTGTCATTCTATGTTATTTTTATTCATTGTGTTAATGGGGAAGCGTAGAAAGACACAAGGTGTCGAGTTTTAAACTAAGAGCACAGACATACACTTATGTTTTTAAGGCTAATACATAGCCAGGATTCAAGAAGAAGTCAATAAATTTCAATAGGTTTTTTATGCACTGGACACAACTGTCTGCCAGCTTGAATTTTTTTTTTGTTCATTTGTAAGTTCTCAGTTATTTATTTTTTATTTACATTCTTATTTGCTAGAAAATTCATGTTTATGTGACAATGTTTCTTTTTGTTTGCCACAAAAGACCACGTTGTTGAATCTGGACCGGACAACCGTTTTGTACGTTAAAGATAATTTCGATTTACTATTCTCGAAGTTAGACTTTCAGGATGAATTCGAGTAAAGAAATCTAATGAAATCCACGCGTCAAAGACTTGGGAAATTTTTGCAAATGGATGGAGATAAAAGAGAAGAGCCATAATCCAACATGAAAAATCATGTCACAGAGAAATCGCGCTTCAGAGAGAGAGAGAGAGAGAGAGAGAGAGAGAGAGAGAGAGAGAGTGGGGAGACAAGTGTATGGCGTAATGGATAAAGGCTAGGAATGATAGCACGGAGAGCCGAGTTCGAATTCCAGTCGGGTTCGTTACTTTCAGTTGAAAAAGGTCTGAATCCATCTTTCTCTTCCCAGCTATGAGTTAAATAGAAGAACAGATTGGATTGACAACCTGTCTACCCAAGAAAGAAACGCCATCCTACACTGGGAAAATTATCTGCCTAGTCAGTCATGAATCGAAAGAGACAAGCGTTGGATGGCACTTAACTTACTGATCAGCGGATGAAAGCAATACTGTTATTTCCTAATACACATCTTAAAAAATTAACGTCAAACTTTTCATTACAATGTTATTTATTTTTGGTTTCCTTCATAAAATAATAAAATATTTTTCAGAATTGATTGTATTTTTTATTATTATATAAAGAAATGCAAAAACATTCTGTCGTTAAATTCGAACACGAATATTTCGTGCTGATCAAAAATAGTCTTGAATTAGAATAGTGATGGTTTACTACTATATTTCATGCTAACAATGACGCGTGTTGTTTCGCGGGCTTAGTCCCCATTTCTGTGCTTCGTTGCGTGATACACTCGTTTCCTTGTTTAAGAATATTGTGCATGCCATAAAATCTTATTAGCAAAATTGCTTCAATCAAAGCAGGTCCCATGGATTTATAAATTATGGTTCGTTATTACTTTTTTGGTACCGCATGTAGGCGTTGTGGTAAATAATCACCGATGATGGATTAGCGGAAGACAAGACAGAGAACTCGCACGGTGGAGTAAAGTTAAGTCAAATATCTTAGGAAAAAAAATTAAATTTCATTTTCTATCTACTCACTGAAATATATATCAAGTTTTCTTGTCATCGAAACAAATATTATATTCGCTATGCGCGCAGTGTAACGACTTTCATCACGAAAAGAGGACATTGATGACCGGGTTCAAGTTCCAGGCTTATATTTTACGTTAACTTCGGATTGATACTCTCTTGCGGGAGGCATAATTCCATCTCCCCACCCCCATTCAAACTCTAAATAAATAGTCTGGACACTTTAAGCCTTTGGTGCAATTATGTCTAGGGAAAGGACAATTTTGAAGTCTAAAACGTAGGAAAACCAACACGAACTCATTCCACTTTCTTTTCCAATAAACCATAGCCATTCCCGGATCATAGAGAAGGAAGGAAGCTATGGAGAACCATGACCGTCTTCAACCTGATGGAACATGTAATTGAAAAAAAAATGAACAGTTACGCTTCAGTTGCTTGTATAATTCAAAGTTGATAATTTCACCATCAAACCATGAATATTTTCTACTCTTTGATGAGCTTATGGGATACGGCCTGACCTTTATCGCCACTGTATCTTGTAGATGGTGCTGAAACGTTTTCATACTGACAAAGAAAGGATTCGAAAAAATAACGAAATGCGTTCTATTTGGTCAGATTTGCGGTAATGGCTTGGGCCAAGAACATTACCCCCCCACTAGTGTATGTTTCTGTTTTACTGTATCAACTTTTGGCTTCTATAGGGATACTTTTTATCAATTGGATATTTCTGAGTCGTTATTAATATGTATTGGGTTCCTCTTTTCAAATGTTCTCTTCGCAATCATGTATTAATATGTATTGGGTTCCTCGTTTCAAATGTCCTCTTCGCAATCATGTATTTACCGTCTTAACAGCTGTTCTTTCTTTGTCTCCTGCAATGTTTGTGTAGTTTCAATTTATTGATCCTTCCTTTTACATTTTTCTCAATTCAGCTAAACTTCATTTTACCTTAACTTGTATTACGTTCGAGTACCTTAAGAGTAGGGCTGGCAAATTTATCAATATTCGTGTTGTTCTTTTCTGTTATTATTATTATTGTTATTATTATTTCCTTTGATTTCTGTTGTATACGCATTTCTTTCCGGGTCCCAACCGAAGACCTAAGTTCAGAAATGCCTTCATGATATTTTCCACAGACCATTTTCGTCAAAAAACAAAGATCATACACATTTTCCATAGATAAAGCTCTTCGTAATGCGTAAATTGTACTTGTGAGTACAGTTTTTTGGATTTGATTAAGTTACTGTCTGTCGGGGATCATTTCAATGAGTTTATCGGGCCATTTTCTAATTAAACCGAGGTCTCTAACCACAACTAGATTTATTGATGTCCTCGTGTGCCACGTATTTTGATTTCCACTTCATGATCCTTGTATTTTGATAGGTTTTTGAAAATCTTCAATAATAAATTACAGTCTACAGAAACTGCCATAACAATAAGAATGCACATTCTGTTTTTGCGAACTTTGATCCCGACGTCTGGGCGATTAGCTTTAATTGTTCTGCCTGTGTGTATTGTAAAGTCCCATACAATTCTTACAAAACCCATGTATGTAACTGGTTCTTGGTGGTGTTCTTACCAATTACCTGAGGTTTCCTTCGTGTAAAAGTTGCAGATTTTCCAGTACAGATATTGATCCAATCTGTCATGCCGGGTTTTATATTGATCGGGTGTTAATAAAGTGCAACCTGATACAAGATGGTCAATTTTTTCTGGGTGTCTATCATAGAATATGTGTCCTTGGTAAATTCTAGTTAGAATGCATTGTTTCCGTGAGGCAAAAATAAAATCTTCTGTTTCAGCTTTTAATCCTACAGTCCGTATCCGCTGATGGGTATGGGGTTTGTATACATCAGCTTGTTTGACACGGCCAGAAGACTGACCATAAAGAGGCTTATCCTGACATCGTTTCTGCATTTGCTTCATTGCATTTGATTCCTTTTTTAGGTTCTTTGTCGTTACCTGCACTAGGTGTATTCTTACAGGATAAAAGTTCTTTTACTTCTTCTTCTTCTTCTTCTTCTTCTTCTTCTTCTTCTTCTTCTTCTTCTTATTATTATTATTATTATTATTATTATTGTTGTCGTTATTATTAAATAAAAGATTCAGTGAAAACAGGTATGATGTCAGGAACAATAATGCAACATCACCTGAGCTTGCAGAACATTTTACTACTAACGACTCTAATTTTGACAAACATCTTAAGGTACACATTCTGAAAAACAAAAACATTCAGAATCTGCCGACCTGTCGACCCTTAAAACGCATGAGGGGGAATGAACAAATTGTCAGCTGAGTTCCTTAAGATTAATATTAGGTTGGTGCAAAAATAATGACGTTTTCTCACATAGTAAAATATGTGAGAAAACGACATTATTTTTGCACCAACCTAATACTAAGCTCTTTGATTAATTCCTCTTAGTAACTCTGTTACTATTTAATTAACGGAAAATTTCAAGATGAACACAAACATCATCATATTAAGGAGGTTTCAGTTTCATGCCTTCACTCAGGCGACGTTTCATTCGTTTTCACCCGTTCATTACCAGGACAGTCATGATTTCATTACAAGACAAGCAACGTTTGTACAAACATATACTTTTTTTGTAGATTTCTATATTTTTTATAATTGAAAAAATTGTTTAAAAAAACTTGAAGAAGACAGACATTCTGTTGAAATATTGTTTGCATTGTCAAACATTGTATTTTTTTTGTTATCTTTTCTTAAATCCAGCTCTTATCTTAACTATTATTATTATTATTTTTATTTTTATTTTCTTTGCTTTCTGGCGTTTACACATTTCTTTCCGGGTCCCACCCAGGGACATAAGGTTAGAAATGGCATCATGACACTTTTCACTGACAAAAAAAAAAAATTACATAGATAGAGCCCTTCGTAAAGTGTGGGCTGTACTTGTCAGAACAATTTTTGTATCTCCTTGAGGCATGGGCTTCTAGGAATCCCTGCAATTAGTCTACTGCAATCTTTTCCAACCAGTCCTAGGGCTCCAACTACAACAGGGATTGTTGATGTTCCCATATGCCACATTTGGCAAAGAGTTTGAGATCATCCATGTATAGTAGGTGATAGAAAATTTTCTTATTTATTTTGTTACACATGAACTGTTGTTCAGTTCATGTGTATTAGGGGTTAAGGATAAACAAAACAGAAGGGTTGACAGAGAGTCTCCTTGAAAAATTCCACGTCGGATATTCAGACGGTTGGATATGGCAGTGCCCCCGGTGTGCCTAAGTTATAGTTTTGTGTTCCACATTCCCATGCTGTGCTTAAGAAAGTTTAATACCACAGGGGAGACTTTGTACATTTCCAAAGTCTTAAGGATCCAACACTATCAAAAGCTTTACGATAATCAATCCACGCTGCACTGAGGTTTCTGCGTCGTCTTCTGCAATTTTCCAGGATCATTTTATTTATTTATTATTATTATTATTATTTTATCATTTTATTTATTATTATTATTATTATTATTATTATTATTATTATTATTATTATTATTGTGTGTGTGAGTTCTGCACACAAACAACATAACGCTAGAGTATACATATACGAAATCAAATGTAGCCATCATGACATGAACGCTGATAAAGATTAACCAGGCACATATATCGTTACCGATATGGTGAAAGGATTTGATAAAAAAGCGCGAAACTTTGTAAGCCGGGCCCAATTATAAATACCTTCAATATATTCCACTGTAACTAGATATTACAATTTCGTCGAGGTTGCCTGGCCTCATTCTTGAAACTGTAAAAAAAACCTGTAGTCATCTGACCATAACACTCCTCCCATACATCAATTCATGAACATATGCAGGCACAGTAAGTAAGCCCCTTGGAGACATACCCAACAGTTAGTCGGGTAAACGACTAACGAATCTACCGTACTAAACAGGACATTTACTCTATACCATTTTAATTCAACAAAATAAAACAGTTACTTTGTTACCACCACCAACAAATCAATGTCTAAACTTATGAAAGTAGCATGCATCAAATATAACATCAGAGCAATTATTATTATTATTATTATTATTATTATTATTATTATTATAATCCTTATTATTTCAAAGGAGTGAAGTTGAGGATCAAGTGACTTCAGATCTGCAGGACATTCCACAGTATCCTCGCCTCTACGGTTAGGATTAGAATCAAGTCTTTTTCAGTATTATTCATTTATTTAGTTCAATCATGCTGCCAGTATTTTCTAGATAATTCTAAGTTTTCAATGACTGGCATGTTTCACATTTTTATCAGTTGTCAATTAAAATTTTCCCGGTTATATCATCCATTATTCATTGTTTTTTATTAATATTCCTTCCATATTCATTTACGTTGCTGTCCTAGGAACTAGGCTAAGGTCCTTTACGGAGTTGACATATTTGTTTGGTAATTTTCAACAACGTTTCGGACAGTCAGTCAGACGTATGATATTCTTCAGATGTCTGACACTTATGAAATAAGACATTCTTATTTTTCGATGGTGCAAAGCAAACATATATATCTTTAACGGTTAAGAGCATCGCTTGTACAATAAATCTGATCAAAATCGTTTATAATTTGTATTTGTGTAAAAGAGCAACATAAAAATTATCTCATTAATGTCTACAGTAAGATATGAATTATGAAGAAAATAAATAAAGATCAATATTATTTAATAGGTTTCTAAAAGATCCAGTATTAATTGGAGATTCGTACGTATAAATCGTTAGTAATCATTTTCGCCCAAATTGAAGAACTAGGGGAAAATTAATAATGGCTGAGAATGATTTAATGGATAAAAAATGTTTTAATAATCCTTTATATTGTTTATTTTCAATTTGGAATCTGCTGGACCACTGGCATCTAAATATGGCTAACTTTGCTTGTGCTTTTTATTCTTGTCTTTTTATCTGGCCTGGTGTCAACAAGACTCACCGACACTAAAAAAAAAAAAAAAAAAAAAACATTTCGGATAATTCTCGTGGATTATACGATAACAGTTTTCTGAAAATCTATAATCTTGGTCTCAGTTCCAATCTTCCCTAAACCCTCTTTTAATTTCTAGATGTTGTTGCAAGTGCTCTCATTATTATAGGAATTACTTCAACATTCATGATTCATAGCTTCTTCCACTCCCTAGCCATATTCTAGTATTTTTCAGTCCTTTCAGTTTCTTTGACGTCTTCTTTTATATCACATGAAACAGTATATTTGTATAATTTAGTACTTACTACATCCTTTATCTATCACAATATGGTCAGGTCTCTGTGCTTCAATGACCTGATCTACCCAGACCGAGATCTCCCATAATATCATGTCACTGCCATTTTTTATCACTCTCTATGGATGATACTCATACCATTTCTTTCTTCAACTGAAGGTAGATTCACGCCATATTCCAATATGGATTCTCTTATTAATCCACTCATATCACCGCTTCTACTACTAGCAAGGGATCTCGAATTAATGGATTGATATGTGGCATAATATAACTCTGTCTCATGCACAGTAGATGATTTTTAGAATTAACCGGCAGCACTCCTAGAGATGGTATCTCTGGAGAAATACTGGTAGTTGTGTAGACTTAAATTCAATTCCCTTCATATTATCAATGACATGTCTAATCAAAATATGGAAAATAATACGGTGAATATTAGTAAAACCGATTAGAAAGGATTTCCGCTCGGAAGATGTCGTCTTGTACAGTAAGGTGGGGCCCAACCGTATTTCTAATACTTTTAGATTGAGGAAGAGAGAGTGGTCAAAATGGGTGAATAGAACTTTGACTGTGTGTAACGACAGTTAATAATAATAATAATAATAATAATAATAATAATAATAATAATAATAGTATCTGTATTTACACTTTAAATGAATCGGGAAGCATCGTGTCAAAGTCTTCGCAAATCCCCTGAAGTTTTCACTATTCTTTTCTGGGTCGTCCTCGATTTCAAGGAATTTGTGGTCCGCATCGTCTCACATTCTCTACTGAATCGTCCAGTCGTATAGAAAGGAAATTTAGAATTGTCCAACGCGTTCATTGAATGAGATGCTTAACGGTTCCACTAATATTCTGCTAGACCTTTTGATTTGAACGAAGGTAATATTATTTATTGATTTATCAGCCACTTGCAGTCTCAGGCTTCTGATGGAATGTCTACGTCTACAGTGTGATACATTTTAATAGATCATGAATAGTGGTAATAAGAGAGTCTGAAGAATCACACACGTGTATATATATATATATATATATATATATATATATATATATATATATATATATATATATATACAAAAATACAATATATAAAATATATTTTATTGTCTTTTGCGACTTGCAGTGTGATGTGGACGCGAAAATTATTTATGGCTGATTTGAAAAGAACAGGAGACAGAATTCTAAATTATCTTGGGCAGCGGCCACACATTTATACATGCTTGATTAAAAGCGACTAAAAAGGTACCGCGTTTAAGTTATTTATTCAATTTTTCTTGTGAAAACAAGTTTTTTCTTTTCTGGGTACAAAGTTTGTAAAAGGTGTCAAAAATCAATTGACAAGCATATATAAATAATCCAGTCAAAACAAAACACACATACCTGAAAATTTCGTTCAAAAATGAAACAGACTGTCGCTGCTTGATGTTGATCTCAGTGTTCACTTCTATATTTCTATACACTCACAATCGCACACAAATGCTCTCTCTCTCTCTTTTAAAATATGGCTAACAAACTCATTGCCAGTCTAAATCTAAAATCACTTTACCCTTTTATCCCGGTAGAAAAATGCCTAAATCTCTTAAAAAGGCTCTAACAAAATCAAAGACAAACCTCTCCTTACCAACAGCGAAAATAATAAAAAATCTACTCTTTCATCACATATAAAAAAAATCAGCTTCCTCTGTATTGAAGAACTAAGGGAAATAAATATGGCAGACAAATTCATGGGCAGTCTAGATCACTTTACCCTAATATCCCGGCTGAAAAATGATTAAATCTCTTAAAAAGCATCTAACAAAATCAAAGTTAAACACCTCTCACTACCAATAGCGAAAATAATAGTTTAAAAAAAACTACTCTTTTATCAACAGTTAATATTATCGCACTTTCAATACCAATTTTTACAAACAAAAAATTGGATTAGCAATGGGATCCTCTCTCAGTGCAGTGATAGCATGTATTTTCATGGAATTTCTCGAATCTACTTCTTTGCAAAGCAATTTACCTAAACAATCAAATTATTTCCGATATATTGATGATGCTCTATTAATATATGACCGGGTCTTGTCTATAAATTAAACAAAGTCGAACACACAATAGAATTTACATACGAAATAGGAAAACAAAACAAAACAATGCTTTAACTTTCTTAGGCATTATGTTACACCAAATTGACAAAGGCCTAAAGCTTAGCATTTACAAAAATAAACCAAACAAATACCTTAAATGATGAATACATGAAAATTATCATGAAGACTAAGGTCTTTCATTCTTTCATGTCTCTCTTCTCTCTCTTTCTCTTTACACAGGCACTCACTTTGCATTAATATCCCACTTTAAAAATGCTTAAATCTCTTAAAAAACATGTAACAAAATTAAAGTTAAACCTCTCCCTACCAATAGCGAAAATAATAAAAATCTGCCGTTTCATCAACGATCAATGAAAAATTTGGATTAGCAATGGGATCTCCTCTCAGTATAGTGCTGGCATGTATTTTCTTGGAATTTCTCGAGTCAACTTCTTTCCAACACATTTTACTTTTAAACAATCAATATATATTGATGATGCTCTATTAATATATCCCCAGATCTTGTAGATAAACTAATTAAAGTCGAAAACACAATAGGATTTACTTGCAAAATAAAAAAAAACAAAAAAAAAAAAAAAAAAAAAAAAAAAACAATAGTTTGATAATTATTCTGAAGTTTTGATGACAGCAATTATTTCTCTAGATATGCAGAAAACACTTTATTGAAATCCGGTAAAACTGCATACTTCTTCCGTCATAATTCTCCCGAAATGTTTCATATCTGCACAGTTTCGTATTCAAGCATAAAGAAAGAGTAATTTTATGGCAAATGGATTATGACTGCTGAGGATAATGATTTCTTATACAATAGAACATCAATCTTAATGAGTAAATAATAACAAATATTACTAACGGGCTGTTAAAACAATTAAGAAAATAAATTATTCGACCCTCTTCTGCTATCCATTCACACAACACAAAAAAAATTGTTAATCAATGTTTACCCCCGTCACACTTTCTTTCAGTATGCTTTGTGAATGTTATATTCGACAGAACTTCTTTCTTCATTATGTGTTCCAGACATTTCATCTGTCTTTTTCTGATTTTAAGAATACGGTTCCTTGTTGTTTATTTTGAATTCTTCATTGTTTTCGTAAAAGACGTGGGTTAAGAGATATTATAGTTGCTTCCAGTTTGCACCTAATGCTTGATAAAATTGTCCAACTTTCGATGGTTCGTAAAATTATTGAGATAATATTCATTGGAGACATTACGTAACAGAGATCATATAAAAGGTCTTGATATACTAAATATATACAAACAATGAAATGTTTTAATGGAACTCCTTTATAAAATACAAGTATTTGAAATTTTTGTACTGTTCGTCCTCTGTGGAGAAAGGTTAATCGAATAAATTATTTCGTGATAATTACTAAATGAAGCTTCATTAAAAATAGTTGAGATGAATTTCAATGAAACGTAGCCAGAAGGTTAGTGAAAAATGTCTAACTACCTAGAAAATCAACATTTACAATTACGATTTTCTGTGCTATAAATCATTACGGGCACCTCATGTAATGCAGCTATGACAGTAGTTGGTGGTGTGTCTAAATCTACCAAGGCTAAGTAACTTAGTGTTTTCTAATATATACAAAAATGGCCTTATAAGCTGTCATGGTATTTAAGACATAGGCAAAAATATGAATGACCCATTCCTTTTCAAATGTTATTAATGTAAATTGGACAAAACAGATTTTGTTAGAATTTGAACACTACATGAAGATTCCACTTTCTGTGCCGATGACCATTCGGTGACACGAATTCTAAATGCTAACATATTATCTGGGTCTGAACATCGACCTGTAGACCGAGAGAAAATAGATGTACTTATCTTAATCGTTAGGTAGGCGTATGAGTAATATGTAGAAATGAATTTACTAAAAACGAAGAGAAAAATAAAAACAGACCAGAAGTTAGTCAAACTTAAGCCTCCTACGGTCTTCTGGTGTACAAAGTAAATTCAATGTAGATCAACATTTAGTTCACTATAGATCAATACATCACAGGAAAAGAATTCGGGGTGAAATATTAAATTAAAATAATCTAAAAAGAATGTAAAACCTGACACTTGAATCCGAGTATTTATCGGAATAAACAAAAAATGTCTTCTATAATCAAATTACTCAGAGACATTCCGTTAGAAACAAAGAAAAGTGTGCTGAACTACTGTAATATTAATTTCTATATGGCGGTAAATGCTAAAAAAAATCTTCAGTTTCTGAGATTATTGGAATGTGGTTCTACAGAAGGATGCAAAGAATAAAAAGAAAAGTGTGCTGAACTACTATGTAATATCAATCTGTAAATGCTAGTCAAGACACTCACAAATAAAGTGGAGACTTCAGGCAAAGGAATGTGTTTCTACATAAGAATGCTGATAGAACCAGGTACAGAGCCTGTAAGCAACGAGGAAGTCATAAGAAAAATGGGGGAAAAGGACTGTTATACTCACATTCACAAAGTAACAGCCGAAAGCTCTTAGAAACATAATGAGGAAAGAGGGCTTGGAGAATATGACACTTTGCCAAAGGTAAAAGGGCAGAAGGAGGCAGGAGGTCATATACCTGAGAATAACGTGTGTATGGATTGCAGAACATGACGTTGGGTTATTTTAAAAAGCAAACGATACTGTAAATTATTGGAGGTTGTGGAGAACCACATATCCTGAAGAGACACATCACAATGAATGATAAGAAGAACAATAATGACAATCTTCGAAATGGGGAGAGAGTCTTAAAAATATGCATTTAAAATACTGGATTTTCTCCCGAACTTGTAAAAGTAAAATTATCTACAAAGACGACATCAAATAATTTCGTAATATATACCAACAAGATAATCCCATGTCTAACACAAGGCGAGAAGAAAATTACTTTCTAATGGCCTTCGAGATAAGCCTCACTGGTTTAGGGGTGTGCTCCTAAAACCGAACAGGGTTTGATTAAGTCTATAAAGCGTAAACATATAAAATCGGGAACTGCGTATAACGACATAACTAATTTCAACCTCGGATGCACACACGAAGAATACAAGATATACTCGAAGATGCTAGACGACATCCATCTATCTATCTATCTATCTATCTATCTATCTATCTATCTATCTATCTATCGCAGTTCGTTCATTATCTATCGATCTCAGTCTCGTCATATCTATCTATCTATCTATATATCTATCTATCTACCAATCTAATCTGTTTGTATCTACTCTGTGTATGTATATATATATATATATATATATATATATATATATATATATATATATATATATATATGCGTGTCAGCCTGTGCGCGTGTGGTTATCTATGTATATATGTATGTATGTGCCTGCTAGCATTTATGAGCAGTTATATCTTTGAGAATATATAGAATAAGGGCGGAACAATAAATCTACAAGAGAAAGTCCGGTAAAATAAAGATTAGAAAGGCAGAGTCCAAGGGCTACGGTTTCATCTAAACTATTTACAACGAGCCTTGAAATTATTTTCCCATAGCGAAACTGGTAAGTGAAGCAAGTAATCATAAACAAAGAATATTTAAAACGTCGACATTTTCCATTTTCTCAGGACCTTCGGAACGATTACAAGAAATGATAAATTACCCGAAGAATGAAATTCTCAAAAAGAAAAGAAAGGTAATTTTCTGTTGCAGCTTTCTGCAAGATCGTAAAAATAGATCATTCGGAGCTCGAGGCTTTTCAGATATATACTCTTAAGAGGAGGAAAAAACATGAAAATGAAAGAGGGCGAAATATATAACGATTGTTTTGAAGGTATCTAATATAAACACAGGCGTAATGAGAAACACCTGAAACGATAAAGTGTATAATGATTGTATGTGGCATAGGAGTGAAATGAAAAAATTACAACATTGCCAAAGATGCACAAGGATCGACAGAGTGACAACTACCTAAGGATGACAGGAAAATAGGTCGGTCAAAATTGAAAAGGAAACAGACCAAGACATATAAAAAGGTCAAGATGAATATGAGAGGAGGAGAAGGGGTAGAATAAAATCAAGATGTATGAGCAAATGGATCAAGAGATAGAAATAGGTTAAGATTGTTAAGGAAACTTTCGGAGAAAAGAGGTAACGATAGATAAAAGAAGAGACCAAGAGATAGAGAACTAGTCAACATAACTCAAGGAACGCACCAAATTATATGAAGTGGTCAACATTGATAAGCGGGCACAATAAGGGATAGCATTATTTCACAATGGATAAGGAAAATGGTTTAAGAGATAGAGAGTGTTTATGATGGATAAGTGAAAAGAGCAAGAGATAGACAGAGGCTAAGAAGGATATTGGGACGGATCAAGATATTGTAATACGTCAAGATATATATATAAAGTAACGGACAGAAAGATATAAACAGGTCAAAGGTGAATTAGAGAAAGATCCCCGGTAAGAGGTGGACAATGATCAATGGATAAGAATGTAGATAGTCGGGAAATATAGCAATAATAAATGGTGGAATAAAAGTAAACAAAATTAGAGAGATTAGATAGAATGCATTCCAGTTAGGCTTTCTAATGACGCAATAGTATAGGGTTGCTCGCCATGGGAATATTGGACAAAGATATTTTAATGATCATAATCATATATAGGATGGTAATCGACGCGAAATATAATTTGTTCTAAATGAAGCTCACACATGTTAAAAGGATATTTTTAATTTGTGGCGTTAAAATCTATTTTATATATATATATATATATATATATATATATATATATATGTAAAACAGTGACTATTATAGCTAATATAGCGAGACTCTTCGCATAGTGAATTGAGTCACTGTCAGTCACTTGGCTAAAAATTCACTTATGTCCCTGCCGTGCGCCGACGGTTTAGTGGTAGAATCTCCGACTAATACCAATTCAGTCGGATTTCGCTCCTAGCTAGAGACAACCGTATATCTAGCCACACTGATGAGCTGCGAAACAGTCTGTCTGTGGATGACGTTATATATCGATTATAGGTGCAATTTAATTTATAATTTTTGTATGAATGATTCATTCATATATATATATATATATATATATATATATATATATATATATATATATATATATATATATATATATATATATATATATATATATATATTCCTTGGCGAATTACATTCCGACAATTACAAACTGCTTACACATGAGTAGAGAACTGTAAATGATAAGTAGACACAATATCTTTATATTATTCAATGAAACATATTTGATTGAAGATATACTGTCTAAAGAAACACACACCCATAAATATAAAAGTGAACATATTAGTCAACACTTAGAGGCGACAGTCAGTTTCATGCTATATGCAATCGTCAGGCGGAAAAAAAAACGGAAAAAAAACCAACGAACCCAAATAAATAAAGTAAATAATAAACAAAGTAGCTAACCATTATGAACAAAATATTAGTTAGACTAAAAAATCAAACAAAAAAATCGGACGAAAAATAGCTATAACTGTTATATAACGATAAAACAAATAATATAAAATAAAATAAAATAAAAATAAAAAATAAATAAATATATACTACGTTACATAAAACCGAAAAGAGAAAATATACAAGTAAAATAAATTGACCTAAATTCATCCAAGTAAATAAATAAAGTAACCAATCCCGATAAAGTTACCGTTAGAAAAAACAAATAAAGATAATCAACCCAAGTAAACACGAATTAAAAGAACTGTTTCTGCCAAAATAATAGTTAGAATAAACTACAACAACCAACCCCCAAACCGAACAAATAGCTTTAATTAAATTCTCAAACCAAAACAAAACTATTAAATAAATGATATAAACAAATCTTTACTACGTTAATAAAAAAACACCGATTAAAAAATAAGTAAATAAATAAATAAATAAATAAAATAAGAAACAAAAAATAAAAAACAAGGAAAATAATTTAACCCAAATAAATAAATAAACGACTTCCGGTAAAATAACTGCCATAATAGACTACCCATAATGCACCACTGACCCGTATATGTATAAATAGCCGAGAAAAATAACAGCATACGTGGCCTGACGATTGCATATAGCATGAAACAGACTGTCGCCTCTAAGTGTTGACTTCTATGCTCACTTTTATATTTACAGACGCTCTATCTCTGATATTGAGCATTTTATTCCATAAATATAGCACACCTTAAGACTATATTTCTTCATATATATATATGACAATATCCAGTTTGTCATCTTACTTATTATAAAACGCAGATTGTGTGTGTGTGTGTCTGTACGCTTATATATTGGATCGGATTTCCTACATTTTTCAACCGATTTCAACAAAACTTCACAGGACTACGTAAAATTACCTTGCGGTGGTTCTGACAGCGCCCCAAAATTGGAAAAACACAATTGTTTTTGCACGAAATCAATTTGAAAACACGATTAAGAGGCAGTAATGAAAGGGGGACAACTCATATCGAGTTATACTTATTAATATCGAGTTATCGAGTTATACTAATTATAAAACTCAAGTTGGTTGGTTGTGTGTGTGTGTGTTCGTTTATATATGGGATCGGATTTCCTACATTTTTCAACCGATTTCAACAAAACTTCACTTTTTTTTGGCAGGTAGTGTTTCTTATTGTCTTGCACACTTTTTTCTTTATTTTTACATTCAGAATGCCTTAAAAATTCCATTTACAAGACATTTGTTTATAATAAAATTCTATTCAATCGGTAGATTCATAACGATTGAAAACAATGTTTTTGTTGGAGTTTGGGTTTGACCAATTTGTAAAAAAATAAAATAAAATAAATAAATAAAACTAATTAAGACATGCGTGTCCGTCAACCTTAAACAATAATCTTTGTCAATTTTATTTTTCAGTCTTTATGATGGTCGATACTTGATCTATCTCTGACTGTTACATCCCCGGGCAACGCTGGGCCCTCCTGCTAGTATTTCTCTAAATACTGTTTGTTGATTTATACAAAATTATATATTTTTATATCATGTATGTATGTATATATTATGGCGAAGCGACAACAAACGTTAAAAACAAAATATCATGTCGCCATAATTGTTTGTCGACTGTTTATTAGTTACCGGACCCTGTTTGCCCGGTAGTAGAAAACACATTTGCTTCTCACAGAAAGGTTCGAAAACAGCAACAATCCTAATGTCTAAGACTAATCTGATAAGCCCAACTCTAGCAAGGGGTAATGTGTCATGTGCTATGAAAATATTCCCAACAACTGAATTGAAATAGATTATATTAACGACTGTTTTTAGTCGTTTCTTTCAATGTAATTCGGCTAACAATAAATACACGATATCAGATTATAATATACAATAAAATATGTTAATGCTAATTTTGGCATTAATCAATATTGGAAGAATTTTCAGGATATTTTTAAGTAAATATACCGTGAGATTTTAGCTTACAATATCCTAATTTCTTTGGTATATATGTGCTTTTATTATGCTGCTCCAGGACGTTGCATAAAATCATAAACAAATATATTTAACAGCATACTGATTAATATTATTTTTAAAATTTCTGATATATCGATATTGTCACGTAGCTAAGAGACATATAATTTCAAAATAAAAGGAAATGGTGTAAATTTATGGAGTGATGTGAATGCAAGATTGAATATTTCGAAATAAAATTGAACGCATGAAAAAAAAAAACAAAAAACTTGACCACCTTTTGTCAAAAGAAGGACAAAGAAAACTGGTTTCACAAGGACGTGAAATGTTAATTAAATGAAAAATAGTGTCACCAATATATAAAGTGGTTTGACTAGCACATAAACAGAATTTACTGATAAGAAAATATTTCAAATTTAAGCTGAGAATATATACAGAGTGAAAGAAGCAGATTATTAATGTTCAGGTTAATATTATCTGTTTAATAATTAGGAATCATTTACCATTCATTAAGCAGCCAGTGTTTCTGTCTGTTGGAATTTATAAGTTATTTCTCATCCAAAAATATCTCAGGAAAACAGTCTCCTAGTTTTCACTGTTTTCATTTTTTCCAATATTAATCGAGGATTACATCCAAAGATTTTATTGGAATGTTAGCGTCTTGATGCTACCACTATTTGCGCTTCGAGTTGCATGTGATATCAGTTTTAGTTGACACTGTTGCAGTTAGACCTCAAGTGATGTGGTTTCTCTAATTTGATACAGTTCTTTGTTTGTGATTCTGTAGCGTCAGTATCTGTCTATATTTCTGAGATGAGGTATTATGCAAACTATTTACATTATTCGGAGTATTGTCCTCATTTTGTCGCCATATTTATTACAACGTTTCGGCCTTTCAGTCTCTGTCTATATTTCTGAGATGAGGTATTATGTACACTATTTACATTATTCGGGCTATTGTCCTTATCTTTGTCGTCATATTTATTACAACGTTTCGGCTTTTGTACGCTCTGGCCTTCTTCAGGTGGTTAGAATGTCGAACTGAACCCATTATTTCGCTCACTGGGGTAGGACACATAGCACAGTGGATAAAGGCGTTAGTTAGATCCAGAGACAGGACTCAAAGACGGCTAAGGCAGTGGAGAACTTGAGGAGGGGAATTAACAGGAGATAACTAGAACAGTCTACCACATTGAGCGAAATAAAGGGTCCAATTCGACATTCCAACCAACTGAAGAAGCCCGGAGCGTACAACGGCCGAAAACTTGTAATCAATATGGCGACAAAGATGAGGACACTAATCCGAATAATGTAAATAATGTCGGTAGAGTAAGTTCACAATTTTTGAAAAAGTATTACCTTTGCCAAAATCTACAGGCTACACTCGCTCAAATACATTTTTAACAATAAAAAGCAGTTATATACAGCTGAATATATCTGAGCGTTGATTCCGGATTTGAGTCAGTTTATTTTTGTATTGTTTTGAATAGGAAGTTCATTCTGAGCCTTCACATGTTTTCAATTTACAAGAACCCTTAAGAAACATTCTGTTCGAAAACACAAGGATTCTCTATAAATGACATTACCGGAAACATCTTACTATTAGAGAGGCACTTTATATCAATCATTTCTCTCCTACTATCAACCTCACTTTATTTAACAATGTAAATGGAGTGATAATTATTTTTTAACTAAAAAAGCGCTCACGCGAATTACAGCCACGCGAAATATGTGAAAGCTTGGAATGAACGCTCCTATTCAAAACAACACAAAAATTAAATTGCAACGTAACGGTCGAGACATAAAGAAAAAAAATAACAAACACCCTTGAAAATGTCTATAGAAGTGGCCGAGGTATATATATATATATATATATATATATATATATATATATATATATATATATATACATAATTATTTATTTAAAAATATGATTCCTACACGCTACATAAGAGTTCTCATGTTTGGCAAAGACCAACCTACTTTTAATCAGGCAGAAGAAAATTGTATCAAATAACAGAAACTACATCACTAGTAGCAGTAACAACAGCTAAAATGGATATCGTCTATAATTCACTGAGAAAATATTTACATAAGATGATGACATTCCACACTATTTCAAACAAAAGGTTAGAAAGGAAACTCCTCATCAATACTGGAAAGAGCAATAACAGCTACTGGACTTGAGAAACCTGCTTTCCTAAAAGAAACTCTTTTAAGAGAGAGATTTTATAAATTTCAACCAAAAGAAAAAATAATGGCACAATCTAGATGTTGACATTCCACACTACTTCATACAAAAGGTTAGAAAGGAAACTCCCCATCAATACTGGAAAGAGCAATAACAGCGACTGAACTTTAGAAACCTATATTCCTGAAAAATTATTTGAAGAGAAAGATTTTTTTCATCTGAAAGTAGTACTGGCTGCTTG
This sequence comes from Acanthosepion lycidas, assembly GCA_963932145.1. Lineage (NCBI taxonomy): Eukaryota > Metazoa > Mollusca > Cephalopoda > Sepiida > Sepiidae > Acanthosepion > Acanthosepion lycidas. The sequence continues at coordinate 127,882,194 of OZ010581.1, forward strand.
GTCAATGAATGCCAGATGTTTCCTTATAAGGAAACAGCTAATATTACTATTACCATTCAAATCATTTTTATATAGATTTTATAAGTATTCATCTCATATATAATTATACAGTGTCATATGAGAAAAATATTGGATTGATCCATTCTTATGTATCGTGTTGGAATCATATTTTTAAATAAATAATTATATTTATGCTCTACTTTGGTATCGAACACTATTTTTTAAAAATAATAACAAAAATACTAAAGAAATTTGGATTATTTACCTAACGAGTTCTTTCCTATTTTCTATATATTTTTCACACACACACACACACGCATATATATATATATATATGTGTGTGTGTGTGTGTGTGTGTGTGTATTGAATTAAATACAGCAGTGTGTGTCTATTTTTTATTTTTATTTATCCTACTTCTAAATTCATTACACTTTGTGTTAGCACCAACAGGAAATGTGCTTTGGAATTAGAAAGATCGGTACATATGAAAAATCAATTTTATATCCTCTAAAATAAATGTAGAAAAATTATTGGAAATAATCAACACTTACGAACGAAAGATAATAAATTGACCGAGTTGAAAATCATAGAAGAGAAATTGCCGCCGGATGGCAGCTAAGTAAGCACCAAGTTGTTTTGCATAAAATTCTTTATCATTCATGAATCGATGTTAAATGAAACATGACTGTCTTATAAATGCTGCATTAAATCAAAATATATGCAAGGATATTTCCGTACACAAATGTTGGTGGAGACACTTAACAGTTAGATGATCTTATTGAAAGTCAGGAATTTTATTTTGTTATATGTTGGAAAGTAGTTTTCTCTTCTAGAGAAAAACAAAAAAAAGTTTCCAGGGAAATCACAGCAAGTTTAAAGCATAGAAAATACATGTGTGTATACACATGCATATGGATCTATCTATCTATCTATCTATCTATCTATCTATCTATCTATCTCAGTCTATTCATATCTATCTATCTATCTATCTATCTATCTATCTATCTATCTATCTATCTATCTATCTATCTATCTCAGTCTATTCATATCTATCTATCTATCTATCTATCTATCTATCTATCTATCTATCTATCTCAGTCTATTCATATCTATCTATCTATCTATCTATCTATCTATCTATCTATCTATCTATCTATCTATCTATCCCAGTCTTTTTTATATCTATCTATCTATCTATCTATCTATCTATCTCAGTCTATTCATATCTATCTATCTATCTATCTATCTATCTATCTATCTATCTATCTATCTATCTATCTATCTATCTATCTATCTATCCCAGTCTTTTTTATATCTATCTATCTATCTATCTATCTATCTATCCCAGTCTTTTTTTATATCTATCTATCTATCTATCTATCTATCTATCTATCTATCTATCTATCTATCTATCTATCTATCTATCTATCTATCTAACTATCTATCTATCTATCTATCTATCTCAGTCTTTTTTATATCTATCTATCTATCTATCTATCTATCTATCTATCTATCTATCTATCTATCTATCTATCTCAGTCTTTTTTATATCTATCTATCTATCTATCTATCTATCTATATATATATATATATAAGGTATGCAGTATTTATGGTTTAAATTGGTCAATATAAGTGATAATACGTCTGTAAATATAAAAGTATAAATATCAGATAGAATATAACTGGAAAAAAAGAGAATATGAATAAAGACAAAAATAAAACATATCTTATTTGACATACTAATATCCCTCAGAGGACGAAATATATCTGCTTACATACATTTTTCTGTTCATCTTTATTCAAAAAAAATACATATAGTACTGGAAATAGCTCGGTTGGTATATAATCCAGGTGGATCCTAGTAATATTAGGACTGATCCACAGAGAGCTCAATATGTTTATACGAAACTTAGAATGGCTCATGATAAGACATTCACGTTCTCTGATGTTTAACAATATATGTCTGTCATCCACAGATACTGTTTCCCAGCTCATCAATTCGGCCAGACATCCGATTGCCTCAAGCCGGGATCGAAAACCGAATGTTTTGGTATCAGTCGGTGACGCTCCCCTCTAAGCCATTGGTGCACGGCGGGGATAAACTTGAATTTAGGCATATTTATTGTTAGAAAACCATACTAGTGATCGGAGAAATCGATTCGTCTTAATGAAGAGTCTTTCATCATCAGCAGTAATAGTTACTTTTTACAAATTCAGTTTTCTCCCCGAAGAGCTCAACCGAGATATTTTTTCAGGATATATATATATATATATATATATATATATATATATATATATATATATGTGTGTGTGTGTGTGTGTGTGTGTGTGTGTTTGTGTGTTTGTTTGTGTGTGTGTACGCGCGCAAATTATTTTTCAGATAGTGTGTATTTGTAATGTAACAAAATTGATAAAAAGACCGGGAAAAACTACTCTTAGCCGACGCGTTTCTTACCTGTGAGGGACTTTATTAATGCAAATGTAAGGATTTATTTTGTTGCATGTGTTTATATACATGAGCGAGGATGTTATTGTTATATGAAGACTTTAAATCTGAAAACGTTCATGAATATTTATCAGGTAGTTGAAAGGTCAGTCAATCAAAGTGGAGGACACACAATTGCATAATTCAAAGTCTAGTAAGACAAAAGGAAGCGAGTACAATTAAAGACATATCATTTAATATATGAATATTATTTAAACTGCGTTCAGATTGTTATCGTTTGGGACGAACCTATGTACTGTAAATCTTCAAGTACATCAGCTAATGATTTTAAATGTTCTCTTTTGAATTGTATTACATATTTGTGACCATGTATGTTGGCTTTGAAAAGTAGTAATTCTTTCAGTAAAAATGGCATTGCAAAGAAACCGAGCCATAGATTTATATTTTGAAAACTTACGATAGCGTCACAATTGAGAATGTTCCTTCTGAGTAAATTTGGTTCTGTTTTGATAAGTGTAGCCTTTTTTCATGTGCTGAAATCATTTTTAGAATTTTCGAGCATTTCTTAAATATTAATCGCTTAGTTTTGTCGTACCAGATGAAGACACATTGTCACATCCACATGGTGTGATTAACCTATCAATCAACCGATGAATATTTATTAAAGTTATCATATTTAGAAACCTTGATCAACGAATGATATCCTTGCTCTTGTAAATAAACACGTGCAACAAAATAACCTCCTGCATTTTTCTTGAAAAAAGTCCCTCATAGGACGAAACGCGTCTGGTAATAATAGTTTTTCCTCTCATATTTCATATATATATATATATATATATATATATATATATATATATATATATATATAATCTTTGAGATGCAAAATCAGAGAGGAAGTCAGATTAAATCAGGATTTGTGTTATGACTGATATTCGCTTTAAATGCTATAAACAACCAATTTTTTTCTTAATGTAACAGCTATTTCAACAACTTTGAGATATTTCAAATGTTTATTTTATTTACTGATATGTCTCCAGGATAAGAACAGCCAGGCTGTTGCGGGATATATTTGAACAAAATAGATAACCGCTCTCAGCCACTCTTTGACAAAGCCGCAGGTTCATACGCACACATACAAACACAAACACATACCCGTATATATATATATATATATATATATATATATATATATATATATACGCATAAAAATACATAATAAGCTGTTTAGTATTTATACAGACATACAAACATACACCCCAATATATATATATGTATATATATGTATGTATATGTGATGACATGATGATGATCCTTCCATCATTTTCGACGTTTGAGTGTCTTTCAGTTCAGTTTTTATTCTTATGCTTCATATGAGACAACAATCCTGCACGAGGTTTGCAAACAAGTCGACAAAAGGGACACGCTGAAGGGTTGACCGTCATATGAGTTGATGTATTAACCCGAGATTTAGTGTTGATTCTTAATTCTCTCAGATTGTTGAGATGATTCTTTTCAAAGTTAGTTACACCTCGGTAGCAGGTATTTTTCCAGTTTGCTCGGTTTACCAACAGCGAGATCGAACTCCTCGATAGGGATGTTTATAACGGCAAATATTATATAAGTTTGTCCTTGAATTGTAACCAAGGAGTGCCTACATTACGCTTACCATGAAAAAAAGTGTGTGTATATGTGGAAACTTCAGGTTAACTAAAAATATATCTATAAAATTGTTGTAACCTAGAAACCTGTTACTGAATGAGCAATAAACAAAACGAAGGTTTGAAATGAAATAGTTTTCTTTATAACATCAAAAAAATACAATACTCGCAAGCGGCGTGAAATAATTAAACCACTGCTAGTTGTGGACTACTTAGACAGCATATTGCAACCCCTACACTTACAATAATGTCCAACGTATTCATGAGGATTGAGACGTACCCATTAGTCTTTATAGGTACGGTATATAACAAAAATAAAAATATATCATTAGATACACAACTGAAAATTCAGCCTAAATGTAATGGATGGATGGCGGAATGAAAATATTAATGATTTTCTAAGAAAAGAAATAATGACCCGGTTTTCAACAAAACATTTAACATCATCAAAATACCAAGTACATAATAATAATTTTTACTTTTGTCTTTATATATATATATATATATATATATATATATATATATATATATATATATATATATATGTGTGTGTGTGTGTGTGTGCATGTGTTCGACTCTCCCGTCGTATTCGACGTATGAGGGACAAACAGCCCAGTTACTAGGAGACAAAAGCCCAACACAACCATACGTGATTTGGCTATAGTGGTGAATGTTTTCTGCAGAACCATCCACACTTTTTGTACTGCCGAATACAAAGACCTGATGAACTACGTGTTACAAGGTCCCCAAATGACACTCTGCAGGTTATCAATTCAGAGTCGTCCTTCTTGTAGACGAGAAGGACCTGGTCTAGAAAAACGCTATATATATATATATATATATATATATATATATATATATAGGCTGAGGCAAAAGTTGCGCATCACAGGGATATTTTAATGTCTAATATGTTTTGCTATTTTCTTATTTTGCAGAAAAAATTTTGACGAAAAATTCTGACTGACAAATCTAAGAAACGATGAACGAGTTAACTTGTTCATGTATGGGAAACAGGTGCTACACACTGATCTTTTTCAGAGCAATTCAACAGGCAGAAACCACGCCGAAATCGTATTGATAAGTCAAGTGTTTGATGTCCTTCTTCAGGTTATGGGAATTTAACCCTTTATTTCGTCCACCGTGGTAGATTCTAGTTCCACGTGCCAAGCCTCTTCGGGATGTCTCAGGTATTTGCCTTTTAATTCAACTCTCCACTTGTTTGTTCACCGCTGCAGTAGCCAGGTACTGAACTCGCAACTCTTTGGGTCAAGTCACTCGATGCAACCAACGCTTTTACCCACTGAGCAATGTGCCCTATATGCAATTTCTGGTTGTAGTTTCTTACGTAGAAAATCAAATATTTCATACTATTGAAAAACGGGTGATTTATTTTCGAAATATTAATGGCATATGCATACTAGCGAAAACCTAGACAAAATATAAAAGCTTATGGAAAACTTCTAAGGAAACTCTACTGTACATATCAATAATAATAATAATAATAATAATAATAATAATAATAATAATAATAAACTGAAGATTCATTTGATGCTAATTATCGCAATTTTAGTACGGTTTCATCTTATGTGTCACTTCAGGACGTTGGTGATCATGACTTCCCACACTTTCCTTTCCCTTGTAAAAATGAATAAATTCTATCTTTTTCTTACATCTGATAAGTAATTGTTTGCCATCAAACTCGCGAGGTAGATATGCGTTGTTTTCAATTTCCCCCTTCCATTTAATCAGTCCTGTGAGTATCTGATTTTCCAATCCCTTTTTCCCGCGAGAAATTTCAACTGTCTTGTTCTGATGATTAGTATATATATAAGATTTTTTTCATCTGAAAGTAGTACTGGCTGCTTGGTCAATGGATGCCAGATGTTTCCTTATAAGGAAACAGCTAATATTACTATTACCATTCAAATCATTTTTATATAGATTTTATAAGTATTCATCTCATATATAATTATACAGTGTCATATGAGAAATATATTGGATTGATCCATTCTTATGTAGCATGTTGGAATCATATTTTTAAATAAATAATTATATTTATGCTCTACTTTGGTATCTGATGATTAGTATATATATATATATATATATATATATATATAAAAATTCCCAGATCAATTCTGTGGACAAGACAGATTGGTATAAATAAAATGACAATTGGAAAAAAAGATCTTAGATTTTGCCGATGCGTTTCGTCTTCCGACTTTTTCAAGGCAAAAATGAAATCGAAATGTTCTTGTTGTTATAGTTACATTAAAAAAAATATCTAAATTTAAAAAGATAGACGCTTCTGTCTAAGCCTTTTTTTCTTTATAGTAAGAGATTTTTTTTTTTATACCAATCTGTCTTGTCCACAGAATTCATGTGGGAATTTAACTATATTGTTGACATGGAATATATATATATATATATATATATATATATATATATATATATATATATATATATATATATGTATGTGTGTGTGTGTGTATATATATATATATATATATATATATATGAAGAAATATATTAAGGTGTGCTATATTTATGGGATAAAGGGCTCAGTATCAGAGATAGAGCGCGTGTAAATATAAAAGTGAACATTGAAGTCAAAACTTAGATGCGACAGACTGTTTCATGCTAGACGCTGTCGTGCCTGATGATTGTGTCTAGCATGAAACAGCCTGTCGCTTCCAAGTGTTGACTTCAATGTTCAGTTTTACATATATATATATATATATATATATATATATATATATATATATATATATATATGTATGTATGTATGTATCCTTTTTGTTTTCATTATCTCTCAGACGTCCTTGTTGCTCATATGTACAATCCATGACATTCTCAGCAAGTAGAATCCCATTTCTGTTGTCTCAATTCTGTCCAGAATTGATTGCGATATAGGTGGACAGATATCGCGTAAGAGTTCAGTACACTTTTTTTGTTTCTTTCTTTAGCTTCTGCAATGAATATTCTCGTCTTCGTAACTATAAAAGTTTATAACATCGGGGATATAAAATTGCTAAAAACATGATTAACTGAGGTAAAATTATTCCTAGAAATGACCGAAGTAAAACAAGCAAATACTAAAAATAATTTATTGCTATCTTTTTACGAAGATTAAAATTAGTTTCAAAGAGTTTTAGAAGAAAAGTCACAAATGTCCATTAAAAAGAAAATTAAAAACATTTGTAGCTTATTTTATGGCAACTGGATGCATCAAAATATAATTATAATGGCAATATTAAAGGTTTCCTTATAAGGAAGCATTCGGCATTCTCTGATCGAACTACTGTCCTTTGAAATTTATAAAATATTTCTATTAAATCATTTTTTCCAATAAGAATAAATATAAAACTTTCAGTTATCTGTTTGGATAAGTCTTGTTCTTATGTCCATCGTCTTTGTCATGTTGAATTGATAATGTTAATTATATTTTATGAATATGTCCTGAAGATGGTTTATTAGACTGAAACGTCTGACGTTGACATTATATTAACATTAAAACAGCATAATTGCATATAAGGATTTTTGTTTGTTTTTTCCGTATATTTTTCTTCATATATATATATATATATATATATATATATATATATATTGTGTGTATTTAGGCACCATCTTTTCATTCATACACGTTTCATTAAATAATAGACGTTGAACGAAGAAAGAAATTCACAATATTGGTCCATATTTTTTTAATAAATCTAAGCTTTCGGCTTACTTAAGCCATTATCAAAGATGTCAATTACAACATATTAAACAATATACGGACAAGACAGTGATGATAGTCTGTCAATGTTTACAGATGATTTCTAAGCAACGATAAACACGCGCATATAAGACACTAAAAGCGAAAATTGCACCGCATCTCATGACGTCACATATGACCACACGAGAGTGAATTGGAGAAGTATGAAGTATGGAAAGCTGTTAGTATAAACCAATGGCTTCTGTTACCAATTATAGACATTTAAGAATATTTGTAGAGATGCCATAATTGATTTTGTTTGGGTTGGGTTTCAACTGTTTGATGTATAATGCTTCAATATATATATATATAACCGAAAATATAATATCATCAACTATAAATATGCCCACAACCAGTTGACCGATTATGCAAAATAAAAATAAAAAATATTCACCTAGCTATATATACACCTATATAAAAATCTTCAAATTCAATTAAAAACATACTCTTTATAATGGTTAACAGAATAACCGAAAGCTCTCGGACATATATAATAACTGGACAGTTTTTACACTTTACCCCCAGAAAAGAAAACGCTTGTATAAAGGCAAGAAAAGTATAATAAACATCTTAATCACAGTACTTTATTAGTTATCTTTAATGAAACTTGTATCAGAGAGGGTTTGCTGCTCAAATACACAGTTATATTTACAGAGAGAGAGAGAGAGAGAAAGAGAAAGATAAAGAGAGAGATGGGTGGAAACTCTGTCACAAATAACAAGAATAAAATAAAACATCTTCGTATTTGGCAAAAGAAAGCAATAATCCCAGAATCAAATATAAAATCTTCATTGTCTTAGTTCGGTATAAGTAATATCTTTTATCATTTTCTGGGACTCGACGTGTCTCTGACTTGTACTTTGCTAACGGCATCGCTTTGTTAATAAAAACCCCAGTCTTTGTTCACGACAAATGGTGATATCCCTCTTGACATTCTCTTTGGAATTAAGAAATGCATTCTTCATACATTAATGTCTTCCCCAGTTTTCAATATCAACATTTCCAGAAAAAAAAAATCCTGGAAATTTTCATCGATACATGATTATATTGAACTGCCCGTCTGAATCGTATTATCCACCCTCTCTGTATCCAGCCATCACTTTAAACGGAGAGACTGCCAGCAAAAATGACAAGCCTGATTCTCAGACAATTAATGTTTTTCATTCACAATAATCCGAATAGCCTTGGATATATATCCGGACATTTCATATTACTGGAGATTATATTAAATGTAAAGATCGATGTGCAATCTGAGTATAGAAAAAACTCGAGCGATGAAATGGTTTGATTCTTCGTGACGTAAAAGACTGGATTAGTTTGACGACAAATCAATCGCAATTCTCGCGTACCAGGTCCATATTGAAAACAACACCTTGAATATACTATCCGGTCGGGTTAAAATAAAATTAGTTTTAAAATCTAAGATTAAGAAAACATTAATATTCAAATCGCAGTTTTATATAAACTTTAAAACTCTACACATAAAGCATTTTATTTCTGAAATGGAATTGGTGAATACCGTGACTCACAGACAATGACAAATATCACCTGGAAAGGTAAAATAGTTTTATCCTTAATAATTAGACTTTCTTCAATGCTCAATCAAGAATTGAATGAAAAATTATAAAAAAAAGAAAAAAAAAGAAGAATTTAAAGCCATAAAGGTCAACATAAAGGTCAACAGTAGAATTTGAGCAAAAAGCTAATCATTCAACAGGCTTTTACCCTTATGCACAGGCTCACGCCCACTTCTGGTGTCACCCACCAAAATTGACATAATTTTAAAATATGAAATCTGAGTAACAACAAGTTCCAAGCAAACGTAATTAAATAGGCCTCATGATGAACGATGAAATATTTATCTATCAAAAACCGAACAAGATATTCAAAGGGATGTAGATTTTATGAACGGTTTAACAAAGATTCACAAATATTCAATATACGCAACTACTGTGACACAGCACCCGTCAAGTCTGTAGTCCAGCTCCTGACAAACACGCATTGCTAATGAAAATGAGGATAATAGTCAGAATAATGTAAATAATATGATTCGATTCTATTCTTGGTCTGAATTTACCTGTACAAATCATTAATGCTGATGTGGAGAGAAGGAAAAAATATTTAAAAAGAATGGTTATAGAAAAAGACAATTAATTTTAGAAGTAAATAAGTTTTTTAGAAGTTTTTTTTTACTATGTAATTAAGGGTGGGTAGACATTTTTCATCGTTCATTCGCATGAAAATAAAAAAAAATCTATTTCGCTATTGAATCGCTCAATACCTGACAGCGAAATATTTTGATGCTGCGAATTCAGAATGGAGCAGCTGTCTTTAGCACTTCAAGTAAATGTCCTTTCCTCTTACTCATCATGCTGTGTTGAACATCTCTTCAGATTTAAGTGACAAGGTTTCAGGTGAAATTTGTTTCCACTGTGTGACAGTTACAAATATATCTTTACGCTGTTAGCAGATATTAAAGGTCAAACTCGTGCTGTCATTCTAGAAATGTCGAATCTGTGATGTTATTTAGACGGAAGTTATGAGAAAAAATATCAGTATCACAAAAGGGAATTCTCAGTAGGTATCCAGTAATACCAAATCTTCTTTCGATTTTACAGCTAAAGAATTATATACGTAGGTAGATGAATAAATGCATAATATAATGGCGGAATAACATTTATTTCACACAACAAATAATTATTTTTATTACCACGCTAATACCATGTCTACGGAGAGGGAAAATCGTCAATGATGTTCTTTTACGTTTAGGATTTATTTGTATATGCAACATTTTCAGCAAGACATCCCTTTTTTGTCATTATGTTAAGTCAACTTGAATTTCTAGCTCCAGACTCAGACACACACACACACAAACAAATATTCAATATATACACAACACCTGTGAGACGACACGCGTCCAGTCTGTAGTCCAGCTCCTGACAAACACGCAGTGGCATGTCTCCATTCTGCTTAAGATCCTCTAGGCTTGTATGAAGAGGGTAAATATAAACCTCTCCTTTCATATAGTCTCATAGAAAAGAATCAAGTCAGGTGAACGTGGAGGCCATTTAAACAATATATTGTCATTATCACAGGTACGGCCGATTCATCTTCCCGACAGATTTTCATTCAGATAAGTTCCAACAGTCAACATAGTTTTGTCTTATTTTGTTAAAAATTGAGATCATTTGAGCGATGATTGTCTATTTTTTTAGACTACAGAATGTTGTCAGATTTTGGAGGACATCCCTCTATTTAGAGATTCTCGATAAAATCCAAAGAAGAATCTGCAATATTATTGGTCTTGATCTTGTTTGTCGGCTTTAGACCGTTTCCCACCGCCGTAATGTAACACGCGCACGCACGCACACACACACACACACACACACACACACACACACACACACACACACACACACACACACACACACATATAATTATTTATTTAAAAATTATAAGATAAATATGTTATAAAATCACTACTAAAATAGCCATTTTGTTTCAACACATCTGGTGTCTTATCAAGTATTGATGTTGAATGTAGATTGTATAATAAAGGCTTTTAAAAGGTTCACATTAATTTACAATCCCTCGCAAGGGGAAACGCTGTTACATAAGCTGAAATGACCAATCAAAACACAAGTATAAGAGAATTCAAAAAACTTGACAACGAAGTAAGGTTATAATAATTATTAAATGTTTTATAGTTGGGGCTATACTAAAATAGAATTTATTCTAACAAATAAGTATTAAATTATATGATAAAATTTGAAATTAAAATTAAAAACTAACCATTTCAAAAATGTAAATTTAATCTCTATTAAGTTTAATATTTTAAAATTATTGAGGAAAAAAGAAAAAAATACATGTTATTCTATTTATTTTGTTTCTATTGAAATTACGTTGGAATAAACGTTAAGATCGACTGCCCTTAACTTAATGACAACATGGATACATGTATAGGCATGGGATTATAACATCTTTCGAAAGACAATACAAACACAATCAGATTATAATACATAAGCACGCAGACATATTTAGATATATATACACACACAAAAAAAGTGACGAGACAGGAAATATTTGCACGACCTTTTACAAAAAAAAAAAAAAAATTAAAACCACACACAATTTTCTGAAGGGGTACGGCACGTAGTAGAAGACTACCTTCTTCTTCTTCTTCTTCTTCTCTCTCTATCTCTCTGCATATATATATATATATATATATATATATATATATATATATTGGTTATTCTCAATTGGCTGTCCTCATATGTAACAGTTCAGTACCAGGACTTCTTTCTTTGTTTCTAACGAATTTTCCCTGTTCCTTAATACTTTGCTTATCTTTTGGAAGGCATCTTTCACTATCCCGATAGGACTTTAGGTTTCAGGGTCACATTTTCTGTACTCTGTTAAAGCACTTACCAGATATTTAAATTGTTATACTTGTCGCCAATTTATGAGTTTTTGGTTATAAATGTTTTACCCCAAACCAAACAACAAAGCCAAAACACTCAGTGGTTTAGTGAGTGTGGTAGAAGATAACAAAAAAACCTTATTAAGGAGCGAGAACAATGAAAGAACAGAAATTAAGTAGACAGAAAATAATGATTGACATTGATTTTACATTTTTTGATATTAAACATTACTGGAAAGCAAGAAGTCGGAAGTGTTCCACAAGCGAAAATTGCGAGAGAAGAAACTGTCAGCATAGAACATACGATTACATCTAAATATTTGAACTGTGTAATGACGAGAAGTTTCCACCAATCTAGTACTGCGCCTCGAATCATAGAGTATGGGTACCATGAAGGACAGTCATATTTATATTTTTATGCAAAATGCGGCACAAGGCCAGAAAGGGGAACGGAGAAAAGGACGATCTTCTTTCTTAACTTTAAACTTAGCTAGCCACAAACACTTACCCAAACAATAAACCTTACACCACAACAACGCAATCTTAGTTGCGTTTCTTTCTACATTCACCATAATACCGCAATGTCTCTATGAAAGTCCTACCTAATCCCTATATGTACAATTCATTGTCTGTAGAGGCAAGGGGGATAAAATAACAATTTAAGAATGAATATTTACAAAAATGAACTAAGCTATATACTAGACACTAAACAAAATAGTGTTAGTAATAAAAACCCCACAATCTATAGAGGAGACTCCATCAGAACAATTACCATTATTTATTGAAAAGGCATAGGGAAGCTACATTATGCAGGTGGGAAAGTGATGGAATCTGAGAAACCAATTAAGGACCAATGGCATTGCAGATTCTTCTTTAGAATGTTTCAATGAACTTTAAATATATAGAAGGAGAACCAAATCATATGTCGCATCAACATTCTGAGCATGGACGAATTGTGAACTTATAAATATGTAAGATAGATTACGATAAGAAAAATTATCTAGCACGTCACATTGAACTAACTTTTCTATCAGTAGAACTAACAATTGAATCAATATAATCGTTTTACTTCATGTCAGCGGTAAAAAGTTAGCCTGAAAAAGCACAACGAGTTATTCCTCTGGAGGTTAGCATCAGCCATGCTTATAGAAGGAGGAGGATTTCTCTAAATTGATTAATAGAGAGCAGTTTCATTTTGGAGACTTTAAAATTAAGAATCTATTTCTTTCCCTAGTTGATAAGATAAATAAGGTCATTTTTTGAGATTAGTTGTCACCATGACTATGTAGAACCAATCATGTTTACCATTAAGACAGGAGTAAAGATTTGCATCAACAGCATAGAAACCGAGTTGAGAAGTGATGCCATCAGGGAGGTTGTTGATGAAAAGTAGGAAAAACGTAGTTGCATAGACACCTGGTGGACACATGCATTAATACAAAAAGATTTAGAAGAGTAGCCGTTCAAGATAACTTTCATTTTATTATTTGAAAAGAAAGCCTGAATCAGTTCAAAAATTCGTCCCGGAAAACAATCATCTTTCAACTTGTTAAGAAGACCAGTATTTCAAACCCTTTCAAGGAGATATCTAAGGCAACAGCCCGAGTTTCACCATTCTTATCTAAAGCTTGTTAGACTATTCCAGAAATGATTATTAAAACATCAAAATTTAATCTAGGGAACGCGAATGATATATTGCTTATCTTCCCTGGGAGGAGAGATGATTAACCAATTCAGAGTTGGTTAGAGCGTCTAGTACTCTTCTAAAAGGAAGTAAAAAGCAAATGATCTGATAGTTAGAAGGAGCAGATTGTTCGCCTGAGTTTTAAAGACTGGAACTACAGAAGAGGATTTCCAACAGTTATGAAAGCAAGAAAAAGCAAGGCACTTGTTCTGTTTTGAGACTACAGGAGACGGTTTAGGAGAACATTTCTTAAGGAATATTGTAAGGATAAAATTAAGTCTACATGGATCCAGTTTAGAGATGATGTCCATAGACAGAGTTTTATACATATCTCACCCAATAGGCACTCGGTTCTAAGTGAAAAGTGAAAGATACTCCAGATGAGTGAAGAATAAAATTTGAAGAGAACATATGAGCCATACTGCTTTGTCATTAGAAGATTTTAGCAGCCGCAATCGAGTCAAGAAAGAAGGGATAGAAGACTTATTTTTATTACTATTACGAAGCCGTCAGTAGTTTCGTGAGCCTAACCTCTTAAAGCCTATAGGGTGCCTCTGGAAGCAAAGACAGCCTCTTTGAGGACACATTTATAATTATGATGAACAGACCAAAATAAGCATCTGTTGGTGATCGAAACTGTCTGGAACATTCAGAAGTAGTGATTCATGATGGCTAAAGCTGTTGAATTGGCCGATGTGAACACGAACATTGTGTTTTCACCTGATATTTCAGAGAAGGAACAAAGCCGGCATTACCCCATGAAGAAACCTCTGTTGCACAGTTCTCAGTAAGAAGGTTAAATATATCAATCAAAGGGGCCTCTCGAATAAAATTAATCGAAATTGTTGTGCTTTTACCAGAAAGAAGGCTTGTGAATTTTACTGAACAAACATGCACGGTATTTACTCTGACCCAACACTAGCATGAGATGTGATACAAGGTCTATTTTTAGGTGGGGACCCGAGCGCATACGCCCGGGACAGGAACAAAAATTCCCCTCATCCCCCGTAATAATCAGTTGCGCTGGCTTCGGTGAGAGCACTGATTCCTTCCTCTGGTGCAATGGGAGGGAGCGGCCTCGGGCAGCTGTTTCCCAGGGCTGGGCACCTCTTCAGTATTATTGTCCTCAGTTGTCCTTCTGTCCTTTGACAAAGAAGCCCCTGAGCGCACTCTGTCCACGGACAGAAATGCAACTGGGAGATGATAAATAAAGAGTATAAATTACTTATAGTAATTTACACGTTGTAATCATTACCCCACGACAATGAGATGTGACACAAAGTCTTTTTAATGTGGGAACCCGGGCGCATGCACTCGGGCATAGACAAAACTTCCCCATAGCCCCCGCAACCGTCGGTTGCGCTGGCCTCGGTGCGACCACCGATCCCTCCCTCTTGTGCAATGGGAGGGCTGGGCACCTCTTCAGTATAATTTTCTTAGTTGCCCATCTGTACTTTGACAGAGAAACTCCTGAATGCAGTCTCTCCAAGGATAGAGACGCAACCGAGAGATTATAAGTAGTTGTGTAACTAATTGAAAAGAGTATGTTACGCGCTGAAAAACATACACTCTTTCTTCTACATTTATTTTACTGCTTTCTGTAGTTTCTTTTCTGTGTTTACTATCAACACTGTGCTATCAGCATATCATATGTTTTTTAAGATTGTAGCCGCTAATAATTTATGCTGGTAGGACTTTTACTTCTCCCAGAAACACCTTGTTTAAATCAACGACATCGTGTACTCAGTGGCCGTCTAGAAGATAGTCTCCGTGAGTAGGAATGCTTGTTGAAAATGCACATCATTTATGCAAAATGGCGCTATGTAAAGTTATCTTAGACTAATTTCTTTCTCCATTTCTTTCACTTTATAAATTTACCCAAATTTTCCCCCCTCGTGTGCATATATTTATTAATTATGTATTACATTAAGTATTCATGCAATCTTGCTTGGCTCACAATCAATTAAACCTCAAGCATTACTTTCCTCATTGTATTAAATAAACACTGTACAAGTAAAGAGAGCGCATGTGTTGTTCATTGCTGATATATGAAGGCGCCATAACACAAGACACACATGATTAATGTATAAGTTTTATCCGTTGTCTTTTTGATCTTGATTAATCATCAACAACTCAGAATAAAGTACCTCATAATTTTATGCAGAATAAACACTAAACCCTGCACTTGACAGTCAGACTAAATTTACAAAATTGTTAAGTATTACTATGTTAGCAACATCTGATAAAATGCAAAACTAAATTTCCTGTGCACTAAATAATTATCTATATACTTTTTGACTCGAAGGTATGAGGTTTCGGTGAATTTGTTCAATCTTCACGCAAGGATTTAAGGGATTCCTCTTTGCTCTTCGAGAGTCGGATCTATATAACTTCCATTCATTCGGTTTTCTTGTATCTTTGTACAAAACAGAACTCACTCCCTGTTTTGGGGGGGGTACCTCAACATACATTGAGCACCGATTCTGCACTTGGCGGTAACGAGGTTACTTTCACGATCAACCCTCAAGGCTTTCAGCTCTTTTGACGTTCTGAAATGACACAGCTAATTTTAGAATTTCTTAGGGTCTCCAAAGATAAATTCCTATTTGGTCACATATTCTTCATATAAAATAAATCCGAGTCATCTATCTGATATTTCTTGGTTTAATCGCATACGACAGTAAGAAAACTTGGACACAAATAAATATTGTTCTGCCGTATATGGAATCACGGATTCAGTAAATTCTCATACCGCCATAACATGGCTTCCCTTTGCTTTTTCTATAAATATTTTCATGGTCATTTTTATGATGAACTTTCTTCTTTGGAGTTTAAAGTTTATGAAGCGTTGTAGTAGATTGTCGGCTCATCATCTTACAAGAGAATTGACTAGATGTAACTAAATGTTTTATGCTATTAGTTTACTTTCTTGCTTGTGGAACTCTCTTCCGGCTTATTGCGTTCCAATCAAGTTTGATCTTCAAAGAAAATACAATGTCAATCGTTATCTACTGCCTTCTTTATTCCTCTACTGTTATTGTTATATCTCCTTAAAAAAGTTTTTCTCCAAGATAAACAATAGCCACATAAATAAAAACTAATCTAAATATATAAATGGCTGCCTAATTAGCATTGGTAAAGCATAGAGACTATATAATTGCCCGAGCAGTAATGGTAGACCAGCTCTCGGTATGCGAGATAAACGATTACGGGTTTACTGATAAAATAGGAAATCACACTTCGTAATAGTTTATAAAAAGAATAGACAGTTACATATTTACGCATATGAAGTATATTATATTAAAAGTCATTTGCAGATAATATATCTAGTTAATGAAACTGTTAGCTGTACTCGGACTTAATTGACTATTCGGAATAACTTTCAGGACAAGAGGGTTAATTATGAATGATGCTGCGTCACAAATTAGTCAAATGGAATGAGGATTTAACGAACGGTATCACGAGATTAAGTGCACAATCGACTTAATAAGAAAACGTCTGAAATTAAATATCTTGCAACAACTATTGGATTATTTAGCCTAAAAATATTCCCGCTCAAGTATAAAAGAAGTTGATTATTGGCTATTAGGAGGGTGTTAAAAAACGGTCTTAGCTTTAAAAAAAGTTGCTTTATCTGATGCGAAACTAAGCAAAGTCTGATAAACTACGGTAACAATTTTCTCTTGCGGTAGAAAATATTCACTCAAAACATATATTTCAATAAAGTCCAAAATCACTTGCCTAAAATTTTCATTTATTCATTGTTAAAAAGAAAAAAAAAAAACAAACAGTTGCATCGTCCTTTCAGATTCTGAACTAGAACTTAAATATTATTTCTACACAGAAAGGTTAAAGCATTACTGAAGAATTTATCTCATCTTAAACACATGAAACAAAAGCATAAGGTGGCCGTCTAGAACCATTCTCTGAAGGCAATACACACCTGAACGTTCAATTTCAGTCGCTACATATATATATATATATATATATATATATATATATATATATATATATATATATATGTTTATGAATAAAAATGACAATAGGAAAACTGGTAATTGCTGACGCGTTTCGTCCAATGTGGACTTTATCAAAGCAAAATACGAAAATGAAATTAAATGAACAAAGTAACTAATAAAAACAAAAACAGAATGTACCTAGCAACTGGAATCAAAATCAAAATTATGGTTGAATTTATTTCTATGTATGACTAGTGCATTAGCTAAGTTGTTTTTTGTGAGGTCTCTTTTGTGCTCATAAATGCGTTTTCTCAAACTTCTACTTGTTTCTCCAATATATTGAGAGGAACAGTTTTGGCAATTTATTCTATAAATGCCTGCTTCAGAAATATTAGTGCTATTATTGTTTGAAGATCTTACATATCATACATAGATCATACATAGAAATAAATTCAACCAAAATTTTGATTTTAAAAATGCTACACTCATAAAAAAAGAAAATAACTCACTCAGAAGGAAAATTCGGGAGAGTGCCGCCATAGTAAACTGCCCAAATATTAATCTACGCCCAGGTTTTTTCCCTATTTCACCTTTCTTAACAAAATTAATGCTCTTACAAACAAATATACACAACAGATTCATAAAATCAAAAGAAAATGGTTGAATACATCAACACAGTTATAATGACAATATTCTCCACACGTGACAATTACTGACGTTATTTTTCAGTTAAAAAATATGAAAATAGCGTTTCTCTACATTCCAGTTGCTAGGTACATTCTGTTTTTGTTTTTATTAGTTACTTTGTTCATTTAATTTCATTTTCGTATTTTGCTTTGATAAAGTCCACATTGGACGAAACGCGTCAGCAATTACCAGTTTTCCTATTGTCATTTTTATTCATAAATATTGTCTCTCTAATAATTAATTCAGAGAAATTTTCATATATATATATATATATATATATATATATATATATATATATATATATATATATATATATATATACACACAGGGATTGGACAAAATAAATGGAACAGGTTTAAATTCCATTTCAATAATTCAAAGACCTATTATATTAAGAACTTTAACTAAAACTTCGTAATTGCATGATATATCTATTGTAAATACATTTATTTATCTAATTTACTGTCTTTGTCTTATTTATTTTTAGAATCTAGTAAAATTTAAAATAAATCTGTGACCTCACCGTGTTTGAAAATGGGCAAATTGTTGTAGCTCGCATGGCAGGAGCCTCAATCACTAAGGTTCCTGAACTGTTTAGGTTTTCAAGAGCTTCCATATCAAGAACTATGACGCAATTCGAGAAACTGGGCAAAACCTCTAATTAACCGTAGAAATTTGGGCCGGACTTGCAAACTTACTGACAGGGACCGACATGGATTGAAACGCAATGTGGCAAAAAAATCATCGGACTACTGCCGCCAAAGTGACTGCTGGGTTGAATAATCATTTGAATAGTCCAGTTTCTACTAAAACCGTTCGTCGTGAGCTCCATAAGGCTGGATGTCATAGAAGAGCCGTCGTGAGGAAACCTCTTCTCTTCACTCGCAACACTGACTGCATCTTCCAAGACGATAATGCTCCAATACATACCGCTCGAGTGGTTAAGAATTGGTATGAAAAGGATGAAAGTGAGCTAGAACACATGAAGTGGCCTCCCCAATCTTCAGATATCAATATTATTGAACATTTGTGCGTCATTTTGGAACAGCAAGTTAGGAGCCGCTATCCTCCACCGTTGTGTCTTAAAGAGCTGGAGCAGGTGTTAAGAAGAATGGCTGAAAATTCCTCTGGATGAAGTCAGGAAGCTGCATGATTCCCTTTCAGACAGACTAAAGCTGTATGTGAGGCTAAAATATGACCAACTCCATATTAAATAAATTTTCTTAATTTAACAAGTGTTTCAATTATTTTGTCCACCTCCTGTATATATATATGTGTGTGTGTGTATATATAAATATATATATATATATATATAAATTGTACTTTCTATAAGATTTTATCTACTCTTTAGTCTATCCCGATACTGCTCTAATTAAACATATATTAAGAGATATGCAAACAGGACATTTTACTATGGTTAAATGGGCACTCAGCTCTATTTCTAGCGCATATTTAAAAATTTTGCACTGATTCAAAAATAGTGTGCCGAAGCTTTGCGAAGCACAAGGATGCGCACATATCTACATAATAATGAACAATAAATTCAACAGAAAAATGAAAAAAGAAAACACACACACACACAGACACACACACACACACACACACACACACAGACACATATATATATATTGTAAATATTTAGACAGCAATTTTTCATTAATGCATGTTTCATTAAATAATATAGACAAGTTGTGTCTATTTATTTTAAGTAAGTTCCTTTCATATTGTATGATAAACTTAATAACATTATCATTGAAAGACGAAAGGAAATCCCCATATTGATATGTGTTTAAATCCAATCTAAGCTTTCGGCTTACATAAGCCATTACCAAAGATGACAATTACATTTCAATATATTAACCAATACACGGACGAAACAATAATGATAGTCTGTTTTTGTTGCATGAAAAATTTCAAACTAACTCGTGTATACGAAACGCGGAAGCAAAAATCGCGTCGCAGCTAGTAACGTCACGCATGACCACGCGACAGTAAAAACAAGAAGTATTAAGCATGGGAAGCCGTTGGTATAAACCAATGGCTTCTGTTATCAATTATAGGCATTGAAGAATATTTGTGCAGATTCTGTAGTTTATTTTCTTCAGGTTCAGGCTGTATATATAGTAAATGTAATAAATCCGTTGATATATAATCCAAGTGGATCCTAGCAATATAAAATATTAAAACTGATCCAAAAAACAGATCAATGTATTTATTAATACAGAGCGATATAATTAGTAAAAAAATAAAATCCAAAATTACTTCACATGGGGAATAGTCTATTTCGGCAGACGAAGATGTCTGTCATCTGTCATCAAGCCCGGTTTTATTTCATCTTTACCTAGCCTCTACTTGGACATATATATATATATATATATATATATATATATAGTAAACCTAAAGAGACATACAAAACTACCTAGGTTTCACCTACGCGGTAGGTTTGTCTGGCTCTTTAGGTTGACTTAGTCTGCTCTTCTTAGCGCATTGAGCATTTTGCTTAGTTATTTTTACTTTACTCCTGCCGTTTTCTTTTCTTTGGATTCTGAACCTAGATTCTAGACGATTATTTTCGCCGGAAGTACATGTTCTTAGTTCTTTCTTTTTTTTATCCCTTTTTTCCCTTGGCTGTTGGTTTGTTCATTTACACGCTAAAGCACCTAAGGTTTTGCTGGACGAGTATAGATGCTTACATTTATAAGCTTATAAGTGTTATATATATATATATATATATATATATATATATATATATATATATATATATATATATATATATATAGAGAGAGAGAGAGAGAGAGAGAGAGAGAGAGAGAGAGAATATATGAATATACAGATATATACGAATGTATATGGATATAGACATATGCATCTAGGTATATAGACACAGAAATATAAAGATATAGTAATATTGAATGCAGGCTTTTTGTTCAATGTATGGACGATTGTCGTGGAAGAATTTCGAAAGATATTCTCGATGCCAAACATTGATATTGAAACAGAAAGACACGGTGCTTACAGCTTTGATTTCGAATAAAAAAAGAAACAAGACTTTATATCGTTTGATATCCACACTATAATCTGAGAACAATCTCCAGCAGGCTGTTGACGCATGTGACAACATTGGTTGATCACATAGACAACAATAGAGCAAAGAGTATGAGAAGAGCGGTAGAGAAGCACTAAGTCATCAAGATCATTAGGACAGACTGGGACATGCAACATCTATGGACATATCTGCGTCACATACATTAAAATTTGCAATCACAAGAGACACTGCAGGAGAGTCAAATTCTCGAGCATGAAGAATCTGTAGACTGTATGTCACCATTAACAGAGTGCTGATGGACAGGTTCCTTGAATGTTCGGTGAGCTACAGTTCGGTTGATTGTATTAGCTTGACTCATAAATAATTTTCGCATTGGTGAAACAGTTATGGTGAAACAGAATTGTATCATCCAAAATATTAATCATACGTGACAATTATGAATAAATTATGGATACGCTGAAGTATCTGAGATTTTGCAAGGTATTAACAGCGTACACAGCGGATTAAAGTTTTTTCAACCCCACTGAAGAAGATGCTGAAATAACTTTTGATTGTTCAAGAAAGGATATAACGCTATGGCGACATATAGAAAATATATAGTGATTCGTTCTGTAGAGACGTTGACGGAGAATGAACAATGGCCGAGGCGTTCACTGGACTTTGATAATGAAGCTCATTACTGGAAGAAATCTACTGACGGCAAAATAGTCGGCAACTAGCAATGGTGTTAAACATATAATTATCTACCATACATGCAAACATTTAAAGAAGATAGGGTAACTCATCAAGATGGGTGTTCGGTTTCCACACGGTCTTAACGAAACCTAATTCTTGATAAATTAAAACGGAAGTTATTTGTGACTCACATTAATATTAACACTTGTTGGTTTATTTAACGTGGAAGCCAGGCTTTTTGGTTTCATATTCTTAAGCATTAACTTGATAAATGAAGCGATCTTTTGTGTTACGAGTTCAGTTCTCAATTTTTGTCCTACTGATCTGGATCTAAATCCGGCAAAAAAAGTTAAGCCAATAGTAACATTTTACGTATTTACAGAGATGACCCTTCACGACGTAGGCGATCATGTTACTCCTCAGATTCCATTGATCACACCGATCTATGCGAGATCTCACAGAGAAACAATGACTAAGCTTTACTCAACATAGTTGCCTTATAAATCAAAGATTGACTATGTGAGTATTTACACTACTTAAATTGTTCGGACTGTTGCCCCCATCGACGTTTGGACCGATGCACTCTCCTGTCTTCCTCAGTTGATTTGAATTTCGAACCGAACGATTTATTTCGTCCACCGATTGTTCTATTTCCACGTGCCCTGCCTCTTTCGGATATCCCAGTTTCAGTTTCATTAATTTCCCTTTAGTAACTCAAATCTCCAAGTTTTTGTCCACTTCTGCTGTGACCGGGTATTGAACTCACAACTCTTTCGGTCAACTCACTGAATTCACCTAACGCTTTTATCCTCTAGCCCATGTCTCCTTGGGGAGGGTACAATGGCCGAAACGTCGTAAATATGACAATAAAGATGAGGAGAACAGTCTGAATAATGTAATTAATGTAAACAATACAATAATTCATCTCAGAAATATAGACAGATATTGAGTGTTGAACATAGACAAATGTGCCAGCGTAGCCGTCTGTAAGAGGGATTAGCTAGTTATCCTAGTAGATAGGCATACACGCGGTCAGTGGATTTAAAATATAAGCTCATAATATTGTGATACAATATATATATATATATATATATATATATATATATATATATATATATATACATATATATATATGTATTCTATACGTTTGTGTGTTTCTGCAGGAGGAAGACTTGTAGAGATTCGATAGATTTTGAAAGGATTTTCATGTCTGCTTGCAAGCAGAATGGTACGTGATTAATATGATACCAGCATCTGCCCGGCGCCTGTGTGTTTTGAGGAAGTTGGGCTTTTCTTATTATTTAGTAGAGTGTAACACGATTTCCTGATAGCATGGAATTGAAAAGTCTGCCGAGAGAGTTTTCAAAGAATTCAAGATCATTATCATTGAAAGGTATAAATAACCAGTGAGTTGGCATATTGACTAAGCAGATCGGCCCAAATTCTTGTATTCATAAATATTGACAACGCGGACAGCCTTATTGCTTCCTTTGATAGTCTCCTCAAGTTTATAATGAGTAGCAGTTATGCCTCTTTTTCTAACATCATTTGTGTTGGTGACTTGATCAGTAAGTTCGTAGCTAGACGCGTATTTTATTTGAAGGCATATAGGATCTCCAACACATTTGCATTCAATATTATTAACGTAGACAGGTTAGTTAATATTGAATCTTCAGCGACGATGAAGACAGTAAATTTAGATATGCAACCCTTGCCTTTCATTAAACCCTGGTTATTTTAAATAAGTAAACACTGGCCATTATTAGACTGAAGTTATATTAAATTTGCATAGCTTGTAGCATCAGCAGATCGGACTTATTTAAAATGAGCAAATCCTGGCCTTTATAAAGCCCAGTGCCGACCTCTTCTTTCAATAGAGTAGAATTATTTGAAATAAGCAAAGCGGGGCACTTATATATCCCAGATATTAAATGTATATAGTTTCTACATCAGTAGAGCCGATTTATTTAAAATAAGCAAATCATGGCCATTGTAAAGCCCGAGTTATTTTAAATATGCAGACCATGTCTTTCAGTAGAGTTAGATTATTTAAAATACGCAACCCTGTCCTTTATAAAGGCTCCATTATGTGAAATGTGCATGTCTTCTACATCTGTACACCCGAATGCTGGCCCTCATAGGGCACGGATTATTTTAAATATGTAGGGCCTTTCTTTTAATAGACATAGAATATTTAAGAAAATAAATATTGTGTAGATTGGCATATAAATATCCCGTGAAACGCTTCAAAATAAAATATAAAGTCTTCAGTTGAAGAAATATAAACGGAGTGAAGGCACACTCCGGCTTCATAAAAAACCTGGAAGAACTTGTTCCGCTTTGACTAGATTTAGGGGAAGAACAATAAAATCCTTAAAAATATGTCTGTGTGACTTCGTGTCATGTTCGAAGTGTCAATATAACAGAGATACATGAATATATAGACTGGTCCAAAAAAAGTATTTTTTTAAGCAGTTCACCCCAACCAAAGCAGGAAGCCAATAACCCGCAAGGGGTTACAGAGAGGTGGATCGAGAACAAAGAGGAGTGATAGAGGAAAGGATGAAGAGAAGGTTAGGGGATAGATCAGGGCATCTGGAGACGTCGATTGACGTTACATTTGAATAGTTGGATATTATAGCTATCAGGGAAACAGGAAAAAAGGAGGGAGTTCTACAGGCGAGAGGTGCGAGATATGAAGCTATTGGAGTAGAAGAGACAGCTAGATTTAACAGGTTCAACAGTGAAAGTGTGAGAGCGAGATGCCAGCCTAGTTGAACGCTTAAATTCATGAAGTCTGGGAACCAGCGAAAGCAGCTCATCCGAGCAGTTACCGTGAAAATATTTGTAAAAAAGACAGAGGGAGGCGACGGCAGGTCTGTGAGAGAGTGATTGCTGACGAGATGCCAGATCAGGGCTAGTTACATTGCATATGCGTCTCTGGATTTTCTCAAGTACCTTGAGACAAACAAAAGAGGAGCCAGACCATATATGGTAGCAATACTCCATGCAAGAGCAAATGGTTGATTTGTAGATTTGAAGGATCTAATCCGGTGAGAAGAATTTCCTGGCGCGGCACAGGGAGCCAACTTTCCTTGCGGTGGATGAAGCTATTGACTCAATATATTTGTTCCATCTTAGGTCAGCAGAGAAGTTGAGATCGAGCAGTCGCAAAGAGGTGCTCTCGTGGAGTCGAGTGTCAGACATTCTAAGGATGGTGTGGGGATGGTTGTCTGTGGTGAGTAATACCGAGCAGTTTTGCTTTTGAGGCATTAAAGTTAACCAGCCAATTCCTGCCCCAATCCACAACCAATTGGACGTCCTTTTCGAGACGAACGATCAGGTTAGTTTTGTCAGCGACACTAGATTCGTTTTTGAGGCAGGAGTAAATAGTAGTGTCGTCCGCATAGATGCCTACTTAGACACCTATGACACCAGGAAGATCGTTAATGAAGATAAGGAACAGAGTAGGGCCAAGGATAGAGCCTTGGAGGGACACCTACGTTCGTGAGATAGAAGCTGGAGGAGAATCCATTGAGAACGACCTTCAATACATGATTTGACAGGAATGATTGTATTAAGTCAAACAATCAACCTGAAATTCCATAACTCTGAACCTTGCGAAGAAGGCCGGCATGCCAAACCCTATAAAACTCTTTGGCGATATCAAGTGCCACGGCACAAGCTTCTCCGTTATTATGAAGTGCTGGGTAAACAATTTCAGTTATGACCGTATTTGATAATAATAGATGAATAAGTTAATACAATAATACAAAACACATGTAATGGATTCAGTTTATTCACTTTCTCCGATGCTGTCACACATCGAGAATGTCTATATGGACACCATGGTTTTCGTGTAAGAGATCGTATCAGCCATCTGAAATAGAAAATTGCATTATGTAGGTAATGACAAGACTTTCGGATCACTCTGTATATACAGATATTGATGATCAAATCATACGAGAGGGAGTCAGTCAAGTAAGTCCATAGCCAGCATGTCCGATGAGGTCAGGAGAAATGAAAATTATTGAACACAAAATCCTTCCCTAACACTTGCTCGGATCGCATAGGCAAAACATGGTCTCCATTTTCTACTTCTATGGTCAGTGGTCATTACACGGTGCCTGTGGTGTCCCCGCACAAGAGGAAGTTCCCAGGGTGTCTTGAACAATTTTTGCACGGCGTTTCCGAAATACCGGTGTAAAGCTCGACCTTTTGACACATTCTGTTGTCAATTTGGCGCCTGGATATATACCTACCTTACTGACACAAAACCGAGACAATAATTACTAACTGAAGTTTCGCTTGCCACACTCTCTGCATGCACACAAATTTTGCCCCACACAAACTGTGCATCACACAAAAGACCTAAGGGGTGGAGGCGTCTCTCTTATTCATCTCTATTATCATTTCTAAGATATCGTCACAATAAAAAAAAATACTGAAATAAACATCCATGAAGGGGCGTAAGGCAAGGATGTGTCTTCTCACCGGACCTGTTCAACCTATACAGCGAGGCATTTCTAAGAGAACTGGAAACCCTACCGGGATTTAGCATTGGCGGCCGCAACCTTAACAACATAAGATAAGCAGATGATACAGTACTGACAGCAGACACGGAAAAGTAATTACAAAACCTCCTACAGAAGGTAGCGACGGAGAGGGAGAAGAAAGGACTAAGCATAAATTACAAGAAGACAGAGTGCGTGATCATCACTAAAAGGAAGAGGCCGAAATGCGATTTGCAGGTCAGGAACACTAGAATCAAGCAGACGCAGAATTTGAAATACCTGGGAAGCGTCTTGACAGAGGACGGTAAGTGCGATACTGAGATCCATAGACGTATTGGGATGGCCAAGGGCACATTCCAAAAGCTGGGCAGAGTATTGCGAAACAAGACGACTTCTTTGCTAACAAAGAAAAATAATGAGCTGTTACGTGACATCTGTTCTTTTTCACAACAGTGAATATTAGACGGTTTCCTCAATGAAGAAGAGAATCGAGGCGACAAACACAGGATGCTAAGGATATCATGGACCGAGTGTGTGAGCAACGATGAGGCCTTAGAGATGTTTCAAACAAGGAGGTGGCTTATATTTGGCATCAAGAAGTTTGGCAGCTGAAGTTTGTTCATAAAGAGGAAGCCGGGCCTGGAGAATCTGATATTCACGGGTCGAATAGGGGGAAAGAGAGACAATGGAAAACAACCTGGCGGGCTTAAGCAAGTGGATGACAAAACGTGATCTGTGGGAAGAAGCAGAGGGAAGGAAATCAGAGCTGCAAGGGATAGAGGGAGGCGGACAGCCATGATCACCTACCTGCTGAAAAGACATCGCGCATAAAAAGAAAAGAAAGATTTGATTCTATTAGGTTGGTGCAAAAATAATGTCGTTTTCTCACATATTTTACTATGTGAGAAAACGACATTATTTTTGCACCAAACTAATAGTAATGATATGAAAACCAGAAAAACAAAACATGCATGGGCGTATGCAGACAACATGACATTATTATTTTAGCTTTTTCTATCCTTCTCGGTTTACAATTTTAATAGCAAAAAAAATTAAAAGTTGCTATTAAATCAGTCCTCAGTTAGTTGGGGACTGGTTCTTTCGACATGAAATACATGGCAGACATTAGGGTGAACTTGGGATAAATTGGACGGTTACTATAAAAACCAAATGAAATGAACGTTTGGTAATTATTTTCAAAGGCTAATCAATAAGAGCACATGGCTAACACGATAAAATAAATGGCCGAATAAGTCTATCAAATCCATAGTCTAATCCTTTGTATCTATGGGCAAAACGGAAACTGAGCCGAATCGAATATATCCATTATTACACGGAAACATTGTAACATCTGGTAGAGAAGACATACGTAGGGGCGGTTTGGTTTGACCCTCTATTATCGGAGAAAGAATAGACATCTTTTTAGCATGTGATACATGCCGGGAAATTCCAGAAGTACGAATCGATTTTTCTGTCAAAAACCTTGAATTAAGATATGATGATTTGTGGTGAACCCAAAATCTACTAGGGTCACTCTAAGAGATACCAAAGGATGTTTTGTATTTAGTCTTATCGTATAAATTAAAAAACAAACTAGGAGAATTGAGAGTTGACTGAGTAGGTGATCTCAAAGCCGCCACATTTGCAGAATCGGCCTGGGCTCGATGGATGCCAATAACTACACCAAGATGAACAAGCAAATGAGCCTAGTTGAATTTAGATTACACATACAAAAAGCCAAGTGGATAATAGGAAGGTGTTTAAATACCCGGCCAAACAGGAGAGAACGAGTATGCTATATACATTCGAAGAATTATGATGAACCGTTTGAATAAATACCCAAAACCACATACCCCCGAATAATCCAACTATAATTTTACGGAATTCAGAAGTGAATATTACATTCTTATTATTCTGTGTATGAAGAAATTGGTCCCGAATTCTTATCAATATCGTTCCATAGGATTTTCACATTTAGTAATAAAGATCGAAATAAACAAAAATTCCATCTAGAGGTGAAATATTCGAAACGGAGGCTATAGATAGATTTGGGTTATAGGATGATAGGGAAATGTTGTTAGTCAAAGATACTCTGTGGACGTTACTCAATAGAGTGTGGTTAAAGATGGAACGCATAGCATTTTTCAATTCGAGCGTCTATAGACTCAGTTAAGTACTATGCGAAGGTGATATTGGCAAATAAAACTGTATGAAGACGACGACGAAAAGTCATATGCCATTGAGGATTATTTCGCTTTAACGTTATACGATTAGGCTTTACTTAAACAATCAGACTATTTCAGGAACAGATGTTAATCCTCTTGTACGGATAACAGGATCACACCAAAGCAAAATGACGTACTTTGACGATATTTTATTATTTCTGACTCAATGGAAAATCAATGAGAACAGATACAAAAGAGACATAATCTTCAGTTAAAACCGTCAAATGACACTATTTTAAAGAAGAAGAAGACACATTCAGGGTTAATTTAAAATTCGTTTGAGAGAGAGAAAACGCCAAAAGGTCGGCGGTTACACTAACCACAAGTGAGATATGTTATAAGCATGTTTTTGTATTACTGTAGTTTTGTTCAAGGCTCCTCTAATTTAACTGAATCACTTATCTTGTTATAAATCTCCCTGTCTCGTCATTTCTTAGTTAACACGCATGTTATGACGTACCAGCACCTCATAAATAATGGAATTACAGTTTTGATCGCGTAAAAGACAATAAAGACATATCAGAGGCAATATTTGGTTTCAGTGAGAAAAAGACATAGAAACGACCTGACAATACCTCATAAATAATGAACTGTTCCGATTTGATCGCGAGGAAAGACAGAAAAGACATATCAGAAACGCTGTTGAATTTCAGTGACAAAAAGAAAGAAAACAAAATTCAAACAGGAAAAACGTAAAGTTTTCATGGATATTACTCGTATAATTAAATATGAGAATTCATGATATTTATCGGAGGCCGACTCAGAGTTTCCTGATTCCTCAGAACCAAAACATGAATGAATAGTATTGATAGTGACAGATCATATATATATATATATATATATATATATATATATATAAACTCTTATTAATATAGTAATTTACTAAACGTAGATTAGATGAGGCAAAAGGCAATATAGAGCACCAAGCGAGGATCTCGCGAAACAAGCTTGCTAACAAATACACCACCTCGAAGTGCCTTAAACCATTCTTAATATATATATATACAGTGTAATCCGGATATAAGAGAGTTGTCTGGACCGGAGAAGAAGTATCTTATATTCGGGTTTCTCTTATATCCGGGTTTGGTCTATTTTGTTTAGGTAAGTATGGCTCTAATTTGGGACCAGAGAAAATCTCTTATATCCCGGTTTCTCTTATATCTGGGTCTCTTATATCCGGGTTACACTATATATATATATATATATATATATATATATATTAAAACGTTTTTTTTATGTCTATACGTTCTTTTCATAAATATAATTATTTAAGTAAATGCTCT
Source organism: Acanthosepion lycidas (assembly GCA_963932145.1). Classification (NCBI taxonomy): domain Eukaryota; kingdom Metazoa; phylum Mollusca; class Cephalopoda; order Sepiida; family Sepiidae; genus Acanthosepion; species Acanthosepion lycidas. Next base: position 127,912,545 of record OZ010581.1, read on the forward strand.
GTTTATAATAAACAGTATTAATGACATTTACCGGCCGAAATGTCCGAAAAATTTTCATAGAAAATATGCGTCCTCCTAAAATTTCTCGGGCATTCAAGCCGGTAAATATCGTTAATACTGTTTATTATAAACAGAGCATTTACTTAAATATTTGTATCAATAAAAAAAAGAACGTATAAAAATAAATAAATGTCTGACCTTGTCCATTTCATATGTATGTGTGTGGGTGTGTGAATTAAAACAGGAACACTCTTAGTGACTTTTCTTTTCCTCTTGTCTTTTTATTCATTTTTCCTTCATAGATATACTCTTTCTGAATCTATATCACCTAACCTATCAGCTATCCTCACCTCTACCAAATATCTAAACAATACAAACCAATCAGGAAATTACAAATGTAACAAACCTCGTTGCTTAGTTTGCAAACACTTAATAATAGATAATGTATTTTCTGTAGCCAACAGCAATATCAAGATACACCCACCTCACCTCACCTGTGATAGTTATAACATAATCTACTATTTATTCTGTCCCTTATATCATAATAGTGGATATATTGGTGAATCTGGAAATAATTTTAGATTTCGCTTCAACAATCATAAAATAACCATGCGTCAAAACAATCCTTATTCCCTCATAGCTGAACACTTTAATCAATCAGGACACTCATTAGAAAACTATAAATGCTTATTGATAGATTCTGATTTCAGTTCTACATACACAGGCAGGAAAAAAGAAAAATACTTGATTTTAAAATTAAATACATATAAACAAGGGTTAAATAAAGACGTGGGTATTTTAAATCTTTATAAATATTTCAATAGTTAAACATTTTTTTAGATATAGTTATTTTTTTTTTTTTCATTTTTTTAAACAACATCTAAAATATTATTACAGTTAGATTTACGTTAAGAATATTGGAACACATTGGCGTTCCATATCGCTTGACGTCCACATTTCGCGACGGACGCTACTTGTAAACAAACAGTTATTTCTGAAGAAAGACTGAGGTCAATAAATAATTTCATAAAAAAAACATTATTTTTTTAATTTGCAACTCTCTCTCTCTTTATATATATATATATATATATATATATATATATATATATATATATATATATATATATATATATATAGTCAGATGTCACAATATGTCTATATATTTATGTTTGAGCGGACCAGACTTGAATATCGGGAAATGCGTGCAAATATTAAAGAAAGTTGATAGTATGCTGCTCCTCTCAATGACAGCCTGCCACCGGTGTTTTTGTCGCTCCCAGTAAAGCAGACCTTCCTGTTCATTCGGGGAAACATGTGGCAATTTATTCTCAAACACTCGAACTACATGTTCCATCTCTCTAAAAATTTGAAAAACACCTGCAGGCCTTGCATTTCCATAAAAGTTGGGCAACTCCTTATTTTACTGAGCCCTCATTTGCCGTCCGCGTTCAGAGAGACTCTCTCATACACACACACACACACACACACACACACACACACACACACACACACATATATATATATATATATATATATATATATATATATTTATGTATGCTCCTGAAAAATTTATTTCGGTTGAGCTCTCTGGGGAGGAAGTGTGGGTTTGTAAACATTGTCTATTACGGCTAATAATGCAAGACTCTTCGTTAAATCGAATTGAGTTCTCGCAGTCACTGTGTGTTTATCGAAAAATAAATACGCTTAAATTCACCTTCGTGACTTCCTTGCGCCAACGGCTTAGTCGTAGAATCTTCACCTGACGCCAATTCAGTCGGGTTTCGATCTTAGCTAGAGGCAGCCGGACGACTAGCTACACTGATGATCTGCGAAACTGTCTGTCTGTGGTTGACTATATCTATATCTATCTATCTATATATATATTCCTAGTGAGGACATTCTTGTCAGAAATTTTCTTCCCCTTTATATAAGTTGAATTATATAATTTTAACTATATCAATAGCTGGCATTAATACCATTTTATTCTAATTAATTATATTAATAAATATATGGGGGAAATATCCTCTTTACAAATGAGCTGATAGGCACCAGGGAGCATCCAATCACTTGATAAACATTCAATCCGAGTCAGCATCACGAGGCTATCTGCACCGAAATAATGAGTATAAACTTTATACTGACGCCAGTAATCCAGAAATAGGTATTGAACTTAGGCAATCTGCGATTGATGAAACGGAGAAGATGAAAATGGATAAAGGCAAATTAAGCGACATAAAGGCGCGACGGTCTTATAGATTTACAGTCATTATCCCTATGGAGAAACATTGACGATCTGTAATGATTCGAAGCCTTTGGAACACTTGTTAACTTCCCCCCGATGCAGAATAATAAGACCCAGTTATGGATCTTGAGCATGGCAGTTCATAACAGAGTGTATGGACAAAAAAAGAATAACGTATGCGCATATTTTCTTTGATTGATATACATTTACGGAAGAAGAAAAAGCGTAAGGAAAACGAGGAAGTGAGGGGACATCCGAGGTGGGGTCGGTCAGAGGACATTCGAGGTGGGGTCGGTGAGGGGACATTCGAGGTGGGGTAGATGATTGGACATCCAAGGTGGGGTCGGTGAGGAGAGACGTTCGAAGTGGGGTCGGTGAGGGGACATTCGAGGTGGGGTAGATGAGAGGACATCCAAGGTGGGGTCAGTGAGGGGACATTCAAGGTGGGGTCGGTGAGGGGACATTCGAGGTGGGGTCGGTCAGAGGACATCCGAGGTGGGGTCGGTGAGGGGACATTCGAGGTGGGGTCGGTGAGGGAAGATACAAGTTGGTTTAGATGAGATGACATTCGAGGTGAGGTAGATGAGTAGATATATGCGGTGATGTAGAAGAGGGCATACGTGTTGGTGTAGATGAGGAGACATACGAGGTGGGGTAGATGAGGAGACATACAAGGTGGGGTAGATGAGGGGATAAATGAGGGGTAAATGAAAGGATATGGGAAGTGGTCTAGATGCGAGGACATACGAGGTGTAGTAGATGAAGTGATATATGCGGTGGTGTAGATGAGGGCATGCGAGGTGGGGTAGATGAGGGCATACGAAGTGGAGTATACTATTCACTGTTTCTAATGCTACGTATAAGTATCATTTTTGTTTCAAAGAATTAGCGAAGATAGAGACAAAAAGGACATGCTAGGTTAGGGTTACCATCAATCGTTTAAAGCCTCATGCAAGGTTCATAAAGATCGGCATGTCTTGCTCATTGTTACCCAATATATATATATATATATATATATATATATATATATATATATATATATATATATGAGAAAACTAGCCAAGATATCATATAACTTAATAAACACCCAGAAGAATAAGGTCAACAAAACGGTGAAGTAATATTCAGTAATGGGACGTTTAATGGTCATCACCCAAGTAGACAGCAAACCAAGATATTTTAATCAAATCTATCCCTTTCAAGAAAGTAAAGCCACTAAGACACATGGGGTTACTGGGTGTGAAAGTGTTAGAAAATTGAAACACTGTTAAGGAGTGAGAACAATAGATGAGTAGAATAGATGTCCAAGGAAGGCAGTAGATAACAATTGACATTGTATTTAAATTTTTGAAGATTAAATGTGACTGGAAGGCAAGAAGCAAGAATAGTGTTTCACACGCAATAAGGGCGATAGAGGAAACTGTTAGAATAGAACTTACGGTTACCACCAGCCAATTCAACTACAAATTGATGAGACGATATTACTAAACAAATAGTTCACTTAAATTCATAAAGACTTGGTACCATATGGAAGAGTTAATCCGAGCAATTACCAATGAAATTATTTATAGAAAAGACACAGGGTAGCAATTTTATGTGGAAAAAGTCATTGAATCCGAGAAGCCAGGTCAGTACCAATAGTATTGCTGATTCTTTGGGTTTTATCAAGAATGTATAAATATATAAAAAGAACAAGGACCATATGTGGTAACAATATTCAAAGCATTATAGATATGTAAAATTTCTTGCACCACACAGTGAACCAAATCACCTGACCTAGCAATGGATTCAATACAGTCTTTCTACTTCATATCAGTAGAGGATGTTAGCCTGAGAAGTTACAGTGCGGAACTTTCACTAAGGTTAGCATCAGCCATGCAGATTGAAAGCTGAAATGGATCTCATCATTAATGGAGAGCAGTGTTGTTTTGCAAGCGTTAAAATTCACAAACCATTCTTTTCCTCAGTTAAGAAATGACTGTAGATCATTTTTTAGATCAGCTACCAATTTGATCTTATCGAACTGATCAGACTTACTATCGAGATAGGAGTAAATATTTGTATCATCAACATAGATATTAAGTCGAAAGCTGAGTGTTGGTTTTTACGTCCTTTCACGTTTCAGAGCAAGTCTATTTGAACACTAGATTGGCAATGGTTAAATGAACATACAATATTATTAATATATTATAATATATTATCTGAATTCCTCCCATACTGACTATTCAGTGACCATTCAGCAGATGCGCTCTCCGTCCTTCGCAAGACTATGTCGATCTGATTACCTACAATGAATTTCGAACTGAACGCTTTCTTTAGACTATGACGTAAATTGTTCTTATTCCGTAGATACCGCTAGATAATTAAGAGTTTAGTTCGAAATTTCCTTTAGGTCAACGCGGTTGGACATACATATGAGAAATCCTAGACGCCACAGCGACCAAAACTTTGTAATAATTTGTAAATAATTTCGCATGTATATGATGAAAAAAAAAAATGAAATTACTCATGCCAGAAATTATGACAGAAACGGCAACGAAATAAAAATATTTTGATTGTGTTTATAAAAAGAAATCGTAAACAATTTTTTTTTATTGTTTACAGATATATCAACACCTCTATGGGTTATTCATAACCGAAATCTAAATATTTTTACGCAATTTTATTTTTAGAGAGTATTATTCTAGTGATACAACACTTCAGTATCTGTCTATATTTCTGAGATGAGGTATTATGTACACTATTTACATTATTCGGACTATTGTCCTCATCTTTGTCACCATATTTATTACAACGTTTCGGCCTTGAGGACACCTGGCACAGTGGATAAAGACGTTGGTTAGATCCAGTGAAAAGACCCAAACAGTGTGAGTTCAATACCCGGTTTAGGCAGTGAAGAACTTGGAGAGGGAAATTAGCAGGATATAACTGACAACTAACATACATTAAACATGGCACGTGGAACTAGATCAGTCTACCCCAGTGAGCGAAATGAAGGGTTCAGTTCGACATTCCAACCACCTGAAGAAGGCCGGAGCGTACAACGACCGAAACGTTGTAATAAATATGGCGACAAAGATGAGGACGATAGTCCGAATAATGTAAATAGGATAGAAGACTTACTAATTAACCTTAATTGAGGAAGATGAGATAGATTTTTAACTTTCCCAGGTGTATTTGCCCGTCATTTAATATAACGAACCCAACAGGAACTGGAACACGGCTCTCCGATTAACAATTCCGAAACATTATTCATTACAGCACCAACAAATCCAAGCTTACAGCAACTAGTATCCTTAAGCAGTCACCGTTCTAGGTACTGATTGTACGGGAACCGGTGTTTCAACGTGATACTGACGTAAACCATGGACAATGTAAATAAGCGAGTAATCTTAGGCATGGTAATCTGACATTGTACATTTCGCATTTGCAAAAGAAGCTTCGGATATTTGTGGTCCTTGGATATTTCTGGTCTTTGGATATTTCTAGTACTTGCCCACAGACCCAGTCGGAGAAACTAAGTAATGCTACGGTTATAGTCATTGCCAGAACCGTTCGCAGAAAGTGACCAACCTATTTTTCGAAGATTATTCCTAAGGTTGCATTGCAAAAATCGTTAAGATACGGAAAACTGTCATGCAAGCGCCATAAAACTTCACACAATCAAAGACAACCATTTCTTACATATTAGCTGCAAGAGGAAGCAAACATTACTCAGTCGGCAGACATTTTTTTTAAACCAGTTCGTCTATACCATAGATGCCCTAGCACCGAGCAGGAACCGATAATCGGCCGTGAATCTTTTTGGTATTGGGCCACACAAAATAATTAAAAAACTTTTTCGCCCATTTTATTGACTCTTGCCGTCTTCTTTATTGTGTTTTGTTACGCGCCTGACCGACACCCCAATCCGTTCCCTGAAAAATTGCCTTGCAGGACATCAGGTCCTCTTTGCGAAAACATACGCACCGACACAATTATTTAAAACCAGAAAATCTGTTTTAGAAACTTTTGAGATAAAAATAATTTACTAATGCATGTCCAACTAATTAACCCATAGCTAAGGGGAGAAAAGGTGGATTCGTGCATTTCTTAATGGTATCTGCGTGCAAGTAAATATAAAGAACCCGACTAGAATTGGAATTCGGCTCTCTTATTTCGACTCCTGAGCCGGTATCTATTACACCACCCGCACATCTCTATCTAGAAAGTCACTGGTATTCCCAAGCAATCCCTCATCTAGGTATTGACTAGAATCTGCTTAACTTCTGTGATTTTACGAGAACCGGTGTTTCAATGTTATATGTTCGTAAGTCAAGTAGACAGCAGGTCACAGACGAATTGGTTTGAATAGACAATGATGATGAGTCATTCATCAGTGAGGCGTGGCTTTTAGGAAAATAATTTGAAACTAAGAGACTCGGTTAGTCTCAATAAGTAAATAGGAAAGCTAATAATCGAGAAAAAGTAACCAGAAGAGAGGATAAAGAAAAAAAAATAAATTAAGGAATTAATAGGTATTCTAATGGGAAATACATTTCTAATTACAAGGTGTCATTATTTTCACACTAGTGGGCGTGACTGTCCTTTCTCTGCGAACAGACAATGTCAAGTGGGCATTAACAGGTATGAGAAAAACTATCTATTAGGTTGGTGCAAAAATAATGACTTAATAATGTCGTTTTTTGTCGTATTTTTTAACGTCAAAAAACGACATTATTACGTCATTATTTTTGCACCAACCTAATAGCTAGCTAGTGATATTTATTGAACTTATGGCCTAAATTTACTACTAAAATTCACTAATGCAAGTCTCGGGAGCCCCTCAAGTTAGAACATTACAGTCAGCAAAATATTAAGATGTATGATATAAATAGAAGAGCAGGAAATAAAGAAATGAATATAATGAAGAAGAAAAAAAAACGAATGGCCTCTCATTGGAAGAAGTCAAGATTGAATGTTTTACGGAATAAACAACGATTAAGTCTTTTTTGTTAAGTGGCAATTCTTGGAAAAAAGTTGAATGGAACCGTCTACTTATATTTAGAACACGGGAGAAATGATGATGATTCGACTCCATGGATATAGCGCAGTTTTTCCTAGTTGTAATATTCTGAATTGGTCGAAACAAAGTAAGAACTAATAAAAATTAGAGTCTGGAAGATTATTCGAGTCTAAAACTATTTAACTATTCTAAATAATGTGTCAGGTTTACATGTATCTCTACTTAACATCTCTATCTACAAAAAGGCAGAATGTGTGTGTGTGTGTGTGTGTAACGAATGCACGGCCGCAATTTTCGAAGGATTTGCACCAAAATTTACATGCACATGCTCCAAGTTAGTGAGAAGGCCAAGACTGACTTTGCATTTCCCAACTCCGATCGATAGTGGATATAAATCAATTTGTTCATGCTTCTACGGCAGTTTTAATGTAGTTTGTGGTCATTTTGTACTGGCTGCCACGAATAGGCAGGAAGATTCTATTGGCCAGCGTGAGAGCCAACAGCTGACTGACACGAATGTTAACTAGCATGCTAGCATGCAAAAAATCGATAGCTGCATTCGTCACAAGTGGGAAAAATTTAAATCTGCATGGCACTTTACTCCAATTGGTTTATTCGCTTGCTTAAACTCAACATTGATTCTGATTCCGCAGAACTGGGTTAGGTGTGAAAAAATATTTGTTGTTAACATTCTTTTTTCATTTGGTTTTTCCAGTTACAAGGCATTTTTAAAAGCTGATCATTTTGTGTTCATTTTGTTTAGTTCTTTTTTCGTAACAGACTTAATGTTTAGTATAGAGCTTAGAAAAAATTCGCAGTGTGAGATAGGCAAGAAGTAAGGCATGTAGCAACATCAGCACGGCAAAGGGCACTCTTTTAAAGGCAAGGAAGGGCAAAAATATTTTAAGTCAAGTGATAGCGATTGTTGTATGTCGTACGATTTTTGAATCAAGCACGGGCAACGCCGGGCCATGCTGCTAGTTCCAAATAAACCGAAATTAAAAACCAAATTTGTTTAAATTTGTTTTGCTTTATACTCCCTTGAGCAAATTAATTGAAACAAAACGAATAATTCTGTTATTATTTAACTTTTTTCGTATTTTTCTAATGAAACATGAGCCAGTGCACATGTTAGTACTTTGTATGTCCATTCCACGAAGTCGTTCCTTGCAGATTGACCACAGATTCTCCATTGGATTTAAATCAGGAGAGTTTCCGGGCATGTCTATAGTACTTCGATTTGCTCACTGGTAAGGTTTGCCAGTGTGTTTCTGTAGCGTTACAATTTTCGTACGCTTCCTTGGAGTAACGTCCATCGTAGACAATGGCCGTAAGTTAACGTGGACGTGATGAAAATCTAATGAAATCACGGAAGACGCAATATTTTTCGAGGCCAAACAAATTTCACCATACACCCCCAAAAATAAATTCATATTACTGCACACCACTGCAAATTACCTTATCTGAGGATAAATGCAAATGAAAAGCAAATCATCTAATCTGAGGATAAAATTGACTGCACTCCATTGGGTCTAAAACTGACCGTAGATGAAAGAAAGGGAACTGAAGACATTGTCTCAATTAATTTACACAAGGGTGCCCTCTGAAACATATCTTCAAACCAGTTTATGCTACCAATGCAAGGAAATTTTGTTAAGTGTCTCTTTTTAGGTTAAATTGTTATATATTTGAAAAAGAAAATAATTGAAACGAATATCCGACAACCTCTAACGATATAAACCGATCAAGGCCGATGGGCGATAACAACCAAGAGTGATATATAATTTTACTGTAATATGTAACGATAAAACCCGATAAAGTGACACTGCACATCATCCTAGCAACAGTAAGTATAGATAATAACCGTACAGCACATAGCCATCTGATTATGCTGGCTAATCGGGTTTAACGAACCTCAGTTACAACTGGTGCCCATTTGCATTTCGAGTTCCATTTTATCCTCAGCAATTGTGTAGACGTTCTCCAATTTCCCAATTGATTCTATACCGGCGGAATTAAGAGAAAGAAAGTCCCTTTCAGTAACTTCTAAACCTATTAGGATTAATGGAAATTTGCGAGGGGATATTATGACTTTTAAGTTATCAACATGACTTATTGGAGCAGCTGGCGTCGGTATCGTGTTGCCATTAAGTCTAATCGTATTTATTTACTGGTTTTCCTATTGAAATTTTCTGATGAATCTTAATTTTTTTGTTTATGATTGAATAAGCTGATGGTAAGTTCTATGACAATAAAATATCATTAGAAATTCTGCTATCGCATCGTTAAATATTTGAGATTAATAAAAATCATCATCATTGTGAATGCTGGTTATTATTTTAAGAAGTATGTACAAATGAAAAGATTTGAAATTTGCATTTCCCATTTCTTGAAACAGACGTTAAACACTTCTATAATCTTTTTTCTTGCTTTCATTGTTTCTTTAATGTTCTCACTGAAATCAAATAGTGTTTTTTTCCCCTTTTCCACTCGATCAAGACAGAATAGTGAATTATTTATGAGGCATTGGCAGGAGATGTTAAACAATTTTATCTTTCTTTCTTCCTGCTTTCTTTCTTTCTTCTTTCTCGCTAAATCCCCGAATTAAGAAAATTTCTATTGACGATAATTTAAAAATAATTCAGCAAACGATGCAATTTCATTTAATTTATTGTAACTGGATTTTTCACGTTTACCTTTCTCAGTCTCCGTCGTTCGATACAGTGCGTCTAAAAAATGCCGCTTTTATCGTGGTCGCCATACATTTTGGAGATCAAAGTGTAGTATCGTTTTTATCAGCTTAATCTGATTCTTTCATTCAACTTCTATCTTCTTTCTTTCATTCTCTCAATGAAATCAAATAATGTCTTTCCCCGTCTTTCATCGCGATCAAAATGCGAAATTATTATTTATGAGTTATTGGCAGGGCATAATGGTAGTGCGAACGAACGAAGTGAGGGACAGGAACAGTTATAATAGAATGATTTTTCACCAATGGATGCTCAAAGAAGTTTGCCGGAACCAATCAATAGAATTCACCGGACTCAATCGAGGGAGGGGCGTGGATTTTGACCATCCTGTAAGAAATGAAAGATGTAACATCGGAAGGATGTCAATCGTTTGATGACAGCTGTAGTAAATGTTAAAGATATAGGGGCTGGCGACGTAGAAAAGATGTAAACAAATTTAATAAATCAGGAAAAAGATCGAATAAAAAATATTAAAGCCTTCTATTTTATATTTTATGTCCATTCAGGGCCGTGTGTAAACCGAAACTCTCCAATTCTCCCATTTAGCACTTGGAAAGTTTCACGATTTACTAAGCCTCGTTGGCCATCATTTCAAATAAAATAATGTGTGGTAGGTTACTTGCCTTTTCTTGAAGCCTCTCCAACTTCTTTGAGTGATATATTCTCCAATCTTACTTTTCTCGATATATGTCACAATAATTTTTATATTTTTTTCTGATTTTTGACATAAATATTATTTTCGTATCTGTTTTCTTTAAATCTTCTTCCTTGATCACACGTTCTGTCTATAGTTTTCTTGGCATCCGTCTGTATAACTAGAGCAACAACTAAATCAGAGTCTCTTCAAGTCTCATCTTTATTTCTAAAGAAATTGGCCCTCGTTCACTATTATAAACGATTAGAGATATCACATAACATTCCACATTTTTTTTTGTTTCATACGAAGTTTTCACGTCTTAATATTTTTCTTGCTTCCCGAATTGATTTATTTTTTCACGGCTTATCAACATTTGCTAGGTTATTTAAAGCCAGAAATTATTCTTAGATTGTAAGAATTTGGAGGGAGATAATGGCGATTTACTGATACTAGTTCTACTAATTATCCCATAGTTGGAGGGAAGAGATGGATTCATGCTTTTCCCAATGTTATTTGTGCGTAAGTGAATATAACGAACCCGACTTCAATTAGGACTCAGCTCTCCCATTTCCAATTCCGACACATTATATATTAACCCCCCACCCCAGAACATTCAAGTTTAGTGCACCTGGTATTCCCAAGCTGTCCTCCATCTAGATACTGACTAGGCTCGACGTTGATTAAATTCGGTGATCGAACAAGAACCGGTGTTTCAAAGCGATTTGCTCGTATATTTCACTGTTCCGATGCTTTTTTGTGCCCTGGGTCTCAGTTCCCGTCGTACCTTAAAACATTATATCTTTTAATTTCTGTATTTGCTTTATTCCAAAGTCCGCAATTTTTACTTCAGACTTCGGACTGTTTCTCTTACTGACGCCCAAATATCCAGTCTTCTTACAAGCAATCGTTTTTACTTCTCCTTTCTTGTCTAGGCATTCTTAGAGTTTGTCAGTCTGCAATCAAAACAGCGCCATCTGCGTTAATTATATTACTAAGATTATGTGTGGTATATGCTTATATGATATATAAGATTATGTGTGTATAAAAGCTGCTCTTAGAATCTTCGCACTATATGGCTTACCGATTGATTGATTTGTTTGTTTAACGGCAGGTTAACATCTTATGGGTCATTTAATGTCGAAATTTAATTCTCTTGTGAGCTTTGAAGTAATAAAACACTATATATATTGTGTTTTCGCAATTGAATACATGGTAGACGTTACTCAGCTTTTGTGCATATAGATGTTTATGTGGACATAATTATTACAGGCGGTGTTATGTATATTTTATGTTGTAGTTTTGTTGAAGTTTTTGTTATGGGGTCCACCCCTTTTTTCATACAAGTGGACTTGTACTGCTGCCGGTGAATACCCGGGAGTTAGAAGAGAGATACACTGATATAGTGAGAGAGTGAGGTAACCGTTTTGTAGGAGTCACAGTTGCGAGCACGTAGACTCAGAAGAAAGTCATACTTCGATACTGAATTTCCCAGACGGTATATATATTATTATTGCTACTAACCGCATTTCTGGATCTACTAACCATATTACCAATTGTATTATTACGTCAATACATTTATTTGCTATATTTCATTCCTGCGTTTGTCATTCATTTTGAGACCGGATTTCATCTCGGAATCCACAACAAATTGGCGACGAGCGATTGGAACTCACACGAGAAGAAGAAATAAAAAAAATCCTCTCCTCGTCCACAACAAATTGGCGATGAAGATTCGAACTCACACGGCAAGAAAAAAAAATTCCCTCGTCGTCTACAGTGAATTGACGACGAGCGATTTTAACTCACACAGGAGGAACAGACAACAATTTTTTTCCCTCGTCGTCCACAGCAAGTTGGCGACAAAGAGTTACGAGGAGTAAAAATATGTAAAATTGAGTTATCATGGAAGATTTTAAAAATATTTTGGTAGAACTGATAAAATACCAAAATAATCAACAATTACAACTACAAGAAAGAATGGAAGAAAAATGGCAAAAGCAATTATTACAAACGTAAAATGAAAATCAAGAAAGACAAATAGAGCTCCAGGAATTAATATTGAAAGTAGCGGGTAACAAGCAATTAAATATTGAAAAAGAGGCAACTTTTTCGCAAGACGCAGTGTAACCATAGAGATTTTCAAATATTCTCTAGATGAGGACAAAAATTTCGGAGATTACTTCAGAAGACATGAAGACATCATTAACATAGACTGTCAAAACTGGACGGAAGCAAAAAAAGCTACGTCTATTGCTTAGAAAATTAGGAACTGAAGAATATACAAAGTCCGTGGATTATATCTTGCTAAAAAAGACGAACGAATTAACATTTGACGAAGCAGTGACATGTCTTAAAGAACTCTTCAGCCCCAAAACATCACTCTTCCATAGGAGGTGGAAATGCCTTAACCTGGTAAAGGGTGATAATGAGGATTATTTCACGTTTGCCGCAATCGTAAATAAACATTGTGACCACTTCAAACTAGCGGAATTAACCCCGAACAATTTCAAATATCTCATCTTTGTTCAAGGGTTAGCTTCAACAAAAGATAGCGAAATGCGCAAAAGAATGCTTTCAAAATTACAAAATTAACCAGGACTAACACTACAACAAATTATCGGATGATTGCCAGAGATGCCTAAGTATAAAGAAAGACGAAAAGGACATTGAGGGGTCAGCTGTATCTCATATACGTAAGTTAAACAAAAGTCTACGTTCTTCACCCTCCCCGAAAAGAAAAGAAAAATTTTATAATAAGAGAAAAAGTACAACGTACAGGACAAATTATGACGAAAATCGAAGCAAATATAAGCCCCCCCCCCCACCATCAGCATGTTATTGATGTGGAGGACTACATTGGAACAAGGATTGCCGCTTTAGATATAAAAACTGTCTTGCGTGCGGAAAAAAGGGCCACAAGGCATACCAATGTAGGAATAGAAAAGATACTAGTAGAATAAGAGCTACTAGGATGCATAACGAAGACAACACCAACATAAGGAAATATGTGGCACTGGAAATTTTAAATAAAAGATAAAATTAAATTGGATTCAGGTTCCGACCTCACGATAATCAACCTACAGACATGGAGAAAACTCAACAGACCTACCATGTTAAATACACAAAAAATTACCAAGTCAGTTACAGGCAAACGAATAAAATTCGAAGGAGAAATAATCGTGAATGGTAAATTTCACGGCAAAACAAAAAAAAAACAAACTTAAGATATACATCATAAAAGATATTGAAAATCTAGTAGGTACCGACTGGATGCAAAAGTTCAACGTTTGGGACCTACCTATCAGCTCTTTTTGCAAAAAGTTAGAGGTTGAACCATCAGATGCTATAAAATTAAAGAAAAAAAATATATAACCAATTTCCTGAAATATTTTCAAGCAGGTAGGGACGATGCAACAAATGTGAGGCCAGAATCGAATTAAAAGAAAACGTCCAACCAGTATGTAAAAAGAAGCGAAACGTGCCATTTGCTACCATAGATGAAAACAGTAAAGAGTTATACAAGGCAGTAAAGGAACTACCTGTGACTTTGCGAGAGATAAGAAGAGAAGCGGAAAAGGATGAATTTATGCAGAGGACGAAGGTAAAAATACAGTCTGTGTTTGACAAATTATTACCAAACAAGAACAAAAACCAGTATACACCTATTGTACACAAGATATAATTTAAAACGGGAAGAGAAAATTTACCGAAACTCTGGTTATCGACCATAAGAGAAAAAAATAATAACTCCCTCCAAAAGGTATCTAAGGAGGGGGTGTTATGGGGTCCACCCCTTTTTTCATACAAGTGGACTCGCCCAGTGTGTACTTGTAATGCTGCCGGTGATTACCCGAGTGACAGTGATACAGTGAGAGTGTGAGGTAACCGCTTTGTAGGAGTCACAGTTGCGAGCACGTAGACTCAGAAGGAAGTCATACTTCGATGCTGAATTTCCCAGACTGTATATATATTATTATTGCTACTAACCGAATTTCTGGATCTACTAACCGTATTACCAATTGTATTATTACGTCAATACATTTATTTGCTATATTTCATTCCTGCGTTTGTCATTCATTTTGAGACCGGATTTCATCCCGGAATCCACAACAGTTATAGTTTAGAATACAGTTTGATTTCTTTAAGAAATTGTAAGATATTTAATGAACTAGTGTTATGGAAGAATTCTTTCATGTTGGTTGTTTGATTAGATGATTTTTTTGACGGTATATCAACACCTCTATGGGTTATTTAATGCTGAAGTCTAAATATTTTGTAAGTAATTTTATGCTTTTAACAATGGATATTTTTATATAAATGTATACATTCAGTGTAAAAGTATGTTTTTTTAAATATATATTTTGTAGATCATAAAATATAGTGTTGGTAATTTTACTATAAAAATGTATTTTTGTATTTGTTTAGTTCTGCATTGATTGCTATTTCGTTATAAAAATGTGTTGTTGCTTATTTTATTATAAAAATGTACCGTTACTTTTTGTTTAGGGATTTTCTTTTTGCCTATAACTGGGACCCTAACAGGTGCTACCACCCAGGGTTCTGGTAGCCACGGGAACAACAGAAATTAAAAGGTAGTTCTATGCTTCTCAAAACCTCAACTGATCAGAGGCCTTGCTGCCGGATGTAGTTTATCGTCATAACCAGGACTACTGTTTATTTTAAGTGATTCCGATGAATACTAGTAGCGAAACTCATTGTATCATCAATAAACTATAATGGATAAACATATTTTTTATCTTTTTTGTCGTATATTTTCCAGTACGTACATATATGTCCATTGATATGATTAATTAAATAAATGATAGCAAGGAACATAATATTATATTGGTAGAGGGAAAAGTCGCTTGGGAACGACTTTAAAATCAAAACATTAGGTCAGAAGATGTGGAATGCCAAAAAATCGAGAGCCACGTTGAATTGTCAACAAGCAAAAAGTGGAAGGCATTTTGCTTTAAGGAATTTAAAACGAACGTAGCAAAAATAGTTTCTTTTTATTTGAAGCAGCAAAATATCGATATGAATAATAGAAAGATAACCTGGGTTATTGCGGGGTATATTCGGAGTGAAAGTGTTGTAGATGTCTCGGAAAATAAGCATACAACATCCGAAAATATCTAAGAGGTGGCCATCAGTGATAATCCGAGGACAACACGACCGAAAAGGCCAGGAGAAAGGCTATCAAAGATATGAAATATTTCCAACAGGAATGAAACCTAAAGTGGATAAATCGAAGGCAATATAAACAAAATGTAGACATTCCACGTCACCTTAAACAAAAGGTTAGTAAGGAATCTCCTAACTATATTAAAAAGTTCTGGAACAGTAAACTTGAGAATCTTATTTTCCTGTAAAAATCTTTTTAATGGGTAGTTTTATAAATTTCAAATTACACTAAATCTAAATTTTAGTTAACGAACGCCAGAATCAAAACAGTTAATCTCATCACTATCATGACGTTACAATCTTTTCAACAACCACCAGAGATTCGGCAGAGTAACTAGTAGAGGTGTCAGGGTGTTAAAAATATATATCTATAGGGTTTATTAAGTGGAAAAGATCAACAACTCTATTGCATATAGAGTTAAAGATTTTATCTAAATGTTTCAAGCACTGGTTTCAGATTGTAATAGTCGGTATGCTCGGATAAGAAAAAAAAAACTTTTCATAGTATAGAAAGAATAATTCAGGTAAATTTGTACCTGGTTTTAGAGGCTAAAATCGTAATAGAAAATGGCACCATCGCCGTGCTGATTATTTTGAAGTCATCTAACTCATTCGGGAAGATAGATAACCTTTTCATGAGAGCTGTTCTGGAACCATCGGGGTTCGAACCGAAATTCCCCCGCAGAATTAGTCTTCAATACTGTAGCAACGGTTTTATGGTACAAGTAATTGGAACGTATTTGAGACTTTCATGATCAAGCTCCTTTTTTTTTTTCATCTGATTTTTCATTATATACTTGGAGACTGGAACTCTTCTTTCGAAAGTTAAAAAGAGACGAGGACGAACCTAATAAATGCCAAATAAATATTCATGGTTGACTTACTGTCACGGTGTCCATGTACAACAGTTGTATACCAAGCTTGTTCTTTGCTCTTTTGACAATGCCAATGTAAAGAAAACGATTATGAGGTTCAAACACTAAAGAATTCCAACATTAACCACAAAAAAGCCCACTGGCTTGAGTGGATCATCTCCACAATCGCTTAAGCTGAATAGTTTTATATATTTTATGGGATTAATTTTACACAAGATTACAATATGTTTTATTCATGCAAAACTAAGAACAAGGCAAATTTCCATTTAACGCAAGAAACATTTAACAAAATTGCATTTGTAATATGTGTGTGTTTGCTGATGTAATATATTGGTAAATATCTCTAAAAATACAAATATTTTCACCGGGTTCAAGGTATCATTCGAAAAAAAAAACTTTTTCGATCGAATAAAAATCTCTCGTGTTCTCCTTTCTACACACAGTTTTTCCAATTTATATATCGCTGATGGATATTTTTATATACGAGGGTGCACTTTTCCGGAAATAACAATATTGAATATATAGATATATACATATTTTTTTTTATTTAATGGACATTAAAGACCGGTTTTTCAGTGAATAAATTGTCACCCACTAATAAACAACTATAAAGAAATTAAGTTTGAATTAATAAATATAATGAAAAAGCATTTGAATAATGAGTTGCGTTCTGCTAGACTTGGTACCATTAAAAGATATAGAGAAAAATCTACCCTGAATAATCCGGTTCATGCGTTTACTATGAGCATTTGTGCGAAAATGAATGCAACACATACTGCCGAAATTTGAACTTCATTTGCTGATTCCACATTTAACGACATTACGTTAACCGTATATCAGTCTTCAAGTAGAAAACCTGGGAATATGACCGACGTCATTACTAGTTACGCAAGAATACCTGCCCTATCGAATTGCCGATCGGTTACGTGTGGGGCATGAAGGATTTCCCCAGAGATTAAGTAATATTTGTCGCCGTGACAGCAATCTACGCTGCAGTTTGTCGCTGTTGATGGCACAATAACGATTCGGTTTCTTTCAGAATGGCTTCTCTGAGTATTCCGCTATTGGAGATGCACGGAGCGTGAATTATGGCGCCACAGGTGGCTTGGCACCTGCCACGGGCGGCTACTTCTCATCAAATTTCGAGGCCCAAGCAAACTTTGCCCATAAAATATCTGTAGATTTGATACGGAAACTTACATTTAAATGGTTTCCAGACCATTGACTTGTGAAGATTCCGTGGACTTAATTTTGTGTGAACTGCATTTTCGCATTTGAGTAACGGCTACGCAGTTAATAACGGAATTCATAGTTGAAAGTACTTTTCTAAAAGTATCGCACACATACACACACTTATATAAATATATACACACCAAGACACAAAATCAAGCACCTGCAGAGACGCAGACACATAACCACATAGAGTCAGATATTTAAATATAAAAAAGTATGCAATTCTTTTGAGCGCAGAAACTTTGATGTTAATTAAAGTGCACATATACATGCACATATGCACATACAGACACATACATGCACATACATACATACACACACGCATACATACACTCACACACAGTTGTTATGACGATGTTCAACCGTTTCCACGCACTTACTCGTAATAAACACAATACACTACCACGGACTCACTTGCACACACACACACACACACATATACAAGGGGGATATGAACGCGTGCAGCCTGACTTGCAGTTAATAACTTCGATTGGAAAGGCTCACAGTGTAGTCTTTGATCTTTATGTTTTATACAAAAAAGAAAAAGGTTATAATTCTAAAAAATATTAGAAATATTTGTGTATAAAATAAAAGTCTATTTTCCTTAATATATTACGCATTTGTTGTTACGCGTGCATATACACAAATATGCATATTTAGGCAGCATATCTTCATTCAAACTAGTTTCATTAAATAATATAGATATATTGTCTACTTATGTTTATACTGATCCTTTCCTGTTGTCTAAACATTTTCTTGATTTTAAGATAAAATTCATAAAGGGAGCCACCGTAGTTTTTTTTTTTTTTTTTTAACCCAAATACTATTAACTATTCTAAGATCATCTTCATCTGTAAATTACAAAAACAAACTTATTCTAATTGCGATAAAATCTTCATTCGTAGTGATAGTGATTTTTAAAAACAGCCCCAAAATAATAAACACAAACATCAAATTCTCGATATCAAAATCAACCAACACTCAACAAAATTTATTACGAATATAGCAACAGCATATTAAAGTGCATAAAACATCAATGCAATTTTACATTACTACTATTTCAAGTCAACTCCCTTATATTGAAACGCTTGTTTTGCATTAAAAAAATCAATAATACAACAGATAAATTTAAAACTCTAAATTCAACTATAACAAAGCGTTTGCGCGTGTTTTTTTAAAAATCATTTTCACAACGGAATGCGTACATATTAATTTGAAATGTAGCGTTTCTATAAAGGTTTGGATGGAGGTAATAAATTCATTTCCTATTATTTCCGCATGAATTTCTGATGTAGTCATTCTTATTCTTGGAATCAATACCTTTCGATCATTGTGACCCTAGACTTTCTTAGCGTGCTAACCTTAAGGCTTGTCAAGCTGAAACATTAATTGAATCTACAAGATAGATTTTTTTTTCTCATTTCGCAATCCATTTTACTCATTTCGTCCAAAGGTTATCTTGTCTTGATTCATTGTTTAGTTATTACTAGTTCCGGTTTCCAAACTATGTAGGTTCGGGAATTATTATGTAAAAGAAAAATGGTCAACTTCTTGTACCACTGCAGTAAGTATCTTACTCCTCATGCTATCCCCTATTTATGCAAGAACTATATCAGGCCTAAAATGGACTACCATTGTCATATTTGGGCGGGAGTCATTTATCTCACCCCAGTCTTGACAGAGTCCAAAAGCGTTTTTTAATCCTTGTGAGTGACCAATTATTTTCCACCCAGCAACTTCTCACTTATAGGCAAACCTCTCACTGTTATATTGTTACTTCCATGGAAATTTCTCAGAGGAATTAATTACTTGGTTCCACCATTTCTCACCTTCAGGACTACGACCCACAATGCCACCTAAATTATAGTAAACCATCCATATTTCCTCCGTTTTCCATTGATGAGAAGTAAGTTCCACTCTAAAAGCTTTTTCCTGTGAATCACTTCTCTGTGGAACCGACAGCCAAGAGGATGTTTCCCTGATTGCTACAATCTTAACCTGTTCAAATGTAGGGCTAACCGTTATCCGCCTCTCATATTCGCACGAGCTGCCTCTAAATGTAATACTCTACAGCGGTTGCCCCCCGCCTCCAGGACTTATTTAGGGTGAACCTTCGCTATAGCACTGGCAAAATGAACATTCCGAATAATGAGAACTTGAACCGAAATGATTGTTGTGGAATGTTGAAAGTAATAAGAACTCAATCAGGCTTCGACATTAAATAAGCATATGGAGTTGATATGTTGTTAAAATAAAATAAACAGTGCTATATACATTTCTATTTAAACTGTCTTAATATTCTCAGCTTTTTTTCTTTTTTATCAAGATTACAAAGTGGAAGACTTTTTCAAAAAGCTATTTTTCCCTTAAACATGGGGAGGCGTACAATGAAATAAAACCCCATGTATGAGAATAGGGTCTTATTAATTCATATGCAAGTGCGTTAATGTAGTTATTTCTCAGTTATATTAAATTATATTCTAGTCCGTCTATTCCTCATTGAATATTCTGTGCATCTGGTTTCGTTCAATTATCGACTATCAAGAAAAAGCAGAAAACGCAAGAAATTTCCACGTACTCGACAGGAAGCCATCTTTGTCCCTAGAAATGTGAAACATTCCAAATAAACAAGACGAGAACGATAGTTTAAGTGGTGTAAATAAAGTTTTTACATTGCCAGCGTCTCAGACACGAGTAGGTTCAGGTGTGATTGCCAAGTGCGATTGCATATGAAAGCTGACACACGATGCAATTACATTTGAGCCGTTGACAAAGTGAGACTGAAAGAAAATGATGTAATGGAAGGATGGAGTTATTTTTGTAATCAGACATTTACGAGTGAATCAGGTTTTCGTATTTAATGACACATAACGGCTTGATATGATATCAAACACGCCAAACCATTTCAGATACCGTTTTTATTTAATCTAGTAACTTCAAAGAAAACTATTTCCCAATTATCAGGCTTAGAATAATTTACAAAGATGAAAAGTTTTCAACTATTCGCATGAAGAGATGTGCTGAAATATAGGGAAGGGGTACTAAAGATTCCCATTAAACGTGGGGGTTAGAGTGTAGGTTGGTGCTGTTGAAACTAAAGTCACCAACGCCAATCCATGAGTTGATAAGTGAAACCTATCGTCATCTTCTCCCTTTCTGAGTCTTGTTCTTTTACTTTATATTCTTCTTATCTTTTTCTCAGCTTATTTGATTTCAATAACCCCTTGCGTCTTGGGGCGTTATCACCTTGTTTAGGGTTAAATCCATTAAAAAAGAAAAAAAAAAAAAGAGAAAAATGAAGCCAAGCAAACCTTGAAGAGTAACACCAACTTCAAACAATTTCTCAAAAAGCTAACCCGTGTTAAAACTTATTCGTTAATTGGTAAAAAAAGATATTAAAAAAATGAAGCAAATAAAATTTGCCGGTCTAATTTAATGAAACTTGTTTGTTTTTAATATTTTCTGCTTGAATATTCATTGTATGCACATCGCTTGCTGATAATTGATATTTGGAAAGTCGATATTCACTTTGATGGAGACGAAAGAACCCTCATAATTCGCCCGCCATTTTTTGTATGCAAAATATTCACTTCCGATTTCATTCCCATATGGTTTTTACTAAGTTTCCGATGTGCTTGCAGTCATGTGTCACGGTTGAAGATCATACTTTCGAAAATACAGTGGCTCTTTATTTCGATACACGAGGGATTAATGTTTGTCAACCATTGATCGTCGGAGAGGAAATTAATTTGATATTCACTTAGCATAGCCTGCAACAGATTTACATATCTGCAATACCCAAAGACGTTCGAAATCCTAACCCCATCACAACCAAGTTATCAATAGGAGCAGGTACTGGCTTCTGGAGGGTGAAGTTTCCAGCAGTCAGCTCTGACAGTCGAAGCGAACATTCTTGCTGTAACACTCTCGTTTGTATATGTTGTATTACTATTTTCTGTTAACATATATGTTTAACTCAATTCTTCATTTGTGTCTTTAATTCTAGTCCTAACAAGGCTACGGCATGAAGAAAGACAAAAGGAAAACTTATTTTAGTCGACACGTTTCGACATTTGCCTTGATAAATTCCACCCCACGAAAACAAAAAGCGTATGTTTGTGTTTTTCTTTATATTGTACTTTTACAGACCTTCTATATCTGCAATTTTAACACAAAGTCGTATATGTAAACAAGATATTTGATGCTACCAACATCTGAAATAGACCTTGTCTAAACCTTGTATGTAACGGGATTCAGAAAAGTTTTCGGTGTGTGATTCTTGGAAAATAAATTTTAATCGACACGTTTCGACATTTGCCTTGATAAAGTCCCACGGAAAACGAAACGCGTCGGCTAAGATAAGATTGTGTTTTTCTTCATATTGTGCTTTTACAGACCTTCTATATCTGCAATTTTTACACAATTTCCTATATATAAACAATCGGATATTCGATGCTAACAACAGCTGAAATATCTTTTTTTGTACTCTGTATGTGACTGGATTTAGAAAAGTTTTCCGTGTGACATGTTTCTCAAAACAAATATTCAAATACGCAGATGTTCATGTAAGAGAATGTCTCTGGAAAAAAAGAAGCTATTCACAAAAGAATTAAGTTAAGGCTTCAATGGGCAGTATTTTGGGCCGAGCCCACGGGCTCGGAAATCCCACATTAAATAACCGGCCTTGTGCCACATGATTCCCCAGTGTGTGTATGTGTGTGTGTGGAGGGGGTGACTGAATATCGTCAGGGAGTCAGTCGTTCAAGTCTTGACCGGCTGTTCGGTTGACCTCCATCCCTTCGGCCGAGGAGGAACCCGAAGGAGGCTACGCCGAAGGGCGGATTCTCTTTCGGGGAGGTAAACCGACCCTGAACCCGTTTATATGGGTTCAATTGGCATATTTTTGGCCGAGCCCACGGTCTCGGAGATCCCACGGTCTCGGAGATCCCACGTTAAACCGGCCTTGTGCCACATGATGCCGACGTGGGTGGGGCTGACTAAATATAGTCAGTAGTTCAAGCAAAGTCAGTAGTTCGAGTCGAGTCAAGAGTTTAGTCAGAGGCAGTCCGCAACAGACTCGCGTTCAGACAATTACTGCAAGACATTGGAATAGTGATACTGGTCGAGACTACATTTGTTCTCTCTACTAAACCTGATTGTTCAGACTAACCCTTCTACTTCTCTGTATATATTCCTGTTTGTAATATATCTGTATCATTCCATACCTGTGTTAGCGTTCTTTATTGGTTCTATTAGGTTCGTGCAAAAATAATGACGTAATAATGTCGTTTTTTGACGTATTTTTAACGTCAAAAAACATTATTACGTCATTATTTTTGCACCAACCTAATACCTTGGACTATCACCCTGGTACAAGGAATCGGATCATATCACTTATCTTCATACATTCATTCTTATTTTATCTACTTTCTTTTATATCACATACCTCATTCATCAATCCTATTTTAACATAAGACCTTTATCTTGAAGGGCTTTTGAGCCTTGAATTGTGTAAACCTTATTATGAAAAAGTGTAATGTAGAAATATTCTAAGTTCTGAAATATATATGATGTAAGTTATGAATTTTTACCACGTCGTATATCCTAAAACTTTAAAATTTAATTACAATTTGTAATATCCTTTTCTGTTTAGGATTTAGCTGGAATCATCTTAAATAATGTTTTCTTATACTTTATATAACAAATTTTAAAAATATTATAATAACAGTTTTTAGAGCGATGCATTCTAGAACGAGTCAAAATACAAATAAAAAATAAATTTGAATAAATGAATAGCAGGTTTAAGAATATTTCAGGAATGTGCGCATATTTGTGAAGGAATCTGACAGGCAAAAGACCGTAGAGGTTTACTTCTCAAATTTGAAATGGTCTAGAAGAATTTAAAGCCTTCTGGGAAAGGAGAAATGAATGTTGAAATTCCTACTAATTCCAACTTATTCCCATCACGGTTTGGCTTTCATCTTCTTGCATCAAAGTAAGTAACCAATTAAGGCCTGCTCATCGAAAGAGCGAGGAACTGACGCGGATATCAGCCGCACATTCGATTAGTGAGGCTGGCCAAAAATGATTTCATATTCAGAAAATTAAGTGGTCTCATTTGGCTTTTGAAAAAAAAAATGGACTCCTATTTCTCCGCCTTGGTTCACAAATTGAATTAATAAAAATAAATTCATTTATGCAAATAAAGTTCTCTTTTATGATAAGAAAGTGATTCATTTAAAGGATTCATATACACATATAAATATGTTTATCTTTTTTAATAGCTGAATCTCATTTTGAGAACATACGGTGAAAGCAAAATCTGTTCATATCTATCTATCTATCTATCTATCTATCTATCTATATATATATATATATATATATTGAACAATAAAAATTAAAAAATTAAAAATTTTTTAAAATTAATTAAAATATATATATATATATATATATATATATATATATATATAGCCTTTGTAACAACGTTTTCCCCTTGCGTAGAATATTAATTAATTTGAAACTTTTAAAACCATTTATTTTACATTCAACGTCATCACTTGATAAGACACTGAAGGTGTTGAAACAAAATGGCTATTTTTGTAGTGATTTTATAACATATTTATGTTATAAATTTTTTTTTTCTTTAAAAATAAATAATTATATCTGCTCTATTTTGTATTGAGCACTCTTTTAAGAATAGTAATTGTTGGTTATTGGAATTCATTCCATATACACCAATCATATACTTGGATATATATATATATATATATATATATATATATATATATATATATGAAGCAAAACGTCCACTAATAAACTGGCATTTATTACAAATGTACATGTATCTCCTTACTGCATGGTCTTATATATATATATATATATATATATATATATATATATATATATATATATATATATATATATATATATATATATATGTATATTAATAAAAAGAAAGAACAGTAAGATATATAATCCGGTGTTCTTATAGATATTTTTATTTTTACAAAATAGTGCTCAATGTAAATTTACAGAGCATTAATATTATAAGTTAATAGACTTAAAATATGGTTTTTCGCTACACAGTTCTAACCATGTTTCAAAAATGGAAGCTAAAAGCCCCTAATTTAATTTTGTACTTAAATTAAATTAAATTAAAAAATTCGCTTGAGGATGAAATGAAAGTAATGTCTTTAATTTAAGTACAAAATTAAATTAGGGGCTTTTAGCTTCCATTTTTGAAACATGGTTAGAACTGTGTAGCGAAAAACCATATTTTAAGTCTATTAACTTATAATATATATATATATATATATATATATATATTGTGTATTTAGACAGATAGGCAGCAATCCTTCTTTTATACATGTTTCGTTAAAGACTATTGATAGCGATTAAGCTTTTCATTTAATTTTTCTCGTGTTCGTACCTGAGCGTTTTCGGATATACTCTTCGGCATTATAAAGGGCGTTTTTTATTTTTACATTTTTTTTTAACTAAATATATGATTTTATGCATGCGTATAAAGCTATATGAAGGTTTTATTTTTCTGAACACGATCAGCATATTGTGGTCGTCTTCAGAGTTAATGTAATTGAGAGTTGCTTTTTCTTTTTTATTGTTAGGCGTTTTTAATCTTTATTACATGTGGATGAAGCTAATATACTTGTATTTTTTCTACTAGTATATTTCGGATGGACTCTGTTAGGTTTTCAAGTGTTTTTAAATGGGTCCTAACAGAGCTTTAGTCGGGTAAGATAGTCATATAGTAGTACAACCAATGTAATTACTTAGGAGTTTGGTTTGATCAGGAACACAATTCGTGAAGGGTGTTTTGAACTCGTAAATAATGTAATAAGGTTCTTTGTAATTTCGATTCTGCGGGTGTGTTGTTCTTTTTATAAGGTTATCTGTTTTAATTTTTTTATTAGATAATTAACTTAATTTTATTGTTCGAGCCGAGTGGGGATGTTCATTTCTAAGAGAAAATGCGCCTTGTTTATAGTTGGCATTTATTTGTAGAATATGTTTTCATCTGTATGTTCCATTATATATGTTCGTTATGTAAGTTCGTTATTAGTTACTTTAGAAAAAAATTGACTAATATGGTGGTCGATGAGGTTGTTAGGAAAACTGTTGTTAACTATTAGGTTGGTGCAAAAGTAATGACGTAATAATGTCGTTTTTTGACGTATTTCTTTACGTCCAAAAGTGACATTATTACGTCATTATTTATGCACCAGCCTAATAGTATCTGTTTTACATTTTTGAGTTCTTTAAAGTAAAGTGGACGGGAGGATAAATTCTCGTGTGCTCTCTAGGGATTTTTTTATGACTGGTATTTTGGACATTCACTCTTAAAATTAAGGTGGCAACAATTCGCCCTTGCATGGAGTATTGCTGCCATATATGGTCATGAGCCCCTTTTGTTTGCCTCGGGGTTCTTGATAAGATCCAAAGACGGATATGCAATATAATTGGTCCTGATCTGGCATCTCGTCTGCAGTTGCTCTCTCACAGACGCACCGTCGCTTCCCTCTGTCTTTTTTTTACAAATACTTTCATGGTAATTGCTCCGATGAGCTCCTTTCGTTGGTCCCCAGACTTAATGAATTCAAGCGTCCTACGAGACTGCCGAACGCTCTCACCCTTTCACTGTTGAAACTGTTAAATGTAGCCGCCTCTTCTACTTCAATAGCTTCATATCTCGCACCTTTCGCCTGTGGAACTCCCTTCCATATTCCTGTTTCCCTGACAGTTATAACCTCCAACTATTCAAATGTCATGTCAATTGACATCTGCAGTTGCCTTGATCTATCCACTATCCTTCTCCTCATCCTTCTCCTCATCCTTTTCTCTATCACTCCTATCTGCCCGCACTCCAATCATCTGCACCCCTTCCGTGCTTGTGGCTTCCCAACTTGCTTGGGGTGAAACTCTTAAAAAAAAAAAAAGGAAAAAAAAGAGTTTCTACCAGTTATTTTTTTTTTGTATAATGAAGTAGGGTTAGGGTCACCCTAACCCTAACCCTAACCATAACAAAAAAATTTTCTTAAACGTTCTCGTAGAATTTAGTAATAAACTGAATTCTACAAGAACGTTTAAGATTTTTTTTTTTTTGTTCGTAGGGAAATTTAAGGACGGTGATTTTTTTTGTTTTTTTTCGAATGTGCTTTTCGAAAGATGGCCTTCCTTTGCCTTTTCTGTAAATACTTCTATACTAATCGTTCGGATAGATTCTTCACTATGGTAATTTGTTTTTTTTTAATTAATGCACAGTACTAGACTGGCGCCGAGATATCATCAATTCACAGTTGATCTGACAAGATATAGCCATAAGTTCTACACTAACAGTTTATTTTATCGTACTTCATGCTTGTGGAACTCCATTCCGGCTGCATGCTTTCCAACCAACTTTAATCTTCAAGAATTTTTGATGCCATGTCAATCGCTACTCTACTGATTAAAACGCTTCTCTTACCGCTCATTATTAATGTTTCTGTTCCTAATTCTTCCACATCTGTAACCCCTTGTACCTTTATTGCCTTGCATGGGTTGATAAAAATACAATGATATACAACTCTATACAGCTGCTTTTTCAACCTTTGCCGTTCAGTCATCTATGAAAGCCTTCCAACAGCACGGCTGATGCTAACCTCCAGGAGAGTAATTCATTGCGCCTTCTCGGACTAAAACTTTTGGCTGGCATGAAAGAGAAAGACTATATTGAATCCATTGCTAGGTTAGCGGCTAAGAATATCCTGTTCTCTCACTCACTTTTTTCTCCAGAGCCAATCCTACATATCTGTAAGTCTATGTTTCATCCATGTTTAGAATATTTCTGCCACATATAGCCCGGTGACCCTGCTATTTACATTGAGCTCCTTGATAAAATACAGTGAAGTATCAGCAATATTATTGATTCTCATCTGACATCTCGGCTTTTGTCACTTTTCCACCACCGTAAAGTTCCTCACTGTGCTTTTTCTATGAATATTTTCAGAGTAATTGTTCTGATAAACTCTTCTCTATGGTACATAAACTTTATAAATTTAAGCGTAATACTAAATTGACAGCAAGGTCTCATCAATTTACACGTGAATTGGCTAGATGTAATCGTATTTTCTTCATTATTCCGATTCTATGCTTTCCTTTTAAGCTTAATCTTCAAATAATTAAATGCAACGTCAACTGCTATCTTCTGTTTTTCTGATTGCTCTTCTATTTCTTTCTCTTATTAGAAATCATTCTACTTTCGAATTCTTTCACACAGCTTGTTTATTATTGGCTTTACTGCCTTGCTTTACGTATAAACCAAGTTAAAAATAGTCTTACGACCACATCACGTTGAGAAACTTGTTCCCCGTATGTTCACCGAAGTCCAGTACGTAGATAGGAAATGCTATGGACAATGACATGCAATTAGTAACACTTGTATCCCTCATCCATTATTTTCTCTACAAATATTCTTACAATCTAAAAATATTTTCTGGCTTTAACTAAACTTCAAAGTATTGATAAGCCATTAAAAAAGACAAGCAATTAATATTAACAGTCTAAAAGCTTTCACAGTTAAAATTTCAAGTCAATTTCTGCCTTTTTTTTTTATTAATCTAACGATTCTCTTGTTCAAATGTGACCAAATAAATAGTTAAAGATATAACAAGTAATAGAGATGTAACATATATTAAACAGTAAATACAACAGTAGAGTATTACACGACTAGTGAGTTGTGTCGGACCTATTTTAAAGGTGTATGAAGAAATTTGTTTATCCTTGAAAAATATTGCATCATCCGTGACTGCAACAGGTTTTTATCACGCCCTGACACTATTATCTCGACTGTTGATTAGTTGTCCTGTGGCCGTTTCTGCGATGGACATTACTTTAAGGAAGCGTACGAAAATTGTAACGCTGCACGATCACAATGGCAAGCCTTACCAGTGAGCAAATGAAAGTACTATCGACTGGTCGGAAACTCTCCTGTTTTAAATCCAATCTATGGTCAATCTGCAGGGAACGACTTCGTGGAATGGACATACAAAATATTAACATGTGCATTGGTTTATGTTTCATTGTAAATTCCAAGAAAAGTGGATAATAACAGAATTATTCGATTTGTTTCACTTAATTTGCACAAAGGTATTTGGATAGTAAGAATTTTTGAAGATAATTATATTCTGATACACATCTTTCTAGTTAACTGATAACAAGGAGAAGAAGACATGAATTCATAGCTTTTTCATAGGGTATTTGCACGTAACAGGATATAACGAACCCGACTGGAATTCGAACTCCGATTTCTCATCCTCAGCTTTTACCCACCTCACCACTCGCACACACAAGCTTACATTACCTGGCATTCACTAACGGTCATCCATCCTGGTACTGACCAAGTTCAACGTTACTTCGGTAATCGGACGAAAAACGGTGTCTTAACGTGGAAAGCATATTTTAGCTAATATATGTATGTGAGAATCGTAAGAGAAGACTTCTTAATAAAACCTACTAAACTAGTAGACATTA
Source organism: Acanthosepion lycidas (assembly GCA_963932145.1). Classification (NCBI taxonomy): domain Eukaryota; kingdom Metazoa; phylum Mollusca; class Cephalopoda; order Sepiida; family Sepiidae; genus Acanthosepion; species Acanthosepion lycidas. Next base: position 127,941,997 of record OZ010581.1, read on the forward strand.
TTTAGTTTCTGTTTGTTTTCATTGTCACATCTAGGTACCTTTTAGCTTAACTACAATCTTAAATTATTCATCATTTTGTATTTCAGTAAGTTTTTTCTGAAACTTAATGTCTGCTTTAATTAGGTCCGCTAAAAATGGCTGAGTTAGCCTAGAGGAAAAAATATTTTTCAATGAAAAAGCATTTCTCCAGACTGTCTTGATAAAAGCTGAAATCGCTAGTTTAATTAAATCTTCTCTTATTATAATATTCACAGGAGATAATTTCATAAGTAGACTCAAGATGATATTATCGATTGCAAAAAATCAACGGATTGATATTTGTTAAAAACTTCACTCTCAGCGATTCAGGGAATTTAACTTTTGAACTGACATGATTCCATTTCAAATGTACTTCAAGGCGATAGTATTTCATTGATTCATTAGCCAGACATTGTGGGCATAAGATAGAGAAATTCTCGTGCTTAAAGTGATAGATAATTTTCAAATGTTACCCAATTCAATAAGGCTACACTATAAATAATATATTCAAATTTATTCAATAAAATCACCATTGGCTTCAACAACGCCCCCTCCCCCCAGATAACTTCGGAATCTCCTGCAAGTCTTTTCTGGTGGTATCCGGTTTTACGTTGATGAATGCTACCATAATCTTTGCCTTTGGTGTTACAAGGAATTTTTCATTAGTCTCTCGCTCAACTGCGCCCTACAAATAATAATCAAAGGGCACGTAGCCTGAGAAGTTAGGTAGAAATAAGGGTTGATGTGAAAATACTGCGTTCCCCTGATTGTGTAGCATGGTTCAGAGTCCTGTTGCACGACATAGCCCAACATAGATTCTCCCAGCAGCCACCCTTTTGACCCAGGGCAGTACTACCTCCTCAAGGCATCTGTGGTGAGTCTGTGGGCCTGTGGGCCAGTGGGTAGATGAAAGGAAACATAACGTCGCCGTCACTAGTGATTACTCTGAACACCTTCGTAATCGCCATTAGACTCATCCAAATCCTTTACACTGACGCCCAAACACTCTGAAATATTTGTATTGGAGTTACCGGTACATACTGTTTCCAAATTTCTGGCGGAATGAATTGCGTCATGGTGCTCTTTTTCACACAGACAGTGCCCAACTGACCCTACTAAACTGGGAAGTCGACAAAATCAAAAACAAATAACATGAAATACTCTAAATCTTAGCTACAGTTGCACAAATAATTTAGAAAAAATAATTAAATCAAACAACACTAAAATATTGAGATTATATAACAAAAATAGCGGGTGTACTATTGTTGACCCTAATGTGCCTCCTACAAATAACCTATGTAACTGTAAAAATCCCAACCTGTGACAGGTGTTTAACAAAATCCATAGTATATGGATGTTCTGTTACGTCGGTCGAAAATCCCAGGGTTTCTGAACGCTTTTGTGTCGGTAATACAATGAATGATTTCAATAAGCGCTTTTATAGCCGTATCTCGTCTTTTAAATAACTCATCAAAAAGAAACATGACTTCGATTTCTAATTATTTTTGGAAATTAAAAGACAAAAATAAAACACACAAAGTAACATGTAAAATTCTAAAACTAGCTAGAATTTTGAGGTCTCTAAATGAACTAATGTTTTTTCCTTCCTACAAGAGAAAACATAAATAATTAAATAGTCGAACAATGATAGTATGAGATAAAAAAAACGTCAATAAATTGTAAACATACAAAGGAATTAACCTTACAATCTTGCTAAAAAAATTTCTAATCTATGAACAAAGCTTCCTATGTTTATTATGTTTATAAGCATAGCATTAAACAGCAGTCAATTTAGCCTAGTCACACTTGTATTATATATTTCATTTTAATTTTACTTTAAATTTTACTCTAAACTTAAATATATTCTGACTTATTCTTACTTCTGCATCAAAGTTAACCGTAATATATGTTAATCCTATTTTTTTTTACTTTTTTTATTTATCTATTATTTAATTTTAGACATTTATATCTGGCCTCTTTAATAATATCTTATAATTATTATAATAATATCTTATAATTAATATAATATTAAAGAAATCAAAAATGTTTTGACGTTTGTTCGCATTCGTATAAACAATACACGAAAATTAGCAAATTCTCTAAGCCGACTATTGATTGCTTAAGGGTAAAATTAATAGTGGATAGAAAAATGCTAACATCAATTATAGAAACAATAGTACTAACGGGAAAAAAAAAAACAGGAAAAGAAAAATCATTTGGTATACCCCTCCGTTCAACCAAATTGTTAGTATTAAGCTAGAACATAAATTCCAGCTTTAATTGAATAAACATCTTTCTACAAATAGTACACTTAATAAAATATTTAATAAAAACACCCTAAAGTTACAGTTGCACTGAAAATCTAGAAAGTATAATAAAAAAAACAAACACAATAATACAATCCTGAATACCTGCCCCCCTGCCAGAATAGTATTAATAAAAACCCTACACTTAAATTAAACAAAAATAGTGAAAAAATATGTGATTGTAGAAACCCAGAAGACTGCCCATTGGAAAATATATGCCGCGTAAATTCTGTGATATACCAATGTACTATCGCATCTATTAATAGTCCTAATTCTAATATGATATACATTGGGTCTACGAAGAATGAATTTAAAATAAAATGGAGGCAGCATAAGTGCTCCTTAAACAATATTAATAAGAGAAATCAGACATCTCTGTCTAAATATTTTTGGCATTTGAAGGAAATGAATAAAACACCAAAATTAAAATGGAAAATTATAAACAAAACTAGAATTTCTAAAACTGGGATGACCCATGCTCTTTATGCCTACATGAAAAGCTACACATTATCAAGTTTCTAAATAATGAAAATTTATTAAATAATAGACATGAGTTTACAGTTTTTCCGACATCATCAAATTTTTGCATTGAATAATTAGCATAAAAAGCAAACAAACAATAAAATAATAAATACAAATTTTAAACTTCGTAGTCTAAATAAAAAGTTTAAAAACCCTACCAAATAAAAAAAAAACCTTTATGAAGTTGTCAAAAAAAACCAAAAAAAAAACAAAAAAACAAAAAAACAAAAACAAATGTTAGCGAATTATGACAGTTTTTTATATACACAAAACCCTTCCAGGAAAAAATAAAATAAAAAAAATAAATAAATCTCTATAGACACTTAACTAGAGTAGACGATGTCATCTTCCGCTTTGAATTTGGACCCCCCCACCCAACCTTACCATGACTTGACCTCTTTGAATGTAACTGACATATTGTTACAAATTATTAACCATTACGCCCCCACCTTTTTTTTTAAATAATTGCACTAGAGGCTACCATAGTAATTTTAATTTTAATAACGAATATGCTTTTAAAACGCGTAAATTTCAAGAATTATTTATTAAAAAAAAAAAAATTTCGCTTGAAAATGGAACAGAACTTGATACTTTAATTCAGTTTAATTCAAATAATTATATTCAAGTTTTCGGCTCTTGTTTTGACATATGAGAACTCTTATGTAGCGATGGAATCATATTTTTAAATAAATAATTATATATATATATATATATATATATATATATATATATATATATATATATATATATATATATATATATATATATATATCACAGCGTAGGGCATTTCATGTCTGCGAGCAGCCTGTGTAGCATACCTTCCCGTAATTGTTACAGTAAAGAATCTGGCAGTTGTGGAAATTTTCTTCGTAAACCTTTATTTGCCATGTCACCGTATCAAAAGCTTCCGTTCCTCAGTGAAGAAGGTTGTTTTGATCATGCAAAGATATGTGGTTCCATTTTGAGTTTCACGACTAAAAATATTTTTATTACAGAAAATCTTTCTAAGAAAAATGTCTTGGAATCACAAATGATCTTCCATCTTTATGATATAGAAAGATTAACAGCGCGCTGAATTTTTAGACTGATTTTTTGAATCTTCAATTAAGGCATTTTTTTCACGTTTTTTTTTAATTCTAGGATTCCCCTCGTATCGTTTGTATTCTTGCATTTTTTGTGTATTTCTCATTTAACATTTATATTTTATGCATTAAAATCAGATAAATTAAAACGTAAATAAAGTAGGACACAATTGATTGGTGGACGTATCAGTCCTGTTTAATTCAATCACATATGAAAAGATTTTCAAAAGACATACGATGCTCCTTTGCTTCAAAATAATTGTCTCCCTGTTTTTTTTTCAGTAATACAACAGGCCGGTTTCCAAACATATTTATTCAGTAGCGGAGTAAAATATTACTTTTGGACATTGTAATGAATTAACGCAAATTTTATAGAAATTTTCAGTTTAAATCATCATTCCAAATAGGCAATAAACAGTATTGATGTTATTATTATTCAATGTAAAAAAAAACACACTCATTCCTTCCGACCGATGTTAACAAATCCCAATGGATTACGATTGTCGAAGTGAAGTTACAGAATTACTAATCATATGTTTAATTAAGCAAAATTGTTGATCTAGATAAGCAAACAAATGTATCGCACAGAATAGGTTTTACATTAGTGGATTTCCAGAACATATTTCATTTTGTAATAAAAGTGAATTTAAGAAATAACTTTTACTGAATTATGTTGGTGCTCGACCAACATATAATCTCCAGCAAAAAATATCAAAAGAATATGTCTATGTATCTGAGATGAAGTATCGAAATTATTTACACTATTTACACTGTTCAATCTGTTGTCTTCATCTTGCTTGCCATATTTACCGCATTCCGGTCCGTGTAACTAGTATAATCTACCACGGTGAATGAAATACATGGTTGTGTTCGAAATTCCAATCGCCTGAAGAAGGCTGTAGCATACAACGGCCGAACGTCACGAATATGGCAACTAAGATGAGGACAACAGTCCGAACAATATAAATATTGTAAATGATTACGATACCTTATCTCAAAAATAGAGACAGATCCTGAGGAAGGCCGGAGCTTACAATTGCCGAAACGTCGTGAATATGGCACCGAAGATGGAGACAACAGTCCGAACAATTTTAATATTGTATATTAATAATCGAACGGAAACTAAACTTCGCGATTGAGACTGTGGTATACTTTTACCTTTAATCTTAATTACTTCTTAAAACATTGCCCACATCTACATCTATATTACAGAAGTGAATTACACAAGGGTTCTTCAGGATAACATGCATGACACCAAACTTGTTCTAAAATATTTAAACCGTCAGCTTTCTACACCCGCTTTCTAGAATGAATGAAAAAAGTGGCTTCGAGTGAATGAAAACTATGTGCCTTGGAGAAGATCATTATTTTTCGAACGACTGGCGCTATATAATCCCAAACAAAGACCTGTTTCAAATAAGATAAACTAAATCATTTGAGGACCTTCACAAACAGCAACAACTAAAATGAATATCACAGGCAACTTGAAGAAAAAATAATGATATATTCTAGATGTTGACATTCCACACTACTTCAATCAAAAGGTTAGGAAAGAAACTTCCATTAGCACTGGAAAGAGCGGTAACGGTTACTGGACTTGTGAGACTTATTTTCCTGAAAATTGTTTTAGAAGTACTTCATAAATGTCAACAGTACTGGCTACTCGGTAAATAAATATTGAATGTTTCCTTATGAGAAAACGGATAATATTATGATTAGCATTACAATTTGTAGGTGGAAGTATCATGATACTGCGAACGTCAGAGTTTAAAGAAGGTCGCGATTTTCAACTTTTTGTAAAATTATAAAATGTGAATTTTTGTATTTCAGAAGCTGTAGTTTATATTTTTTTTCACTCGTTTCTATTTGAAAGGTACAAAGTAAGTCAAGTGACAAGCCTGATATATATTTGGACGATCATGAGTTTTTCGATTCATGACTGCATATAATTCCCCGCAGTCGGCTGTCGTTTCTTTCTGCTGTAGACCGGTTGCCAACTACGGTTATGGCGGCTTTATTGTCCCGCTATTCGGCTCATAACTGGACGTATAAGATATGGACGTATACTGTTCTCAAGGGTAGTTGTGTAAGTGACTGTAACGAACACGGCTTGAATTCTATCTCGGCTCTCCAATATCTTATTCCAAGCCGTTATCTGTTCTCATACATCACATCATAGAAGTTAATTCTCCTAAAATTAAAAAAAAAAGAAAACAAAATTAAATTCATTCTTTCTACAAAATGAAACATTTCTGCCACCAATATCCTGCATACTTCACACGACACCTTTATATTTAAATTATTTAAATCCTGTTGCTGTTGCCAGAGCAAATTAAACTATTTATATTACCTAATAAATAAATATAACTTACGATATATGTCTATATTTCTGAGATGAGGTATTATGTACACTATTTACATTATTCGGACTATTGTCCTCATCTTTGTCGCCATATTTATTACAACGTTTCGGCCCTTCAGTATCTGCCTATATTTTTGAGATGAGGTATTATGTACACTATTTACATTATTGGCACAATTGTTCTCATCTTTGTCGCCATATTTATTACAACGTTTAGGCCCGTCAGTATCTGTCTATATTTCTGAGATGAGGTATTATGTACATTATTTACATTATTCGGACTATTGTCCTCATCTTTGTCGACATATTCATTACAACGTTTTTGCCTTTCAGTATCTGTCTATATTTCTGAGATGAGGTATTATGTACATTATTTACATTATTCGGACTATTGTCCTCATCTTTGTCGCCATATTTATTACAACGTTTCGGCCCGTCAGTATCTGTCTATATTTCTGAGATGAGGTATTATGTACATTATTTACATTATCCGAACTATTGTTCTCGTCTTTGTCGCCATATTTATTACAACGTTTCGGCCTTTCAGTATCTGTCTATATTTCTGAGATGAGGTACATAACGTACACTATTTACATTATTCGGACTATTGTCCTCATATTTGTTGCCATATTTATCACAACTAGAACAGTCTACCCCAGCGAGTGAAATAAATGTTCAATTCGACATTCCAGCTACCTGAAGAAGGTCAGAGCGTACAACGGTCGATACGTTGTGATAAATGGCAACAAAGATGAGGAAAATAGTCCGAATAATGTAAATAATGTACATAACTTACGATATGTTCACATTTAGAGAATCATTTAAATTTCTAAAATCATCTCAGACGACGAAAAAATTTGTTGCTAACATAAAGACCGGAATTGTTTGACAACGCTTCGACTGCAATTAGACGTTATGGCAGAAACAATATTTATACTCGTCACTAAAAATAAAGGGAGCAGAAAAATTATCTGCGGACTTCAACTTTATCTGATCATCATGAAGCAATCAGACCATATATTTTTTTTTAATTTTACCCCAAGCAAGGCAATAAAGCCACTGGGACGCAAGGAATTATTGAGTATTAGAAAATACGAAAACAAAAATTAAGGAGGAGGACAATAAAGGGAGAAGAATTAAGAAGATAAAAAGAAGACATTGAATTTAAATTTTTGAAGAATAAAATTGACTGGGAAGTAAAAAGCCGGATGATTCCACTGTAAAATGATAGGACGTTTCCGCCAATTTAGGCATGCACTTAAATTCATAATGTCTAGATACCATAGTGGAAAGTTCATCAGAATAATTAGCATGAACGTATTTATAGAAAAAGCACAAGGAAGTTATGTTACAGTTGTGAGGAAGCCTCTGAGAACGAGAGCAATGAGATTGCAGATTCTATTTTGGATTATATCAAGAATCTCTAAATATATAGCAGGCGATCTTGACCATTCGTGACAGCAATATGGAGAGTAACGGCAGATGGTAGTCTTATAAATATGGAAGATAGATTCTAGCGAGAAAAATTGTCTTGCCCTACATAGTGAGCCAATTTTCTTAAACGCAGACTTCACAATGGCTTCAATATACTGTGGCCACTTCCTGTCAGCAGAAAAATGAGTCGGTTTTCTGGTGGTTAGCATCAGCCATGTTGATGGAAACTAAATGTTTTCTTTAGTCAACATAGATTTATGAAGATATTTTTTCATTCATTTTGAAATATGATGGCAGTAATTTGAATCGATGTCTAGAGTTATTTTCTTTTTAGTTAGTGGACCAGACAGATTCATCCGTAATAGCTACGTCGGTCATAGTTTCTTGTGTTGCGAAGATGAAAAGAACCTTGTGAACGTTTTACTTTCAAACAAATATGATTTACTTCTTGTTTGGTATGCTTAAATAAACAAAGGAGAAAATGACGATTAAATCAATGGTATTTGGTTTAGCAGGATTATTTTCCAAATATTTGTTTTACTTATTTTTCGAGAAGCAAATAAATATTTTTTAAAAGTTTAATCTTATCTAAGAAGTGCGTGCGTCAATATGTCTGGAAGGAATTCTTCTTCGGCACGCAAAGCCGAAAACACTCTAAGGTTTTGTCATCGCCGTTTGAGTTGATTCGTTTCCTGGTGATGGAAGGGAAAAATGGTAAACAAGAAATGCAGGCACTGAGAGGAGATGAATGATGATTGAAAGGAAGGAAACCAAGTCACGCAACAAAAGAAGCAGAAAATCCAATTCATCGAAGACATGAAAATGACCAACAAAAATCTGATAGTCAAGCTATCTTAACCTAATTCATATTCAACAGTAGTAGCATGAACACCAGGAGCAAGGTTACTTCAATGTTAACATATTTTAACATTTACTTGGGGAACAGTATGCAATAACGGTTCATTCTAACTATCGTATTCTGCTGCTTATAAGACTCTCTGGTGAAGTAGACGCCCAAAAAAAGTTTGCAGGAAGAAATTGGAAATTTAATTCTATGTACTTCATAACACTCCCCACTATCCCGAATTTTACCCACTATATAACGTATTTCGGCATGAAAACCAGCCTACTCGTGATATTCACTACAGACTAAACAAATTACCAACATTATGGCAACTATTTAGATTGTAATAATTATAAGAGAAGTATTAGTTTGGTGCAAAAATAATGACGTAATAATGTCGTTTTGTGACGTTAAAAAATACGTCAAAAAACGACATTATTACGACATTATTTTTGCACCAACCTAATATATAATATCACTGAAATGTAACCTTTTTGCATAATGGAGTTCTCGCTAATCGTGACGAATTCATCACAAACGAGGCTGGAGCGTTAATGTTACATAAGAGACATTTAAATTTGTATACAGAAATAAGATTAAGTTTGGTATATGTGTAGGTTAAAACATACGATAGTGAACATCCTATTGCTGAATCCTTATACAGTCATTAGAGCTTGAAAACCTACTGCTGAATCCTTAGACAGGTATTAGAGATTGAAAACCTATTTCTGAATCCTTATACAAGTATTAGCGCTTGAAAAACTATTGCTGGATCCTTATACAGGTATGAGTGCTTAAAAACCTATTGTTGAATCTTTATACGGGTATTAAATACTAAAACCTATTGCTGAATCCTTATACAGATATTATAGATTGGAAAACTATTTCTGAAATCTTATACAGACATTAGAGATTGTAAAACTATTGCTGAATCCTTATACAGGTTTTATAGATTGAAAAAAACTATTGTTGAATCCTTATACAGGTATTAGAGATTGAAAACATTTCTGAATTCTTATACAGGTTTCATAGATTAAAAAAAACTATTGTTGAATCCTTATACAGGTATTAGAGATTGAAAACATATTGCTGAATTCTTATACAGGTTTTATTGATTGAAAAAACTATTGTTGAATCCTTATACAGGTATTAGAGATTGAAAACATATTGCTGAATTCTTATACAGGTTTTATAGATTGAAAAAAACTATTGTTGAATCCTTATACAGGTATTAGAGATTGAAAACATATTGCTGAATTCTTATACAGGTTTTATTGATTGAAAAAACTATTGTTGAATCCTTATACAGGTATTAGAGATTGAAAACATATTGCTGAATTCTTATACAGGTTTTATTGATTGAAAAAACTATTGTTGAATCCTTATACAGGTATTACAGATTGAAAACATATTGCTGAATTCTTATACAGGTTTTATTGATTGAAAAAAACTATTGTTGAATCCTTATACAGGTATTAGAGATTGAAAAAACTATTTTTGAATCCTTATACAGGTATTAGAGCTTGAAAACCTCATTCCAGTTGTCTTGATAAGTTTATCCCGTCGCATAAATAGCTTATCTCAAAATTCGTTGAATTTTTCATTTTTTCTGATTTGCAAATGTCAGTTGTTTAGAATAAAATTGTTTGTTCAATAATCTCTTTTCTTTGTCATATTCTATAAAGCAAATATGTGTGATGTGGGATTCATATATACATGTAATCTTTTGGGAAAAGATGCATAAGGTTCTTTTCTAAATATGATAAATATATGGTGTATTTTTTCCGCATTTGAATGTCGGAATTTTTAATTCTGGATTCTCACACAACTTGCAAACTGGCACATCAGCATCTGAACATTTAATTGTTAGGCATTGTATTTGCTGATGATAAGTCAAGATCCACGTTCTTGATGGTGAGTTAAAGCGACAAGAGATCAAACGTTACAAGACATACAGCCTATTTGGAAGACTGTAAATATTGCTTTTTGGAGACTGGAAGCAGCTATCTGTGATCTGTTTCATTCCTGTTTAATCTAAGCAAAGGAATCCTGATGTTTACCATCTATTCGGTGATACAGAGATCCTAAATAGGGAGTGTCAAATAAGTGATGGCCATTAGATAAAAGGTGAAATGATTGAAAGAGGATGGGTTTGAATTTAAAAGCTGGGTAATGTGTCAGCTAATATCTTTGGAACTGATCCTACCTAATGGAAATTAGGCTTTCTTTTCTGCTATGATGAACCACAAAGTTGAAACGTTTAAGGCAGCTGGTGAGCATAATTTTCTTCACGCCAATTATTGCCGAGGATAAACAAATCAAAACTTTTAAAGATCTGGCATTCCATCTCTTTTGAAAATTAGCGAAAATCGAACGATTATGGAATTCCTTAATACAATCTGTGCATAAAATTAGAACCTAAAAAATGTCAGATGATTCTAAACGATTACCTTTGCCATAACAGATGTTCTTCCTCAAACATAAAAAGTCGCATAAAAAAGATAGCATAAAAAATAACACATAATCTTTTCATCACTCGGCATGGTGCTCAAAATACTTTCATCTCCAAAGTATTTCTACGACTTGAAAAAAAATGTTAATCCCTGAACGACCCTCGCAAATGAAAATATCTTCATCTTTGCTCAACTGGCTTACACGCACAAAACCTAGTCATATCTGAAATTTTGTCAAGCTGTTTTATTTCTTGATAGATATATTGCATTACCAGAAAATAATTCTTAACTATAAATAAATGCTATCTACAAAATATTTTATAAACTAGTTGAGCTACATTATGTGTATAGAGTGGATTATATTACAGAATATTAAATTGCATTTCTTAAAAAAAGAATTCGTTTTGATCATTTGAAAGCGTTATTTGAAGTGTATGTCTACTTAATAATCTATTTATTTATGTACTTGTATAAATTATTTTATTTTGCTTAGAATATTTATTAAAAGAGCGACTATGAGAATGATTAAAATGTGGGTTGAAGCGATATATATATATATATATATATATATATATATATATATATATATATATATATATATATATATATAAGGTTGGTGCAAAAATAATTACGTAATAATGTCGTTTTTTGACGTATTCTTTAACGTCAAAAAACGCCATTATTACGTCATTATTTTGCACGAACCTAATATATATATATATATATATATATATATATGTGTGTGTGTGTGTGTGTGTGTGTGTGTGTGTGTGCGTGTGCGCGTGTGCGTGCGTGCGTGTGTGTGTGAGCAGATGTGTAGAAAAATAGGAAAGAACACGTTAGGTAATGAATGAACATGCTTATAAAGATGCGTAAATTTCAAAATTGGTTATTCCAAAATTTTCGCTTGAGGATGAAACAGGGCTTGATACTTCAATTTAATTTTAATAATTATATTGAGGTTTACGGCTCTCGTTTTTGAAACATGAGAACTCTTATGTAGCGAAGGAATCATATTTTTTTAAAATAATTATATATATATATATATATGTATATTTGTATGCACATATATATATATATATATATATATATATATATATATATATATATATATATATGTATATGTATATATATATGTATGTATGTATATATATATATATAGATGGATGGATATGAACAGAATGAGACAGACAGATAAATCGATCGATCCATAGATAGATAGGTAATGAACAAACTCAGATTGATAGATGATGACCGCACCTAGATAGATAAGAGAAGATAGATAGATAGATAGATAGATAGATAGATAGATATGGACAATTTGATGGAATTAAATAATGATGTCTGTTCTAAACATTAAAACATTAAAGTGTGCAATATTTGAATGACCGGCCTTTTTTTTTAAAATTCAGATATATTGGACATCAAAATATAAATTTAAATCTTGGGTGTTTCTGACTCTTTAATAATTTATGTAAAATATACCAGACGTTTAATAATTTGTTTAAAATGTACCCGACATTTAATATGCATCTCTCGTTTTTGCATATATAATTAATTTCACCACTGGATCCTAGTTTTTGTTATCATTCATTACCGTACTAAGGAGGACCGGGTTGTTGTTAAAATTGAATATAATGTGATCTTTAGAGGGTCTTTCGCGCAAACAGTAACTAGGTGAGTCTAGGAATAATCCACAAAATTGGGTCTTAGCGAATTTTTGGCGTTAATCCGTGAACGCTAAGCTCTCATTTTAAACTAATTCTCGTCCTATATTCCATTCACTTTGCCGTAAGTATATTTATCTACTTGCCTGGAGACGTTGTTTTCCGAATAAAACATATTTCCTTTACTGGACTAACGTGAAATTTATTTTGATGTCACTACATATACGCCCGAAGGAGTGAAGCTATTGATATTGCAAATTTTCATTCATTTTTAAACATGTTTGGTTATAGATGTAACCAACTTTATGCATTTTTTTTCACCTTTGTTATTAACTATCTATTATTGTGATAATTGTAGATCTGCTATAGTAATCTATCTACTATGATAATTGTCTACGCATAGTTTAGATGTGGGTCATGGCCGAAGTATGTTGCCCCCAGTGAGGATCGAACTCACTACTCAGTCTTTATTGTTCTAGCGAGGCAAGCTTGTTAACTATTACACCACGCCGAGGTGCCAAAATGTAAATCTACTATGGATGATGGAGCAATTAAAACATTTTCTATACACTTTTGCCTCACTAAATTTCCATTGTCCTTTAGTTAAAGCAGCATCTTCGAAATCATAATTTAAATCATTGCATTAAGCAACTAATATATTGAATGTGTTGTTTTTTCAAAAAGATAACACTTATATGTTTATAAAATTTTTATTGAAATTCCTTGAGGTTTCTCACATATTTTCTTTGTATCTGTTGTAAACTAGGGAAAGTTACTGAAAAGAGTAATCACATGAAAGTTGATAATGAACGATAATACTTAGGACAAGTACAACTCATATAATGTTTGCCAGAGGCGCGTAGATGTAGTCAATTGCTAGAAGTGAGTCAAATGAATCTCCAACAACCCCACGCGGTCAGATGTGGCACAAGGCCGAGTTTAAAGCGGGATATTCGAGCCCGCAGGCTCGGCCAAAATTTCTCCCCAGACCCTGTAAAAAACGAGGTCGGGTAGCTGTTTCTCAAGACAAGACTCTACACTTCGACATAACCTCGTCTCGAGATCCCGGAGACAGAGATTTTGACCAACACATTAGGTGACGAATCTCCAACAGCAGGATATCTACCAACCGCCCCACGCGGTCAGATGTTGTACAAGGCCGAATTTAATGTGGGATATCCGAGCCTGCAGACGAACATACAGTATTTACTACTGTATTTATGTGAATGGGGAGATGCCCATTATCATTCCTAGTTATGCTACAACAGTAACGATAACCGCAAATTTTGATGTGTGAATTAATATGATCTATTTGAAATATTCCTGAAAGACTCCGGACATTGTGAACACAGAATTAATTTAGGGATGTTAGTAGCCTTAAAAAGAATATTAATAACGATACTTAACAGAACACTAAGTCACGCCATTATTTCATATCAGGAGACAACAATTCTTTATCTCTTTCTTAAAATCTGCAACACAAAATTCACCGCTAAATTATATTCGAGTTGCAAAGCATAATATCAAGAAATTATAAGTTATATGAAGATGCATGAAATACCTTTTGTCTTTAGAATCACAAGCCATATTCGTTCACTTGCAACCACATGTCTCATTCCATCTGATTTGAAAAGTCTTCCCCAATCACTCCTCCATCCTCCATTTTGTATTTTGTTTTTTATTTAGTATTTTATATTGCTATAATTATTAAAAGCTTAATAATAAGCTCCTACACCATTCCAAATCAGGTTAAATTTCCTCTGTTTAGATTTGAAATTCCTCCGCTAGGTGACGATACATTTTGTTAGAGATTTCTCCTTTGCATACACTTGTAAAAGAGAGTGATCAAATTCTACCAGAACGAGGCTCTAAAAATGTCAGCATCAAAGTTGTAATGACTCGGATAGACTGTCATTACTTTCATGTAATGGTCGAATGTTCTTTGAATACTGCGTCATCTTCTATAGCGTTCACGATCGAAAAACAAAACCAGCAATAACTAAATAAATGTTAATGACGTTCCTGTAAAGCGTACATAGAAGGGATGAAGATACTTGTCACTCAAGGCCAACATTAGGTAGACCGTTACTGAATTTCAATTTTACTTATCCAACGGCGAAAGAAATACAAAAATATATTCAGTCATCTTTCCTATCTATCAGAACTCTTAGCTCACGGTTCAAACATAGAATATGGTCTCCAAAATAAATTGTCAATATTTACTCTCCGCTATACTCTGCAATGAAATCAGCTAAAACCCAATGATCTTAGCCAACATCACTAAATGAAAACAAAAAACAGTGATTTCTATGACATTTAAATCAATTTTCAGAAGGCTGACAATATGGCGTGGCTTTAAGGAAACGACTTAGATATTAAAATCAAAGAGAGTATGAATATACAATAAGGAAAAATAAGGATGTATCCGATCATCTGTTTAGCCAACTGTAAATCCAGCATTAAATATAGTTTTACGAAAAATCCGGTATTAAATAAGTTTATAAAAAATATATCAAACTACAAGTCTGAAGTCAATGGCCTAAAAGTAGGTTTCTAACAACAGAATAAACCTTTATATATCAGTGACCAATGTGTTCTTTAATCTTGAGTAGCATTAGCTTTAATTTAACCTGGAATGAGGTGGGTTCCGCTACGCCTACATGCCCAAGACAAGATACGTATAAGTGATTATATCTGCGGCTTTTAACCAGATATGTAGAAGAATCTGGTCAGATATTCAGCTGCGCTACAATCATAAGTAGTCATAGGACTCATGATGATAATAATTAACATGATGATGATAAAAAATCAGGTATTAATGAAAACTTTATAAAAATCCGGTATAAGTTTCTAAATATAAATCTTTTATGCTCACCCTCCCATATCTGGAGTTGTTGATATTGATGGGTTAAAGTAAAGCATAGTAAACAACAGTAGTTTCTAGGCAAGCAAAAAGCTACAATGACTTGGATAGCAAATCTTACGAGAGTGAAAAATTCAATGTGTATTCGAAAATAAACAAAGAGCTACACTTTCAAAATCAAATAGTCAATTCATCTACACCTAAAATAATATAAGGGAAAATCGATCAATATAGTGTCGATCATATTAGAATGTGGGAGTCCATGAAGTTGTAAACAAATAATTTAAAGCAAATGAGACACACAGATTGACTGAAGCAATTTTGTCAAAATAAAAAAGGCAGGGAAGACTTATGAACTGTAAATAAACGTAAGAAATTCCGTCATATGCCATCAAGGAAAAGAGAATTAACCTTTCAATTATTAACTAGAAAATAAAATTGAGATTAAATTTTATGTGCCTATAAAAATAGTCAAGAAAAAGCATTTCAATCGGGCTGGATTTAAGAGGAATAATAATAATAATAATAATAATAATAATAATAATAATAATAATAATAATAACATATATATATATATATATATATATATATATATATATATATATATATAAAGTTGGTGCAAAACATAATATCGTATTTTGACGTATTTTTTAACGTCAAAAAACGATATTATTTTTGCAACCACCTAATATATATATATAACAGAAAAAAATAATAAGTAGAAGAAGAACTTGTAGAACCTGAGATGACTCATGCCCTTTATGCCTTCATGAAAAACTACACATTATCAACTTTCTAAAAAATAAAAAATTATTAAATTAAAGAAACGAAATAACAGTTTTTATGCCGTCGCTACCAAATATATGCTTTAAAATAGTCATTTATAAAAGGATAGAAAAAAATTTACAATGAAATTAAATCCTAAAATATATTACAAAAATCTACAATACCATATAAAATCTATTAGCAAATTAAATTAATTTCAGACACAGATAAATGTATAGAATTAAAAATATAACCCAATAATATCTAAGCAAGAAACTATCAACGAAAAAAAAAAATAAATGAACACCAAAAGAATTGAAACTAGAACATCAATCAGTGAAATTTTAACAAAGGGTAATAAAAACAACAGAGACTGGGAAAAAATTAGTCAGATAAAATTCTCCATTCAAACCTTACACAATCCCCAAAATTTGACATATAATATACATTCATACTTTCATCACAGTAATGACCCCTTCATTATGAAGGGAAAAAAAAACAAACAGATTATACCTCCATTTCCAACTTATAAATTTGTTAAACGTTTCTTCCGTTAGTTATTCTAAACGTCGATTAAGAATGAAACTGTACTCAAAATTTTAAGATTAATATTTAAATTAAACAACTCTAGGACTTCAGTCAAGTTTCGGAACAGTAATTTCTTTGTCGCGATGGAAACATATTTTCAATTATATATATATATATATTAAAGACATTTTTATGTTTAACGTTCTTTTTTATAGATACAAGTATTTAAGTAAATTCTCTGTTTATAATAAACAGTATTAAATAACATTTACGGCCTGAATAGCCGAGAAATTTTCATAGAACAGTAAATTCGACCTTGCCTACCGAACGATCCTTGGTGGCCGGATCGGTTAGGCACGTCAGCTTAAATAACGGTTCCGTATAGGATGCAGGTTCGAATCCTGTCCAAGGACGAATATTTTCTATGAAAATTTCTCGGACATTCAGGCCGGTAAATGTTATTTAATACTGTTTATTATAAACAGAGCATTTACTTAAATACTTGTATCTATAAAAAGAACGTTAAACATAAAAATGTCTTTAATAAATAAATTGTCTGACTTTGTCCATTTCGTAATATATGACGTCATTTGTTTACATTCGATACACCAATGAGCAGTTGTGAATGTACGAGATTCATGGAAGATTGAAGTTTATAAGCAGTAAATTCGACCTTGCCTGCCGAACGATCCTTGGTGGCCGAATCGGTTTGGCACGTCAGCGTAAATGTCGGTTCCGTATAGGATGCAGGTTCGAATCCTGTCCAAGGACGAATATTTTCTATGAAAATTTCTCGGTCATTCAGGCCTGTAAATGTTATCTAATAGTGTTTATTATAAACATAGCATTTACTTAAATACTTGTATCTATAAAAAGAATGTTAAACATAAAAATGTCTTTAATAAATAAATTGTCGGACTTTGTCCATTTCGTAATATATGACGTCATATATATATATATATGCGTTTGCCCCACTATATATATATATATATATATAGTGGGGCCAACGCATATTCGTACACATACAAATTGTATTTACAACTAATGAATAAACATACTTTTCATATAATTAACTGTACACAGATACAAAATAACTAAATATGCATAGGAAACAGAAAAATTATTTAATAAATAAATCTCATTTATACGTTTTAATGGATGAAAAAAGTATTCTTACAATACAAAAAAGAATACATAATATTCATTAGATACTTTATAGAATAGCCATTATTCACTTCTACAGCAACCAACCTCTTCTTGTAGTTCTCAATTAATGATTTGCAAATTTTAGTTTTTATTTTGTTCCATTCTTCTTCGCATATGATGTTAAATTTCGGCCTGACCTGACTCTTGTAAACGTAGAGGATAACAGAAGGAGTTAAATACTGAAGCGGTATAGGGTGCCAAACATTACACCTGCATCCTTACCAATAGATCGTTTCACTTGAGATCAGGTGGGTGTTTGAGGTCCAAAAGGTCAGATGATGAAATGTAACTAGCCTGGTCTACGAGACATTGTATATGACCAACCAGTTTTTACCCACTCGAATAGTTTGTGCAAGATCGGAAGAGAGTTCAGTAACCAATCTCTGACCATCGTGAGTTTTAGAAGTGCGCCGTATATAGTCGTATCTTCGACGTAGATGTTTACAAATGATCTTCAAAAACCTATCAAAACACAAGGATCTTGAAGTGGAAATCTCAAAAAAGGTGGCACATAAAGGCCTCAATAATTTCAGTTGCAGTTGGGCTCTCAGATTGATTGGAAAAGATTCCGATAGACTCATTGAAAAGATTCCTGTTAGACCATGCCTTAAAGAAATATTAAAAAAAAAACTGTACTCCCAAATACAGCTCCCACATTACGAAGGACTTTATCTATGAAAAATGTGTGTGGTCATTTTTTTGTTTTTTACAAAAATGATCAGTGGAAAATGTCATGAAGCAATTTCTGACCTAACGCCTCAGCTTGGGAACCTGAGGCAAATTTGTATACAAGAGAAATCCAAGAAAATAATAATAATAATAATAATAACAACAAAGAAATTTCGCAATTATAGATGGAATTTTTTAAAAAATTAGCTCTTAATCGACTTTGTTGGACAATGATATTTTAAAAAATGTATGTAGCTCCTTCTCTATAAAGTATGATCACAATGTACACAACGGTTAAATAGATCCAGAATCTTACATAAGTAAGAAGTAATTAAATCAAAGAATGTATCAAAGTAACTAATTACTGAATCAAGATTGTTCGTAGTATATATATATATATATATATATATATATATATATATATATATATATATATATGTTTGCAAATATATAGAAAATTTTTATTTTTAAAAAACAGTGCTCAATACAAAAGTAGAGCATAAATTATATATATATATATATATATATATATATATATATATATATATATATATATATATAGGTTTCGCCTAAACGGATCTTCAGCGAACCCTGACGATCTATTTAGGTGAAACCTAGGTAGGTTTCCCTGGCTCTTTAGTATTTCTTTTAGTTATTCCCGTTCTACTTAGCGTATTGAGAACTTTACGTTTCAGTCTTACTACTCGCTTGTTTTGTTTTTGTTTTTGTTTTTCTTTGGACTAAATCCTTAATGCACTGGAATGATTTGTTTCGCCCGGTTCGGATGTTTTTAGTTCTTTCTTTTTTTTTCCGGTTTTTTCCTCGGTTACCGATTTTTTTTACATATCTACAAGTTGAGCTATCTGATTTTCTTCCAAACAAAATATGATATATAATATTGCACATTGAGTTGTGGTTATAATAAAATAGTGCTCAGTGCAATATAACAGAACTATACACTATATATATTAATAAATATACATTTGTTTCCTCACAGGTAGCACGGCTTTTCAGGTTCTGAGTTAAGACTGACAGTTACTTATTTTAAATTTTATAAAGCATATCTGGTTATCGCAATGATGATGCAGTCCATATTTTATGGAGGGGTTGTCGTTCTTTTTAATATTGTATTTAAAATTAACGTAAGAAAAAAAAGGTGAAACAAATAGAAGGAAACACACCTGTACTGATGCACATTACTTACTTCAAGTTAAAGGTAAAAATAAAATCTGAAAATAAATATTTACATATAAATATTAACTAAAAACAAAAGTAAACTAGTTTTGCTAAATCGGTTAATTAATTTATATCTAATAATGTGTATGCCTTTGTTATATATATATATATATATATATATATATATATATATATATATATATATATATATATATAATTATTTATTCGAAAATTATAACATAAATATGTTATAAAATCACTACAAAAATAGCCATTTTGTTTCATCACTTCTGGTGTCTTATCAAGTGATGGTGTATAATAAAGAGTTTTAAAAGGTATTTCTTCATGACCAGGACCGTTTGTTCGAAGATGAAAATTATGGTTTTAAGAGTTGAAAGACAGCACCAATAATTAAGGAATTGTCTGGTTTTGAAAGTGACCTACTGGAAATCGTCAAAGGATTAACCTTCCATAAATATAAAAACTCTTTTCAAAAAAATTTGATGATATTGTCAAGGATATTAATAAATCCGGTAATATTTGTCAAATCAGAGAAAACGGCTAAAATTTATAAGTTATCCCCTAAGGATTTTGATGCCTTAGTTAAAAATGGTCGGACCAAAGCTACAAAAAGATTGTCATAAATAATTTTAAGCTGATAGATAGGATTAACTGTGTCAGTAAATCCATTTCTGACAAATTACAAGGAACCTTTCAAAACCCTTTATAATACATTCAACCATCAATTGCTATTTTTGTAGTGATTTTATAACATATCTATGTTATAATTTCCGAATAAATAATTATATATGCTCTACTCTCTATTGAGCACTCTTTTAAGAGTAGTTTTTTTTTTGGTTATCGGAATTTATTCCGTATACACCAATCCTATACTTGTATATATATATATATATATATATATATATATATATATATATATATATATATATATATATATATATGTGTGTGTGTGTGTGTGTGTGTGTGTATGTTTCTTTTCTTTTTTAAAATCCCACATTCGTAACCAGAAGTAGATAATTTGTGTAGATATTTGGGTTTGTTATTTTTCGCATAATTACCGTATCAAACATGGTGAATTGAATATTAAATTCTATTATTCTATGCAATAATGATTATAAGTTAACCAAATATTATTGTTCTAGTGTGGTTGCTCACATGTATCTATATCTGTTCGTGTGTGCATATATCCATACTAATTTTTATATAGATGTACCTCGTTACTGGTGAATTTTTGGATTTCTATAAATACTTAGATGTGAATATTTATAGTCAGATTTTATATCTACCTTTATATCTTGAAGTAAATAATTTGCGTAAATGCGTGGGAGATCATTGTCTCTTTATTTAAAAAAAAAAAAACACATTATTTTAAATGCAATATTAAAAAAAATCAAAAATCCACGTATAAAATATGCACCACATCATCATTACGATAATCGGATATATTTAACAAATGCTAATTATATATACATGTATGCATGTATGTATATATTTTAGAAGGGGTCTTATGACTAAGGCAATCTCCAGGTGTAGAGTTAAAACAGCCTTATATAGTTGAACATTGTTAAATATATCTGTGTATCACAGTGATAAGGAAGGAAATCCATATTTTGCATAGGGTTTGTTACATATATATATATATATATATATATATATATATATATATATATATATGTGTGTGTGTGTGTGTGTGTGTGTGTGTGTGTACAGTGCTGTTCGATAAAAGTGACTCACTTGACTTTTTTTACTAAAAGTATGTTTTGTCTATTGTTTTGGGGGTTAAAATAATTTTTAATTTTACTAATATAATGACCTCTTCCCGACCACCTAGGAAAAAAGTTTATTCACCCTAAGGTATTCTATTGATAATTATAAATTTGGATATAAATGAGATACATGAAAAAAACTGTGCAAAAATGTGACTCAGATATCGCATTCTAATGATTAAACTGGTAAATTTAAAGAGCTTTTGACAAAATATTGAAAACTATTTTACAATACACTCAGAACAATATTCTAGAGAATTCTAGAGCAGCTTAAATTAAATCTAGAGTATTCTAGAATATTCCAGAAAACCTGATACAGTATAAAAACAGCTTGAAATAGTCACTCAGAACCACTTAAGGCATTTATTATTGCCCTCCCAAAAGTCTTGCCTCTTCAACAGTCCGTCGATGGCTGTTAGAACAAGGCTACAAATCTTGTACACGAAGGTTTAAGCCGCTAATAAGCAAAGCCAGAAAAGCCGAGAGACTTGAATGGGCTCCCTATTACAAAACTTTTAACCGTAGAAGACTGGAAGAATGTTCCCTTATCCGATGAAACGAAAGTTGAGCTAAATTCAAAGGATAAGCGATCTAAAATCCGAAGAAGCTTTGAAAGCTCTTTGAATTTAGCAGTAAGTACTGTCAAGCATCTGTTCAGTATTATGTTCTGGGGATGCTTTTCTTTTCATGGAACTGGTTTCTTAAAATCTATTGAAAAGGGAATTTTAGAGTCTTGTCTGCTACCCTCTGCTGAAAGGGTGCAAATCGACCCCGCCAAGCTCATTTTTATGCAGGATAAAATTCTCTTTCACAAATCAAAATTGATGAAGGAATACTTTGATGAGAAGCAGGTGAGTGTTATGACATGGCCTCCTCAATCTCCTGACATCAACCCCATAGAAAACTAATGGAGCATTATAAAGTACAGGCTCTCGATAAAGCATTTGAGCAACAAAGAGGATTTGATTGTGAATTTCATATCCGAGTGGAATTCAATGCGTGGAGATCAGATTTGCCAGAACCTAATCAGGTCAATGCTAAAAAGGGTTGAAAAGGTTATTCAAAATAAAGAAGGACCCATAGATTATTAAATATTTCGAACTATATTACCTATTATCAATAAATTATACTTCTATTATTCTTTATTTAAAGCTGTTCGGTTATGTTTCTATTGATTACTAATTGCAGGAAATAAGTGAGTCACTTTTTTGAACAGAGTTTTTCCTTAAATCTCATTTATATCCAAAATTATAATTATCAATAGAATACCTTAGGGTGAGTAAACTTTTTTTACTCAGTGGTCGGGAAGGGGTATTTATATTAGTAAGATTTAAAAATTAGTTTGACCCCAAAAACAATAGGCGAAAAAATTTTTAAGTAAAAAAATATGAGGTGAGTCACTTTTATCGAACAGCACTGTATGTGCGTTTGTATGAGTGCGTGCGTTGCGTCTGTATGCGTGTATGTATTTTTGTGCGTATATGCGTGTGTGTATATTTTTGTGAGTGTGTGTACATGCGAATGTGCTTATATGTGTGTGTGTGTGTGTTTTGTGACTGTACGTCTGCGTATGTTTGTGAGTTTATTCGAGTGTGTCGGAGTTTGTTAGTGTTTGTCTGTTTATATTTTCCTGTGTTTCCGTGTGTGTCTCTGTGTATCTCATTTATAGTACAGTGTATTCTGATGGGTTAGTCCTATATTCCTTAAAATCAGCCCCGAATCACAATATTAAAATCTAATTTCGTTACGATGATTCGTGATCCGTTTTTGAGACCATTTATTTCTACGGATTAGAATATATATATATATATATATATATATATATATATATATATATATATATATATATATATATATATATATGTATGTATGTGTGTGTGTGTGTACAGTGATAAACATAAAAAATAAAAATAAATTAAATGCCATAGTTTGATTTATTTCTTGTGATTGCACTGAAATGATTAGCTTTTTTTTTGCTCGTGTGAATCTATATTGAAAATCCGAGCAAAAAAGAGAAAACGAGAAATTTATATGCGACTAAAAACCATGAAGCAATTTCATAAATGGCGTTTCAGGATCGGCAGCAAAGAGAAATCATAAATGGACATTATATTGTTTGATATCAGCGGAGGAAGTAGAAAGTAAACAACTCTGTGTGCATTTGTGTTTGTCCGTGTGTGTATTAGTGCATGCGAGCGCGTGTGTATGTGTGTGTGAGAGAGAGGGAGAGACCATTTCAGGAAATGTGTCGCTAACACACTAATAATTATACAGGGTCTAACAGAAATAACACATCACATAATCAGAAGACTTTAGCTAGATGAAGACACCATTGCACCTAACATGTTACCACTATGTAGCAGGTATGACGTTTAGTTGAAAAGTCCAAAGGCTCACCAACCTACTTTCCCGGAATGTGGCTAAATGGGGTTTACTTTTTAGCATTGCAGTCCGCACACTTCGTCCATCGGTTTTGCAGTGATTGGATCCCATTTAAACCAAGAAACTTGCGTGCTGGATCATGTTCCTGAAGAAGCAAGACCACTTTCGTTTTCGTAATGGTTTGATCTTGATAGCCTTTCGTAACTACCTCAGAAAGTTGAATAGTACTCTCCACTGATGGCGTAGAACTTTTGAATATAGTAAATAAACTTAACATCTTTTGCATCCCGAAAAACTGAAGCTATAAACTTCCCTGCAGATGAGCCTTGTTTGCAACAAATGAAGAGAAGTATTACCACTGCATGGATTTTCTCTAGCTCAAAGTGGTGAACCGAACATTCATTCTAGGTTCGGGAACGTTCAACAGAACAAGAAACTTTAATCATCCTAAGTTCATTGTACGAAATATTCTCAACTCACGGGATATGGTAATAGGATTGTATCCAATCGCCTGTCCTATATCACCATGTGGTGAACACAATCAATGTTTTCCTCGGTGGTAGCAGTTGCAGGAAGTATAGATCTTGGGTCATTTTCAAGACTCTTCTTTCCTATCATATATTCAGCCTTTCATTATTGTACTGCTGGTAAAGATGTAACGTCATTCCCTAATGTAGGATATATGTCAGCATGAAGGACGTTGGAAGCTACACCATTTCTTGCAAATGCTTAATAACACCACGATTCCAAATTTTTTCCATTTTTCAGTGAAGTCGTTATAGTTTTGAAGTCCTATTTGAACAGTTAGATGTCAGTTTACCTGGAAGTTATTAATAAATGATTATGCAGTTATTAACAAGACGAGCTGGAATTAATCCATGAAGGTTTCACATGTCCAGCATCAATCCTTCACTGTCAGCTAATGAACTTTTCAGCCCACTATCCTATTTCTGGCAGGTATTTTTTGCCACACCTTGTATAAACAGGTTCTTTGTAGCATCATTTTAAGAGTTTGCTTTAAGTCTGTCGCAAGCTGATTGCTGATGAGTGCCTTTTAGGAACACATAGGGGGGTGGCTGGGCAAGACCAGGTGAAAAGTTAGATTACACGGTACCTGATAATTGTTATCATCTATATTAAATCGTTTTGCGAAATACATTGAGTAATTTAGTTATGCGTTGCCGGATATCAACGATGCCATCAAATATATGTCCTTTAAGATCATTTTCCATTTTTGCAAATAGACAGAAAGCGCTTTCAGTTAGCTCTAGCAATTAAAGTGTTTTTCTAAATTTCGTTATTGATTTTCTAGCCAGGAACCCGCGAAACTATAACATCATCTTTTCCATTGCCGAAACGTTTTACTGTTTCCCTCTTCATATTAAATTCATCTATCAGTCACACACTTAATTTTTGAACTGAGGGGACCAAGGCTTGCACTCTGACAAGATTTGCATCTGTGATTTTGGTGTGCGCTATTTTGAATATATCTCTATTCCTTGAAAGCCATGTTCAATACACAAACAACTGTTTTATTTGTAGTATGTTTACCGAAAGATGTTTATATAAGACTAACGTTTCACTTGAGATTTTACCAATCTTCGCAAAAATAAAACCAAAAAAAAAACAAAAAAAAACTTGATGTTATTCTGTTGCTCCATATACATTTCACAAATTTTCTGTCAACATTAGAAAATGTACACGTATAATTTTCTATACTACTCGGCAACGAATGATTCAACTTCTCTTTCAAGAAAGCAGAGGTTCGCACACGACGGGGTTTGTTTAGGAATAAATGATTCCGGACATTGCATTTCGTACCTTTGATAGAATTTTGTCTATAATGACGTAAATAAGATATTAACAATATTTCCTAATAATGAAACAATTATAAAAATATATCGTGATAAAAGTTATGTGACATTTGTTCTTACCAGAAATCTTAGCAACTATGTCGAGGATTTAAATAAATGACATTAGGGATTCTCTATGGAACATGCTATCCTCGCGACTACTGCGCCTTGTGACTATTATTGAATAAAACTCACAAATTGTTTAACGAATCAATATTCAGATAATTTAAACAATTACTTATTTTAGAGCATCATTTTCGTTACACTTATTGGCATGTAACGTAGACACTAGTCAGTGCATTATTTACAGAAATACACCGTAAATAACCAACAGTGCCTTTTATAGTCATCTGTCATATCATTTCCAATTGGTCTTTCATTTACATATGTAGCAAAGTAATGAGACTAAAATCGGGATGAGTGCTGCATAATTGTAATTATTTCCATGTATAAAACGCTCTTCAATTTAGCCGATAAAAGTGAAACAAATTATAAAGTAGTCCAGTGTACATTTAGAGGGAACATTAAGTGAAATTAAAAAAAGAATATATATATATATATATATATATATATATATATATATATATATATATATATAATTTAAATTGTGTGTATTTAGGCAGCATATTTTCATTGATACGCGGTTCATTAAATATTATTGACAAGTGTTGTCTATTTATTTTATGCAAAATTTTTTCGTAACATCTGATAAGTTTAATAACATTATCGTTGAACTATAATTGACTATATTTTTAATTCTACTGCCCTTCAAAATATTCAAATTTTAGTTTCCTCTAATTATAATGAATTAGAGGAAACCAAAATTTGAATATTTAAGTTTAATTTTGACATTTTAATTCAAATCTGAATCTAAAATCAGCCAGTTAAGTTCCATACGTGATACACGCTTAGTCGATCATGTATCATTCGATACATGATTGACGGGGCAGATTTTATCCGTAGTCGGTTGTCATTTCTTTCTGTGGTAGACTGGTTGCCAACCAAGAGTAAAGGACTCAGTCTGTCCTGCTATTCAACCTATAGATGGGGGGGGGAAGAGTTGGATTCACGCCTTTTGCCAAGGTTATTTGTGCGTAAGTAAATCTAATAAACTCGACTGAAATTCGAACTCGACTCTCCAAGTTATCATCCAGAGCCGATAATCATTACACCAAGACATATATATCTTAGGATCAATCATTGCATTCAGATTTGATCAAAGATCGTTGCCGACTCAGTTGAAATAAAAATAAAGAGTTGCTTTTGTTTTATTATTTCGATATGTATATTCGCAAAATTCACTTCAACTTAAAATTTTAAGCTTGAAATCAAGGAAACTGAGAAAAGAATACACATCGTACGTTTAAGAATGAGAAAGAAATGCCGCTGCTGTTTCTTTGGATAAAACCTCTTGCATTACAAAATAATCAGCCCGTGTCTCAATATTTGAATCTTTAAAGACAGACGCATAAGTTACAGAAGTAGAATTCAACAGAATCTGTTCGAATTGTCATCACGCAAAGCTCTTAATTCAAAGACTCCATGAGAAATAAATCATAAAAAAGTATTTCGATCTCAAAGATCTTTGTCTTACCTGGACATCAAGCTTCTTATCGTGCCAATCGTTGCCTGCTACTCCTTCTTTTGAATCCGTTAACCGAGATTAAACTGAAATAGATAAGAGTCTTGGTTAAGAAGAGCTTTATCACGTTGTCCGTCTTATACACGAGGCTGGAGGAACAGAGAAAACAGAAAAGAGATTTGAAGTCATAAATAAATAAAAATATTAAAGATTAAAAATCTAATCAACTAAAATCTCGAGACGCTGTCTTCCAATTAACTGACGTGTGACGTAAAGATTTTCATCAGATTTATAAATTGAGTTTTCTGTCTGCTAATGTGTTTGTGATTCTATTAATGTCTGTCATTTCCTTGAAGGAAAATTGAACATTATTGGTCAGCACCATGAAATCTATTGACTGAATAACCACTTTTGAAGAAGATGATCCGACAGGTGAATATAATTTGAAGTCAGTTTAAAGAAACGTTTAAACAATTTTTTTTTCATTTCACACCAAGCAAATCAATAAAGCAAAAGGGATGCAAGGGGTTACTGAATGCCAGAGAATATGAGAAAAATATACAATTAAGGATAAGGGGCAATAAAAGAAGAAGGATTTAAAAAAAGGCAGAAGATAAAGATTCATATTGCATTTTGATTTTTGAAGATTAACGGTAATAAAGCCACTAGGACGCAAGAGGTCACTGAGTTTTAGAGAATATGAGAAAAAAGTACAATTAAGGGTAGGGGGAAATGAAAGAACAAGAATTAAAAAGACGGAAGATAAAGATTGATATTGCATTTAAATTTTTGAAAATAAAAGGCAATAAAGCCACTATGATGCAAAGGGCTACTGAATGTTATATAATATGAGAAAATATACAATTTTGGATAAGGGGCAATAAAAGAAGAAGAATTAAAAAGACAGAAGATTACGATTGACATTGTATTTAATTTTAAAAATCAAAGTTGATTGGGAATCAAGAAGCCAGAGAAGAGTTCCACAGGCTAGAAGTGTAAAGAAGAAACTGTTAGAATAGAAGTTACGGTTACATCTAACCATTTCAACTGTAAAATGATGCGACCCCGCCTCCAATCTAGTACTGCGGTGATATTATAAACCTGTTGTTGTATACCAAGGATCGATAATGGGTTTGTCTCCAATCACATAAATACAATAATAAATACAGTATGTTAGTATGCAGCTGGAGATTCTTCTCCCGTTGTGCTGGTCAAACTCTCTGCCTCTAGGCAGAGAGGATCCTCAAATGAGGCTATGTCGAAGGGCAAAGTCTCGTCTCAGGAAACAGCTACCCGAACCCGTTTTATACGGGGTCTACGGGAAATTTTTGGCCGAGACTAAGGGCTCGGAAACGCACATTAAATTCGGACTTGTGCCATATCTGACCGCGTCAGACGGTTGGTAGATATACTGGAGTTGGAGAATCATTGTGCAATTCACTTAAATAAATTGAATAATCTTACGTACCGATGGTGAATCTTATATGTGCTGTTCATGTCCTAAGTATTATCGTTCATTACCAACCTTCTTGTGATTAATGTATCTCAGTAACCTTCCCTAAGTTACAACAAAAGAACAGGTGGACTCACTGGGTGTTGAACCAATACAAATTGTGCCTGAGCAGGCGTCTGCTACCGGGATAAGCTAGCCATTTACCTTGCCAGAATCCGTAATATTAATACTTACTCGAATGACATTATTATGGAGTGGTTGAACTGCTCACCAACAAACCGATCCTGGAGTAAACATAAGTTATCGATCATAATTTCCATTCTTATACGTGTTTACCTGCCAAAGGTGCGTGATATGATGACAAAAAAGAGGTATAATCTTACAGGTAATATTATAATTACCCACTCGCCTGAGAGGCACTCCGATGAGGATGTCCTCACGTATCTTGTTGTAACTGTTGATATGACAGATATCAACAAACTACTTAATATTCGACCAAAGTGCTCACCCTATATTCCAGCTCATTTCCAACGAGATATGTCAATAAAATGTGGAGTTCTATTAGTACACAATCTCTGTTATGATTATTATATGGTTTGATATCCTCCCCGATACTTAGATGTTCCCATCGGCTGAAGATGATCATAACTCAGCTCCTTCCCGCATCTTTGAAGCGCAAAGAGTTGTTCCAAGCTTTGGTGCCACCAGCGCACTTCTAAAAATGGCAGGTATCAGCAAGACGTCTTGCCTAGCAGAAAGATTTCTGGAAATAGTCCCATCGGCATCAAACACAAAAGGGACAACTTGACCTGCTCTTTGGTATATTTCTCCCATTTGCTCTGCATTTTCGCCTGCTCTATCCTCACGATGATCTCATACCAAGGTACTACAACGTCAATCATCAGGAGCAATTATTATTATTATTATTATTATTATTATTATTAGTTGATTCTTAGATATTTCGACTGGCTGGGGATGATCATATTTCAGCTCCTTCCCGCATCTTTGAGGCACAACACTTCTATCAACGCATGAGTTGTTTCAAGCAGTGTTGACATCTGCTCACTTGTAACGTCTTGCCTAGCAGAAAGATTCTTGGGAAAAAGTCCAGGGCACCAGACATAGAAGAGACAACTCGACTTGCTGTTTGGTATATTTCTCTCATTTGCCCTGCCACTTCATACCCTCGGTTTTCTCACCTGCTCCCACTTTAAGATGTTCTTATCTCAAAGAATTGCAATGTTTATCAGGGACTATTCATGGTTGCGCATGTGAATTATTATTATTATTATTATTATTATTATTATTATTATTATTATTATTATTATTCTTTTTTATCTCCATTTGTTTTATAATCGCATGTCAGCTCGTAACAAATAACCTCGGGTAAGTGAAGGATATGATTTTTTCGTCATTTCCACTTAATTAAACAGCTGCTTACAAAGAAAAATAAAAAAAAAACTTAGATTTTATGAATAATCCATAGTAGTCTCCTCTTGTTTTGTTACTCTCCTCTTTGAGAAGGCTATTTCTGATTACTGGGACTATAAAAGGACACTATACCCGAACCTTTTATTCTCAGTTGAATAAAGCTTTCTTAAAACCGACATATGCGTACTTTTGTCATTACAATGGATAAAACAAACGCAGGATTTGCCAGTGCTTCCTAAAACTATTGGAGGCGGGGAATTTTCTGGAGAGATTTTGCACCAGGGATTTAGTTAATTTGTTCTTGAGTCATTATTATTATTATTATTATTATTATTATTATTATGATTATTATTATTACAACAAGTACTGTGAAAGTATCGTAACAAAATACTGACCTTATACGTCGATCGATTATGCTCAAATAGGCAACAAAACTCTCCCAATCATTAATCAGTTGAATACTTCAGAAGAGATGTAAATAAAAAGCAATTATCAGTAATATTAAATATGTGCTTTGGTTTCGTACAATTCGAGTGGTCGCTTACTTTTTGTAATATTTATTCTCGTCTTTTCTCTTGTCAGAAAAATTTCACAGACAAGTGTAGGCTTAATTCACTTTTGTATTTTCTTTCTTCATATTAAGTTTTACTGCTAGTTTACTTTTTATATATAACGTTTATACTATAGCTAACGGGATTTTTATAATGTTTGCCAATGTACTGAATACTGGTTTTATAAATTACGCGCTTAAAACACACTAAAATGGTTTTCCTGAATATACTCAGGAAGACTGCGCATGCGTCTAATATACTTGCATCATCAAAAACATTACATAGTAGATCCGAAAGTAATGCCTGTTTTTATTTCCTGGAACAGATACTTCTCCTAAAACAATATTATCACACATCATCACCGTCATTAGCAATAACCGCTACTAATAAAGACGGACATGTATGCCACATTTACAAAAAAATTATTTTATCTTCCGTCTCTGTGGCTACCACTGGAAAAATATTAACCATTATGTTCCTATCCCCTATGCGGTCTCCATAATCACTCAACGAACGTTGATACATGCCAATAAAAACGTTTTCCATTTAAAAGAAATCAATAACATACATCTGCTTCGTACCGACTTTCATGTCAGATTCACTTTTGCCATATTACCTCTCAGATGTTACCTCTACCAAGACAGAACAAATTATGTGCGATTGGTAAAAAGGCTGAGTGTCTACAGCCATAAATCTACTATTGGCAAAGTATGTCATAATAAAATAGCAGTCATGTCTCGAAGCGACTCTCTAGTCTTTTAAAATAATATTTTTCAGATGTTAAATTTGTTCATAAAGTTCTCAGCTGTCATGGTTTACATTTTTTTTTTTATTACACTTAGAATTATTGATAATCCTTGTTTTTTCTTTTCAGTTCTTCTTCATAAATCTAAAACTTGTCTTCTTTTCTCTATTTTGAATAGACAATCTGGTGTGTGTGTCCATCTTTCTATACATTTCTGAGACTGGAATTCTCAAAGAAAACACAAACATCGCTTTCAAAACAAAAAATCGTAAACTTACGCGTTTCTATGTATTTAAAATCAAACATAATTTAGAAAAGACTTCTCCTATTTTAATAGAATGACTGATTTGGGAGTCCCAGCAGAAAATGAATCACTCTAGAAATTTTACATAGGAAACTTAATTTTTTTAAGAAATCCTGTAGGATTAAAAGATTGTGAAAGCAGTTAATGATCTTTTTTCTTCTGTATTATCGTTTTCTGCGACATATTCTGGTTGGGGATTATCTTTTTACATCGTAAATTTGAAGAAGTATCAGATATATTTGATTTGGAAACTTTACAAATTTACATGGAAAGAGTCGGTCTATGTATAAAGAAAAGATAGCAGGTTTGCTATGTGATATACATCCATTTATATAGCGGTGAATGCTTGAGGAGATCTCCACGGAAATGGAGAAAACTGGAGGCAACAAAAATGTGGCCCTTCTGAAGAATACTGAAAATTGCATAGTAACCAAGAAGGAATTCTTAAAGAAAATAGCAACAGAAAAAAAAACAAAAAAACAACTCACATTCGAGAAAATACAGCTGTATTTTTTTAGACTTTCATTGAGAAAGGAGATATTGGAAGTGTAACCCTCACGTATATCGGGGAAGAGAGATAACGGGAAGGCAATGAGACACTTAACTAACGAGGGCGGAAGCATTAGCAAGGGAAGAAAACAGTGAAGAGCCAGAGAGTGTAGGAAAATTTGTGGAGAGCCATGATTGTCTATGTTCAGAAGGGACGCATCACACAGCAGAAGAAGAGGAAGATGATGATGAAGATGAAGATGTTGGTGAAGAATATGTTGATAATGAAGAAGAAGAAAAAAAGATGATGTTGAAGAAGATGTTGATAATGAAGAAGAAGAAAAAGATGATGCAAAAAATGTTGAAGAAGAAGAAAATGATGATGAAGAAGATGTTGATAATGTAGTAGAGGAAAAAGATGATGATGAAGATGTTGATAATGTTAAATAAGAAGAAAGAGATGATGATGAAGAAGATGTTGATAATGAAGAAGGAAAAGATGATGATGAAGATGATGTTGCTAATGAAGAAGAAGAAGAAAAAGATGATGATGAAGAAGATGTTGATAATGAAGAAAAAAGATGATGATGATGTTGATAATGAAGAAGAAAAGATAATGATGAAAAAGATGATGAAGGAGAATAAGAAGATGAAGATGACGAATAAGATGATGATAATGATAAAGAAGATTATGATGATGAAAGAAGAAGAAGAAGAAGAAGAAGAAGAAGAAGAAGAAGAAGAAGAATGATAAAATATCAGTTGAATGGTGTCCATTGATTATAATTAATTTGTCTGAAGATTTTCTATATAATTTTCAATATAGTTTTTCCTCATCAGTCAAGATACGAATGTCTGACAAAAATCAATGTCGGTTCTTTTTTTAATAACCAATTTAATAATGGGAGAATATAATGCATACTAAAAACCCTTCAGAAGTCTCTGAATTCCAATTATAGGTTTCTGCCTAGTCTCACCATTCTCAAAGGTGCATGCGATGGTCAGTTACAATTTAATCTTAATTTATCTTTAATTACTACATTTGGATTGGTAAAAAAAAGCAAAGCATGCCAAAATGAATAAAAACACCTCAGGATTCTAGTCAGTCGTGGCACGAATGTCGATGAAAGATAGGTCCTTCGTGTTCTTCAATAAGAATATTTAATAGTAAAAGACAATATATACTGCATATCAAAATCAATACAAAGTCTAATTCTTTTTCAAACGAGGCACAACGGTCGGAAAAACATCTCATTTAATCACTGATTTAATTGTTGAATAGAAATCATACGAAAATATATGTACATTTTTCAAGATTCAAAATTTAGCTCTGAGCATAGTCTCACTGTTCTTATTCCACCTTTGAATTAGGACATCAGTAACTGACTCGAAGCTTCGCGTTTGTTTTTCTTAGACATATGCATGTTGCATTTTTATCATCAGAATGACTATGCTGCTTTGTAGGGACCTACCTACATTGTGCAATTTTCGAATATGTTGACCGATAACTACAGTCTGCAGCTTCATTCTATCAGTATTCTTGAAAAGAGCTTTGTGCTAAACTTTGCATAAACCAAGAATCTACACTGAACTACTGGTACGAGAATAATTTATTAGAAGGCTTTCACAGACCTTCGCTGTCAACTGCAATTATATTGCCAGTCTGTCTGGTTTTATCCGCATTCACAACAGCAGCTTACCTGCCACTAGTGAGCCTCTCACTAAGGCCACTTTTATCTTTCTCCCCCAGATTGCTATTAACTATTACTGTGCTTTCATTATATGCAGCGTAGTGAGGATGATTAAAGTAAAGTTTGTATTAAGTGAATATTTTTAATACACACCAATATATATCAGTAATAATAATAATAATATCGGTGAGTTATATTCCTTAGATGATTACATAAAACCTTCTTTGGCGTAAAGTTATTAAAAAGGAATTTACTTATGATTAACAACAAAATAATAAACACGTTAGAGGCTGCGGTACCTTCAGATAAGCAGCCGATGAAAGAGTTACAAAAACCTGACAGGCCTTGTAAGAAAAATCTGGAAAGTAGCAGCTGACGTTATCCCTTTTATGGCTAGCAAAATCGGGACTATTTCCAGAAGTCCTTCTTCTTCTCAAGATGCCATTGATATAGGTGAGATTGTTGGTGGTGCGCAGGTGGCAAAGCTTTTCGAAATATATCATATGCTGAGGAAAGTAATGTGTCTCTAAGCCGGGGGTTAGGAGATGGTATATGACTTCATGTTGTGTAAGAATTGAAGTTTTCAGCGACAGTAGGAACTGCATAACCATAGACCAGAGAAAGTTCTTGATGTTTCAGAAACATGAAAAATTTTATGTATTTTTTTCATGCAAACAGATACGAAACTGGAGCAAAAAAAAACAAAAAACAAAAACGGACAAATTGCTGAAAGATAAAATAGGAAAGCAGAGGTTATTCACTGATCCATCGTGTCCTTTTGCTATAAGAATAGAGCAAAAGACAGACCGGAAAATAAATCAACAATCACCCATTGAAGTTTGACCTGACAAAGCTTTGGAAGTTCAAGAAGGTCACAATCATACAATTGCCATTAATGCAATTTTTACGCTGACTGACAGAATAGAGACATGGATAAAGAAAATTAACATTGATTGTCCAGTGAAAATCTTACATAAAAGATGACTGTCAAACACAGGCAAGATTAATCCGAAAAGTGAAGAACACTTGAAATCAGAGGAAAGTCGCATGCGGCTAAAGGCTGTTGGTTGTGGCACCTTACGTATTCATTAACTGATATTACGATCTTAATTTGAGAATATACTGAAATAATAAAATTGATCGATCTAGTTAGGTTAGGTCAGTTAATTTTACGATGTATCAATCTCTGATAAACGAAGTAATGTAGAATATACATATTATAATCCACGCATCTCAATGATAAAATTGACAAATAGACATAGGCCTGGTTTAATCTGTGGCCAGAAAGTTAGACAGAGGTCAGCTTTAATCAGTGGCCAGAAAGATAGACAGAGGTCTGGTTTAATCTATGTCCAGAAAATTAGACAGAGGTTTGGCTTAATCTGTGTCCAGAAAGGTAGACAGAAGTCTGGTTTATATTAGAGACAAAAAGGTAGACACAAGTTCAGGTTTTACGGGATTCTAATTGTAAATATCGGTTGTATTAATGTCTCATTTTTACGGAAGGTGATCCTCTTTTGGTGGTCTAAATACTGCGGGATATCCAATTAGCATATTCTAAATTCTGTAGACAGTACAGAACCATTGTAGTTAAATAGCTTCTAATTTCCATTTAATTATTTCACGTCAAACAATCTCATAAAGCCTCAAAGACGCAAACGAGATTGAAGGAAACTGGAAAACCATTAAGGACAGATGCCTAAAAAAAACAGGATTCAAAGAGACACTAAATAACCATTTATATTCCAATTAAATTTCTGGTGATCGTAGTTGATAGGTAAGCAGAAAGCCGGAAGAGAGTTTCACAAGTGAGACAAACTAGAATTGAAACTATTAGCATCGAACTTACAGTTGCATCTTGGAATTTCAAAAGTAAAATGATAAAATCTAGTTGCAGTCCTGCAGACCTAAACTCTAGAGATTCTGATCCTTAACGATTGTCTTAAGTCTCTTAAATTTCACATGAATATCTCAGTACAATAAAAAACCTTTTTGAATTTTAACCCGAGAATGAATGTCAAGAAACTCGGTTTGCACATTATATCGTTAGTATAATAAATTCAATTTCCACGCTGCGATACAAACATATGGCCTTGTGTCAGACTGGGGTAAATTTAGTAATTAACAAGAAAGAATGTAAAATTTAGATAAATCTTGTAATTAAACAAAAAAAAATATCTAAAATTTACACTAAGCAATAAATAACTGAATGCAGGAAAGTTTCCACACTTTTTTTGGAGATTTGGTAAACTTTGCACACAAAAAATATAAATTGTCTTTTGTGAAGCTGTCTTCAAGATATTGATAAAGTTAATTTTACAACTGACAAAAATTTGCTAACATTTTATGGAAGTACAATAAAATAGTATAGATGTTCTCAGCCTTAAGTTATAAAAGAAACATTATTGATGGCATTTTTATTATTAGGCCTTTTTCAACTGTCTTCTGTGAACAGCGTTAAAGTTGTTTTTTTTTTAAATCTTAAAGAAACGTATAACTTGTTTTCGTGTTTTTTCTTGGTCTGATAGCAACGCATTAATGTCGGTTGCCCAAAAGGTAATTTCGAAGAAATAATCGACAACGCTTTTATTTTCCACTTTAAATTTATACAATAAAATATATACATTTCTCTTTTCTCTTCTGAATATCTTTCACGAAACTTTATAACGCCATCCTGAATAATTTTGATCTGTCTTAAGAAGTAATTCGAGGGCCTTTTTGATCGAAATCAATTGTAATCCAGAATGCAGAATATTTGATGAACATGGATGTTAAATAAAACATCCTCATTTAAACAACCTTTGGTCGTAATTCCAAAGAAACATGGCGGCTACTGTAAACCTAATTGGTTATTAGACGCTCTGTTTTAGCGAAACCACGATATTTTCACTTCTTCCAGTTGATTAAGTGTCACATTTACTTATTTATATCAATCGGTTGTAGTGCGTTGCCATCTCTGTCTTATTATGTATTATCGGCAATTCTCCCTTACAACAGAATAAACGACGGACAATTTTGGTTTAGATTTCTTTTCCCGCACTTTATTTAATTTCCTAACAATTCTAGGTATTTACCACGATCTCCCCACCGAGAGTGAATGTAAAACAAGATCAGATTTACTGTGGTGAACCCGAGCGCGTACCTCCGGGCCCAAGACAAAATATATCCAACCCTCGCAACCGTCGGTTGCGTTGAGCTCAGTAGCGACTAAGGATCCCCCTTTTCAAGTGCAATGGGGTGATGCAGCCTCGGGCGATTTTTATTCTAGACCAGGCACCTCGCAGTATTTATTTTATTCAGCTACGGCAAATGAGACGCACGCTGCCTAAAGACAGAGACGCAACTGAAAGATGATAAACCCTAACCTCCATGAGTCAGGTAAGTAATTTCCTAAGATCTGTAGTAGCATTATTTCTTGAAAGAAGCGAGAGCAAAAGGGAAATAGTTCGAACGGATGTCAACAGGTTGTCTCATTACCCATAGCCACGTGCTCGACTCTCCCGATAAAGAATCTGAGTCATCTTCACTCTTTCATTCAAGCAACTATACTTAATGTCAACGCGTGTGTTTTGGTCTTATTATTAAGGTTTAAACAAAGACAATTAGGTACGGTTAGGGTTCATGCCACACCCATATAATTCCAGGTCGTTTCAGGTCTGACCACTACGCTTGGTGATTGTCATTTTCTTCTAGTCTATGCATTCTGTAACAATTGGTAATTTTTTCTGTAATTGACAGCATGAAAATTTATTGGCTGAAGATTGGATAAATTGGTAAATTCCGATTGACATCTATAACGATGCGTTTCATGTTTTTAATAAATTCCCATATTGTGTTGTTTCATTACTTTAAAAAAATATTTAAATAAGGTAAGTGAATATTTCACTTAACTTCTATGCAAGCCAAACATCCTCGTGGCCACCCTCGTTGAAATGAATTAGCTAAAAGAAAACTTATTGACATCTAATGAAAACAGAATATACTAGACATCCCATAAAACAAACGCTGATTTCACTTTAGTTGCATTAAAATAAAGTGAATTGGAGAAGTATGAAGTATGGAAAACCGTTGGTATAAACCAATGTCTTCTGTTACCAATTATAGACATTTAAGAATATTTGTAGAGATGACATAATTGATTTTGTTTAGGTTGGGTTTACATCAAACATCAAACAGTTGAAAACAACCTAAACAAAATCAATTATGGCATCTCTACAAATATTCTTAAATGTCTATAATTGGTAACAGAAGCCATTGGTTTATACCAACGGCTTTCCATACTTCATACTTCTCCAATTCACTCTCGTGTGGTCATGTGTGACGTTATAGATGCGGTGCGATTTTCGCTTCTAGCGTCTTATATGCACGTGTTTATCGTTGCTTAGAAATCATCTATGTAAACAATGACAGACTATCATCACTGTCTTGTCCGTATATTGCTTAATATGTTGTAATTGACATCTTTGATAATGGCTTAAGTAAGCTGAAAGCTTAGATTGTATTAAAAAAATATGGATCAATATTGTGAATTTCTTTCTTCGTTCAACGAAAATGTTATTAAACTTATCAGACGTTACGAAAAAAATTGACATAAAATAAATAGACAACAGTTGTCTATATTATTTAATGAAACGTGTATATATATATATATATATATATATATATATATATATATATATATATATATATATCCGATGCGATGAGAACGATATATATATATATATACAGTGCGTTCTGCTTGATTATGTAAAGTTAATTTTTACCTAAAAATGTCCAAGTTATATATTCTGAAGAATAGGAGCTGAATTGTTGTTGATACCAGCAATACATTTTTGAAAAAAAAAAAATCTCCGGCAAAACATTTTTCTAAAGAAAATTACTAATGCTCCCAAGAAAATAACATTTCGGAATTAAATGATCCATAAGGAGTTGATATGCTGCTAAAAAAACAAATTATTCACGCCATAAGAGAGACACTCAATGTAGAGCGTTACTGAATGTGGTGGTTGAAAGTAGATAACGGATGAGTTAGTGAATTTTTCGGATTACTGTCGCTCTTTGGAGGAGGTATAATTCTAGGAATTCTCAGGATTCTTTTGAAGCTCTTCTTCATTATAATAAGGCACTGTCTATCCAAGAAATTGGTGTATATTTTAATCCTGGTTCCTTTGACTGTCATGATCGGAATCTTTCTTAAGGAATCTTTCTTAAGGAATTTGCCAACTTCTGACTATCAATTATTTCTTAGGATGCCAAAGTCCTTCATCGATATATATAGATGTATATATGAATAAAAAGAAAGAACAGTAAGAGATATAATCTGGTGTTCTTATAGATATTTTTATTTTTACAAAATAGTGCTCAATGTAAATTTACAGAGCATTAATATTATAAATTAATTGATTTCAAATATGGTTTTTCCGCTACACAGTTTTAACCATGTTTCAAAAATGGAAGGTCCGAATTTAATTTTGTAATTAATGAGAATGAAATGGAACTAATGTCTTTAATTTAATTACAAAATTAAATTCGGACCTTCCATTTTTGAAACATGGTTAGGACTGTGTAGCAGAAAAAACATATTTTAAATCAATTAATTTATAATATATATATATATATATATATATATATATATATATATATATATATATATATATGTGTGTGTGTGTGTGTGTGTCTATGTGAGTGTGTGTGTGTGTGTGTGTGTATGTGTCTTTCTGTTTCTATGTCCTTGCGCGGCGCTCACTTCTAGTCACCCCCTCAAGAATGATATGAATACAAATTCCTTCCCAGTTAGTGATCAATAGTAGGGGAGACTGGAATCACTTGACTTTGTTTAAGAGAAGGAGAAAAAAACATTTGGGAGGGGAATTAGTAAGATATTTCCATAAAAAAAACTCACCTGCGACGGAAACTGCGGCAGTAACACCTAACGTAGTGAGGCTGTGGCCCTATAACCCACAAATAAGATCCTAAGTTTAAGATGCCTATAAGTGGGTAGGTTTATATATTCTGTTTACTTTTAAATATTATATTATTGGAATTTTAGATTCATTAGTATCCTTTAGCGACTAAATCGATTTAGGCAGTAAGATTTTCTGGTGGGTACAAGGCATCGGATAGATTCCTGTCCTGCAGGATTACGTACTCTTTGTACTTTATCAAAATATATGCATGAATTAAACCACAATACATAGGATGAAGCCTTTCTGCTTAAAGTATTATTGTTATATATATATATATATATATATATATATATATATATATATATATATATATATATATATATAAGTTATAAAAAAATAAAAAAAACTTAAATTTTTTTTTGTTTTTATATAAAAACTTTTTTTAAACTTCAATTCCAAAAATGCAATTTATGTACTTAAATGCACAAAATGTAAGAAGTCATATATAGGCATCAGCCAACAACTGAACAACAGGGTCTTCCTACACAAAAGCAATATAAAATTGCTAGACAACAGAAAAATTTTTGTATCACAACACATCTTCAAATGTAATCAGGGTAAATTTAACATCATGGCAATATATTAAACAGACAATTATTCGTACCTACAAATACAAGGAAAAAAGACTTTATAAACAAATTTAAACCCGAACTAAACAGATCATAACCCCACACGCAAAAGCACACAACATGCACACAAGGTGACCAAATACAGTGATCAAATCACTCACATACATGTACGCACGTTCACATGCGGGTATCTGTGAGGCACGAAAAAATACACACACACACACACACACACACACACACACACATATATATATATATATATATATATATATATATATATACACGCATGTTGACAAAAGCAGGGAAACTACTCACGAGCACGCACACAAACCCCACAAAACTTAGTAAGTACGTGTGTATGTATGTACGCATATATGTGTGTGTATGTGTATACTGGTTCCATATAGTGATTTTCCAAGCGTAACTTAGATGTGGCACAAGGCCGAAAGTAGGAAGCACCCAGTGAGGATCGAACTTACTACTCAGTCATAATTGTTCTAGCGAGATGGTTCCATGTAACTTGGGAAGTATGTGAGTGTATGTGTGTTTTTATGTATGTTTGTGTATTTACTGATTCCTCGTGGTGGGATGGTGTGTGTGTGTGCGTATGTGAATGTATGTGTGTATGTGTACAAATCAGTTTACTAATTCCTCGTAGTGAGACAGTGTATATGTATGGAGGGGGAATATACGCACGCATATATACACGCATGCTGACAGAAACACACGAAAATGGAAACAGATCTAAGAGCACATAGGGGTCAGTAAAACATTAAAAGATAAAATGCCGATAAGTAATTCATCATTTGTCTTGGACCAACCTTAATTGTTTCATGACCCTTCACGCAGAACTCTTCACTGCCAATTCAAGAAAGACATTCGGATTACTAACACAAAAACAGAGAATGTCTTATATCGAGAATATTTAACATTGAAAAACAAGGAAAAAATGAATTATTTTTAATAATATGTGGAAATCTCCGCCTTTTACCTGAAGACGGTCGCAAGACCAGAAACACATGTAGTAAAATTATGGAAAATAAATCATGATATTTTTTTCTAAAAAAATCCACATTACAACCAAAAACGTTTGCGGCACCTCTCTTCTCTTCTTTTTAATATACACACTTTTCTCTCGTTGGAACCACTATAACCTCTTTCTTTTTATATATACATATATATATATATATATATATATATATATATATATATATATATATATATATATATATATATATATGGGGTGTCACTTATTTTTAAAGTGCATGCTGAAATTGAATTGTCACCCCTAAATTTGTTCCATTCAATCTTATAAATGTACCTGTTTAATTTCAGTGCCCGCTCCTGAATCTTTTTGTTAGTCTGTCTTGCTTCTAGTAAGTATGTGAATGGCTTGTGATCAGACTTATTGGTAAACAGAGCTCCATTCTGGTAATTGCTCTAATTTCTGCAGAGTATACACGATTGCATATACCTCAATTTATAAGTAGTATCTAAATCTGCAGGGTAGTGAATAAAAAATGAATGCCAGTTAACAGACACGATGAAGAGTTCACCCGATTCAGACAGCGGCTACATGACAATGACCAGAGCGAGCCTTCAAAGAGGACACTGACCTGAAGAAGAATAGGCCCCGCCAGGTCTAACTGCCCAAGACACGCTAAGCATAAACGATTTGTGGAAGGAATTGGTCAGGTGCTCAGCCGCACAGTAACCCCACATCTACACTTAAAAATGTTGGGACTGATCGTTTAATAGAGATTCCATTTTTACGTTGTAAGCATAAACAAACACCAATTCCATCACCTTATATCTAAGGAGATCACGAAGGTGCCCGTATTCATTTCAGATAGAAAATAATATGGTACTTATTTATATTCTTGATAATGATATATTGCGACCGGGTATTGACAATAATCTAGTGACAAAACTTCCTGTAGCAAAAATGGAAGCGATCAATATCGGACGATAGATTACAACTGACATGAAAAATGGAAATTGGACAATCCCAGCCATTATGACACTGACTTCGACAAGGGCTTTAAACAAGGAATTATAACCCCTACTTTATAAATGAAATACCATTACTGAGAAGACACATGAATGTACAAAAATATTATCTAACTCAAAATTCTATTCGTCGCATACTCATATCATGGTAGAGGAGTTGCGACAACATGTTCTAATGATTACAAGAAATGAAGTCTCTATAAAATTATACTTAATTTCGCAGAAATAATAAAAAACATAACTCCTTCCTTGTGTAACTATCTATATTTCTGAGATGAGGAATTATGTCCACTATTTACATTATTCGCACTATCGTCCGAATCACCATATTTATTACAACGTTTCGGCCGTTGTACGCTCTGGCCTTCTTCAGGTGGTTGGAATGTCGAATTGAACCCTTTAATGGATGTCACTTATCAGTTATCTCCTGTTAATTCCCCTCTCCAAGTTCTCCGCCGCCTTAACCGGATATTGAACTCACACTTTTTGGGTCTTGTCACTGGCTCTAACTAACGTCCTTATCCACTGTCTCCTAGAGGACATTTCTGTATGAATTTATAGGTATTATATCTTCCTTGTGGTAGGGAATGCTGGACAACGTCCTCATAAATGTCCAACATTCACTACCACATGGGACGAGTGATATTACATAGGAGTTTAGCATTCTTTGTTTTTGTTTCTGAGAAAATTTTACAGACTTGACACAAGTAAATTTGATTTTACAGATGGATACTTAGGACACTAAGAACAGAATGTGAGAAACGAAGAAGTTTTTAAAAATAATTATTATTTTATTCCTTGATCGATAATGTTCATTTTCTCATCGATATTGATTTGATTTCTTTAACGCTTTTGGAACAAACACCAAAATTATCAGACCATTATTGTTCGATCGTGGAATAAACCAAAATAGGAAATTGATTTATCCTTAAAATTTAATAGTATTTCACAAACATTTTCTTAAGATGACTCACTTTCTTGTATTACGGTAAAAACACAAACAACCCCACCCAGAAGTGGCAAATAAGATAATTATATTATATTTTTTACATTAATTTTATCTAGGATTGAACTCACTTCTTCTATGAGACCAAATGAACTTTACCGACGCTAAACACAATATCAAGCTAAAAACAACACCTCAGCTATCGAATTTACCCAAGAAACTCAATAACAGACAAAGATTCTGTCTTATAAACAACCAAATCTGATAGTTTTTAGCATTTAATTAGATGAGAGCGAGACAAATTGGGTAATTAGATTGTAAATGAGATTCACCCCTCTCATTTTACTGGCTTCACAGAATAATTTGCCGCCATATTATTCTCATATAACTTTCTTTTTATTATTTAATCCGTGATATCAAAATTAGGATTTATTAAAAATTCTTTCACTCTTTTTTACCTGAATGTCTCCGATTTGGAATAATCATCATTTACATAATTTTACATAATTTATATTCGGACTATAGTCCCCATTTGTGATGTTGTTATCACAATGTTTCGGCAGTTTGTTCTCCGGTATTCGTCAGGTGTATATTGATTTGGTTAACCTCCAGGGAATTCTGAACTGAAACCTTTATTTAATCTACGGAAGTAGACTTTTCTCTCACCCTAGATATGAGCAATGAAACAAGAACAGTTATATCTCGTAGATTACACAAAGAGTATAGTTCATATTTCCCTGTAGGTTTTCCAGTTTTATATATTCCAGTTTATACCAGCCACCATATTCAGTCCTCATGGTACGGCCTCTTTCCGTCAAACGTTTGAGGCTTGAAAAATAAGTCTTTAGCGAAAACGTTACCCACGAGATAAAGCCATGAGACGATTGTAGCAGTAGGCATTTTTTATTCACTTGTAAACTTACGTTGTGGACGAGCGAGGCAGAGGTGAGGCAAGATGAGGTCAGGGGAACAGTCTAATGGTAGCGTCTTTC
This sequence comes from Acanthosepion lycidas, assembly GCA_963932145.1. Lineage (NCBI taxonomy): Eukaryota > Metazoa > Mollusca > Cephalopoda > Sepiida > Sepiidae > Acanthosepion > Acanthosepion lycidas. Next base: position 127,986,643 of record OZ010581.1, read on the forward strand.
CATTTAGCATCGCGGTGAGCGGTCACTTGTCCTTCTCTGTGCATTTCATAAATGCGTTCATAAATGGTACATGTTTTATAATAATTTCAAATCAAGCAAGGTAATAAAGCCACGAAGACGCAAGGAGGGGGGTTTCAGAAAAAAATTATTAAGAAAACATTAAAAGAACAAGATAACGATTGACATTATATTTACATTTTTGAAGATCAAACTAGATTGCGAAATTAAAAATTTGCAAGAGAGTTCCACCAGTGTGAAGTTCGAGAGAAGAAACTGTTAGCATAGAACTTACAGCTACATCTAGCGAATTCAGCAGTAAAATGAAGAGAGTTTGCCGCCAATCAAGTAGTACATTTAAATTCATAAAGACTTGGTTTCTAAGAGCAAAATAATATTTATTTTGAAAAATACAAAAATGTGGCACAAGGCCAAAATTGGAGATGGCAAAAACTGGTCTTCAATCTATCTTGTCTTAAAATTTGCTTACTGACCCAAATATACCACAGTATTCATTGCACCAAAACGACACGTTATTACTTACCATTCTTACTACAGCCACCATAATACCTCATAGTCTCTATGTAGTTCTAACTAGTTCGCATATGCACAATTTTTCGAGGGGGTGGGCAATAAATTTCCAAAGAGGAAAGATCATCAAAACAATTACCATGAAGTATTTATAGAAAAGGTGTTGGGAAAGTGATTGAAGTCGAGATATCAGCTCATTATAAAACTATGGATTTTTCTTTGAATTTTAATTTCGAAATCATTCCGTAATATTGACAATATCGTGTGTTTTTCGATACATCAGCAGTGTAAGAAATTCGTCTTAGCGTTGATATAATGAATGAATTTTCTCGAAGACATCCGGATTCTTGATGTAATAACAGGAGCACAAGATTTTCAGATGATTTTCCGTGTCTTTCTTTGCACTACGAAAAGAAAATCACTCTAATGTAGGAGGCGTGCCATATTTCTTAAGTGTCAAGGACAAAAGAGCGTGACTACTTCATTGGATAGTGTTGATTGGAAAGAAACAATATATACAAAAAGAATTGAAGCCAGAAACGCCTGCCAAGTTATCAGGCCCACGAATGACGAACAAAGGACCTTATCCGGATACGTGGAGAAAAAAGAAAAAAAAACAAACTTTGGCACGATATTCTGTCATCAAGAAGCGCGTTTCCTTGCAAGAAAGGTGATGGGGAAGCTGACGCCCTAAGAACAATTCCTTACAGATCAGAAAGTCTATGAAATCCAAGAGTTTGACTAATTAATCCATCATCAGTTGTATTAATTCCTTAGGTCATTTGACAAATTCTTCTTCTTCTTCTACAATTTCTTCTTATTATCATTCTTCTTCTTCGTCACGTGTCACTTCCTGATGTTGGTTCCCATGTTTCTCAACAATTGCCTGTCCTTTGTAGCTGTTAATAAATGTTGCCTCTTTCGCCATCTTTCTCAAACCCTTTTTCCGTTATCCATTCGCTCAAGCTCGTTAGGTAGGCCGTGTGATTTTTTTCTTTTTTACCTTCAATTTGTCCTGCGAGTATCAAAGTTTCCAAGCCCCCTTTTCTTATTTTGTACCTAAGAAAGATTTTCATAGTCTCTTCCCAATAATAAGAATACGTTTCTTTTTTATTGGCATTGTTTCTAGAACGGCATCGTTGGACACATGGTATTCTCAGCATCCTTCTGTAGAACCAAGTTTCTGTTGCTTTGTTCTTCATCTGTGTATTCCCTGGCATATAGGAGGAGTTATACAATATTCTTTTCTTTGATTCTAACGATATTCAGTATCAACAATGAAGTTTTCGCGATTACATGTGTGACAAAAACATTTGCCCAAAACGAAAAGATAGTTGAAAGAATATGGCTAATACAGTGTCTTCAACATTACTTACGTAGGTCCCGCTGATATATATATATACACACATACACACACACACACACACATATATATATATACACACACATACACACACACACACATATATGTATATATATATATATATATATATATATATATATATATATATATATATAGATAGATAGATAGATAGATAGATAGATAGATCGAATCAAGTGAATACGTCGAGGGATAAAAAATATAATATTAAATCTTATGACAACCATGGATGAGTGGAACAGATTTAGTTTTGACGTAAACTTTACTCCCTTAACTGATGTACGTACAATTTCACCATTTTAATGCAAAACAGAAAATCAAATAATCGTATACATTATATTTCTAATTCCAAAAATACTTCCAATTTTCCTTTTCTTGCCAGCGAAGTTTAACATATGTTTATCATTTTAAAAATGAAAGGCGTATTTTTGAAGAATTAAGTGTTTTCTTTCATATAATTGCATTCCTTACACATATTTTTGGCAAATATATTAAAACTTATTTTGCAGAGCGAATCTTACTTTCAGGGAAAAAAAAGTGAATTTAATAAGTTACCTTTCCAGTTTTCTGCTGTAACACTACAAGGTCTTTCTTATTTTTTCAAACGAATTTAGTTTTTCCAACATTTAGCTACTGTGAAGTCTTTTTTTTTTCCAGCTATAATACGAATTTCATTTGCATAATTCACAAGTTCTGTCCTAATTTTCTCAGCGATTTTTATTCCACATAATGGAGGCATAAAAAAAACAAAACACCATAAGTGACTTATTTGGGATGTCAAAACCTAGCTGGTATTTAAGATGTTGCAGATAGATCCAAAGAAGAATTTGCAATATTGTTGGTCCTAATCAAGCTTCCCGGATTCAGTCACATTGCCACGGCCATAATGTGGCTTTCATGTGTCTTTTCTATAAACTATGCAACTTTCTTCCAGCTTCTTGCTTTCCAGCCATCATTGATCTTGCAAAAATTTAAATACAATAGCAATCGTTACCTTCTGTCTTTTTTATTCTTCTCAAACGTAAATGATTAAAAATGAGAGTGTATCAAAGATAATTATACCATAAACATGGCTGACGTGAAAAACCAACGGATCGGATGATTGTGCAAATAAAGAATCAGTAAAATTCTGCCGTTGTGAGTGATCAGAAAACGAATGCCTTTCACACATTGGAAATGATGCGGATACAGAAGCTGCTCTTGAAGTACCTTCCATGCGGTACAATGAGACGTATGACATCCTGGGGCCACTTGACGTGTGTTAATATCTGGATCGTCTCCAACAGCCAGTTAAATGTGTTTTTATGGTACGTGCGTGCGGATCTCGGTCTTCCTCAATCAATTGTTTGTGGTGCCACGGATGCTGTCTCCGCATCGGGGCGATAAACATCGGCAAAGGGCGGATGACTCGGCTGCTTTCGGTCTGGAAGCACAATCTGACACAGACGTATAGCCTCGCGTCCATTACCATGCGTGCGGCTATATATAAAAATCATATCTGCCTTCTCACCATATAAATATCCTGCCATTGCTAAATGTAACACTTTTTAGGTAACTCATTACTACACACGTTAAGAGTTGAATACAGAATAGTCACAAAATTCCACGAATGGAAAATGTAACATAGTCTACAAACTACACAGTGCATTCTGCAGTAAACTTTCTTTAAACTTAAACACGAAGAATATGCACACATATGTTTATATGGACTTATTTTAATGTAAGGAACCCACCCGGAAGTTCGTAAAAGTATTTTGATACACCTTCTGTACACACATACAGAGACAAATATATATATATATATATATATATATATGTGTGTGTGTGTGTGTGTATCCAAATGTAAAAAAGAGCTCAGTTCAAGAAGTAGAGCAATAAATATTTATTATAAACTGATACATGTTCCATTGTAACATTTATAATATATATATATATATATATAAGAGTATGAATATTATATTATATTTAGAATATCATGAAGGCATTGGATTACACTGTAGCATGGATATTATTATGTTATATTTATAGTGATATTATTTTAATATGAAGATATAACATTAATTATATTAATCTATACTATTATATGAATTGCATACTTACACTGTTTCTGAATATTATTACAATACTTTAATAGACATTTATATTTCATATTATTATAACTTGAGTCTAGGAGTAATTAAATGAATATTATATTATCATAATATGATGATTTTATGAATAATTATCGGAAGATAAATTTATTATTATTACATGATTTTTATTGGAATATTATTTTATTATATAGTTATGGCTTTATTATAAAATTAACATAGTTTCTGGGTTTATCTAAAAATTACAGTTACAGTATAATTAGAAGATGTATTTTTCAAAATCATTAGTTACCAAGTGCAAACTATGTTCTTAAAATGATTCTAAGTAGAAAGGAAACATCACTCTCTCTTTCGCATTTGTACTTTTTATCAAACATGTCATACATCGTAACAAAATATCAGAAATGTATTTTATATTTGTCTTTCATTTGAAGAATTCCATAGAATCTTTTAAAAGAAATGTAGATTACTAAATTTGAAAGGAGAAAAAAGAATTATATCTTAAGTTTTGGCAGGAGAGTTAATTTCTTTTTCTACCAAGAATGACGGGGCAAAGATGAACACAAGAATAAAGTTTGTTTCCTAGAGCAGACGCCTTCTTAACAATATTGTCTACTTAGCCCGACTAATGTGTCAAAAATGAAACATTTAAGAATATTAAATGTCAACTGAATAAAAAGACGGCTGTCATATTGAAAGAATCGGTTTTTATTGTGACAATGTGACCATCTTTCTAAATATATTTTCCGTACAGACGTTCGTCCACAGTGCAACTAAAAGCACCAGTTTTTTCTCTTACTTATACTGATTTTATTAATTTAAACTCATTAACATTTGCAAATTGAGAACATTTTTATATTTAATTAAATGTGTTATTATTAATTTATCATCATTTTTTGTAGATTATAAATCTAGTAAAAACTAGCAGCATGGCACGGCGTTGGCCATGCTTGATTCAAAAATCGTACGACTGATACAGCAATCGAATCACTTGACTTAAAATATTTTTGCCCTTCCTTGCCTTTAAAGGATTGCCCTTTGCCGTGCTGATGTTGCTACAGGCCTTACTTCTTGCCTATCTCACACCATGATTTTTTTCTAACCTCTATACTAAACATTAAATCTGTTACGAAAAAAGAACTAAACAAAATGAACACAAAACGATCAGCTTTAAAAAAAGGCCTCGTAACTGGAAAAACCGAATGAAAAAAGAATGTTAACAACAAATACTTTTTCACATCCAACCCAGTTCTGCGGAATCAGAATCAACGTTGAATTTAAGCAAGCGAATGAGCCAATTGGAGTAAAGTGCTATGCAGACTTAAATTTTTCCCATTTGTGACGAATGCAGCTATCGATTATATTTTGCATGATAGCATACTAGTTAACATTCGTGTCAGTGAGCTGTTGGCTCTCACGCTGGCCAATAGAGTCTTTCTGCCTATTCGTAGCAGCCAGCTATAGGCTCTCACTCTGGCCAGTAGAAAATGGCCGCAAACTATGTGAAAACTGCCATAGAAGCATGAAAAAATCGATTATTTCTACTATTGATGGAAGTTGGGAAATGCAAATTCGGTCTTGGCTTTCCCGCTAACTTGGAGCATGTGCATGTAAATTTTGGTGCAAATCCGTCGAAAATTGCGGCCGTGCATTTGTTACACACATGCGCACATCCTGCCTTTTATAGATAGAGATGAAAAAATAGCAATGGTTCTGTTTCAGAAAACAGACAAGAAAAGGCAAAAAAATTAATACTTGGAAATTTCCGATGCATTTTTAAACAGAAGATAATTTGTTAAGTGATAAATAAGAACGAAAAAAAAAAAAAAAAAAACTAGAAGGAAAGCTGTTTCACCAGGCAGAATTTAATATTTTAACAGTCTCAAAATGAATTTTATTTGTCAAACTTAAGAAACAATTTCAGCTACAACACGTCTAGCATCGTCGTGATATTATAATCCATATATTTCAATGCTTATTGATTTGATAGAAAAAATTACGAGATTGTTAAAAGTGTGATATTATTATTATTAATATTTCCTTTTTTGAAAGACGAAAGGTTGGTCAGAAAGTACTGACTTACCGAGGAAGCGGAAAGACAACAAAACAATTTTATGCAGCAACACCAACACTTATTCTTAAAAATAATGTCCATCAAACTCGACGATCTTCTGTCAGCGATCAGCCAGTATCCGAATATGTCGCAGATAATAGTCCGCTGGCTTTGAATCAAAGAACTTTAAACAAGCTTCCTTCACTTCTTCAAAACTGTTGAATCACTGGTCGCGGAGGAAGTGAGTCATTGAGCGGAAGAGGATATAGTCACTCAGACCTGCATCGACACTCAATGGTGGATGTGGAAGAATCTCAACAGCGTCTATCTGTTTTCCTTAGTCTACCTGGCAGTGTGTGGCGTTGTATTGTTTTGCTGAAACAAAGCCCGACCTCGATAGACCAAGCAGGACACTCCTTTTGTTTGTTGTGCACACTGTTTAGCTGCTGGCAATACAGATTAGCGTTGATGATGCGACCGTGTCAAACAAGCTCGAAATTCAATGCTCCTTCAAACAGACAGAGATCATGGCCTTGTTGTCAAATCGATTCCGTTTTGGAACGGATGTCGGTTGATCACCTCGCGGAACCCATTTCCTCTCCAGATCGTGATTAACCAAATACACTCACTTCTCATCTAATGTGACACTCCCCGACCCCGGGAATCGGTCGGCCATTGGGTTATTGAGAAGTTGATTGTAAATCCTTAGCCTACGGGCAGCTTGTGTTTCGTTGAGGTCATGTGGATTCTGCTTCCTAAGTGAGTCATGACTTTGTGGCCAGCCGAAGTTGATTGCAGCAATATTTATAGATATGAATGCTGTATGAACGTACATCCACCCGTTCTGAATCTAAAGTCAAAAGTATTTTTTTCATTCCAAGTACAAGATTCAGGAGCCACTCAAGATAGGGATTTTTATCGAATGAGGTGCGTGATATGAACATAGGAGAAGAAAGTATGAAATAAATATGAGGATAAGAAGGACAGATATCGCCAGACATTGCACCTAAAGAGACTGAGTTCTTAGTGTACAGGAAAGCATCCGCGCAGGAGTCTTTTCTCCGTAGTAACAGTTAAATGCAAGAAACTCCTTGAGTTGAACAAGCTTCTTACCGATGGAATATGTAGGGTAATAGGGTAATTGAATCTTTTATTGAGGTAGCAATGAGGGTCTTGACGTAAGTGACTTAATAAGTGCCACAGAAAATGTTCATTCTGTACAAGACCCAAGAGCCACTCAAGGTATATGGTCATATAGTAAGAGGCACGGTTAATGGGGATAAATGAGGAAGATAACGGTTAGCCTTATGTCTTCCGGTGGTTTAAAAGGCTAAAGTGGCCGTTGAAATATCGTAAGCGAGAATGGAGAAAATTCAAAGAGTCAGTCGATGGTGATTCCGAAAAACTCTTGACGAGGTAAGCAGGGATAAATAATGTGAGGGTCAAAAAGACAAATGTATGACAAGAATTAAGGAAGACGTAATTTGTCATACATGTACAATATCGTTAAATATTTAAAACTAATATGTCGGCAGTCCGTCATAGTTTCAAAACTGGACTGTCTCTTTCCATAGATGCATGAAATCAAGCGTGCGGTTCACTTCATAAGTAATTTATCACGTGTAGAAGAAACCTCACCAGAATGCAGAAAGCAATGGACGGCTGTTTCGTCCTATTTTTGGGAGTCATCAGCAGCGCGCATCCACTAGCGAGAATTGAAATCCGGATCGTTACAATACGACGCAACCCACTGTACCAACGTGCCTCGGTGACGTTAATCCCCCTTTATTTGTTTCTTTCCACACACACACACACACACACAAACACACAGATGTGTGTGTGTGTGTAACACAATTTACACACACACACACACACACACACATATATATATATATATATTTGTTTATATTACTTTATATATATATATATATATATATATATATATATATATATATAAAGTGTGTTCCAATAACTTTCACCGATTTTAAATGTGCATTAATTGAAAATCGGTTCAAGTTATAGGAACACCCTTTACACACACACACACACATATATATATAAATATATATATATCGCCTGACGATTGCGTCTAGCATGAAACAGCCTGTCACCTCTAAGTGTTGACTTCAATGTTCACTTTTATATTTACACACTCTCTATCTCTGATATTGAGGGTTTGTCCCATAAATATAGCACATACCCTAAGACTATATTTCGTCATATATATATATATATATATATATATATATATATATATATATATATATATATAAAGGGTGTTCCAATAACTTGGACCGATTTTAAACTTAATATTCCAGCTGTCTCTTCTTAATGCTAGTTAGGTATCCTTTTTTATTTTCATTTTCTCTAAAACTTCGTCGTTGCTCACCTGTTCATACCATTTTTTGTTGTATTTCCTAAACCCTGTTCGGTCATCCATTAAGGAAATATAAGTAGGTAATGCGCTGTTTTCCTCTTGCTTCTTCTGTGAATATCAAAATTTATAAGCCCTCTTCCTCTTATTATGGGTCCTAGAAATTTCAAATGGCTCGTACTGATGTTAACTATAAGCGTTCTTTTAGTTTCCATTGTGTCTAATACTTCATTCGATACGCACATGTTTTGGCTCTTGGTATTCTCAGCATCCTTCTGTAGAACCAACTTTCTGTTCCTTCAAGTCTCTTCTTCATCTGTGATGAGATTGTCCAGCATTCACTGCCATATAAGAGGACTGGTAGTGCAGTACTCTTTCCGTTGTTTATAACAAAATTGTCCTGGTTCTTAATAGAATCTTTAGCTTTTGGAAGAAATCTTTTGCTATCGCAATGAGCCTTCAGATTTCAATGTCGCACTTTCCATCCAGTTATTCAAATTGTTTGATTTTCGTATCTCCAATTTGTAATTTGCATGTTGAGTTGTCCCTTTTGTTAACAACCATGCACTCTGTCTTCTCGCAACTGACATTTAGTCCTTTCTTCGCGCTTTCCTTCATTACCTTCTGTAGGAATTCCTATCGTTTTCTATCAGTATTAGCTTTTAACACTGTACCATCTACATATCTTATGTTATCAATACTGTGGCCTCCAATAATGACTCTTCAGAATCGCCTCAATAAATAGGTTGAATAGGTCAGGCGAGAAAACACATCCTTGTCTTATACCTCTTTCTATTTTTGTATATTTACTAACTATTTACCTGTATGTATCCGGTTTGCTGCCAGTATAAGGCCTGGATAATTTTAATATGCTTTTTGAAAGCGAGAGAAAATCAGCATCTCTTCTGAAATTGACACTTGACATTGGAAATTCCGAACAGTGAGAAATAATTAATCCCCTAGTTTCAACGTCAAATCTCTATACACTTATCTGCATGTTAACAAATGCTTGAATTGCTTGACAAAATACTTTTCTATCACATCTAGAATTAACTCTTCCCTACTAAAAAGCAAAACATTAAAAAATGTTAACTTATTCAAAACCAAAGTATTAGGTTGGTGCAAAAATAATGACGTAATAATGTCGTTTTTTGACGTTAAAAATACGTCAAAAAACGACATTATTACGTCATTATTTTTGCACCAAACTAATAATTTCATTTCCGACAATGATTTTAAAAAAAATCGGATTACCGATTGAATCGTCTTCCATCGGTTTTTTAGCTTGTCTTTTCTTAGAATTACTAGAAACTAGAAATATATATTCCCGCTTAACAATATTATCTAATCTTGTAAATAAACTAAAATATGGAACACACCATCGAATTTATTTGTAAAATAGAAACAAACAATTCATAACCTTTTTTCAATATCACATTAAACTGTATTGATAATCCTCTAAAACTAACTGTTTATCGAAAATGCAGCAATAAAAATGACGAGGCTCGGGTTGTGGCTTTAGATATTTTGGTATGCTGGCCTTGTCCACAAGCTCAAATTTTAGGGTGTGTCTGGCTGGAGATTTGTTTTAATGTAAGAATTCTGCGACAAATCGTCCTAATGAAAGCCATGTTGAACGGCTATGCTTCTAGAGCTTTTCCCATAAAAGCCGGAGACTCACCGTCTTCTATCCTTGGTTTTAAGTTGTTACTTATTTTGATCAAAGACATTCCCGATGTCATCAGTTCTCATCTAGGTATTTATGCTGAGAAAACAATTATTTACTCCTCACTTAATAGTATGTCCGATAGATCCGACTAAATAAAACTGGCAGCTGCTCTCGAAAATGGCCTCCAATCAGTGGACAAGTAATGACTTCTAAATTTTAACACCTCTTAAGCAAGTACGCATTAATTATCATAGAGAACCATTTTGTGACCTTATTGAGTATGGCTGATGCTAATCTCCATAAGAGTAATTGATTGCATCTTCTTGGTCTCACGCTTTCTAATGACATGTGATTAGGGATCTGGAACAGGTTCATTCATATTTATTGATGGTGCCATCATGATGGTAACTGTAGAATGGATTAAAAAGTCTACAGAAATATTTTGCCTGCCAATTTACAGAGAAATATATCCAAACTAATCGGGAGCGATGTTTATTATGCAACAGGACAATGACCCAGCATCGGGAGGGACATTGAGAATTTATTTTTTTTAATTTTATATATTTTGGGGTATATAATCTAATATTTAATATAATCGTATATCTAATATTAGGTTGGTGCAAAAATAATGACATAATAACGTCGTTTTTTGAAGTATTTTTCAACGTCAAAAAACAACATTATTAGGTCATTATTTTTGCACCAGCCTAATATATATATATATATATATATATATATATATATATATATATATATATATATATATATAGTCCGATGACTTACCTAAGCACTAAACATTTTGTACGAAAACTTTTTCACTACAATTTACAGAGAAATATATTCAATTATTCGGGATTGATCTTTATCATGCAGAAGAACAATGACCCAAAACATTCTGCTAACACAACAAAGGACTTTATCAGGATAAAAAAAGGGACAGTTTTAGACTGTACAAGTCAATCACCAGACCATGACCCAATCGAGCATGCCTTTCATCTCCTGAAGAGAAGACTGAAGGAAGGTCACCTTCCCCTCGAAACAAGCAAGAACTGAAAAAGGCTGCAAAAGTATTACAAATGAAAAATGTAACAGCTTGGTGATGTCAACTGGTGGCACTTGATGCACTTATTGCAAGTATGGCTTATGCAACCAAATATTTATATTATATACTTTATATTATCTGTTATTTTATTTTTACTTATATGAAAATAGGGTGATCTGATACAAAAGATGGTATGTCTTAAATTGTTTAACACATCTAAATCTAAATACCAGGAAATAAAAGTTGAAATTCTGAACGCTTGTCTCATATCTATCTTTTGATCTTGAACCCAAATGTCTTCAAAGGACAACAAAAACATAGAAAATGACCTTGCCTTTCCAACATTTTGGAGGCGACTGTATATATATATATATATATATATATATATATATATATATATATATATATTATATTTTTATCATACAGACAAAACCATTTTACTCACTACAAAAATGCAACTTGGTTTCAATGCATTTCAAGTGCACTTCGACGGATGAGAATCGAAAATGTTTATGAAGAATCCTGCTTGTAGGCAAGTCGTATGTGAAAGATCACTTACTTTTTCCACTGACGTTTATAAATAAATAATTATCGCTCTGCTAGCAGTATCGAGCCCTCTTTTGGATTAATGCTCTGGACGTTGGAATGTATATATTACTTTCGTTCTCATCGCATATATATATATATATATATATATATATATATATATATATATATATATATATATATAGTGCGTTCTGCTTTATTATGCAAACCAATGTTTTCACCAAAATGTCAATAAATTCTCTTTTTTCAGACTTTGTGCTTCTTTCACATTAAATTATACTTTCAGACAAGAGAATATGATCAATGAAAAAAAGTTCTATAGTAACATGGTTCTTTTTCTCGAAGTATGTAAAAAGGCACAGTTTCAAGTGTTCGGTCTGATTAAGCAATCACCATATAAATCTTTAATATGGGTAAGAAAAAAGGGTCTTACTGAAAACGACCATGCTGAAATTACTCGAATGCTTGGAAGTGGTCTGTCAACGCTAGAAATTTCAAAAAAGTTACATAGAGACCACCGTACAATCAAAGCATTCGTCTTAGGCAGTAAATCATGCAGAAAGACCCCTAAACGATCGCATTTGCGAAAGTTAACTGCCAGAGATCTTCATAAAATTAAATATGAAGTCTCGAAGAAACCGCAGGAAACTAGTAAAAAAATATTTGAAAGCGCTGGAGTGCCCAAAGTTGGTAAAACTACCCGTTGTGAGGTCCTCAAGACCTTGCCAAAGTGGAGAGTCCCATCAAGAGGCCCTCATTGAGCAATGCAAACAAGATGAAAAGAGTTGAATGGGCACACAGTTACATAAAGATCAATTTTAGCAATGTGATTTTCACCGACGAGTGCCGTTCTACCCTTGATGGTCCTGATGAGTGGTCATCTGGATGGGTGTTAAATGGTCAACCGGCAGGAGTACGCATTCGTCGACAACAGGGTGGCGGAGGAGTGATGTTTTGGGCTGGGATCCGCGGAAATGAACTAATAGGCCCACAGAAAGTAGCCAAAGGGCTTAAGCTAAATTCAAATGCATATTGTAGGCTTTTCGAAGCTGCCTTTCTGCCCTGGCTTGATGAACAACCAATTCAGAAAAGAAGATCGTTGATATTTCAGCAGGATAATGCTCCAGCACATAGATCAACAAGCACCACCAATTGGCTATCAGACCATGGGTTCAAAGGGCAAAATGTAATGGTAAGGCCTCCACACAGCCCCGATTTAAATCTAATAGAAAATTTGTGGTCTATAGTCAAGAGGCGGATTAATGCTGAAAACAAGAAATTCACTAGCTTAGAAGTCCTGTAGAAAGCAATTGTAAGTGCTTGCCGATCAATCAAACCTTCTGAAATTGAAACATTGACGTCAGCAGAGGACAGACGCCTCATAACGGTTTTGAAGAATGGAGGATGTCATGTTTCTTCGTAGCGGATTAACAAACTTGTTTTGTTTTGTTTAACATGCTATACATATGTATTATATAGTGTAGGACTTAGAACACACGATGTATTGTCATATGCACCACAATTCAATTAAAAATTTTTAGTATAAAATGTGTTTTTCTTGTTTTATTTTTCATTTGCATAATGAAAGTGAACACTAAATTAGGGCTTACGTTCATAAATCATTAAAAAGAAGCAAGTTTTGTATATTTCGACAACTTAAATGATTTACAAAATAATAAAATAGTATCAACAACAATTCAGCTCCTATTCTTCAGAATATATAACTTGGACATTTTTAGGTAAAAATTAACTTTGCATAATCAAGCAGAACGCACTGTATATATATATATATCGTTCTCATCGCATAAGGATATATATATATATATATATATATATATATATATATATATATATATAAGGATATATATATATATATATATATATATATATATATATATATATATATAAGGATATATATATATATATATATATATATATATATATATAAGGATATATATATATATATATATATATATATATATATATATATATATATATATATTCATACACGTTTCATTAAATAATATAGACAAGTGTTGTCTATTTATTTTATGTAAATTCTTTTCGTAACTTCTGATAAGTTTAATAACATTATCGTTGAAAGAAGAAAGAAATTCCCAGTAGTGATCCATAATTTTTTAACACAATCTAAGCTTTCGGCTTACTTAAGCCATTATCAAAGATGTCAATTACAACATATTAAACAATATACCGACACGACAGTGATGATAGTCTGTCAATGTTTACATAGAAGTTTTCTAAGCAACGATAAACACGCGCATATAAGACGCTAGAAGCGAAAATCGCACCGCATCTCATGACGTCACACATGACCACACGAGAGTGAATTGTAGAAGTATGAATCGAAAGCCGTTGGTATAAACCAATGTCTTCTGTTACCAATTATAGACATTTAAGAATATTTGTAGAGATGCCATAATTGATTTTGTTTCGGTTGGGTTTCACCTGTTTGATGTATAATGCTTCAAGGATTTTTAGATTTTGTCTATTGTTTTCATGTCGAAGTATAATTGTGTTTTCGACAAGTATTTTACGGAATTGTGTGCGGGCAGGCATGTTGTTTTAAATGCCTAAAAATGTTAGAGTTTTCATTCAGATGTAGTGTCAAGCGTCGTGAAAGCGAGTTTGTGGTGTGACCAACATAAATATTATTTAACTCGTTGGAGATACACTCTCCCAAAGGACACTTGAATTTATAAACTATGTTGGTTTTTTGCAAATCGCTAACCGGAGGAGAAGAATTATTGCGAAGAATTAAGTTGTATATACTAGATTTAGTGTAGTATATGATTAATTTAATTTTTTTGCTAGGATCTGTAGTTGATATATTAGAATATACTAAATTTTTTTAGTATATTTTCATCTTGTTTATAATTAGTATGCATTTGATTACGATATAGGAGATTAATATGTTTGAGATCAATAGAAGCAGTATTATGTACAATTTGCTTAGTATTGAGATTTCTAAGAAAGCATCTTATTTGTTCATCAACTATATAGTTTGGAAAGCTATTATTAATAAGTGTCTGTTTTATATTCTTTAGTTCACTGTAAAAACTCTGTTTTGTGGATGAATTAGTTTCTGCACGATGTATTAGATTCTTTATAATTGCTATTTTGTAGTAATATGGGCATTCGCTCTTGTCGTTAAGTGTACATGAATTTATGCTTGTAGGTCTTTTGTATGGCGAAATAGTAAATTTGTTATTATTTGTGTTTATCAATATGTCAAGGAAGGGGATTTTATTATTAGTATTGAGTTCATATGTGAATTTATGGACATAATTATTTTGGAAACGTTTTTGAAGTATATATATATATATATATATATATATATCGTTCTCATCGCATCTGATAAATATATATATATATATATATATATATATGAGTGTGTGTGTATGCATGAGTGCGTGTATGTTTATTTGTGTGTATTGTTGCAAGCAATATTATTGGAGGCCTAGGTTTTAGATTACTTAATTTTTTTGAGTAATCATTCTGAATTTGATGACATTTATATACCCAGGCTGTGTAAAACTATTTATTTTAGATATCGTTAATAAATAAGTGATAATTAATATTATTATTTTATTTCCATAATTATCCAGACTTTAATAAAATGGTTTCCGTTGACATGCGTTCGGAACGATCACTTCTGAAAGACCATTTCTATAACCTTCGATAATTCTTTTTCATATCTCGATTCGCATTCCGACCAGGTTTAATGAATGATCATTCCAAAACGTTCAGAAGATCAATTTACAATCCATGTAACAAATGTTCAATTGGATTTATGTCAGGTTAATCTTAAAGCCATTCAATTATCCTAATCGCTTTACAAGTTTATGCCGGTTAGCAGAGGATAAACAATATTTCGAGAGAATCGATTAACATTTCGCGAATTCCTTTTGATTCAATCCTGTGACATTCAGCCTTTAAGTAATTTCATAATTTTCTTTTAAGCAAATCACCGCAAGCAAGGTGGGAGTGCCACTAGCACGAAAGGGGTTACAGAGAGTAAGAATAAAGAGGAGTGTTTGGGAAAAAGATAAAGAGAATGACAAGGATCAAGGTCAAGACATCAGAAGATGTCGATTGACATTACATTTGAATATTTGAAGATTATAGCTATTAGGGAAGTAAGTGATAGGAAGGGAGTCCCAATGATGGGAAGTGCGAGATAAGAAGCTGTTGGGGTA
The DNA here is from genome assembly GCA_963932145.1 of Acanthosepion lycidas. Lineage (NCBI taxonomy): Eukaryota > Metazoa > Mollusca > Cephalopoda > Sepiida > Sepiidae > Acanthosepion > Acanthosepion lycidas. Next base: position 128,002,543 of record OZ010581.1, read on the forward strand.
GAAGAGATGGCAATATTTAGCCGTTTCGACAGTGAAAGGGTGGGACCGAGATATCAACCTAGCAGCAGGCTGAAATTCATGCAGTTTGGGATTTCTGGATTTCGTAGAGGACGTCGAGATGAACAGAGGGAGCACCACACCATATATGGCAGAAGCATTTCGGGAAAGGACGAATGGCTGATTTGTAGACTTGAAGGATGGATCCAGGCGGCAAGTCTTCTGGCGCAACACAGGAAACCAACTTTCCTTGAGGTAGATGAAGCTATAGATTAAATGTAATTGTTCCACTTCAGGTCAGTGGACAAAGCGACGTTTTAGGATTTTATTTCTTTATAGCGTGTTAATTCTTTATTTTTCTATCACCAGACGAAACGCAGTTGAATAGATCTTAAATACTTAGTTTTTCTTTTGGCTGAACAATTAACTATAGCCTAGTAAACATTTGATTGATGAATAAAGAAATTTTTTGTGAATGCTAAACGAGCCTTTTCAATATTTACACTATTTACAATGTTCAGACAGTTGTCTTCGTCTTTGTCATATTGACGACATTTCGGCCGTTGTACACCCTGGCCTTCTTCCGATGATTGGAATTTCGAACCGAACTCTTTAAGGATCTAGCGCATATGCTAGCTCACAAAAATCTTTTAAACCGGCCAGGCATAGACATGAAAACAATAATGGGAGAGAGAGCTAGAGAAAAAAAACAAAAAAACAACAATAACAACAAATTTTAATTTGAGCTCTGGAAAAAATGTTTACTGAGAGATTAGGCTTATAAGTCCTTCAAATTCATACATTAATGCCTTCAAGGATACATGGATAAAAACTTTGGTGGAACTAATTTAGTGACTTGACCCAAAATGTTGTGAGTTCAATACCTGCTTACAGCAGTGGATAATAGAAACTTCGAGACTTAAGTTAATAAAAAAGGAAATAACTGAAACTGATTAATTTTGAAAGAGGAACGGCACGTGGAACTAGAACAATCAACTCCGGTGGACGAAATAAAGGTTTCGGCTCTAAATTCCAATCACCCGAAGAAGGCTGGAGTGTATAACGAACGAAACGGTGTGAATATGACATCAAAGATGACGTCAATAGTCCATTATCATAATATCAATCTAAGCCGCGATTTTTTTTTCCCAATTTCAACTTTCTTTGAATATTTACTACTTTCCCAAAGCAACATATACAACAAATATGTCGAAGAATCCAAAGGAAACAGTTAAACTCATCATTCTGCCTTTGAAGATGTATATCACAGACATCTATCTCATATTATAATCTAATCACACTGCAAACTATATTCTTTTTTTAAAAATATTTTTTCGAGGATGCTAATTGATGTAATCTATTGTCAAATACAAAAACATTTCAGTTAACCTGATGAATATTTATGATCGTCTTTTAATTTAAATATTTTGAGTAAGTAACAACGTTTTGCTTTTGTTTATAGATACTTGTTGCCAAATAAAATATTACATTTTCTTTGATAAAGTTTATCAGATAACGAAAACCGTCGGCTAAGTATAGTTTTATCTCTAGTCTTTTTTTAAAATAAATTTTGGCTCTTCTGCAGATACACTTCATATGAAAATATATATATATATATATATATATATATATATATATATATATATATATATATATATATATATATATATATATATATATATATATATATGAGCGATCCCTCGTCGACTTAGTCTCAATAGATCGCAGTGTGGTGGTTGCTCTACTAAGTACAACACCCCGAGCCTGAAGTCAAGTGGTCTCTATATGGGAGGCACGGTGGATTGAGGAATCGGAGAGCCGAGTTCGAATTCCAGTCGAATTCATTACATTCACTTACGTGCTAATACCCTTGGGGAAGGTTTGAATCCTCTTCTTCTCCCTCCAGCTATGGGTAAAATAGCAGGATAGACTGGGTTCTATAGCCTTGGATGGCAACTGGTCTAGGAGAAGGACAACTCTGAATTCAAAACCTGCGGAGGTTCGTTTGGGAACCTTGTGGCATTCGGTGCACCAGGTCCCTGTATTTGTCCCTCCAAAAAGTGTGGATGGCCCTGCACGAGGCCTTCACCACTATAATCAAATCTCATGTGCCGGTGTTGGTTTCCTGGAAACTGATCTGCTTGACCCTCATACGTCGAATATATATATATATATATATATATATGCTAATATGTTAATGCGTAAACATTCAGCTATATATAAAAATATGCAAGACCGTATCACCAGAATACTCTGATGCTGTCGGCTGCTGCTGAAAGTTATAAACAACCTATGTCATTGCCTTCATAGCCGCTCAAAGGAATAATGCAATCCGATTCAAAGATTGTCGAACCATGGGTGTTGCCGGACGACGGATGGCCGGATAAAAGATGTAAGTCCATATAACGATACACGTATCGGAGAGACACACTATTGTAGATAATTGAACTTTCGTTAAATACTAAACCAGATAATAAAACACCATTTTCTTTTCTTTTTCTTTTTCTTTTTTTTTTACAAATATTACCTAGTCAAGACATGTTTCTCTTTTAAGCAAATTTTTTCTTAATGGTGAGTCAAAAACAGAATAAAAATTTCTCCCAAAGTCGCCCGTAAAATAAGCTTTTCCGCTACACGTATTCAGCCGAACGAACTTAAAAAGGAAACGATAAAAACTAAATCGACTTTATAAGCAGACTATAATTAACCTTCACCAAACTTTCAAAAGACAACTCCCCAACTGACATAAGCTGAATAAAGAATCACTAATAAATAATACGAGATATACCATTAAATATATTGTTGTTAATTACCTTCAACGGGAAACTTGTAAAGACATTTATTTTATTTAGCAGAATCCACCTGTCATATCCAGACGTATCCCTCAAAAACAATATCTAGTAAGTGACGCTTTACCTTAGATCCCCAATGAGGAATGAAAACGTTTATAATATTCTTTGAGAATAGCGAGTTAAAGTTTGGTGCACAATAGGCGCCATGACCATCATACACCATATGTTCACACAATACAAGGCTCAAGAGCCGTTCTCGGTAGAGGGTTTACTGAGTGGTAACAGTAGGAGGTAAGGGGTGCAGTTTATAAAGATATGTAGGAAATATAACGGGCAATCCTAGACATGAACAGGTTAAGTGTGTAGTAGTCGGAAAGTATCGTCTCGGGAGTCTGTTGCACAAAGCAGCTGTTCTCGTGAAGAAGCTGTGTAATGAAATCTCAAGGGAATAGACATGGTTCATCTCAGTGTAGGTGGCATTACGGGTCTTAGCTGTGAATGTCAGAATTGGTAGAATTAAGAAATGTTGGTCTCCAGAACTTTTGCAGTGGCAATAGGGATAGAGAGTGAGAGGCTTTTATCTGTGGGAAAGTGTTTTTTAGGTGGAAAACATTTCATAATACACAAAAACTCAGAGACGCTTTTGAACTCTATCAAGACTGGAAAGACATGACAGCATTACATCATCTTCGGTTTGATCTAATTCTTGTATAGAGCATATCAGGAAAAGGCAATTAGAAAGAATCATTTGTCCAGTATCTTTAGCGACCGCTATACGAGTCCCACTTTAGATGTAAGATTAGGTAGAGTCCTAATTGGCATTCAAAGGCAAGAAGAGAAGGACACCTGCTAATCATGATAGTATCAAAAATGATTTTCAAAGCATAGGTTAGATGTGGCACAAGGCCGAAAGTGTGGATGATCCGGTGGGGATCGAAATAAATATTCAGTCATAATTGATCTAGTTAAACAAACTCGCTAACTGTGACAGACACTACGTCAAATTACCTTGTCTAGAGAATTCCATGTGCTTATTGAATCAGTGCAACTGTATATCTTAAAATAAAAGGAATATATATATATATATATATATATATATATATATATATATATATATATATATATATATATATATATATTAATATAAAGAAGAATGTATATGGTGATTTTCAAAGGAGAGCTTAGATGTGGTACAAGGTTGAATGTATGAGACAGCCAGTGACTATCCAGGAAGAATTTATATGTATGTCGTAAAAGGAAGAATCAAGAGAAAGTCAAGAATAAGGAGATATTAATTCGAAGAAAGAAACTTATTGCCTCATATTTATTATGTGAATTTTATTTTACCTATAAGTAAATTTCATCCTAGAATGTCTAGAAGTTCGAAAGTAATTTGTTCTGAAATGTTTATTTTATAATAAATGGCACTAGCCAATATACTGGTTAAGTTCTTAGAATACTATAAATAATTTCGGTATACTTCTGCAACAAAATCATTTCTTTAAAGAATGAGATTCTCAGAACTAATCAAAACTTTTATGAATGTCATCACATAATTTACGGCCGTTGTCTCTTTTCTTTGAGCTCCGTAGCTGTTAAAGGGAGATAATTCGATTTTCACCTATTTTTTCTATCATTCATTTTAACCTGATAATTATTTGAGATGTAAAACGAAATGGAAGAAGCGTTACTCGCCACATTTCTATTTCTTAAAATAAATATGGCTACAACAAACTAACGACCTGATAATGAGGTTGTAAAACAAGTTTATCAAACGTGGATGTCTAATACAGAATGTTTGTTAGCTATTTAGTCATTCTTATCTATGTATATGAAATGAGTTTGCCTCTTGCGAGGCGCCAAGCAATTATGGGCCGTTGCCAGATTTTAGTAAGACGAGAAAATATCTAAATGTATTATCCAGGGCGCTTACAGTAGAACCGCTGTTAGCAAGCGAGTTTTACAGATTAATGTTAGTGAAGTAAATTCGATTCTCATCGGATACTAAGCTATCGTATCCTTGTAGAAAATTTAATTGAATAGAAAGTATTTAAACACATCGTCCGCTCTCCAGAATACTAAGGCAACCAATTTATAAGAAAGACATCCTTGAATTAAGAAACGTAGATAAAGTAGTAGGAAACTACTTCAATCGTGGCAATATTTAGATATTAAAGAAAACGAAGACTGTGGAGAGGAATGATCAACTGTTCCTTGAAAGAACGTAACATTTATTGCAATGGCAGACAATTTAAGATAAACACATGCCTACAATATAAGCCGACACCCGTGCAAGTCTGAAGAATAAAGCGGCTGGAAGTTTGGATAAAATTAAGACAAAGATGGGAAGCAATAATAATAATAATAATAATAATAATAATAATAATAATAATAACAATAAAATTAATAATAACAACAACACTAATGTGTTAAGCTCGCAGTTCTTCTTACTCGAAAAGAGACTGTGGTAGTATTTTGGTCATCTTCATATTTGAAATAAGTAATTTCCCTAGGTCACGTGATAGCGGGCCAAGGGAGGTAATTCTGACGTCACAATGGTGCCAGTCACTTAAAGAAAGACGTACATCATCTAGTAGACCTGCCTTTTGACGTAAAATAAATTTATTATAAGGGGAGATAACCGAGAAAGATAAAAAACGGGAACTATTTCAAAATGTCACCGGTTAGAAACAAGTCGCTTAAAAAGAAAAGAAAAGCGACAGACTGGACACTGCCGGCTTATAGATGATTGGCTTGCTTATTAGATTGTTTTGCGTAGCATGTGAAGGAATTATTTAATCTTTTTATTTTATCCTTAGTGCATAAGCAGTAACCCGAGTAAGGCCACATTA
>OZ010581.1:128013183-128015683 GCA_963932145.1 Acanthosepion lycidas
GGATATTATTTATGTGTCTTCTTATTATACCTTCTAGATTTTCAGTGCAGCAATAACTCAATTTTAGTGTGTTCTTATTGAATATATTACTAAGCCTACTTTTGGTGGGAAAGTGTTTATCGATTAGAGCTATGAACTTCTGTCCTAGTTTAATACTAACCATTTGGTTGAACGGAGGTGTATACCAAATGATGTTTCTTTTCCTGTTTTTTTTCTTTTGGTTGTTGCAATTGTCCCTATATTTAATGTTAGCATTTTTATAACCACTACTTTTTAGGGCAGTGTTATAGAAGTCGTTATGTTGGTGGAATATTTCTTTGTTAGCGGAGTTACTGCTAATTGTATTTTCTATTGATGAGGGTATGTGTTTAATTGTGGATGGAGGGTGGTTTGACTTCGGGTGTATATATAAGGGGTTAGCATTTGGTTTTCTATAAGGTTGGTACGTGTTGCTCGGTAAGTCTAGGGTTACGTCGAGGAAGTTTACCTTTTTCAATTTAGAAGAGACTGTTATCTTTAAGTTAAGTTTTTTAAATTCACTAAACATAATTTTACGGATCTTTATGGAACTCCTCACCACCATGAGCCCGTCATCTCTATACAGTCCGATGTCCTGGATATCAATCTCGCGGTGTGCCGTTAGGTTGTACAATATTAAAAGACCAACCAAGTCAGAAGACTCTGCAGAGTCTAGTGATCCCATTGTGATGTCAAACAGATCGTTATTGTTTTTTATCCATTGCTCCCCATTATGAATGAGGACGGATTTTTTTGCGCGAGGATTATGTCGGTTTCTTCCTTTGTCACGTTAGAATATACAGCAGCAAAGTCCAGGGCAGTCGTAAAAAGATCCTTCGAAATTGATGGGTAGTAGTCCACGATATCGAACTGTAGTAAGGTGCAATTTGTTTTATCATCAATATTGTTGAACCAATTGATGACATCTTTAGTATTGATCCATAATTTTAATTTGAGTTGTTTTTTTATTTGGTAAGTAATTTTTTCCAGGATCCTTTTGCTGATCTTTCCTATATCGGGTCGGGTAGGGTTAATTATCCTAGTGGTCGGGTTTTCCAGAAAGTCAGGCTTATGGTCCTTAAGGGTTACGTAACATTCCTTTTCTGCAAGTTTGCCTACTCTATCGCTAATTTTAAATTTATCAGTTATTTTTTTACTTGCTCTGTTTATGCTGTCAACCATGTTTATGTTGTTGTTGCAAGCTTTTTTATAAGTCCTTTTTAAGTTTTTTTAATTAAGTTTTTTTAGTCATCAACAGCCAATTTGTAGAAGTTGCCGGTTTTGTCCGACTTCACTAATATTTTGTCACAATCATTAATGCTTTTAACTATTTGGTCTAGCTGTTTTTGGAAGTGGTTTTTCTTATTTAGAAAGGAGATGTTGTTGATAAGGTTGAGTAGGTCTTTTTCAAATTCGTATAGTTGTTTGTTGAATGGTGCGACTCTTTTACTTTTAAAGCCGTAAACTTCGCGTTCTTTATCGGTTGAGTTATTCCCACGAAAGTAGAAGTATGCCTTCCATCTCATCCTTCTGATTAATTCCTCTGTTTTTTGCAAAAGTTTAACGAAATAATTCCGTTTGTTTGTATGTGGAATGTTTTTCAGAGAAATCCCGAAATTAACTTTTTCCATATTTTTAAAGAAGTTGTTTTTAAAAATAAATAAAGGTTCAGAGTGCTCGACCTTAATTCGGGAGCCAATATGTGTGAAAATATTGTAGAAAATAGGAAAGAAACTGGTTTGGTAAATAATCCAAAGTTCGTTAGTATTTTTGTAATTATTTTTAAAAAATAGTGCTCGATACGAAAGTAGAGCATAAATATAATTATTTATTTAAAAATATGATTCCAACTCGCTACATAAGAGGTCTCATGTTTCAAAACAAGAGCCGAAAACTTCAAAATAATATTTGAATTAACTTGAGTTAAAGTAGGCTCTGTTCCATCTTCAAGTGAAATTTTTTGGGAATGACTTATTTCTGAAATTTACGAGTTTTAATAGTATGGTCAGAATTGAAATCAAAAATTTCCATGGTAACATCAAGGGCGGATTGTTTAGAATCGGCAGGGGTGGGGTGTTAATAATTTGTATCAGTATAGAGTTACTTTCATAGATGCCGGGTCACGGTAAGGTGGGGGTGGCTAAATTTACGACGGAGGAAGTTTTCGCATAGTCTGGCTTGAGCGTCTACGGAGATTTATTTATTTATTTTTATTTTATTCTTTTATTATATCTCTATATGAAAGGGATTTGTGTATATGAAAAGGCCGTAACGTTTGTTATTTGACGATTTCATAAAGGGTTATCAATTTTTGTAGGTTATTAAAACTATGTATACGGGCTATGTATTTTAAAATTTATATTTTTGTATGCGTGTTTTTAGGTAGTTATTCAGAGCGTAAGTTCGGTTGTGTCGGCAGAAAACCGTTAATTCTTGCCTGTTGTTTAATAGGTTTTTATTGTTTAGAAGCTTAATAATGTGT
>OZ010581.1:128020683-128100683 GCA_963932145.1 Acanthosepion lycidas
GCGTATAAAGACGTTCTCCCTCCCCATCAAATTAATTCAATTCTTTATAAATACGTTTGTAGTTGCGGAGCCGACTACATAGGGAGAACAACTCAGCGCTTAGACATGAGAATAAAACAACACGTTCCTACAAAAATTAGAAATCACACCTTGCCGTTGAATGGACTCGTCCCGAACACCTATGGTTCCAACATATGGGAACACCTATTAAAGAACAGTGATTGTGCAGCCAAATTTAGTGCTGACTGGTTCAATCTGAAGTCGGACGACCGGCTGATCGGCTGAACTCTAGCTTTCGGGCGGGGAGGAACCCGAACGAGTCTACACCGAAGGGCGGAGTCTCTTTCGGGGAGGTAAACCGACCCTGAACCCGTTTATACGGTTCAAAGAGCATATTTTTGGCTGAGCCCACGGGCTCGGAGATCCCACGTTAAACCGGCCTTGTGCCACATGATACCCTCGTGGGGGGGTGAATAAATACTAGTACCGACTGGTTCAGTCTGAAGTTGGACTACCCGGTGACCGGCTGATCCGTTGAACTCTCTGCCTTCGGGCGGGGAGGAACCCGAAAGAGTCTACGCCGAAGGGCTGAGTCTCTTTCGGGGAGGTAAACCGACCCTGAACCCGTTTATACGGTTCAAAGGGCATATTTTTCCCTCCCACAACTTCTTTTATTGTACATTTTTCTGTGTTAATTTTAAATTAAATCTCCCGTTGAAGCCTGAAGAGCGGGAGCGAAAACGGTTGCTTCGCCCGTTTTTAATATGTCTCGTAACATTAAGTTTTATACTTTTATTTCGATCATATATATATATATATATATATATATATAAACGCACATATTAATGTATATATAAAACACGTGTACTCATGTATATTTGCAAGTATGAGAATATATATCCTTATTTTTTACGAAATGAATTTTCATTATCTGGCGACGAGCTCGAAGAAATGTACAATGGATTCATGCTTTTCCTAGAACGTTAATAGTATATATATATATATATATATATATATATATATATATATATATATATATATATATATATATATATAATTCCAGTCGCGTTCATTACCTACGGGGTATCGTTTGGCGACTTTGCACCAGGTCGCTGTATTCGGCACTTCAATCACATCATATGTCCTAGGAACTGACCTGCTTGACCCTCATATGTCGAATACGACGGGAGAGTCCACCATATATATAGTGCAGCCGAAGTTAAAACATAATTATAGGGATAGATGCTATTATAGATAGATAGATAGATAGACAGACAGACAGATAGACAGATAGATAGATAGCTGTCAGCTGGTGAAAATATTAGGTTGGTGCAAAAATAATGTCGTTTTCTCACATATGTTACCATGTCAGAAAACGACATTATTTTTGCAACAACGTAATATTGTCGGTCCGTTAGAACTATTCGTGATTATTTTTTATTAACGGTGTAGGAAAGGCATGAATCCATTGTACATTTTTTGAGCTCATCGCCGGACAATGAAAACTCACAATGTCATAGTCGTCAAAGATAACGATATATAGTCTCATATATGTGTGCGTGTGTGTGTGTATGTGTGCGTGTACACATGTGCGTATGCATTGTTAACTTTCATGATTCTCTTCTTGCTTGTCGAGGCCATCTTCGGTGTTAAGATGCGTCTCTATGCAGACGAAACGGTTGAATGCTCAACGCATCAATTTTTATTGCAATAAGCAATTAAAATTCTATTTGCCATCTGACGTTTTATGAGGTGACAGTCTGTTTTAGTGCCACTTTTCCTGAATTATTGCCACCCAAGTAAACATTAGACACGTCAAGTCTTTCACTGAAACGCGTCATTTGGAAAGCATTTTGGATTTTCTTATTTACCCGTTTTTTTCCTGGTTTTTTCCTTTTTTTTTTATTTCACTCAATCGTCTTCACGAGTTCCTCTGATTTTTTCTTTTAGCTTTTATTTTTATTAATTCTACATTTTTTGTGTATACTCTCATTTTCCGGATACACACAAACAAATATATATATATATATATATATATATATATATATATATATATATATATATATATATATAGTAAACTTGCTTGACCATTGCCGTTACCAATCATTATGTGTTGTCTTTCTTCCGTTTTTCATTTTTCTTGTTCTTTTTTGTTCTATTTCTTTCTTTCTTTCTTTCTTTCTTTCTGTTTTATTTGTTTTCTTTCTATCATTTTCGTTTAGTTTTTTCTACCATTTTTTCTATATTGCCATCATTTTTCTTTAGTTTCATGTTTCTTTCTTTTTTCTTTCCATTCACTGTCTCTTTTTCTTTCATTTACTCTTTCATTTGTCTTTGTATTATTTTCTTTTCTTCCTTCCATACTTTTCCTTCTTTCTTCTTTCTTTTTTCTGTCTTTCCGTTTCAATATGTCTTTTTTCATTCCCTGTTTTCTTTCTTTTATTTCTTTCTAATTTTTTCGTTCCATTTTGTTTTTTACTTTCATGCACCCTTGTTTCTTTCTTTCTTTCTTTCTTTCTTTCTTTCTTTCTTTTGTTTGTTTCTTTCTTTTATTTACTAACATTACAAAATTCCTTGACTTTGTTCATCATTTTCTTTCTTTTTCACCTTGATTACTATTTATTTTTTGTTTCCATGAAAACTTTTTATTATTTAAAAGTTTCTTCTTGTTTTTTCTATAAAACATTGAAAATACTTCAAAGCATAACTTAATGGTTGGTTTAATCCCCAATGTCGATATTTTGAATATTATACTCACAAATTCAATTCGAATTTGCCATTGAATCAATTACTTACTGGCTTTAAAATAATCTTAACATCGTCTAGAACAAAGGACCAAAAGAGAAGATGAGACTCCTGGAGATTTTCTTCCGCTAATAATCTATGCAGTGAAGGTCTGTCTGCTACAGAAATCCACATTTGACCAACTGATTAATTGCCTGAGTCTGGAAACACACCACCAGCTCCAGCGGGAAAGGTTTAAATATCTGAGCGACGCAATTGGCTGAACTTCTAGTTTTTAAACACCACGTTAAAGATACATAGAAACATGGAATGTCACAAGATTCTAAAATCGGAAATTTGGCCAAGAGGAGCCGGTACAGTGCAGCAGGAGTAGTTAAGTTTGTAATATATCTGATTGTATTAGATGACTTAGAGATTGGCAAGGTTACCGAAGTGATAAACGAAATAAACAACAATGGTGAAATACTGGACGAAATCTACGTATAAACTTTCTTGGAAGGAATTTCAGGTGCAGACGAAAGCGAAATCTACCGACGTTGATAAAAATAAATATTTAATAAAAACATAATTATCATAATAAAAAACAATATTTTGCATTCTGATGAATATAGCAAATTTATGCGAGAAATAAAGAATTGGGTTTGTTCAAGATACAGGGCAGAAGAAATTCTTTCACGACGAACAATTCAGGCGCAGAAAGTATTATACTTGTATGCCATTGGATTGTAAAAAGGACGTCAGTAAACTACCAGAAGAAGACACCTTCAAACTTTAGGAAAACTTTTCCTACCCGGAAAGAACTTTAAATAATTTATAGCTTTTATTATAAATAAGAAGCATGCATTCGGGTGATAACCAGAACAATGTAGAAATTCTAAAATGAAAAGATTCTTTTACCTTAATAACGGATATCCTCCTCATGGTAAATTTAGAACAGTTTCTTATCCTAACTTAAACAGAGAAACATTTTAAGAATGGAGTTTTCATTTATTAAACAGACATCTCAAATATTCAGCCCGAATGCTGGAAATCAAAATAAATAAACGGTTTAATAAAGAAACAGAGCATCTACTTAAATATGAGTATCCAGTAAAATTAACGCTTAAGCAATAAAATAAAAAAAATATGTAGGATTAATAAAGGAAAAATCCATTTCCAAAAATTGTTTTTATTTATATTAGGATACGAAACTGAGCAGAGATATATATTTCGAGAATGTGGAAATATCTGTGTTTAAAAGAATTATTTGGATTTGGTTTGGTCAGTAGGTTCTTTGTAGCCGAGTCGGTAAATTATGTCAGATTAAATGACGGCTTCCCCTAGGGGAATGCAGCTTCGAATTCCACTTGTGAACGCATATTTTTGGATAAGATCTCTGTAATATTCAGGCCGGTAGGCGGAAATAATTAAATATACTGTTTAATAAATGAACAGAGCTTCTACTCTAATATGGGTAACCACTAAAAATAACATTTAAACAATAAAAATATGACAAATTAATAAATGAAAAATCTATCCCTAATATATATATATATATATATATATATATATATATATATATATATATATATCAAATCGAGTTCTCTTAATAAGTGTGTGTTTATCTAAAAATAAATACGCTTAAATTTACCTTCACCCCTGCCGTGTGCAACGGCCTAGTGGTAGAATCCCGTCTGACGCCAATTTAGTCGGTTTTCGATCCTAGCTAGAGGCAACCGGACGTCTAGTCAGATTGATGACCTGAAAAACACTGTGGATGACAATATATATATATATATATATATATATATATATATATATATATATATATATATATATATAATCATTGATACAAATAAATATACTCTTTGGATTCATCGCAGGTCGACTCTAGAACGTAGCATATGAACGTTTTGGAAAATTTTCAGTCCACACACACACACACACACACACACACACACACACACACACATATATATATATATATATATATATATATATATATATATATATATATATGGCGTGTGTGTCTTATTTTACACTCATTCTAACAGTACTTCTTATAATTTAAGCGTTATTTTTTCACGTGCTTGATTAGAAAACTTTTTATTTATGTGAATTTATTTTAAGGACTGATTTACATAATTAACACTGTTTAAAAAAAGTAGAGACGGTAAAGTAATAGTAATAATATATTAATAATAATAATAATAATAATAACAATAATAATAATTATTATTATTATTATATATATATATATATATATATATATATATATATATATATATATTAATATTAAAATAAAGAGAAAGTACAGTAAGATTTATAATCTGGTGCTCTTATTAATTATTTTTAGTTTTAAAAAACAGTGCTCAAATAGAGCAGAAATATAATACATTTACTAATTTAAAAATATGGTTCCATCCCTACACAGAAATTACCCTGTTTTAAAACCTGTAAATTTAATTATAGAATGAAATTAAAATTCTTAGTACTGTTTCTTTTTCAAGCAAATTTTGGAATAACTTGAAATTTACTCCATGTACCGTTATGTAATCAACCTATAAAAATTGTTATTTTGCAGTTTATACATAACAACCAGAGTAACCTTCATAATTTTATTGGATTTGGTGCATATTGTACCACAGAAAGAAAATGTAGCTTATGATATATCACTGCTTACCTTGCTTACCCAGACGACACGTCCGTGATATATATATATATATATATATATATATATATATATATATATATATATATATGTATGTATGTATGTGTGTGTGTGTGTGTGTCTGTAAGTGCGCAGGTATGCAGAAAATAGAAAAGAAGACGTTGGCTGCATAATCCGGAGTCCCTTAGTATTTTTGTTTTTATTTTTAAGAAGACAGTGCTCCATACAGAAGTATAGCTTATATTATAATATTTTTTTCTTTAAAAATATGATTCCTTCGCTACATAAGAGTTCTCATGTTTCAAAAACGAGAGCCGAAACCATCCAAATAATTATTAAAATTAAGTTGAATTGAGGTGTTTAGTCCCGTTTCATCTTAAAGCGAAATTTTAGGAATAAGCTATCTCTTGGCTTACGTGATATACCCCTCCGTACAACCAAATGGTCAGTACCAAACTAGGCCATAAGTTCCTAGCTTTAATTGAAAAGAACTTTCCCACTAATAGCAAACTTAGCGAGATCTTTAACAAAAACACCTTAAAATTGAGTTACAGCTGCATTGAAAATCTAGAAAGAATCATAAAAAGACATAATAAGAAAATCCTAGAAAAACACGCATGCCAAAACAGTAATAAAACTCATAAACTAAAATTAGATAAAATAACGAAAAATTATGTGATTGTAGAAACCCTAAAGACTGCCCGTTGGAAAATAAATGCCTGACAAAATCCGTGGTATACCAATGCACTATCTCATCCATTGAGAGTCCTAACACTGATAGGATATACATAGGGTCAACGAAGAATAAATTTAAAATTAGATGGAGGCGACACAAGAGCTCCTTCAACAATATTCAAAATAGAAATCAGACATCTCTATCCCAATGTTTCTGGCATGTAAAAGAAACGTTTAAACATCAAAAGTAAAATGGAAAATAGTAAATAGAACAAGAACTTGTAAAACCTGGGATGACCCATGCCCTTTATGCCTACACGAAAAACTACACATCATTAAGTTTCTAAATAATGAAAAATTATTAAACCAAAGGCAGGAGTTAACGGTTTTTTGCCGACATTAACAAATTTTCGCATTAAATAATTAGCATAAAAAAATACCCCATAGTTTAATAAAATTCTTAAAAGCTTAGCCAAATCATTAAATATGAAAAACACTTTCTGTAGTCGTCAAAAACCAAATTGAAATTCAGTGTAATACGGTTTGTATATAAAACACCCACTTGAATAAACAAATAACTAAAGAGATAATCAGATAGACAATAATAAAACGAAATCCTCCCGACACATAACGACTTGTAGGCGCGCTATAAAAATATCCCTCACTGGGAACTAACTAGATGATGACCGCCAACATTAGACTTGAAATAGATACCCTACCCAACCTTAGCAAGACCTCTCAGAAGATGATGAATCTATAGATAAGAATTAACTCTTTGACCACGTAACGAAGATGTCTCGCTTAGCCACTCCCACAATAACGAATGTTATAACGAACCATGCCTAAAAACACACGTAAACCAAGAGATAGCTTATTCCTAAAATTTCGCTTGAAGATGAAACGGTTCTAAACACCTCAATTCAACTTAATTTTAATAAATATTTGGAAGGTTTCGGCTCTCGTTTTTGAAACATGAGAACTCTTATGTAGCGAAGGAATCATATTTTTTAACAATATATATATATATATATATATATATATATATATATATATATATATATATATATATATATATATATATATCCATGGATAGTGACAGAAACAGAAAACAGAGAATACGTCAGCTAAATCTGACGGCGATGTCTTCCAGAAACGGAGCAATGTATTCGCCAGTTAGAAACAAACATGCTGAATTTATATGGAAACCTCGGGCAATGTCCTAACTGATGAAGATACTTGAAGCGTCAGCTATGAGTTTCTACCTGCAAATGTTGAGAATACTTTAAAAGTTTTAGAAGGCGAATGACAAAGAAAAAGTTCCTAACACTTAGAAAGTGATAGTTAAAATACTCTTAACGCGTAATGAGAAAAGAAAGCTCAGAGAATTGACAGAGCCTAATGAAGGCAATAACACCAAGGGATAAAATAACCTTTTCGGTGAGTCTTAGTAAATGGATAATCGAACTGAACCGAACAAGAAACAAAAAGACAAAGAAAATGCGTAATTGATTTATTATAGTAGTAAAAACAGAAATTATTGTAGAGACATGGTCGTCCACATCCTGACATAGTACATAGATGAGGGAATTATAAATTTCGTCACTGAAATTTTAGCGACATATAATGAGGAAACAATGTTTAGAAATTTTAACACTCATAGGGTGCAATGGAAGCAAGTGATGTAAAGGAAATCAGCAAGAAACCAATTTGGCAAAAAATGAATAAAAACCAGGAAAACAAAACAAGTAACAACTCCTACTTGAAGCAACAAAACACATAATTTTGTGGAGAGCTATGGTTCTTTTTTTTTACAGCGAGGTTCACCCTTTACAAGGCCCGTAGGCCACTCAAGGTAGAGGGTTACGTTTGGGGACCACTTGTGTGTATAGGAGTGGAAGATAACGGTTAACCCTGGACTTAAATAGGTTAAGATTGTATTGAACAAGGAAACGTCCTGTTGGGAGATGTTTCCACAAGGCAGTGGCACTTGTAGAAAGAAGCTGATCGAAGAAGCTGATCGAGTGAAACTTACTTATCACCTATGGAATACGGAGGGAATGTGGTTGGTTTGCTTCTATTTATGTGGCATAAACTTTTGACTTGGTGAGGTCAAGGAATGTAGTTTATCCGAGCACTTTCCATGGAAGTAGCGAGAGTACTGCCAGAGGCTTGCCACATCGCACCTGTGGGAGACAGGTTAAATGTTGAGAATAAGTCATCGCCCATAATGGCTCAGAGACGCTTTTGAACTCTATCAAGGCTGGAGAGTGACGTCTGGACTGTACCCGCCGAAATATGACAACAGTATTCCATTTATCCCGACCTGGCTCTTGAAAATTTAGAGGATAGCATGAGGAGTCAGGTACTTACAAGAGCGTTTCAAAGAGCCAACCATTTTACCTGCATTCTTAGCAAGTACGAGTTTCAGTTGAGGCCGGGGGTGAGTTTGAGGCCCTCAGTATTTCAAGGCACCGTGCTTCCGCGAGAGGACATCCTTTCATTCTGATTCGTGGTAGTTTGGGGTCAGATCAGCCATAATGGAATGTAACTAGCATGGTCTTTGGGGCATTGCATTTTTTAATATATTTTGTTATTTTTGTCCTGATCTGGCTCTTGTAAAGGTAGAGGATAGCAAGAGCGGTGAAATACTTACTGGAGCCGTATAGGGAGTCAAACATTTTATATGCATCCTTAGCAATGGATCCTATGTACGAGTTCCCCTTGAGGTCAGGTGTGAGTTTGAGGCCCAACAATCTTCCAAGGCACATTGTTTCCCCGAGTGGACATCCTTTCATCCTGATTGGTGGTAGTTCAGGGTCATATCGGCCATGATGGAATGTAACTAGCTTGGTCTTCGAGGCATTGAATTTAAACAGCCAGCTCTTATTCCATTGGGTTATTTGCACTTGATCGGAAGAGAATCGCTAATCTCTGACCATCGAGTGTTTCACAGATGCGCGCGTATATAATCGTATAATTGATCGCAAATTACAGACATGTCAATATTGAATTGTCGGACTCAAAATGAATCATCGATGATTTATTTGATTCAAATGGCAAACGAGCCTTTTGGCATGTAGGTAAATTTCTATTTTACTGATCTGCTTATTACTTTTAAACCAAGGTGTATTGAAAGTCGGCTATGTGTTCTTCTTGCACAGGTCAGTTGCAGATATTTTGGTTTCTTTCTACGGTAGAACTCGGAGGCTTAGATTTCAATAATCCGATAACGATTCAATGGTTCATGAACAGAACGGTCAGGCCCGACGCTCTGATCCATTGGTTGAAAAAGGATTTGGCCGATGAGTTTTCTGACAGGCGGAATGCCATTCCATTCCAGATCGTAGATTGTCGGATTTTGATATCGAATTCATCCAGTCTAAAATGAAACTGGTGAAATACAGCGTGAGGAAAACTTGAAAACCTTCGTGAAGTAAAAGTCATCATCAACAAGAGAACTTTCTTATTTTTGAAACGTCTTCCTCCCGAAAGAGCATTTAACATCGCCTTTAGTTTTGAGAGTTTAAAACCAATCGTGTTTTCGTGAGAACTCACTCAGATCACAGTGATTGTATGTTGATCTTGTAAAGTAGTATGAGAAACAGATATAGTCTGATATATTCAACAAATTGGGCACATGAGTAAGTGGGTAGAATTTTTACTTTTCAAACATGTGTCCAGGAGTTCGATCCTTACCATAATCGATTTGTCTTGAAGGTGACCTCTTGATATTAAGGATGATCCCGGCGTGAGGCATTTTTGTAAAAGAGAATACAGGTTTGCCTAAATCTTGTTAGTGAAACTGGATAGACTGTTAGGAAGGTGTGGAGGGTTATCTAGAACCAAGACGCAAGTCATTGTAATCGAGGATTTGAACGAACTGACATTTTTCAAACGGCTCTTCACGCTAGATCGTGCGCCTTTTCCAAGAAACTCCCAGTAATGTATACTAAACATAGTGGCGATTATATTAGTACTTATGAAATGTCCTTGATGAACTTCAACTTAACATCAAGAAGATAATTAAAAAACTAGAATGAATTATTTAAAAAAAATAAATAGACATAATATGTCGATATTTTTTAATGAAACAGGCTTCAATGAAAATATGCTGCCTATATATATATATATATATATATATATATATATATATATATATATATATATATATTATTATTATTATTATTATCATTATTATTATTATTATGTTGGTAACACCACAAAATCGCATTCACGACTCTAGACTTTACATTTGAATGATAATTCTCACATTTTAAGGCATTTAAAACAACATGCCTGGTCGCATACACAATTCCGGAAAATTCTTGTTGAAAACACAACTATACTTAAACATGAAAACAATAAACAAAAACTAAAAATTCTTGAAGCCATATACTTAAAACAGTTAAAACCCAACCTGAAGAAAAAAAAAACTATGAAAAATCTATAAATAAATTTATGCCTATAATTGATAACAGCGGTCACTGATTTATACCAACGGCTTCCCATTCTTAACACTTCTCGTTTTCATTCTCGCGTGATCATGTGTAACGTCATGGGCCGAGGTGCGATTTTCGCTTCCAGCGTCTCGTATGCACGAGTTTGTCTTTGTTTGTAAATCGTCCATGCAAACAAAACAGACTATCATTGTTGTTATGTTCGTGTTTTAATTCATTGTAATGTAATTGTCAACTTTGATGATGATTTATCTAAGCCGAAAGCTTAGATTGGATTAAAAAAAAAAGGTATCAATATGTTGATTTTCTTTCGTCTTCCAATGATAATGTTATTAAGCTTAGAAAGCGATATGAAAGAAATATGCTAAAAATAAACAGACAAAGCTTGTCTATATTATTTAATGAAACATGCATCATATATATATATATATATATATATATATATATATATATATATATATATATATATATATATGAACACTGAAAATGTAATGGATTTTTTTTTAGTTTTACATTTTTATTAAAAAATATTACAGTAGAAATTTTGAAGTATTCACATTATGCCAAAAATTTATTTGGAAATTTTGAATAATGTTTTCCAACTATCATATGAGTGACACAAGTTTTCGAATGTGGGAAATGCATTGAAACCAGTCACGTGATTAATACACATAAGGATGTCGTGTTATTGCGTAATGAACACATAAAGCTATCGTAAGGTATAGCAATGTTAAAACATTCTTTCTTTGTCAGCATCTCGCGGGCATTTGACACAGTCTTTCTTCGTGAATGCGCGCTTGAAGGCATATCTGCTGAATAGCAACATTGTTTTATTGGTGGAAGTGGTCAAATGATTTAAAATGAAAAATAGCCCTTAATTGGATAGCAGAAACGATTTGTAAATAAAAAATCTCTTTCCTTATTCTCCCTCATTTTCGATTCTAACCACAACTACAGAAATTGATTTTGTTTAATAAAAATAATACTTCCTCTTTTCCAAATATGCCTTGGTGATTTTATAATCCTATTTGGAGACGCTTGAACAAGCATATTATTCTTTTCTCCCTCAGATCAATCCACAGATTTAAGCAGCAAATATACCGAATGAACATTATTCTTAAAATACGAACCTGGTCTCCTGCTAATATTCAAAACCACTTAACCACGAATTTATTTTTTTTGCTACACCTATACGTACTAATAAAAATACCATTAGCTGTATTACAAGCTTTGTTTTTTTTATCGTAGTAGAAACATTTCAGCTAATTATACATATAACAACAATGGACACATTCAGATAAACCGTTTCGACTGGCAGGCAAACCAGGTGAGTGTGATCGACGGGAGTCAAACCAATGGTAATGTCGGATCTGTCAGCCACTTGCATTTGAAGACTGATTCCCTTTGGAGTGTACAGATAATATCTCTTGCAGAGCCAAACCACTATGAAAGCGGTGTCAGTATGTAGCGCAGTGTGCATCAGCTTGTCATCTACAGTAGGCTGGTAGTCTCCGATTATAACGGTTCCACGATCCACCGGATAATGAAGCCCCTGGTCTCCTTTGAAAATTCATCCAGATCCACTGATGAATTGCAAGGCAACGTTTTATTCGATTACGATAGAAAACCAGGATATATGCTCCATGCGGAAATTAACTGAAAAAAAGAAAGAAAGAAAGAAAGAAAGAAAGAATAATTCCGTTATTATTTACTTCTTAGTTATTATTCCATCGTATGTCCATTCCACGATCTCTTTCCTTACAGATTGACCACAGACTCTCGATTGGAATTAAATCAGGAGAGTTTCTGGGTCAGTCGATAGTACTTTGACATGCTCACTGTAAAGGCTTGCCAGTGTGTTTGTACAGCGTTACAATTTCTGTACGCTTCCTTGGAGTAACGTCCATTGCAGACAATGGCCGTTGAACAACTAATCGACAGTCGAGACAGTAGTGTCTGGGCGTGATGAAAATCTGATGCAATCACAGATGATACAATATTTTTCATGGCCAAATAAAGGTTATAAATGCATCCCGAAAATAGATTCATATTACTGCACACCACTGCATATGACCTAATCTGAATAAAAAAAGAAAAACCGGTTACACCCTGTCATTCCGGTGGGTCTAAAACTGACCGTATGGTGAAAGAAAGGAAACTAAAGCTGTTATTTCAATTAAAATGCACAAGACACACACACACACACACACACATATATCTATATATCTATCTCTATATATATATATATATATATATATATATAGTGCAAATAAATGTAATTTTTCACTTAGCTGATTGATGTTATATTTTAGGTTCATTCATAGCCAGGTTCTACAAGTTCGTAGATGAATGTTGTTGAAAATTTTCAATCAGAATTTAGATTCAGTAAATCCACACACACAGACACGCACACAGACACAGACACACACAACACACACACACACACACATATATATATATATTTCTAAGAAATTGATGGATTTTACATTTAATCTGACATTCCTCATTACTTTAAATGTTATTTCTTCCCGTTTTTGAGTTGACACCCTGTTTTATTATTTTTATTTATTTGAATTTATTTTAAGCAGTGCGATAGCGTAGCAAGGCATTTATCTCTAAACTGCGCATTTTCATGATTATTCCTGGTAAATGTAGTGAAGTGATTTTCCTTTGAATTCTCAATAGTTTGGCATTCAACTTTTTCTTTCTAGATTCATTACTAATCTTGGTGAGATTGTTCAGTCTGCCCTGTTATTCCTCTATAGCCTGGAAGTGAGAAGAAATGGACAAATGAATTTCCCAAAGGCATTACTGTTAAGTGAACACAAATTATTCCAGCTACAACTAAAATTCGGTTAACCTATTTAGATTTTCCACATTGTTAAACCAAATTCAAATTGATTCCACTGATATAACGCAATCAATAATTATCACAGCCTATATAAGGAAATAGGCTATTATTATATTAGTGAGCTTAACTTAATGAGTTGGATTATAATTGTGAATCAATCAATGAGATTAGAAATCGGAACTTTTGTTTGAAGTTTCGCCCAAAAGTCGTTCCATATTGAGGAACAAAATAAGTATAAAATGAATTAATACTTACTGAGATTAGAGATTTAGAAATTCTGTTTTGATGTGTAGAAGATCTTGTTTACAGAGTGCTAGATTAGTTATCTTTAGGGTAATTTTAGGGAAAGTTAAGGAGTGCCTTTGAATGATTTTAAGAATTGCATGCCTGAAATTAAGAGGTTTTAGTTTATTTGGGTAAAACTATAACTGAAATATAATTGACCTCTATTTGTTTTATTCTTCTTTTTTTTTATATATACAACGTGTGTTAGCACGTGCGATACCCTGTCTTCATCAGCCGCCGACCAGGGGTGATATCACGGTTTCGGTGGCTATGGCGGGACCGCCACCCCTGGCGCCACCAGCAGCGTTTGCCACTAGCCAGGGTATGAAGATACGCTAATTTTTCCTTTCAGTAAAATCTATCTGCAATTAAAGTTTCTTGAACGCGTTTGCCGTTATTGACGCGCTCGTAAAAGTCGTTATAGACGACCACGGAAATATCTCACTTTCGCATGTTAGGTCGTGATGTTGCGCGCATTTTATTCGCTTGTTTTGATCTCGACCAAATCCAACTTGACGCGTTTTGAACAGTTTTTTGAAGGCGATGCGAAACGCTTTTCAACCAATATTTAACTGAATTATAAAGGTTTTGATATTCTTGCAGTAAGTGCAATCATATTTTAGTGATGGACAGGAAAGTCGAGTTGGAGAAGAAGGATTGATCTTGGAGCTCTCAAAACTTAAAAAGACATGTATTTCAGTGTCGTATATATTGAAAGAAAATGCAACAGAAAAAGGGTGAAATTGCAAAAATCCAATAGGTGAAATCCTTGATAACAATTAGAAAATTCCTACGTGGTTGTCATGTGTTACAAACTAATTAAAAAGAAGAGCTTCAATACTGATTGTCTTTCTTGACGATCAGGATTGGAAGCACAATTATTGGCGAGCAAAAGCATATTTCTTAAAAGAATAAAAATGATGGAAACTTGACATAGGACCATATCAAGGTAAGCAACGTCGAATCTGGTTTGTGCTTTGATGGAGGACCCCATTGGAATACGAGATTCTGTAAGCCTGGACGTGTGAGTGATGTGATAATAGCTAAGAATTGTTAATAGGGATGCCGAGGATGTCCGTTAAATACGCTTACGCAAAAATACAGTTGGGAAAGTTTTGAATTCAACTCTTTTCCCCCCAACTATGGGTTCATTAGTATCCCTTGCTTCATTAAACTATTATTATCCCTGATATGTGCATACACCTGTGTTTCCCATCACTGGAGTGTGATTGGCTGGTGTCCGTCATAAATATCGACGGACGTGTAGGAGAGTCAGGGAGAGTCTTAGTCTGAGTGCTAAGTCTATAACGACGCCCATTGGACTACGCCATTGATCTGCACTTCTTACCTGCGACTACGACGTGTACTAGTCGATTACTGCTACTGTATTCTACTTGGTTATAGTAGCTAGAACCACTTAGCTACTTCGTTCAAATATATCCCTTTCTGGGACATATCTATTCCCCACCCCTAAAACATTCTTACAATCTAAAAATATTTTCTGCCTTTAATTAACCTGCAAACGGTTTATAAACCGTAAAAAATCGAATCAATGAGTGAAATCTTTTGAACTTTTCAAATAAATCGAACTATTCTGGAAAATATAATCAAGGGAATTTATTTTTTTTTAAATGTTTTGGGATCAGGAAAATTTGTAATTTTGCATTTGGCTAGTGAACAATAGATTTCTTTTCATGGAACATTAAAATAGGATTTGTTTTCTAATAAATGTAGATAAGCTGCGAATATTGTATGTAAGTTGACAGTCCGTATCAGAATCTGACAATATTTAGCTCTAACTCAAAAATAAGGCTACATTTTGCTTCTGTTTCAAAAAATAAAGTACCTGTCACCCTAAAAAAAGCATAGGAAATCTTTAATAGAAACGAGAAAATAAACAAACAAGAGAAGGAAAATTACCCACATTCAGCATTTAGGCCCCACATAACTAAAACAATATTTAGAACCCCCATACCTCAAACAATATTTAGCCGCCCACACCCTATACAATATTTCGGCCCCCAAATACCTTAAAGAATATTTAGCCCCGCCATACCTCATACAATTTTTAGAATACCCATACTATAAACAATATTTATCCACCCCACAACTTATACAATATTTAGGACTCCCATAACTTAATCATTATTTAGCCCCCGATACCTTATGCAATATTTAGACCCCCATACTTTAAACAGTATTTAGCACCCCCATACCTTATACAATATTTAGCCTCCCATACTTGATAGAATATTTAGGACTCCCGTACTTTAAACAATATTTATTCCCCGCATACCTCATACAATATTTAGGACCTTATACCTTAAACTGTATTTAGTTTTCACATCTTATACAATATTTATACCCCCCCTTAACTTAAACAATATTTATCCCCTCATACCTTATACAATATTTAGGACCCCCATAGCCTTTAACAATATTTATCCCCCATGCCGTATACAATATTTAGGTCCTCATGCCTAAAACAGTATTTAGCACCCCCATACCTTATACAATGTTTAGTCACCGCGTACCTTTACAATGTTTAGACTCCCCATACCTTAAAAATATTTAGCTACCCATACCTTATAGAACATTTAGCCCCCCCATACATTATACACTGTTTAGGTCCCAAATACCTTAAACAATATTTAGCCCCCCCCCCCAATAAGTTAAACACTATTTAAGCATACATTAAACAAAATAGCAAAATTCTCGATATACTGACAGTCACTGAGATTATGTTCAAAGATCAAACACATTTCGGTTGTTTTGCCGAAGCGTTTCAACCTGTGATCCACGACGTGTCTTAAAAATAGCAGCAATGAAGTGAAACGATTATATTGAATCAATTCCAAGATTCTGCTTCTTGGAAATGTTATTTATTGGGTCATTATAGACATTATTACAATCTATCTTAAACCTTTATAATTCAATCATGCATTGTATATTGCTGTCACATCTGATCTTCTTCTTCTGTTTTATATCTGTAGACTCATAAGAAAATCCAAATTAGATTCTGCAGTATTATTGATCCTGAGCTGGCATCTCGACTTCAGTCACTTTCCCACCGAAGTAACCTAGCTTCCCTATGACTTTTTCTATAAATATTTTCATAGTAACTCTTCTGATGAACTGTAATCTTTAGTATCTAGGCTCTATGAATCTAAGAGAAAATTAATTGCTATATTTTCTTATTGTACAGGTGAATTAGATACGACCATGAGTTCTCTGCTATTCTATTGCATTTTTCATTTGGTGAAATCTTTTCCGGTTTCTTCTTTTCCCGCTCAATTTAATCTTCAATAATGTAGATACAATGACAATTGTCGTCTTCTGTCTTCCTTAATCCTGTTCTTTTATTGTTCCTACTCTTTAATAATGTTTTTTCTATGACCTTGAATGGAGCCCCTTCTAATTGTCTCAAGGTCGACGAAAAGTTCGTTCGGCAAAATGTTCGTCTGTGAATTTTTTTTTTAAGCGTTTCACTCCAAGCAAGGCGGGAAGCAACTAGTACGCAAGGGGTTACAGAAAATTTAGAGCAAGATCAGATAGGAGTGATAGAGGAAAAGATGAGGAGAAGGGTAGTGGATAGATCAAGGCAATTGGAGATGTCGATTGACATTACACTTGAATAGCTGGAAATTATAGCTCTCAGGGAAACTGGAATATGGAAGGAAGTTCCACAGGTAAGAGGTGCGAAACATGAAGCCATTGGAGTAGAAGAGACGGCTACATTTAGGAGTTTCGACAGTGAAGGGGTGAGAGCGGGATGCCAGCCTCGTAGGTCGCTTGAATTCATGAAGTCTGGGAACCAGCGAATGCAGCTCCTCGGAGCAATTAGTATTTGTAGAAGAGACAGAGAGAGGCGACGACGCGTCTGTGAGAAACTGACTGTAGACGAGACGTCAGAGCAGGACCAATTATATTACATATCCGCCTCTGGAGCCTATCAAGAACCCCGAGGCAAACAGAAGGGGCTCCAGACCATATATGGCAGCAATACTCCATGTAAGGGCGAATTGTTGATTTGTAGATCTGGAGGATCGATTCCGGGGAGAAAAATTTCCTGGCGCGGCACAGGGAGCCAATTTTCCTTGCGTTGGAAGAAGCAATTGACTCAATGTATTTGTTCCATCTCAGGTCAGCAATTGTTCGTCAATGTTAGGTCCGTTCGGCCAACTATCCTTCGATGACATGTGCTTTCAGTGAAACGAACATCGTTGAAATTTCCGTCTAGGAATATCTATTGATGAAATGTTCTTCGGTGTAATGTCCGTTTGGCCAAACGGACATCGTTAAAATATTCGGGCAGACAAATATTCGGTTAGTTTAGTGTTAAAATATGCATGTATAAAAGAATTAAGAAATAAAAAAAAGACTGAGAAACATCATAACGGAGAAACATCATATCCACTGTGCCATGTGTCCTCAAGGAAACATGGCACAATGGATAAAGGCGTTAGTTAGATCCAGTGACAGACCCAAAGAGTGTAAGTTCAATTCCCGGTTAAGGCAGTGGAGAACTTTCAGAGGGAAAATTAGCAGGAGATAACTGACATCCATCAAACATGGCACGTGGAACTAGAACAGTCTACCCCAGTGATCGAAATAGAGGGTTCAGTTCGAAATTCCAACCACCTGAAGAAAGCCGGAGCGTACAACGGCCGAAATGTTGTGATAAATATGGCGACAAAGATGAGGACAATAGTCCGAATAATGTAAATAGTGTAAATAATACCTCATCTCAGAAATATAGACAGATCATAACAGAATTAGAATTGAACTGATTTGCTATCATATAACTTAATTGCTGTTTCTTTAGGTTGAATACCTCATAAAAGATCTTCAGCATTGGAAAATTATTTTTTAATAGCAAACATTAGCGTAGTGAATTCTAAACAATCTACTAAAAGTTGAAGAAGATATTTAAAGAAAGAGAAATGTATCTCTATATTTCTGAGATGAGGTATGGCAGTGAATGCTGAACAATCTCCTAAAAGTTGAAGAAGATATTTAAAGAAAGAGAAATGTATCTCTATATTTCTGAGATGAGGTATTATGTAAACTATTTACATTATTCGGACTAACGCTTTTATCCACTGTGACTCAAGGACAAATGGCACGGTGGATAAATGAGTTAGATCCAGTGACAGGACCCAGAGAGTGTGAGTTCAATACCCCCTTAAGGCAGTGGAAAACTTGGAGAGGGGAATTAACAGGAAATAACTGATGACTGACATCCATTAAACATGGCACGTGAAACTAGAACAGCCTACGCCAGTGAGTGAAATAAAAGGTTCAGTTCGACATTCCAACCACCTGAAGAAGGCCAGAGCGTACAACGGCCGAAACGTTGTAATAAATATGGCAACAAAGACGAGGGCAATAGTCTGAATAATGTAAATAGTGTACAAGAGAAATGTGCTGCTACAGAGGGATGCTGAGAATATCATGGGTCGAGTATATGAGCAACGACTAGGTTTTAGAGAAAATACGAAAAGAAAACTTATACTTAACATAAGGAAGAGAACAGAACCAATTTTCCTTGTTGCTATTTATTCAATGTAGTTGTTCCACCTCAAATCAGTGGAAAACACGAGACCAAGAATGCGCAGTGAGGCATTCTCATGGAGTTGAGCATCAACTATGCTGATAGGAGGCAGGGCAATTTCTCTATGGTGAGTAAATGACAGCAGTTTCGTTTTGGATGCATTGAAATTCCAAGCCATTTCCTGTCGCAGTCAACCAAAAATTGGAGGTCGTTTTCGAAACCAACGGCCAGATTAACTTTGTCAGCAATGCCGAATTTGATATTGAGACAGGAGTAAATGGTAGTGTCGTCTGCGTAGATGCCGACGTTAGAACTGATGTCGTACAGTGTACGGTCATGACTAGGCCGACCACAATCGCAACTTAAAATGTTTTTTGCCGGCTGTCAAGAAATATAATCTTACACGCAACCATGACAATAGTTCTTATGGCTCGACACTCATCAGTCTACTTGGATATATTGTGCGTAAAGGAATCATGAAGCCGGATCCTTAACGCTTAAAACCACTGATAAAACTAACGTTACAGCCGCCTTGTGACGAACCATAGGTATGTTCATTCATTATTCTCAATGGATACCCTCCTTATCTGAAGAAATACACTTACGAAAATTACCAAATTTCCTTTTCCATCTTTTGCCGTTAAAATCTTTGAGGAGTTAAAAAGATATTGCCAATTCAGCCATCACTTCGGTGAATCCTGAAATCTCCCTAGAAGTAGAGACCGACGCTTGCGATCACGCCATAGCTGCCGCGTTAGGCAATCCAGGCGTCCTGTATCGTTCTTCTTCAGAACATTGTCAAAATCTGAGCGCATACATTAAGCTGTCGAAAAGGAGGCTTATGCCATTGTCAAGGCGCTAAAAACATGGCGACATTTCTTAATTGGCCACTGTTTTAGATTAATCACTGACCAAATGTCAGTCTCTTTTATGTTTAATCACAAGACCTCAAGCAAAATAAAAAAAATGAAAAGATAGATAGATGGAGAGTAGAATTTTCCTGTTTTTTGTTTGAAGTTTCCTATCGGTCGCGAAAGGAAAATTCAACGGCGGATACGCTGTCAAGTTTGTGTGAGTCACTAAAGAGAACCAAAGATCTACAAAAATTTCATAACGAACTCTGTCCTCCAAGCATCGCGAGGATGACAAATCTGGTTCGATGCCGGAATTTGCCTTTTTGTTTAGTTGAACACGAATAATCAAGAATATCCTCAGAACGTAATATATATCTCAAGAACGTAATAAAGAATATCTTTACAACGTAATAAAGAATATCTTTACAACGTAATAAATATCTCCAGAACATAATAAAATATATCCCTAGAACGTAATAAATATCTCAAGAACCTAATAAAGAATATCTCCAGAACGTAATAAATATCTTAAGAACATAATAAAGACTGCTGCAAGGAATTTTCAAGTGGAAGCTAGAGATAAATTAAAATATCCTCAAATGTCAGTAAGCCAATAGAAATATTCAAAATGATAAAATAGTAATTCCACCCGATATATAGTATATTACTTTAATCATTTACATGATTTCTTGTCTTCTTGCTTTTAAATTTATTTATAAAGAAGAAAATGTTTGCAAAAAATAAAATAAAATAAATAAATAAAAAATAAAATATTGCAAACAAGGTATTATCGATATATTTAATAAGATATTTGTTTTATCATGCTGTTTAAATGCCCTTGAGAGGTGTAAGAATCCTCAAAGTATCAGCTACAGACAAATATTTATAGACACCGAATATAAACAACATATATTTGGCTATTCTTGAATGAAGTAAATGCTTATAAAATCAAATAGAAACGATTAAAATGTCTTATTCGAACAGAGTAAATGCTTTATGAACGCAAACATTAATGAAATAACATTCTACGGTTCATACTGTATTTAATCAATTACTTTGTAAATTATACATCCTGCACACACACACATATCGTGGAGGGAGGAAATAAATATTCATACAGCATAATTTTTTTTAATTTAACATAGATTTTATAAAAAAAAATTATACAAAAAATTAGTAGAAAATTATTAAATCAATGAAATTATATGAAATGATAAAAATTGTACGCGAAAAAAGTATTCGTACAACATTATAATACCTATTTAATACTTTGTCACATATCCCTTATACAATTCAACAGCAATCGGTCTCTTTCTGTAGCTTTTAATCAATGATTTGCAAGATTCCGCTGGTATTTTACTCCATTCTTCTTTACATATTCTCTTTAGGTCCAGGAGGTTTTCCGAAGCTTTCTTATCAACTTGATTTTTTTGATAAGGGCCACAAATTCCCGATTGGATTCAAGTCTGGAGACTGTGATGACCATTCGAGTCTATTGACATTGTTTTCAATAAGCTATTTTTCGTAGATTTAGCCGTATTTTTAGTGTCATGAAAAGTAAAATAAAATAAATATAATTAAGAAAGGGTAAGTGACTTTGGTACTGAATGAACCCACAAGGATTGAAATATCGGAAACCAAAAATGTTTTATGTCTGCTGGTATGGATTTTAGTTCACTGTGCACACATATTCTCTTCAGGATGTTTAAATACGCACACACACACACATACACATATATATCTATCCATATGTATATATCTATCCATATATATATATATATATATATATATATATATATATATATTCACCTTTAGCACACTAAATTATTGATATTACATCCATTTCCACTGAATTCTTTTTCAAAGACTCTCAATTTCAGTATCTTTATTGTCAATTCACTCAAAGTTGTTTCCTGTTGCCATAGCAGGATATGACAACACAAGTATGAAATTCAACCTCATAATTGTTCAGGCTTTAGTTACTTTCAATGGTAGGATAAACGTTATGTACAACAAATGAAGTGATATACAGTGATAAAATATAATAAATATTAGTTTTTTTACTCAACCGTAGCAAAATCGCAGTTTCATGCCTAGCGCAATCTTCAGGTGTTAAGAAAAATGGCGAAACTACAATGGCGAAGAAGTCCATATTTTATATGGTGATTGTTGTTTTTTTTTAATTTAATATTTAAAATAAACATAACTAAAAAGGAAAAAAAATGTATTTATTAACTAAACAGAAAAATAATTTTACAACTTAGTAAATAATTTTGAGTTAAATATATTGTGAATATAGAACATCTACTAAGAAAGGTGAAATGTAAGGACCTGGAGGCAAATTTACTGTTGATAATCTCGCGATTAAATTGTTTTCTATATACTTTAGTCGTTGTAAATTGCTTTCTCTTTTAATTAGATTAAAAGTCGGAATTTTCTCTTCATTAAATATTGTCATTCCCAAATTGTCGCTTCTGCAGCGTTAGTCTCGCGATAGTCTCGACTTAAATCACATTCTCACCGCCGTGGTGCTGGTTACCCCTGACTTTCCTATAAATATTGTCACGACTCTTGTTCTAATGAGCTCTCCTCCATGAATTTAATGTACTACTAGATCGGCAAATGGTATCAGCGTATTAATGTTAATCTTAGGTTCTATTCTAATGATTTCATTTCTCACTTTGCTCGTATATTGAACTCTCTTCAGTTTTCTTGTTTCTTTATCATTTACATTCTTCAAAAGTCTAAATGCAACGACCATCTCAAATTTTGGTCTTCTTAAATCCTGCATCTTCGAGATTCGGGTGGAATGAATTTAAAAAAATAGTATAATTACCATATAAAAGGAAGTAGCTACCTTAAAAAAAATTGTATTGAAAAATATTGGCTTGAATAATAATGTTAAGTACCCCTGGGGATAAACAAATAAAAGACTTCAAAGAATATCTATCTATCTATCTATCTATCTATCTATCTATCTATCTATCTATCTATCTATCTATCCTCAGTCTGTTCATATCTATCTATCTATCTATCTATCTATCTATCTATCTATCTATCTATCTATCTATCTATCTATCCTCAGTCTGTTCATATCTATCTATCTATCTATCTATCTATCTATCTATCTATCTATCTATCTATCTATCTATCCTCAGTCTGTTCGTATCTATCTATCTATCTATCTATCTATCTATCTATCTATCTATCTATCTATTTCAGTCTGTTCATATCTATCTATCTATATTACAAGAATCTGTCTGTTAATGAACAGAATCAGCGGTATATTCAACTGTTGTCAAGAAATAGAGATCTCATTCAGATTTCTGGTATGGTCTTTACTCGATTGAAAGAATAAAAAAAAAATGAAATCTAACCAGTATGAAGTATGACGTGACAACAATCAATATATATTATCGGTCGATGAGTCTGTGAATTACTTTTCCCGGCAGGTGAATTTTCCATGATACAAAGCCAAGATTATCCAGAAATAAGTGTGTGAACATAAGCGTGAAATGCATTTACGGAAATGGTTTCGTCCGTTTATAAAAGAGGATCCTGTAGTGTATCAGCGTGGTTCCAATGAAAAAGGGCTAATTGAATTTCACTCGTGCCAAGTTAGAGGAAGAAGTGAGGGAGACACTTGGATTTTCATGGATCGGCACACCAATGGCGTCATTTCAATATCTTGTAGAATCTGACCATGTGATTCGAAGACAACGAAAAGAAACGCCTTTTCGGAAATCGCAATTGGACCACAGAAAATCTATACGTGTTTATCACTTTCAATCAGTTTCTGTAAACTTGAATTCGTTCAAAACTAACTTAGATTATTAACTTGTATGTATGGATTTGTGTATGTATAGATGTATGTAGAGACGACTGAACACTTTCGAATTGGTGGGAAGTAGAATTACGTGACTAAATTCGGTAAAAGTAATTTTGGTAATTTTCGTAAAAGTAATAAAAACAAGTGATAGCATGCAAAGCGTAGATATTTTCTCTAAATTTCTCTAAATAACCCCCAACACCACTATAGTATATGCTACATGGATGTGCTTATAAGAGCTACTATAATTAGTAATATCTATCTATCTATCTATCTATCTATCTATCTATCTATCTATCTATTAGGTTGGTGCAAAAATAATATCGTTTTTTTATGTTAAAAAATACGTCAAAAACGATATTATTTTTGCACACTATCTATCTATCTATCTATCTATCTATCTATCTATCTATCTATCTATCTATCTATCTCAGTCTGTTCATGTTATGGTCCAGGTTAGGATGAAGTAAGAACAACACGAACACAAGAGTAGAAATAACGAAGGTATATTACAAGAAATAATAATACAAGATGTGGAAGGTGTTAGTATGATTGTCAGTCTGGTTTGGAGTGAACTACTATCGGCTCGACTCGATTCGGTATCTAGATACCCCCCATGAGGGTTGCATGTGGCACAAGACCGAGTTTAACGTGGGTTTCCCGAGCCCGTAGGCTCGGCCGAAAAATGCCCGTAGAAACTGTAAAAACAGAATCGGGTTGGTCAACCTCCACGAACGAATCTCTGCCCTTCGGCAGAGCCTCGTCCGGGTTCCTCTCTGCTCAGCGTCAGAGACTTCGACCATCAAGCCGTGAAGCTCGGCTTGAATCGACCCTGTCTCTTGAGAGGCGTAGTATACATTGTGTTAGGAAGAGTTCATTCTGAAGTTATAGATAAGGACCCATGACAGTTCATATCTATCTATCTATCTATCTATCTATCTATCTATCTATCTATCTATCTATCTATCTATCTATCTATCTCAGTCTGTTCATATCTATCTATCTATCTATCTATCTATTTCAGTCTGTTCATATCTATCTATCTATCTATCTATCTATCTATCTATCTATCTATCTATTCATAAGCCAGGTGTAAGTGCATGAACAAAACATATTTGCAGAATATTTGTATAAAACCAACTTTTGTGAAATATGCATAAAAATTTCTTATAAAATTATTCTATTGTGAAACACTGTAAATAACACGGGTGATGCTAAGATAGTGTCGTGACACAAAAATGTATTATTCTTGTATCATAGAAGCAAACCTTCTCGTAATAAAATTCTCCACAAGCAAAAAACGTGATTCAATTAAATATTCCAAACATTGAATATATATTCAGGCGACATATAATTCTAAAAAATAAAAGATTGAAACTCAGTCGTAAAAAGAAATTATATACAAATATTGTATTATTATACAACAATAGAACTCTTATAAGCTTATTAATAATATTTCAACATATTCACACACGAATACACTGGCAATCCTATCACACACACACACACATACACACAGACACACACGCACGCAGCCCCACCCCCACATATATATGTGTGTGTCTGTGTGTATGTGTAGCTTTACTAAAAAAAAAAGATTCAATATTCTAGAAGCCATAATAGAAAAGAAATGAACCCGTGTTAAATAAAATATCCTTCTTCACAGGATATCGTCTATTGTAGTGTGTATAAAATATTCAATATGCGTACGGCATATTTAATACGCTTAAAAAAACTAACATCAATAATAAATATTCGATACATGCTTTTCGGTTTAAGCGCTAAAGATGATGCCATTTTGAAAGGATTACAATTCGAAGCTCAGCGATTTAAAAACACCAAAATGTATCAACAACATTTTTCTAACATACAACATCGAGTTCTTGATAATGGCTGTGAAAGACAATTGTACTTGAACAAAACAGAAACAAATGAATTATGACCATTTTATTCCTAATTTCAATCACGATATACAACTAATTAGAAAATTTGAAAAATCTAATATTAGTTTAATTCTTGGATACTGGCAATGGTTAGATGATTAGACGTTTCTTTCTAAGGAAACAGTCGGTATGCTCTTTACTGGATTGAAAAACTGTTCTTAAGTATCTAACTTTTGCATTCTTTAAGAAAAATCTAAAAAAAAAAACAAAAAAAACAAAGAAACTTTTCAAACCTGTCCCAATACCTATATATATATATATATATATATATATATATATGAAGAAATGTAGTTTTAAGTTGTGCTATATTTATGGGATAAAGTGCTCAATATCACAGATAGAGCATATGTAAATATAAATATAAAAATGAACATTGAAGTCAAAACTCAAAGGCGACAATCTGTTTCCTGCTAAACGCAATCACCAGGCCGCCTGACGATTGCGTCTAGCATGAAACTCTAATACATTAAAGATAAACAGGAAAAACAGTATATACTTTGTGATGACATACACACACAATAGACGTATGTATGCACGTGTAAATATAAACATATTGTTGTGTATGTGTGTATACGTATGTGATTTTGAACATCGAAATATAGGTGCTTGCTAGATTAGATAATCGGTATATTTTTATATGTTTATATTAGATTTGTAACCTGTAGTCTAATTTTCTTGATTACACAGCGACCCTTTTATAAATGCCTTTCGGTTTTAGTTCCCCCACCCCATCTCTGTCCCCCACCCCTTTTTCTTTTCTTTTCCTCTCCCTCTCTCATCTTCTGATCTTTAAGATTAGATCGTCTAATATGTGTGTATGTCATCACAAAATGTATACTTTTCCGGTAAATATTTAATGTATTAGAATTCCGAGAATATTCATATTTCTCTCACTTAAACCGTCTTTGACTCCCCTCTTTAAAACTTCTCTCCGTTAAATTTTAATCTCCATCTTCATCTTTAGACCTTCCTGTTCTTCTCCTGTCTATTACCCCTCCCTATAGCTTTCATTTACTCTAACATTCGTCCCACACTCTCATACATACACTCTCACTATTATTAATTATTTTTCTTTCAGGAGCTGTTTTTCTTTTTCCGTTTTTGAATTTGTAGGTTTGATGAATTGAATCGTATTTACGATTCCAATGGAATAAATTATGACCATGGAATATTAGTGTTTAAGCCTTTTTATTATATCCTTACTCTGTCCTGGACATTGAGTTCTACCTGGATTCTATCCTCTTGGAATTATTTTTTATACATATATATATATATATATATATATATATATATATATATATATATATATATATATATATATGTATGTGTATGTATGTATATATATTTATATAGTTTAGATATATGATTGCATATGTATGTGCATATTAACCACTAATATTATCTATCTATCTATCTATCTATATATATATATATATATATTTATATATATATATATTCGACAGTGATCCTCACTCATCGTTTGGATGGTACACAGTTTTTATCTTGTGACAGAAAGAATAATCATTAGGTTTGGAATTTAAATATCTGGTTTGTTCCTCAAGCAAATAATTATGTACGTTTACCAGAGATATTTTCGCTTGTTGATCAAATATGTTTTTTAACGTTTATGTAATTCTCAACATTTCGAGGATCCCATCTCTTCTGGATTTTTTTATTTGGTAGAGAATAACCTTTTTTTTATTTCACTTGTCAAATGACCATCAAAAACAATAAAAGGAACACTATGTTAGTTTTACACTCATTGTCTGCACCTCAGAATGTTTCCTCAATGATATCTATTTTTTGGGTCATAGAGGGTTTCGGGCCTCAATGACATCAAACTTTATCTCCTATGGGCACAGCTGCGAGCCACCATTTCTCGACTAATATTCTGGCATTGCGTCCGCATGATTGCAAGCATTGTTTCACTGTGGGCCAATTCAATTACGATCATTTTATTCGGTTATGTGTATGAATTCTGACCAATTGGGATTACTTTATTTTTAACTATTGATATTTTCGCCAATCAGAGAGGCGGATTCCGTTTGGTCCATAACCGTTATTTTAAATGCTCATTTAGAATGGCGGTTACTGATTTCAGCCAATGAGAAACGTAGTTTTTATTTGGCCCCATACTTATATCTATTAAAACTATTTATTTTATCGTTTCCATGTTGTATTTATGGCTTATTGCTTCATATGAAGCCACTTATCAAATTCTTCGAACAGTTTCATCGATTTTGAAAGTCAGCTTAAAATAAAATCGTAATTTTCCCAGAATTTCACTATGTCTCGTATGTTTTTCGATTTAATCATTTCAACCCAAGCAAGTTAATAAAGTCAGTGAGACACAAGGATTTACTGAGTGTGAGATAATAAGCGAAAAAGAAAACATTATGAAGGAGAGGGAACAATAAAAGAACAGGAATTAAGAAGATAGAAAATAACGATTGACGTTGCATTTAATTGTTTGAAGATCAAAGTCAACCGAAGATCAAGAAGTTAGAAGAAATTTCCACAAACAAGATAGAAGAAACTGTTAGTATAGAACTTACGGTTGCATCTTACAATTTCAACTGTAAAATAATGAAGCCTATCTACCAATCTAGTATTGCGCTTAATTTCATAAAATCTATGTGCCAAAGAGTAATGTTCATCAAAATAATTACCATGAAGGTATTTATAAAGGCTGTCGTACTAGTGATGCATAGATAGGAGGAGAAGAGTTGGAGACATAACTTTCCCAAATATTTGTAATGCCCGTTAAATGATGTCTACGGAGGGTTAGGGTTAGAGGTGGAAAACCAACTCTTCAAAATGGCGGAACACAAAGGTTAAACATGGGACCTAGATTGAAAACCGTCTAATAATATTCATTTTTTCCTGAATGATTATACTCGTATTAATCTAATATTCTACAGGACGGTTTTCTATTAATGTTGGTTCAAATTGCTTCTTGTTTTTTTGCTTTGTGCCGTATCACCTCAGGTCGTAGGCGATGATAGAACTTCCTTTCATTTGTAGCTCTTATCAACGAATAACTTTTTAATACAGCACCAACTCCTCTTTTTCTTATTATTTGATTAGCACAATCTCTTTTTTCTCACTTCTTTTTGCCTTCGATATATGTTTTGTGAGTATTAACTTTATCAAGCATTCTTTCCACATTATATGCCTCAAAAATGTCAATTGCCTGTTACTGATTCTAAGTATAAGAAAGCATTTTGTTTCTATCACCTTCCGTAAATACTGGCTATATCAGCTCGAGATTACTACTTTGCCTGGTTCTTAAATGCATATACCTTCCTTCAGGCATAGACAAATACATACATGTATATATATATATATATATATATATATATATATATATATATATATATATATATATATATATATATATAAAAATTGCCTTCCAGCAATTTTTTACTTGTGTTCACCAGTTTTTATTGTGGTGGAATTAATTCATGGGCAAATCGTTAACAACGTTTTAATGAATTTTATTGCTACTCCCATTAACTAATAATATTGTGTTTGAACTAATTGAAGACATTTAGAATTTGCGGTTGAAAACAAAAATTTATTTTATTTCAAAATTGTGTGAGTCAGCCTTTATTACATTGTCTACATTTCATACCTTTTGATGGCCATCTTCATTCGGTACCAAGTCAAGATTATCGTAACTCGTGACGGTCGTTGGGGAAATTTTGGAGCAACAGAAAGTGTTTCTAAGGCAAGACAGAGCGCATCGATCTTACTTGTTGCATTAACAAGTTTAGGGATGCAAAGGTCACTTGTCTCCCCTTGAGGAAGATGAAATCATGCGCAGCGGGTGACGGCCGGTGAGTGACAAACGGTAGTAGAATTGTCTACTTGCGCAAGACATTCCCGAAACATAACTTCCCATTGTAGTTAAGAGAATAGAAAAAGCCACTGGGGTTTAATGGGTAAACCGCCGATTAAGTCGGCTGTGGACATATTCACTTCGGGAAATATTACAAAGAAGATCCACTCATTTTTCGCCCCTTACACACTGCTTGTTTTATGCACATATAATATCTCTGTGTAGGTTAAATTTACGACATTCACAATACTCCCGTCTTGCTAACTCGGGCCACTGCCTTATTCTATTTAGCAGGAATCCCCTATCCATAAGACCTCTTTCCGATGTCAGCATGCTGATTGGGACATATTCCGCCATTTTTTTCGTGACGCCACTTGGAGTGACATCTTCAACCACCAAATTGTAAATTGCATTTTTTCGTTTGGTGAGAGTAAGTTTTTAGAAACATTATCTATAATTTTCATTTTCTCAAGCGCTTTCGGCCACTTATTTAGCCATTTTCAAGAGGGCTTTATTTTTGATGTTGTTAGTTTTTCTTCATGTTTTCACTGTTTGTATTTTATTTATGAGTTGTTTTGAGTAGGAGCGTTTATTCCGCTCCTTCGTGCGTTGAGCCTTGCCTGAATTCAAATGAGCGTCTTTATATATATATATATATATTTATATACATATATATATATATATATATATATATATGTATATATATATATATATATATATATATATATATATATATATATATATATATGACTGCCACGAACAGACAAAAATTAGTTTCGTACAACGCTCAACAGAGCTAAAGCAAGGTAAATAGTGTAAATTATATAATAAAAAAGTATTTAAATGGTAATTAGTTGGAGGCCTAATATAAAGTCCTTCTGTTTACAATGAGAAGGCTTTAATGATAGAATATAGATGGCCTCCAACACTTTCAGGTGCTAATGTTAGTGGGTCTTGCTTGATTTAGCTCTGTTGAGCGAGGTATTAAACCGGTTAGCTACACCTTTTTTAATTTTTACTTTTTATTATCATGAGTGGTAATAATAAAACTAATTTTTGTCTGTTCATGGCAGTCATAAAATTTTGTACCACTAAACATATCTTTAAATATATGTGTCGTAGTCTATCCCGTCGTTGATGGACGCGCGCTATTGAACCGCGCCTACCGGGGAACCTTAGGCAGGGTTAACCCTAACGGCGTATGAGTCTCACGCAACTCAGTCCCTAGTCACCAACAGCCAGACAACCTACACATATAATTTGATTATATTGCTGATGGTTTTGTGCATACCACCCACACTTTTTGAAGAGCCGAATACAGAGCCGAGGTCGAATTCCAGTTGAATCCATTACATTCACTTACGTGCTAATACCCTTGGGAAAGGTATGATTCCTTTTTTTCTCACCCCCAGCTATTGGTAAATAGCAGGACGGACGGGATCCAATAGCTTTAGATGGCACCTGGTCTAGGAGAAGTACAACTCTGTATTCAATACCTGCAGAGGTTCGTTTGGGGACACCATTCGTCAGGTCTCTCGCTTAAGAATGGCCATTTTTTATATTGAGCACTTTAACCCAAAAAATATTGCATAAATTAGAAATATATTTTTGCCATGTTGCATTGTCGTATATTCACATAAGATGCAATTGCGCACTATGCCTACTTTCTCCAGGTTTATTTCTATTCAGAGTTTTCCTTCTTCTAGACTTCTGCCAACCAAGGGTATAGTGCCTAATTTACCCTGTTGGAGTATTGCTGCCATATATGGTCTGCAGCCCCTACTGTTTGCCTCGGGGTTCTTGATAAGATCCAGAGACGGATATGCAATATAATTGGCCCCGATCTGTCATCTCGTCTGCAGTCGCTCTCTCACAGATGCACTGTCATTTCCCTCTGTCTTTTTTACAAATACTTTCATGGTAATTGCTTCGATGAGCTGATACGCTGGTTCCCAGACTTCTCGAATCCAAGCGTCTTACAAGCCTGGCATCCCGCTCTTGCCCTTTCACTGTTGAAACTGTTAAATGTAGTCGCCTCTTCTACTCCAATAGCTTCATATCTCGCACCTCCCGCATGTGGAACTCCCTTCCCTATTCCTGTTTCTCTGATATCTATAATCTCCAAATATTCAAATGTAAGTAATGTCAATCGACATCTCCAGTTGCCTGCTAGTGACTTCCCGCCTGGCTAGGGGTGAAATGCTTAAAAAAATATACATAGCATTCAATATCTTATCTCTTGCCTCAACAGAAAATCAGTAAATGTCTCATATGCAATACAGACATGTTTATATTTTCACTATTTACATTAGTCGGACTATTGTCCTCATCTTTGTCGCCATATTTATTCCAACGTTTCGGCCGTTGTAGGGTTCGTCCTTCTTCAGGTGGTTGGAATGTCGAACTGAACCCTTTATTTTACTAACTGGAGTAGACTGTTCTTGTTCCACGTGCCATGTCTAATGGATGTTTCCTGTTAATTCCTCTCTCAAAGTTCCCCACCGCCATAACCAGGTATTTGGGGTCCTGTCACTGGATCTAACCAACGCCTTTATCCACTGAGCCATGTATAATCAAGGACACATGGTACAGTGATAAATATGAACCAAGCATAGAAATGAATACAATATGGGAACCAGCAATAAGGTGTGCTAGAGAAAAGCGATAATAACAACAAAAATTGCAATATGAGCACTGGTAAAAACATATATTTGATAACAGTAAAATTGCAATATGAGAACTGGTAAAAAAAATGAAAATTAAATCCAGTGACAGGACCGAAAGAGTGTGAGTTCAATGCCTGGTTAAGGCAGTAGAGATCTTTGAGAGAGGAATATCTAGGAGGTAACTGACATCCATTAGACATGGCACGTGGAACTAGAACAGTCTACCCCAGTGAGCGAAATAAAGTATAATAAATAACGGGAAACGATGTAGAAAGAATGTCTTGTTAAATAAATCTTTCAAAATGAGGAGTTTATCTGCCGGAAAAATCAGCATTCCAATCTATGATACCAGCAAGAAAGACTTAAAATACTCTGAGTA
This sequence comes from Acanthosepion lycidas, assembly GCA_963932145.1. Lineage (NCBI taxonomy): Eukaryota > Metazoa > Mollusca > Cephalopoda > Sepiida > Sepiidae > Acanthosepion > Acanthosepion lycidas. The sequence goes on from OZ010581.1 coordinate 128,053,413, forward strand.
AGCTGTACGACTGTTGTACGATGGAAGTAAGTGATTCATTGCCTGACGTCATGTTTCATCGCCGGTTAAAAGTCATCCATTTTGATCAAATCGGAAAGGGTGTTAAATTCTTGCTCATTGTACACAGTCGATGACATTTTTGAATTATTTTCGTCGTCAGCACCGTAGCTATCAAAAGGCGAATATAAGATATATGAAGGATCGGGTTTCAGACGATGTGACCCAAAGTGACAATGTGTTATTTATAGAAACTACAAAACGTCAAACTAAAAAGATATCAATAATTGTCTCGAAAGGAAAATGAATTTAAATACTAACCAGTAATATCGTGGGTATGACGACGAACTACATCCAGCAGCAAGGAGTTTGGGGGGTTGACGAGCTTGGAAGCACCTCTTAATTGCTGTTATTCTCAGAACCACCGTGACCTGGTGTGGTAGCACCTGTTAGGGTCCCAGCTATGGGTAAATAATGAACCCCAAAGCAAAAACAAAATTCTATGAAAGTATAGAAATACATTTTTATTGTAGAATTACCAACAATAAATATTTATATTAGGTTGGTGCAAAAATAATGACGTAATAATGTCGTTTTTTGACGTTAAAAAATACGTCGAAAAACGACATTATCACGTCATTATTTTTGCACCAACCTAATAGCAAAATAGCCAACAAAATAAATTATGTGTAATTGAAGGCATGCAATTGCGTTCAAAATATACTTTGTTGATGCCATAAAATTGTGTTCAAAATATTTAGATTTCTGTATTAAATAACCTATAGATGTTGATATGCCGCTAAACAAAATCAACTTACAACCGTCTAAGTAGCAACACACGAAAACAATATTCAAAATATAATTCTTTAAGTAAAATTCTGCTTCCAACGAACGATTTCAGTAGGAAGGACATAGTCAAAGGACTCGCAAATAGAGGTGTGTACTTAACAATGGAATAACAATTGTATCATTGAGCAGACAGAGAAGGAGAAAGAAAGAGAGAGAGAGAGAGAGAGAGATGGAGAGAGAGAAGAAGAGAGAGTGGGAAAAATAAAAATAAATTCGAAAATAGATTTTTTAAAAAAATGAGAAAATAAGAAAAACGAGAGAAAGCAAAAGATAGGAAATAGAGACAAAAGAAAAAGAGAGAAAAGAGAGAAAAGAGAGAAAAGAGAGAAAAGAGTGAAATAAGAAATGAGAAAAAAAAAGAGAGGAACAAAGGAGGAAATAGATAAAAAATGAAGAATGTAAGATAAAGAAAAAACGAAAGACGACTGAAGATCATTTTATCACACACACACACACACACACACACACACATACGCACACACATTTATAATATATTTTCTACATTATACGTTATTTTTATAGCTAAATACTCGCTTTTTAATTAAATTGTATTAATTACGTTTACCATCCTCAATGTTCGAGAAATTTCTTAGAAAATACGCGTTATCTAACAGCAATCGTACCTGTATTCCTATACGAAAACCATCATTTGCATTTGATCTGACGTGCTATACCATTTAGTTACAGAGTAGATCAAATGAGTGTTTCCGTATAGGGATTGCCGGACAATATTTATAATTATATAATTTACCATTATATCCTTATCTTTCCATCATAAAATGTTCTATGAAGCTTTAAAATAAACAGTTATTTCACATTTATACATTTTTTAACATCGTTCTGATCTTTATGCTCTTTCTACTGTATATATATATATATATATATATATATATATATATATATATATATATATATATATGAGGATTGAGCTGACGATTGTGTCTAGCATGAAACAGACTGTCGCCTCTAAGTGTTGACTTCAATGTTCACTTTTATATTTACACACGCTCTATCTCTGATATTGAGCACTTTATCCCATAAATATAGCACACCTTTAAACTATATTTCTTCATATATATATATATATATATATATATATATATATATATATATATATATATAAAAAATACGTCAGAGCTGACAAATTAAACCTGGCTTCTGCACTCGAAAAGAGTCTCCAATCGATGGTTCACTGGGGCAAGATACGTAGATGTAAACGCCTCCCAAAAGAAAACTATTTTCATTTAACCACCATAGATAACCTGTTCTGTCGTCCATCATCGTAGCTGATGCTAGACTCCTAGAAAGAAACAAACTGCATTCTTGGCTTCATATTTTCCACTGTATTAAAATTGATGAATACATTGAATCAACAGCTGCATCTACTGCAAGGAAAGTTGGATCACCGTGAAAATTATTCTCGTCGCAGTCCATCTTGCTCATTTACAAATCTAGCATTCGCCTGTGCATTGAATCCAGCTGCCATATCTAATCTGGTGCACCTGCTATTCTTCTTGACAAAACAAAAAGAACGATTCGTAATGTAACTTGGCATCATGACTTCAGTTACTTTCACGCCGATGTGGGGTGGCTTCCCTCTCTCAACTAGGTCTCACCAGATTACTCTTGAAATAGCTAAATATAACCGCCTATTCTACTCCAACAGCTCATATTCTTGCACTTCCTCGCTGTGGAACTCCCGTTTACTCGCTTCCTTCATAACTACAATCTTCAAACTTCCGTTCATATTTTGTTCTTGTTACTCAATCTTTTCTCTCACATTCACTGTATGAAAACCCTTGGCTACTACTGGCATTGTCACTTTGCTTAGGGTGAAATGATTTAAAAAATATATATATTGGAGATAGTGTTTGTGGATATAACCAGTGTGGATATAGAAATCAACACTATGCTTGAAATAGCTTCAGGCAATCAAAATATCATCGGGATCGGCTGATGATCTCTTAAAGCATAAAACTGAATATATATATATATATATATATATATATATATATATATATATATATATATATATATATAATAACAAACATACATATACGCACATATACTTGTTATAAAACAGAGTTTTGATGTTATGTATATTCAATAATATATATATATGAATGAAGAAATATAGTTTTAAGCTGTGCTATATTTATGATATAATGGAAAGTGCATACCTGTGTTTCCCCTAACAGGAATATGACTGGCTGGTGTCCGTCATAAATACAGATAAATACAGTAGGTACGACAGAGTTTAAGTCTATGACGACGCCCATTAGACTACACCATTGGCTATCCTATTGGTCTACACCAATTCCCTAAGCATATTACCTGCAACTACGACGAGTAGCAGCCGATTACTGCTATCGTGAAATACTTGGTTACAGTACCCAAAACCACTTAGCTATTCGATCGAATACATCCCTTTCCGGGACATATCAATTTTTGAGATAAAGTGCTCAATATCAGAGATAGAGTGTATGTAAATATAAATATAAAAGTGAACATTGGTGTCAACACTCAGAGGCGACAGGCTGTTTCAATCTGAAAGCAATCGTCAGACCGCCTGAAGATTGCGTCCAGCATAAATCAGCCCGTCGCCTCTGAGTGTTTATTTCAATGTTCACTTATATATATATATATATATATATATATATATATATATATATATATATATATATATATATACTATTTACATTATTCGAAACATTGTCCCCATCTTTGTCGCCATCATTATCACAACGCTTCGGCAGTTGTACGCTCTGGCCTTCTTCAGGTGGTTTCAGTCCGACATTCCAACCACCTAAAGAAGGCCGGAGCGTACAACGGCCGAATCGTTGTGATAAACATGGCGATGTAGATGAAGACAATAGTCCCAATAATGTAAGTAGTGTACTTAGTACCTCATATCAGAAATATATATATATATATATATATATATATATATATATATATATAGAATAATAATAATAATAATAATAATAATAATAATAATAATATTGGTAATCCGTATGGAATTTCCAAGAGGACATAGATCCGTTGAGAGGTCTATGTCAAAAGTCAGAGCAAAAGTTATTATATAATGTCAAACAAACACTTAAAAATTGTAGGTGATATTTTATTTCATTGAAGTCAATAAGGCCTGTAAACCAAATGATAATGAAAAAAAAATACTCTAGGTTTAATACTTAAAAGTAGTGTCTTCATATAGAGGGGATTTTATCATCGTGTAGGAAGGGGTATGAAGAAGATGCTGCGTCATCTCAGTTGTCCTAACATCCGTGGTGAACTATTGTCACATCCGAAATGTAGACATTACATTGGCATTGACAATACATTTGAAAAATAAGATTTTAAGTGTAAAATCGAAGATCTGTATGGATCTTCATTAATGTATATATATATAAAAGTGAACATTGAAGTCAAAACTCAGAGGCGACAGGCTGTTTCATGCTGAACGCAATCGACACAGGGCCTGACGATTGCGTCTAGCATCAAACAGCCTGTTGCCTCTGAGTTTTGATTTCAATGTTCACTTTTATATTTATATTTACATACGCTCTATGATATTGAACACTTTATCTGGTAAAAATAGCACACCTTTAAACTACATTTCTTCATATATATATATATATATATATATATATATATATATATATATATATATATATATACATACTGTCCAAGCTATATAACACCTGAGAAAGAAATATGTATGTAAAGGCATATTTACGTATATGTATATTTTTATCGTACCTCTATCTATCTATCTATCTATCTATATATATATATATATATATATATATATATATATATATATATATATATATATCATGTGTCCAAACATTTGACATAAATGATGTCAAATTTTGGGGACACAATTTTTGGAAAGGAATTATCGTGAAAACTACTAAGGCTGGCTCAATGAAATTGAGCAGTGAATGTGTTGAACATCATAAGTTTATAATGGGATCGATTTCATAAGTGTTCTATGGGGAAGGGGTTAAATGATGACAAACTTTTCATCACCTACACGGCAGTTTAAACATATTCGAACTTTATCAGGACTGCAACCTGAGGGCTGACAAGCTCCAACTCATATATGGTATCAGTAGTCCATTTCTGGTCTGATATGAAAGAAAGATCAAAAGATCAGTTTTAGATCTTATCAGAAATCAGCGTTGAACTAGAGAAAGTAAACTGTTATAATTTCCGATTTTTAAATGTGTAATTAACAAGTATACGAGACAGCCGACTGTGACGTATGACTTATAAATTTAGGCAAAATACCGTAAATTTCGTAAATTAATTTAAGAAATTGTACAGAAGAAACTCCGAGATAAATCAAATGATTGGTTCAAACGGTCTCAGCTGATAATAAAAGCGGTAGGAAAAATCCAGAGAAATGATTGAAAGATAAAGTCGTTTCCATTTAGATATGCGAGAAAATATTCACTGTCGTCAATGAAAAGCTTTTGTTCAACAGAAGAATCCAAACAACCGAAGAATATGTATCTAATCTTTATCGTGCACATCCATCTGCGAGACTGGTTAGTTAATTATCGTTGTAGGCTGCTACTCAGGCACATGTTTTTGTTTCTACACAAAGTATCAATCTTATTTATAATGCAACTATGCGGATCTGATTTTACTTTTAGCTTTAGGGACAACTTTTATATTCTTGTATAATCAACAGTTTGAACAAAAGTCAATGAAGATATAATGTCTTGTCAGAATTCCTACTGCTTTTTTTACATGTGTATTTTTTTAGTTGTAAATACTAACGTCTCTCTACATACAGAAGGTTAGAAAACATCAGTGACTTTCACTTTACCTCGCTATAAACATCTTGTGAAATTGCTACCTATCTAGCCATACATAAAAACGATAGAGTATTTTCGAAATCTGCTTTGAGAGAAATGATTAAAACAATTTATTTTTGATATTATAATGCTATATATATATATATATATATATATATATATATATATATATATATGTGTGTGTGTGTGTGTGTGTGTGTGCAGGTAAAAATCCGTAGGGAAGTAATCCAAGTGAATTCTGATATAAAATATTAAAACTGATTCACGAAAGTGAGATAAATATATTTATTAAAGAGCGTACAAATGGCTTATATAAACTGAAAATCAATTTTAGCAAATTTATATGGCTATTTCGCTCTTAGAGAGAGAAATTGCCTGAAGGTTGTCAATACTAAAATGCTTGTTAAAAATGAAAATGATTCAATATGTTGATACATATCATTAGCAGCTAACACACCTACCTATTTCAAATATCCACGATGGCTGTCACTATGGGAATTTTAGATTCCGATATAAAACGCGTAAATTTCAGAAACAAGTTATTCCAAAAAAAATTCGCTTGAAGATGAAACAAAGCTCACTTTAACTCAATTTAATTCTAATAATTATATTGAAGTTTTCGTCTCTTGTTTTTGAAACATGAGACTTCTTATGTAGCTTGTTGGAATCATATTTTTAAATAAATAATTATATCTATGCTCTACTTTTGTATCGAGCGCTATTTTTAAAAAATAATAACTAAAATACTAAAGAACCTTGGATTACTAACCTATTACTAATATATATATATATATATATATATATATATATATATATATATATATATATATATATATACCATGCGACAATAGCCTAGGAGTAAGATCTCTGACTGCTATCAAATCGATCGCGTTTCGATCACGGCTTGAAGTAATCGGACGTCTAGGCTGTGATACAGCGAAGCAGTCTCTCCGTAGATGATAATACATATATATGAATAAAGACAAAGAATTGCTGCCTAAATATACATATATATATGTATATATATATATATATTTTTTTATAATAATCCTTCCTTTATGCATGTTACAATGTACTACGGTAAACCTTTTTTTGTAACATGCTTATCCAGACGTCTTACGTTACACCTATCTGATCACAGCTCCATTAGAACCCATTTAAACACACACACAAATCCCAGATCCCATTAGAAGCATACTGGTAGAAAACACAAATATATTAACTGCATCCACCTGCAAAAAATGACTAAAGATAATGGAAGCTTTAATAATAAAAAAATAAAAAGCCAACTCTTAATAATATTAACTACGAACAAAGACACAATGTGCTAACCGTATTCAGAAATTAAAAAAAACATCTCTATCACACACTAAGACATACACAGAACGCACACAGTCAATTAAGATGAAAAATCGAATCATCCTTGATAATGTCTAAAGGTATAGCCGAAAGCGCTCGGAAATATAAAACATTTAGACAATTCTTACACACCCTTTATCCAGAAAAGAAACCTCTTGTTCGAACACAAGAAAAAATAAATAAAAAGCTTAACCGTAGTACCTTGTCTATCGTTTTTAATGAAACACACACACACACACACACACACATATATATATATATATATATATATATATATATGTGTGTGTGTGGTGGGGGCGGTCGTGTAATAAAATATGGTTTTAATGTATGCTATATTTATGGGTTAAATATCAAAGATAGAGCTTATGTAAATGTAATGAAATAAATGTGTCATCAATTATTATGTGAAACCCCCATCTTCCAAATTGAGTACAATATCATGGTTCCAAAACTGACCAGTCCTTCCCTTCCTGTGGTTCCAAGAAATAGGACTCAACATAAACATTTCCAAAGCGAAGCCTATGGTCTTGTATTGCAATGAAACCAGTACTGGCATGTACCCTAAAATAATCATACAAATTGGAAGATGTGGAAGTAATAAATACTAAACACTTCAGGCACGCCGGCGTATGGATCAGTTTTAACAAACTAAGTATAGGAGAAAAACTATTTGAACATACAATAGACTGCGTCAGGGTTTGTTTCACTGTGCCAAGAAAATTGCTACTAAACTAAAACGTCAACCTGAAAACTCGGGTAATGTTCTTAAGTTGTCTCGTCAGATCGAAAATATCCTGCAAGGCATCAAACCCGTTCAGAAATATCTAAACTATCAAGTATCTACAACGGCTTCCTTAGATCTTTGAATATTGTGAACTGGTGCTACAGATTCACAAAGAAAGAACTGTACCAAATAACAAAAACCACATCATTGGTGGAGTATCAACAGCAGCAACAATAAAAATGGATAGCAAATGTAACTAGAAGAGAAAATAATAGTATCATCAAGATATTAGCATTCAACAACAATTTCAGAAGGAAACCCCAATTAATATTGAAGGAGCAATAACAGTTACTATAGTTAAGACAACTTGTTTTTAAGGGAAATATTTTGAATTGTCAATGAAAGATAATTTTTTCCTTTTAGGGAAAAGGTTTATATTACTATGACCCTGACCATTGTCATGGTCGTCAGACAATGTTTTAAGATTTACATTTGATCAACAATATATTCTAAATCGTTGATGATTTTTAAACACAGACACACACACACATCTCTCTCTCTCTCTCTTTGTATATATATATATATATATATATATATATATATATATATATAAATATATATATATATATATATATATATATATATAAGTACGTACAAAATATCATAGGGAAATAATATAATAAGAACTCTTCAAGAAGGAATGTTTCTTACTATTATTAAATTCTTGAAACTGGTATGTATTAATAGTTTTTATATTTTAAACTATAAAGTTGACTATCTGTCTATATCTCTGAGATGCGGTATTATAATTATGTACGTTATTCCGACTGTTATCATAATCATCATTGCCATATCCACAATGTTAGGCCGTTGCACGCTTCGACCTACTTCAGGAGATTGAAACATCGAACTCGAACCCTTATAAAGTTGACTTTTTCAATATTCTTTGACACATATTTTATATTTTATACACACACGCGTACATAAATAGACACAGAGATACACACAAACACACACACACACACACATATATATATATATATATGTATGTATGTATGTAGATGATGTATAATTTTATATGTCAGCAAGCCGTATTTATAAAGATAGTATAACAAATTTGAAAAAGTTTTTGTGACGCGTTAGGATTTCATTGGATATATATATATATATATATATATATATATATATATATATATATATATATATATAAATAGAATTGATCATGTTAGGTTAATAATCCGAAGTTCTTATTATTATTGTTTTTATTTTTGAAATAACAGTCCTCAATATATAAGTACAGCCTAAATTATATATATATATATATATATATATATATATATATATATATATATGCACAGACAATATATATATATGCACACGCAAAGATTATAAAAGTTTGACATTCTGATGCAGTTGATTATATTTATTGAATATAAGACAATTTGAATATCATGCAATTACCGTTGGCAGAATTGAATAAAAAAAACAGTTATATGAATTTTTAATTTCCCAGCATCCTTGCCAATTTCTCTACGTGAAAGTCATTTCAGTTGGCAATTTAAAAGCGGATGTTTTACGGATCGACGATTTAAAAAATAAAGCCAAATTACATCCCCCAGGAAGGAAGGTCAGGTCAGATGTCATCGATGGATTTTATCGAGCAGGTTAACTTTTACATTTTGGCCAAAAAACAAAAACAATAAAAACAAAAAAAAACAAAAACAAAAAAAACAATAAAAAAAAAAAAAATAAACAAAACAAACAAAACAAAACAAACAAGACAAAACAAAAAAAAACCCCAAAAGAACAAAAGAAAAAAAACAAAACAAAAAAAAAACAGAATATCACAGATAAGTGTTTCGCTGCTGATTGAATGAATGCTCGGACGAATAATGTTTTACATATATGCATATATACACACACATATACACTCACAGAGACAAACACATACATACATACATACATACATACATACATACATGCATACATACATATATATATATATATATATAGAGAGAGAGAGAGATAGATAGATAGGTAGATAGATAGATAGATAGATATAGATATAGATATAGATATAATTATGTAGAACATTAAGTGAACATTGAAGTCAACACTTCAGAGGCGAGACTGTTTCTTGCTAAAAGCAATCATCAGGCTACATGCGTTGTATTTTTTCTCTACTATTTATATATACCGGTTGTATTGTGTGTAGTTTATTCTAGCGGTTATTTTGGCTGGAGTTATTTATATATTTGTTTATTATTTACTTTATCTATTTGGATTAATTTATTTGTTTTTGCTTATTTATTTATTTTTTTATTTATTCTTTTCCGATTTCCATTTTTAAGTAACGAAGTAAAAAATTGTTTTTTGCCTGCATTTTGAGATCAGTTCTGATCGTTTATTTTGGTCTGGGAAGTTAATTATAGCTAGAATAGACTATACATAATGCAATAGACTACACAAAATGCACCACTGAATAAGCGAGTAAAAAACAATGCATGTGGCCTGATGATTGTTTTTAGCATTAAACTACCTTTTGACTTTGAATATTGACTTCATTGTTCACTTTTATATTTGCATACGCGCTATCTCTGATATTGAGCACTTTCTCTCATAAATATAGCATACCTTAAAATTATATTTCTTCATATATATATATATATATATATATATATATATATATATAGAGAGAGAGAGAGAGAGAGAGAGAGAGAGAGAAAGAGAGAGCGAGGCATACACAAACGCAACAAACAAACATACGCACACACACATATATATTTATATTGATTGATAGATTGAGTTATTTCTTTTACGCCTTATCAATCATTTACAGGTTTTCTTGGAGTGATTGTAAGATATTTTTGGTGATAATAATGATTTACGTATAACAACACCTACTAAGTAATCAAGTTAAAGTGTTGGATCCATTGCGCGTCCAGTTCACCTGGTATTCCCAAACGGTCAACCTAAATACTGTTCAACGTGATATGACTGTAAGCTATATATATATATATATATATATATATATATATATATATATATATATATATATATATGACCTGCCGATTGCGTTTAAGCATGATACAGTCGGCGTTAGTGTTTACCTCAGTGTCCACTTTTATATTTATATATGCTCTAATCCTGATATCGAGCACTTTAACTCATAAATATTGCATAACTTAAAACTATATTCTTATAATATACATACATACATATATATATAAATATCTAATTCTCACTTTCTTTCTCTTTCTCGCACATCACTTCCCTCCCCGTGATAGATTATTGATTATAGATCCTGTCAAATACAGATGTTTATGTGGCAGTAGCTCCCATTTTAGATGTATATTTGTAGACTGTATTCAATCTAATGACAATTTATTTTGTTTTGACCACACTTGATAAATCCATTTGTCATCATGAGGCAATATCTTCTTAAAACAAATGAAGTAAAGAAAATCAAGTCTTTCAACTCGTGACTAAAGTTCCTTCCCGAGATATCATGTGGATCGCATTTTCTGAAATGCGTCGGAAGCACATAAACTGTTACTTTGCACTTGTTGCAAATATGACTGTTTAGTTTACCATATCTCCGGAAACATTTGTGACATTATCATATCAGTTTCTATATTTATTTTGTTGGTCATTTGTTTCAATGATTTTGAATTCTGCTTACTACTCTACAAAACCGGATTCTGTAATAATTTACCGCTTTTACTTAAGAACTGATCGTCCCAACCCCGAATATATGATACGCAACTCTACTTAATGTAAATGTTCAGAAGATTTTATTCATGTAACATACAGCTTTTACTGCAACCGAATTATCTACAATAATGGATCATATGCAATATAGGTGAAGAATTCATCTAAAAATAATGAAAATAAATACAATGTATTTAAATACATATAAAGGACATTTTATTTTTAATAAAACAATGTATTCCGGCAATTATTACATAAACATGAGATCTTTCTTTTTAAAGAGTTGAATAATTTTAGACACGCTCAACATTATATGTAAAAATTAGTAAATTTTATATAGTTTATAATGTATATAAATGTAGTTAGAAAAAGTCAAATGTTGATAATATAACCATGGTCCCAAAGCACTGTACAGGACCCACAATCAGGCTTGGGCTCCTCCGGTCGTGCGGTTCGTGTTTAATACACACCAGCCATACCTACAAACATCTGCTCTTTTCTGGTCATTATAAATAAGAAATAGTTTGGATTATATCTTTCATAATTAAACTGCTTTCTCTTCGTCTATGTGTCGTGTCCCTTCAGATCGTAAGCGATCATGGATCTCCAGAACTACCTATTCTTAATAAATCTTATCTTTTTCCTCTCTCTTCCAAATCCTGCTCCGCCATTTATTCACTCAAGTTCGCCAGGTAGATTATGCTTTGCATTCCTCTGTACCGCTTGCCTTCAATTTTCACTGTGAATATTAAGTTTCCTTTCCTCACCCTTACCCTAGAAATAATTTCAATTGTGTCTTTCTGATTAAAATATTAGTGTTTTTTTAGTTACTGTTGTTTCTAAAACGTCGTCTTTGCTCACATGTTCGGTTCATGGTATTATCAGCATTCTTATAACCAGAATTTCTCTTGATTTAAGCCTCTTTTTCGTCTGTGATAAAATTGTCCTGCGTCCACTGCTTTATAGGAGTACTGATATGACATAACGGTTCGGTAGTATTTGCTTTGTTTATAACTAAATGCAGTTGTTGCTTAATATCTTGCTTACCTTTAGAAAATCATCTTTCGATATTCAAATACACTAGAGGATTTCCGCCTCGCAATTTTCGTTCTTTGTTAAAACACTTCCCAGAGTTTGATTTCTCTGACTTCACTTTCATAATTTTCATGTTGGACTGTTTCTTTCGCTAACAACAATGCATTTTATCTCACCCTTCATGTCCTTTCTCCTCTTAATTCTGTAGGAGTTTTTGTGGTGTCTTTCCTGTATCTTCAATTAACGCTGTATCATCTGCATTTCCGATGTAGTTTAGACTTTAGTTGCAAATAATGAATCCTGGTAGGACTTCTGCTTCTCTCAGGATCACCTCTTTGCATAGGTTGAATAGGTCTGGAGGGAAGACACATCATTCATACACTTTTTACGGCTCTCATTTTCTAGACGTATTTATTCGGTTTGCTGAGAGAAGAGATTTCGGATTTTTCGAATAGACTTCCCAATATGTAAAACGTTATCCATCAGTTCCAAGAGGTTTTATAGTGTAATTTATCAAATGCTTTTGCATAATCGATAAGTTCACCCACTTCTGCATTTCTGCTGCTCTTTTTGATAATATTCTAAGCATAAATATTGCATTCATTGTTCCAGTTTCTTTAACGAACCCGCACTGTTCTTGTCCTATTTCAAGTCTGATTCTTCTGTGTGCTCTATTCACCAGAATTCGGGTACTGTGTTTTGTTATGTTGCTCATTAAGTTGATTGTCCGATGAAGTTCCCATTCGTTTGCACCTGGCTTCTTAGGCAGTGCTATGAAAATGAATCTACTTAAGTCTTCCGGTATATCACCTTTGTTGTATATTTCGTTTATTATGTGTATAATCTGGTTAATACTAAAATTGTTTTAAGGCTACAATCCTCTCTATTACAATCAGCTCTGGTCCTATTCCTTTTTGTTGAAATTGGCTAGTGCTGATTTTATTTCCGGTTTAATATTTCCGGTTCTTTGATATTTATGTGTATTGCTAGTTGTTCGTTCAAAATTATTCGTTCCATGTCTAAAATCCGTTTTCCTCTAATATCAACGTCCCGTCCTTGAATTTTACGCATCCTGTTTATGAGCATTTGACGTATTTGTAGCCTCATGTTTTATGCACTTCTCCTTTATCTCTTATACCCATTCATTCTATTTCTGCACATTCTTTGCTTAACCATTCCAATTTAGCCTGCTATGCAAGCAGGCTAGATTGGAATGGTTAAGCAAAAAATGTGTTCCTGATTTCGTTACGTAGAGTCATAGATTCTGTACTTAACTTTCACTTACTTTAGTGTCTCTTTATCATCATACCGTGAATTTCATTTGTCATCCATTCATTTTTCGTCTGATCATGTTACTAAATCGACTCTTAAAGTGTCCCCCTTCGATATTCCCACGGTGGTGGAATGGACAGCGGCTCGGATTGAGGAGTCAGAGGAGCCGAGTTCGATTTCCAGTCAAATACATTACATTCACTAATACCCTTGGGAAAGGTATGAATCCTTTTCTCTACCCCAGCTATGGGTAAATAGTAAGACAGACTGGCTTCTATAGCCTTGGATGGCAACTCGTCTACTGCAGAAAAATGACAACCTACTGCGGAAAAAAATCTGCCTCGTTAGTCATGTATCGAAAGATACATGATCGCCTAAGCGTGTCTCACGCATGACACATAACTAACTGATCTGCTTTTCACACTGTCCATATATATTTCCTTTCATATTCAGATAATTCAGAAGTATTGCAATTTTGGGTGCTGCTTTAGCCCTCTTCAATTTTTGTTGTTTCAATCTAATTCTTTTAACTTCTAGCTATTTATTTAGACCCATTAGACATTTTATCGAAATCGAAATAATGTTGAATTGTTTCTGTTTTTAAATTATATCTTATTGCACTTATTTGGGTAGAGTTTAAGTGTTCATTTTTCACTGTTTTACGAAGCAAATAGTAGAATAATATATATGTCCTCTCATCTGCTCGTTCAGTAATCTAACTTTGAGTCAATATTCCCAAATAGTGCACTTGTGTTCAAAATTGATCATTATTCCTCGTAGTGCCAGAATTCTTACCTTTGTTTATTCTCTCCCATTTCAAGATAAACCTTGCATCGCTTTTTGAAACGCGTTTAGACTTACACTGGGATCAGATTTTAACACTTCAAGGTTTAATTCTCAAACTGCGATTACGATAACAGCCAAGTAGATGTCAAAGGTCAAGAAGTAATTGCTTCGGGATGAAGAAGAGAGTCCCTGAAAGTGAAAAGATCGTTGCCCAATGGCAATTATCATTGCTTAAGCAATTGCTGAAGTTAAGAAAAGCTATTAAGAATCTAGTAGAAGAGCATTGAATAATGAATGTTCGGCGGGTGAATGAAAGGTGGAGAAAAATCTAAATCAATAAAATGAGCGAGGAAGGGTTAATAACCATTAATAAAGGGGTCAGGTATTATTTCACAGATAAATTCACACACAATCGTCCACATATTGCTTACAAACACACACTCAAATATACATACTCACACTCCCTAAAACGGATACTAACACATATTCACACACACACATATCACGAATACGAATATATATATATATATATATATATATATATTTGTGTGTGTGTATGTGATACGCTGACACACACACACGCACATACACACACATATATATATGATTCCCACACAAACTCACATATATATATGATTCACAAACACACACACACACATATATGCACCAATACATATGATACATTCACATACACACACATACACACACACACACACACACGCGCACACACACACACACACACACACACACATATATATATATATATATATATATATGTGTGTGTGTGTGTCTGTGTGGGTGTGTGTAAGCAAATATATGGATATAGATCCGACAGTATGAAGAAAAATATGGAAAAACAAAAATACGAATATACAAGTATGCTGTTTGAATGTTGTTTCAATGTCGACGTCAGACGTTTCGGTCTAGTAGACCTTCTTCAGGACATAATTATTAAAAAATAATTAAAATTAGACGATATTCAATCAACATGAAAAACGATAGACATAAGACTAATCAAAACAGAATAACTTATGTCTATCGTCTTTTCATGTTGACTTGAATATCGTCCAATTTTAATTATGTTTTACGTTTCGGCCCTTGTATGCTCTGGCCTTCTTCAAGTGCTTAAAATTTCGAACTGAACCTATCATTTTGTCCACCAGGTTAGATTGTTCTAGTTCCACGTGGCTTGCCTCTTTCGGGTGTTTTAGTTATCTCCCTTAAACTCAACTCTCTAATTTTTTGTTTTATTCACTGGGCCATGTGTCCAGTACATAAAAGCCTTTGTTTGGTCCAGTGACTTGACTCAAAGATTTGTGAGTTCAATATCTAGCTACTGCAGTGGTGAACAACAGCCATAACAATCTAAATAGCGCAAGTTCTAGATTGTGTTCACGTCGAGCAAACTTGATGTCCACACTAATCGTCGGAATTGTCCAGAACGCCCCTGAAATAAATTCTGAATACTTTGGTTACGATGACACGTTGATATTGGACGTATCAATCGTTACTTGTGTACAAGGATTCTGTGAATGGGTAGAAATTGTCACAAAGCAGTGTAGGCGGTCAAACGGAACCAATCTATATTATGGGAAGACATTCCATATATTTATGAAACTAACATCAACATGCTCAATGATTCTTGACTTGAAATGCGGCTTATTAGACCTCATCACCACTGACTCTCTTCAAAATTCCAATTACGTTTTCTCATCAATTTTCATAAATTAGCGGCAATTTCATCTTTCAGGGTTGCCATCAGCCGCCTCATCACAGCCTTTTGAATTTTGTCCAAGGCGTTTCAAAAGCGATCTTAGCTTTTGGAAAAGCCAGATGTTGAACGGATCCTATTTTGCGGTGACGGTGGATGGGATGAAAACTCGGTGATCTCGAAGTCTTCTACCCAAAAAACTACTTTGTTGTTCGTTATCAGATTTTATCAAGTTATTATTCTTACCCTCAAAATATTGAAAATGCATTTATGTTAAATAAACAGATATATTAAAAGCGACTGAAAATGTATAGCGGGTAAGTTTATTGTTTTATTTAATTGTCCTCGTGCTTTTTCTTTTTCTAGACATAAATTATGTGGAAATATTCAAGCTCTTTCGCTTTAATTTTAGCCATTATTAGGGATTTTATTTTTACTTTTAACTGAATGTATATTTTTGTGAGTGTATCTAGAGTTATAGGAATTTTCCAAACACGGTCAGCACATTGTGGCCATGTTAACAGTTGATTTGTGAATGCTGATTTTTTCTTTTCCCTGTTAGTTGTTTCTGATGGAACATATATGAAATATAGACTGCTGCAAAAATACACAATTTTATATCTTCAGGAGTCCCGGTGGAGAAAAGGATAGCGGCTTGGATTGAGGAATCGGAGAGCCGAGTTCGAATTCAGTCAAATCCATTACATTCACTTACGTGCTAATACCCTTGGGAAAGGTATTAATCCTCTTCTTCTCCCTCCAGCTATGGGTAAATAGCAGAACAGACTGGGTTATATAGCCTTGGATGGCAACTGGTCTAGAAGGACAACTGTGAATTCAAAACCTGCAGAGGGTCGTTTGGGGACCTTGTGGCACTTTGTGCACCAGGTCTCTGTATTCGGCCCTTCAAAAAGTGTGGTTTGTCCTGCACGAAAGCTTCATCTGCTGTTGTCGGGCTGTTGGTTTCCTGGGAGCTGATCTGCTTGACCCTCATACGTCGAATTCAACGGGGAGGGAGTCGAGTATATATATATATATATATATATATATATATATATATATATATATATATCGGGGGTGCGTGCGTGTGTATTTAATCAGTGTCATCCGAATCCAAAACAAAGCAGTACAGCCACCAACACACAAGTGGTTACAGGCTGTGGAAGAATTAGGAACAAATGCATTAGTAATGAGCAGAAAAAGAAAGGAACATTCAGGAGGACTGTAGATAGCGATTAGCATTGCATTTAAATTCTTGCAGATTAATATTGGCTAGGTAGCATGGAGCTGAAAGGGAGTTCTACAAGCGAGGGTTGCGAGAAAAGACACTGCTAGCGTAGAAGCTACGGCTACATTTCGTCAACTTAACTGTAAACTGAGATCACGACGCCAGTATAGTATTGTGCACACATTCGTAGAGACTAGGTACCATAGCAAAGGGCTCACCCGAACAATTACCATGAAAATATTTAAGGCACAAATAAATGGGTAAGTGACTGAAGCCTCGCCGCCAGATCAGGGCCAATAATATTGCTGGTTCTTCTTTGGATCTTATCAATGAGCTCCAGGTTAATTACAAGGCCTCCGAACCATATTTGACATCAATATTCTAAGCATGGACGAATGATAGACTAATAGGTTTGCAGGATAGATTGAAGAGAGAAGAATTGTCTCTCATGACACAGAGAATCGACTTTCTTAGCAGCTGACCTGGCAATGGATTCAATATAGTCTTTTCATTTCATGTCAGCTGAGAACGTTAGCCCGAGAATTCGCAAAAAGTCACTTTCCTATACTGATGGAAGCAGAGAGGGGTCTTGCGGATGATTAATAAAGAGAAATTTAGTTTTAGAGGCCTTAAAATAGACAAGCCATCTTTTGCCCCAGTTAACGATGGTCTTGATGTCATTTTGTACATCAGGTGGCATTTTGACCTTGTCAAACTGATCAACTTAGTATCAAAGCAAAAGTAAATGCTAGTGTCGGCTGCATGCCGTCGAAAACTTAATGTAACAATAGGAGAATTTTTGCTGCTACACCCAGTATATTGTGGATGGGTTCGCTAGGTTTCCGTGTCTGTTTACATGGGTCCTAATTAATATATATATATATATATATATATATATATATATATATATATATATATATATATATATATTAGGCATGTCTGATTGAATCAATTACAGACATTATGTCTGCTAATTTTTGACAAAATCCGTTCGTACTCAGGAATAATCTTCCGTGTATTGATGTCAAAAGATGAGGCAAATGTGCTATAGCTGCTTAAATTTATTTTATATTCATTTCCGAAGTACTTTCGATCTTCTTCCAAAACTATCTTCACTGGTGTAAGTAATAAAACCATATGTTTTTCATTAATACAAGTATTTATACAAATCTGTGAGTCGTTATCCATTACTGTATTTGTTTCATTATGTTTTTAAATGCAAAATAGTTGAGCGTTAATTAGAAGGTGAAAAATTATCCATTATGGAATTTTTCCTCTATGTTAAAACGTCATTGTCATGCGCACAATAAAGCGTGAAAAAACTGTTCCTTTACAGGCATTTCAGAGCATTACTGCAATATTCATAGTTGATTCTGTTCAGTGCCGGCTCTAATATTTTAAGATAAATTACTTCTAGTATCTGTAGTCTAAATTTGTTGTTTTCTAGGCGTAGGATAGTTGCGTTGTCGATTAGTAATTTTTTTATATTGTAAATGTGGACATGAAAGTTGTTGTAGATGTCTGGCTATGTGCATTATAACATGTTAAAAATTCTATAATGTATAATTTTTTCACATTCTAATGAAAGCTCAGCATATTGTAAAATAAAAATTATTCATAGGTCTTGAAGATTGACAGCTGTTTTTAAAGCTGTCATGAAATAATTATTATTACCCACGGGATTTTAAGCGTTTGATATTTTTTAATTATTATTATTATTATTATTATTATTATTATTATTATTAATAATAATAATAATAATAATAATGATGTATACAGTGCTGTTCGATAAAAGTGATTCACCTGATTTTTTTTTACTAAATGTTCTCTTCTCCGATGAAACGAAAGGCTAAATTCAAAGGATAAAGGATCTAAAATTTGAATTTAGCAGTAAGTACTGTCAAGCATCCGTTCAGTATAATGTTCTGGGGATGCTTTTCTTTTCATGGAACTGGTTTCTTAAAACCTATTGAAAAGACCCTTAGGACCGAGCAATACAAGAGAATTTTAGAGTCTTATCTGCTCCCGTCTGCTGAAAGGGTGCAAATCGACATCACCAAGCTCATTTTTAAGGAGGATAATGCTCCCTGTCATGAATCAAAATTGATGAAGGAATATTTTGATGAGAAGCAGGTGAGTTATATGACATGGCCGCCTCAATCTCCTGACATCAACTCCATAAAAAACTTATGGAGCATTATAAAGTACCGGCTCTCGATAAAGCATTCGAGCAACAAAGAGGATTTGATTGTGAATTTCATATCCGAATGGAATTCAATGCTTGGAGATAAAATTTGCCAGAACCTAATCAAGTCAATGCCAAAAAGGGTTGAAAAGGTTATTCAAAATAAAGGAGGACCCATAGATTATTAAATATTTCGAACTATATTACCTATTATAAATAAATTATACCTCTATTATTCTTTATTTAAAGCTGTTCGGTATGTTTCTATTGATTACTAGTTGCAGGAAATTAGTGAGTCACATTTTTTTGCATAGAGTTTTTCCCCAAATCTCATTTATATCCAAAATTATAAGTATCAATAGAATACCTTAGGGTGAGTAAACTTTTTTTACTAGGTGGTCGGGAAGCGGTCTTTATATTAGTAAGCTTAAAAATTAGTTTTATCCCAAAAACAATTGGCGAAAAAATGTTTAAGTAAAAAAAATCAGGTGAGTCACTTTTATCGAAAAGCACTGTATATATATATATATATATATATATATATATATGTGTGTGTGTGTGTGTGTGTGTGTGTGTGTTTGTGTGTTTTTGTGTATATCTATCTATCTATCTATCTATCTATCTCTCTCTCTATATATATATAACATATTTTATCCGCCTGACGATTGTTATCGCATGAAATTTAGTAGCATATTTTGATATCATTGTATTATTAATAATATTATTATCATGTATCATATTTCGGTTTTGTCGACTTTGCCATTAAGTACACAGTTTGTTTTATATTTTAAGCTTATTTGATTTGATTCTATGTATATGGAAAAACATTAAACTTTATATATGATATATATATATATATATATATATATATATATATATTGATTCATGTTTCATTAAATATTATAGAAAAATTTTGTCTATTTATTTTAAGTAACATCCTATTGTCTGATAAGCTTAACATTATCATTGAAGGACGAAAGGAAATCACCATATTGATACATGTTTAAATCCAATCTATGCTTTCGGCTTACATAAGCCATTATCAAAGATGACATTTACTTTTTCAATATATCATCCAATACACGTAACACTAATGATAGTCTGTTTTTGTTGGATGCAAAATTGCAAAGCAATGACTAACTCGTGTATACGAGACGCGGAAGCGAAAATCGCGTCGCAGTACGTGACGTCATACATTTGTTAACCATGTACACAATAGTCTATGAATATAGAATACAGCGCAATACGTAATCTCTTCAATGAAACAACATTAAAGATTAATACTCACAAGTCAGACACTCTACTGAATCTGACTATATCGCCAATACCACCAGAAGCTGTTCTGTAATTCTTCAGTCTTCGATATTAAAGACTGGCAGTTCATACATGGTCGTCTTCATACACGTCGCATTGAATATTTTGAGCCTTCTGATTGGTTAACCCTTCTATTGGTGAACTATAAAACGAGTCAGCTCATTTTGGCTGGCTCACTAGTACACCAGCGCACCCAAAAAATCCAACAACATGACCATGCGAGAGTGAAAACGTGAATGTTTGTGGAGATTTCGTAGTTTATTTTGTTAAGGTTAGGTTTCAACAGTTTTATGTATATAGCTTCAAGAATTTTTAGTTTTTGTTTATTTTTTTCATGTTTAAGTATAGTTGTGTTTTCAACAAGAATTTTTCCGGAATTGTGTATGCGGCAAGGCATGTTGTTTTAAATGCCTTAAAATGTGAGAATTATCATTCAAATGTAGAGTCAAGCGTCGTGAAAGCCAGTTTGTGGTGTGACCAACATAGATATTATTTAATCCATTGGAGGTAAAATCTCCCAAAGCGCACTTGAATTTGTAAACTATGTTGGTTTTTTGCAAATCGCTAACGGGGAGGTGGGAGAAACAATCATTGCTTAGTATCGTATATGATTAACCTAATTTTTTTGCTAGGATCTCTTGTAGATATTAAGTTGGTGCAAAAATAATATCGTTTTTGACGTATAACGTCAAAAAACAATATTATTTTTGCACCAACCTAACATATTAGTATTTACTAATTTTTTTGGTATATTTTCATCTTGTCTATAATTAGTATGCATTTGACTACGATATAAGAGATTAATATGCTTGGGATATATATATATATATATATATATATATATATATATATATATATATATATATATATATAAGCAGCATATATACATTCATGAATGTTTGGTTGAATAACCTAGATATATTATGTATATTTATTTTAATTTTAATCCTTTCAAATTCACAGATCAATTTCTTAATGCTATTATAAAACTGATTAAGAAAGGAACCGTAGTTGTAGTTATTTCTTTCCTTTTCCTAAGTACTTAGTATCTTGTCTCTTTTCGATTCATACTCTCTTTCGAGTATTCGCACTGCCAAGTTTACAACACCGGGCATTTCCAAGCGTTTACCCATCTAGTTACAGACAAGTCTCAACGTTGCTTAACTTCGTTGATTGCATAAGAAGCACTGTTTCAAACTGTTATGGCGGCTAGCCTCTTTACATTCCCTTACGCGGAAACGCACGAATTCATATTTCTCCACTCATATATGGGTTAAATAATAGGATAGACTCGGTTCTGTAGCCTTGGTTGGCAACCAGTCTACAACAATAATATGCGGTAGTTTATTGAGGGAAATTTTCTGCGAAAATCGTCAGGATTCGGATATTGCCAGCGTACATCATGCATAACATATAAAAAAGGAAGGAAGGATTTATTTTCAATCTGGTTTCCATATTTTTTTTATAGCAATCCGTTTTCGAATAGACTGCGCTATATTTGATTTACGCAAGAAAATTATGAAGTGTATAATTTATACTGAGTGCTTCTCTGTTCCGTAGACACCCAAGAATACATTATGATTTGGTTTAACTTGTAGGTTTATAAAGATATTTTCGTGTTTCAAATTCTTGAGTGCCTTGTATAATGTTGTCCATAAAGAAACCAGGAATCCTTATGTTAAATGAAAATGCTTGTCCTCAAGATATATTGATAGAAATGCCAAATCTTAAAGTTTCCTGAATAGTAATGTTCCATTAATCGAAAGGCCATACATTTTCGTATCAATGGGATGGTGCGTAGAATTGTGCATCCTCTCTTTTAAGACCCACAGGGAGAATAGAATCTTCGGTGATATAAGCTTCTTCACCAACAGTATTCTATCCTTGTATAAGTAGGTCTTCTCCAAAATGCGCCAAAATAAAGAATAGTTACATTAACTCCAATCTATATGTGGGGGCAGATCTTGATAAGAGTTGCAGGGAATTTAAAATTTCTACAGGATAATTAACTACTTCTTTCGGATCGTCAGCTTTGCCTGAGGTGATGGAATATTTTCATGCATGCAGAGACACATTAGCCTAAACCTTGATTGGGACATGCTCTAGCATTCTAACACAATGATTTGGGCACCCACATCAGTGTTTATTGATTTATACATCTACTTCTTGTAATAGC
The DNA here is from genome assembly GCA_963932145.1 of Acanthosepion lycidas. Classification (NCBI taxonomy): domain Eukaryota; kingdom Metazoa; phylum Mollusca; class Cephalopoda; order Sepiida; family Sepiidae; genus Acanthosepion; species Acanthosepion lycidas. Next base: position 128,076,586 of record OZ010581.1, read on the forward strand.
ATGCAATATTTAACAGTCGTTAATATTGAGTGTGATATATTTCAGTGAAAATATTGCCCTATCAGATGTGTGGGTGAAATAATGATGTGACATGTTTCGTATCAAGAAGCAAGATAGACAAAAAAAAATTATAAGTTTCCCCTGAAGTACACCCAATGTTGAATGGACGAAGATGACTATAAGTTTTTCCTCTCAGGGTCTTTTTGGCTTAAAGCTAAAGTAAAATAATTCTCTAACATCTGAAATTAAACTGAGAAGAGGTAATATATTTAATCGAGGTTGGTAAAATATATTTTTACAAAAAATAAAAAGGGAGGTTTTCAGATTTAAAAGTAAAAAAAAAAGTGGGACTTTTACTAGTGTTTTTTATTGTTGAAATTATCGCTAACATTTTTGTTTGGATTTACAGTTCAATTTCGCAAACCAATCGATGAAATTTGAATAAGCTGATTTTTTTTTAGAAATAAATACTTTGACAAAAACCCTAATTCACGGTTTAATAATTTCTTTAATTTAATATTATAGGACTTCAAGTTAAACAACATTTTAAAGAAAATTTCTTTTTTTCTTTTTTAACAGTGATTTCTTACTCTTGGTCATGCAGCATACAACTGCACACGCGTAAATATTTCTTTCTGGAGGTAAATTCCAGTTTTTTTAAGTATTTGATCTTGGGATTTGTTCGTAGTTCTCGCAAATGCAGGCTAACTGGAAATTGGATTATTTTATACAAAAACTTAAAGAAAAGATATGTAAAAAACAATATTGCATTTCTATTAAATATTTATTATTTTAATCATTAAATTGTCTTTAAAATAGTGGGTGTATTTTGTACGTTAAATAATAAAACCTAATTCCCCGCCACCCAAATAATTAATGAAAATATATAATACTAAGCTACGCACCGTGGTAAAACCAATTGTACTTGGTGCCTCTTTACCTGTTTGCACTTCTCCCCAAAAATTTGGCTTCAATCTGTCAATGTGTGGCAATTTTAGAGGGTGTTAGGGAAGGACGGACTTTTTAAGAAAATCTCAGTATATATATATAGATTTTACAGTTTAAAATTTTAGGGAGAAAAACTGAAATGATTTAAATTTTCCAGTCGTTATTAATGAAATATGTTTCATGTAAATTGATTAAACCGTTAATTACAGACTTGAACTGTTATTTTGCCAATCGTACAATCAAGAGAAACTGCAGCAAACAATGAGGTATTATTAGAAAGGACATTCGAACTTTTACAATCAAATGTCAACCAACGTGAACCAATATATATATATATATATATATATATATATATATATATATATATATATATAGGATGTCCATGAAGTATATTTATAATTAAAAGAATTATTACAAAAGCAAATGAACAGACAAATATGTCGAAATTATTGCAAAATGAGGAGTAGATATTGAATTTGTAAAAACTAGTTAAAGACACCACTATATGGGCAGCATTAGTTGGATGAAGCACATCAAGTGGATATTCGATTCCTTGCTATGTTTGCTGTAGCATAACCTCATCAAGAGTGGGAATGGCATCAGTGATCTTTTGCTTTAGATCAGTGATGTTCTGTATCTTTGTTGGATACACAATATCTTTTTTTACATAACCATAGAAAGAAGTTCATGCGAGTAATATCTGGTGAACGAGGTGGCCAGAGAATTGCGCCATCTCTTTCTGGAAATCTTAGGGTTTCATTTTCAGTAATTCTTTCATCAACAGGATGCCTAAAATACACAAATGCAACTGCTGAATATCTTCTCAATTGCTTTTGTAGTATATTTTTTAAATTGTATATATATATATATATATATATATATATATATATATATATATATATATATATATATATATATATATATCCAAGTAATAGGAAAGAACAGTCACATTTATAATCCAAAATTCTTTAGTATTTTTGTTATAATTTTAAAAAAGTGCTCGATACAAAGTAGAGAATAATATAATTATTTTATTAAAAAATATTTCTCCATCGCAACACAGAAATTACTATATTTCGAAATCAAAACTCAAGTCCTAAAGTTCAATTTCAAAATTTTAATTAAATTTTAGAGAACGGTTTAATTCTCAAGCGATGTTAAAGAGAACTTACGGAGAAATCAGTTTATTTATTAGTTAGGAAGGGTGGTGCTATGTGGGTTCTTATTTTTTCAGGGTTGTTTTTGCTTTTAAGAATGAATAGAGTAGGAATGTTTATTGTGTGTCAAGTTTTTGGAGTCGTTCAAGTTTGCGCAAGGGTCTTCTGTCAGGCTATCATGATTTTACTGCCTGGCTTTATTTCTTCTCAATGAAGTCAACGTTACAATCTTTTTTGGTGGTTATTTATTTATTGTCTTCTCTATACGCCTACACTGATAGTTTCTTAAATGGCCATTTAGGTATGACTGAGTTATATTTTTAATATAAATTTATACATATCTAAAATTAATTGAAATTGCTAATAGACTATATATGCTCTTGTAGAATTTTTATATTTTAGGATTTAATTACTTTCTAATATATTTTTTTATTTTTTGATCAACAATAGATATAAATATATGTAGGCTATTACTTTATAAATTAATTATTTTTAAGGTGTATTTGAGGCAATGTCTACAGAAAGTTGTGATTTCATTTCTTTGATTTAATAAAAAACAATTTCAGTTTTTAATAATACATAGCTTTTCCTATAGGCATAAAGGACATGGATCATCTAGAGTTCTACAAGTTCTATTTATTATGTTCCATTTTACTGTTGGTATTTTATTTATTTCTCTTAAATGCCAGAAATATTTGGATAGGGATGTCTGGTTTCGGTACCAAATATTATTGAAGGAACTTAGGTGTTGTCTCCATCTAATTTTAAATTCATTTTTTGTGGCTCCTATATATATTTGTACAACATTTGGATTCTCAATAGATGGGACTGTGCATTAGTAAACCACGGATTCTATGAGGCATTCTTTATTCAGAGGATAATTGTCAGGTTTTCTACAATGACATACTTTTTCATTATAATTGTTTATTTTTATTTTAGGATCTTTCTCCAGCCGGGCTCTAAATTTTAAATATAATTTTGAAATTGAAGTTTAGGACTTCAGTTTCGGTCTTGAAATCGTAATTTCTGTGTCGCAAGGGAGACATTTTTTTTAAATATATATATATATATATATATATATATATATATATATATATATATATATATATATATATTTACGCCAGAAATTTGGAAATGGCATACTGTATTATCTGGCATCCCCACCAGAATTAATTAATTAATATATATATATATATATATATATATATATATATATATATATATATATATATATATATATATATAGTGGGATCTCAAAATACTAGTTTAATTTGTTTCATGACCGAGTTGGCAAGTTGAGTTACTCGTATGCTGAAGTATTTTCCTCATAAAATTATTAACATACCATTAATCAGTTCCGCCCTCCCCAATAGAACACCCTACTTTTTATACGTACTTTTAAACATGACAAATGTATTTTACTATAGTATAAATAAAATGGAATATATGTATGACCGTAGTAGTATTAAATAGAGCTCCAAGAATAATAAAATATCCTTGCTTACCTTTGACATTTAAGGAGCAGCGCTGAGTAACCGTAAATTAAATTTGGAGTTTTGGGTGAGTGGAAAATGTTGAAGCGTGATTTTTGTAGGGGACAGATGGCGGGATTATTTGTTCATAAAACTTATCAATTCTAATTACTAAAATTTATTTTGCTATTTTTAATTTGCTTTTTCAATTAACTATTTGCCAACTATTTTTACAGTTAATATTTTATTGTCTTTGCCGTTATAGATGTACAATTGATACAATTGTTTTTTTAACTTAAATCAGCGCTAAACTAAGATTATTACTTTTTAATTGACATTTAATCTTCGTCGCTGATTTTTCAAGGTCAAAAGTGACGTTTACATTTTCTTTAATAATTTTAATTTTTTTCGACCTGTTTTCTTGACTTTGAACTGAAAGTTGTTTCAGTAAAAACCTATCAATGGTTGTTTTTTCCTTCCCTTCAGAACATTTCTGCAAAGCTTTAGGCAAGTGTCATTGCACAGCTAGTTGAGACCTTTTGTTGATTTTTTTTTCTAAAAACCACAAAATCCAAAGACATTCCCAAAATTTTCTGCATTTTTTCCAACATAACACTGTCACGTCACAGATGAAGATTTATTGAGGAACGTATCCTTCCGCCTCAATTCCATTTTTATGTATTTTTCCTCTTCCTCGTTAACAGAACTCAATGTCTCACTATGCCTCACGACGGAGTGAATGTCAGATCTCTTCCTAAACTTATCAAACCAGCCACGACTTGCTTTAAATGAAATTGTGAGTCTGTCCGTTGAAGTGTCATTGCACAACGCCAATGCACGACTAGTTGATACCTTTTCTGGGTGATTTTTTTTATATAAAGACCAAAACATCCTCCCACATCCCCCCAAATTTCTGCCTTTTTTTCCAAAATAATCCTGTCAAGGAACAGTTAAAGACTTGTTGTGGGACGTATCCTTCCACTTCAATAAATTCAGCGAAAGATTTTACATATTCTTCTACCGCCTTCTTATCAGCACTCACTGCCTCACAACAGAGTAAATGCCAGACATCTTCTCAAACTTATCAAACCAGCCACGACTGGCTTTAAATAAATCTTGTGAGTCTATCTGTTGAAGTGTCTGATATTTGCTTCAACAAGTCACTGTAAATCACTCGTGCCTTCCCAAAAATAATTGCGTCAGTCACGGTATCCCCCGGGAGTTGTTTTTCGTGCACCCACACCAATAGCAGCTTTTCCATCTATTCGTAAAGCGAAGTCCGAAGTTTTGAAAGAATCGTAATGCTCCTTGTCTAGCGTTATATTTTTCAGTGTATCCTTCTGTTTAAGAATAATGCATATTGTCGAAGTACTACGCTCAAATCAATAACACGTACTCGGCGTTCATGTTTTGAAATGATTTCGGGTTTCATTTCACGTGAAATCACTCATTTTTCTTCATAGCACTACCTTTTGGATTTAGTTTCTTTGGGGTCATGGTTGATTTACAACAAACAAAATAACTACACAAATCAAAACATGAGCTAAACACAACGCAGATTACAACACGCCACGACCGTACTCGACCAGATAAACAATGAAACTAGACGCGTGGGTCTCATTCTTGGCGCGAGATGCTGGGAGAGTTGGCTTCTGATAGTTTGGTAGATAGTTGGGCTGCGCGCGATTTTGAAAATCAAAGCTAGTGAGCTTGACACGTACACCGGGTCAAATACGTAAATTGAAGCAAAAACTTGGAACACTCGTAAGTTGGTCACATGTATGTCGAGATTTCACTGTAAACACACACACGCACACACTTATATATATATATATTGTTATCCGCAAACAGACCGTTTCACTGTATCATAGCTCATCAGTGTGGTTAGTCGTCCGGCGCTTGCTAGAATCGAAAGCCGGCTGAATTTGCGTCAATCGGAAAAGCTACCCCTAAGCTGTTAAAGGTGAATTTAAGCGTAATTATTTTGGGATAAATACACAAATAACTGAGAGAACTCGATTCGTTTTATAGAAGAGTATTGCATTAGTAGAAATAGTGCCACTGTTTACAAACTCACACTTTCTCCCCAATATATATATATATATATATATATATATATATATATATTATAATTCTAGTATTTTAATTGTTGAAGCTTCTTTAAGGCTATAGCAAGGGTTTAGATCTAAAATTTATGTCTAGGAAAATTATGACCGCTCTTGTAATGCAGTGTTATCTGCATCATTCTTGAATCTCCGGCGACTAAACCGGTTCCCTCACCAGGCGTGTCTGGTGAGAAGGGTGGCTTGAAAACAGAACCTATCAAATGGCAGCTGAACGTACTTTTAGTGTCAATGGCCATCTTCTACAGTGGGGTAGACTTACATCCATAGCTATGTATGCAACCAATGCGATGACGGCACAGGCCTGCTGGACGGAGGGCTATCTAAACTTGCATGAACGTCCAGGGCGGAGGTTTACCCCAAGGGAAACATCGGCCCCATGACCACGACCAATGTGAGCCTTCAATTTGTACTAAACGGTATACATAAGTAAATAGGTATACGACTTTCAATCTAGATATATGAAACTTTATAGGTATTCAGATAAGCAACGGTCATAGAAACACACACCGTCATGGTACTGATGATGATGATGATTGTAGTTGATATATATATATATATATATATATATATATATATATATATATATATATATATATATATATATATGAAGAAAAATATACGGAAAAAAACAAACAAAATTCCTAATATGCAATTATGCTGTTTTAATGTTAATATAATGTCAACGTCGGACTTCGGTCTAATAAACTATCTTCAGGATATATTCATAAAATATAATTAACATTCGACCATATTCAATTCAATTAAACTGAAATCTTTTATAAGATCAGCGTTCCGTTTAAATATCTTATAAAAGATTTCAGTTATCTGTTTGGATTGGTCTTGCTCTTATGTCCATCGTCTTTTTCATGTTGAATTGAATATAGTCTAATGTTAATTATGTTTTATGAATATGTCCTGAAGATGGTCTATTAGACCGAAACGTCCGACGTTGACATTATATTAACATTAAAACAGCATAATTGCATATTGGGATTTTTGTTTGTTTTTTTCCGTATACTTTTCTTCATACTGTCGGATCTATATCCATATATTTGCTTATACATATATATATATATATATATATATATATATATATATATATATATATATATAATGATAAACTTGACTCTTTTTGTCCATCAGACTAGCTAATCTTTTATTAAATGGAATCAAGAATATTTCTAGCTGAAAATCTCTTAGCTAGAATTAAAAATATATTTGATTTTTTCTGGGCAGAAGAAAATTTAAAAATTGCATTGAAATTTGTAGACCTGGCAATAGTTACCAAGAGGTGAGAAATGTCATCTACATTTAATTAATTTATGCCACCACAAAAAAAGCTATGTTTGTATTTATTGTTGCAATAGAACGTGAATCAAATTTCTTGTGTGTGGTTTAGTTGAAAACTTTTCTCAAATTCCTAATATGGTTAATTTAAATACAACCCATTAGACTATGACAGTGTGACGTTATGCCGTACTAGACATTACTCTTACATACCACATCAACCGACAAGGTAGATGCAGGATTGAGCTGGTGTTTACTCCTCGCCTACAAATTCAGAAGTAAGTGACCTCACAACTGCATATATAACAAACTTGATTAAGAGAATGTTGAAGCGATGGATATATAAATGTCCGCCCGAAGACGTTTAAGAGCCTATCATACATCGCAGACCAATAAAGTCATATATCATTTCAGGTTTCTGTGGTTCCGCTTCTCACCCACATTGACCAAGAGTAACTGATGAGATATTTGGAGTGCACAACATATTAAGTAATGAAGATACAGTCATTTTGTTAACATTTAACCGCCCCACTCATTTTAATGCTTAATGATTTCCGAATAAGTCATGCTACAAAAAAGAGTTATTGGTTCCAGATGCGCCATCAAGGCTTTTCTAACGAATCTAGTTGAAAACATTGACAGTAGGCTGAGTTTTCAGATTGTACAACTAAATCCAATTTTAGTTTTAAAGGAGATAGATATGCAGAAACTTAAACGCTGTAAGAGATTCTTCATCGAATTTGGGACAAATTTCCAACTGTTCGGAAGAGTTCTCGGAAGTGGATATAGAAATACAGAAAAAAAGAGATAGATAGATAGATAGATAGATAGATAGATAGATAGATAGATACAAAAAATCTCCAAGATTTATAAGATTGACAAAAGCGGCGTACGTTACCAAACAGAAACTAACTAGAAAACAGAATTAACAAACCGAGATTGAATTTAAATATACTGGATGCTATCGAAATGGTTTTCGGATTCCACCCAAATCATATAAATTACTGCAGTTCCTAATTTTCACAGGTAATGGATTAGTTGGTACGATTTTTCTGGATGAATTTCCTAAATATTTTTTGGCGTTTCTCATTGTTATGATTTTCCGATTCGTCAAAAATAAATCTTTAATATCTTGAATCGGCCTTGAAGCGCCCATGTTGCTCATAAACATGTGTTGTTGTTGTTGAAGAATCTTCACCAAATGCGTAATGAAATACTTCAAAAAATTTGTTACCGTAAAAATCACAGAGCTGTTCCAAGACATTATTAGAAACCCTATAATAATAATCTAATATGAATATATAACACGAAGGCTTTTGGCAGACTGACTCATTAGGCTCATTTCTATTAAATGCTACAGTCACAATACGTAGCGTCCGGGCATTTTCCAATACGACATCGGATATGTTCCTATTCTCTTTTCTTCTGATCTTTGAATAATCAAAAATGACGGCACTTCATTATGGCAAGCTTTGAATGTAAGAAAAATCAACAGAAAATGAGAAAGAAAACAAATTATATTACGAAACGATAAACGAAAAAAAAATATTATTAAAAAAACAAGTCTCCCATCTTCATGATCAGCAAATAAACTGATTTATACAGGATTACTGATCTGTTCCAACCTCCGCATCATTATAGGATTCATTCAACAGAAAACAGGATATTTCTGTCTGTTAACTTATAACACTTCGCTCATATTGTTTTCAGTTCTTTCATGTGTATCGTTCTCTGTTTGGTTTTGTAAAAGTAGATTGGTAAGTTCGGAGACTCACAATTATTGTCTATATTTTGATGCGTATTATCACTGTTTATAATGTTCAGTCTTCGTAATTAACGGAGCCTTGTGGTATGAAGTACATTAACAAAGAATAATTTATACTGAGAAATATTCCTAATATTCAATAAATGTTTATTCGCAAATTCGATTTCATAATCAGGTTTGGAGGTATTCAGCGAATTACATATGCAATATACCATATATATATATATATATATATATATATATATATATATATATATATATATATATATATATTTATATCAATACACGATAAAACCCCAAATCACCTCATATGGGATTATTGGATAAAAGTTTTAATATTTTATATTACTAGGATCCATCGACAGATTTATTACCTTCACTATATATATATATATATATATATATATATATATATATATATATATATATATATATATATAGTGAGAGAGATAGAAATAGAGAGATACCAGGTGTAACAGCAAAATTTTCTAAATCGTAAACACCAAAATTGTCTAATTTTTAGATTAAGATCTGAACCGTTGTATCTTAGAAATGATTAAAGATATCTTACTGGAATTCTTCGAGGTTTTTATAAATCTATTGGTTTCGACTATTAGCAATAATAATCTATGATTATTCTCCAAGCTAAACAGAAATATCTTGATGAAATCGATCACAAATGAAAATGACATGTTCATCATTAATTACTCAAAGCTAAGGAGCAGAAACTCATGAAATAAAGTTCAAATATATATATATATATATATATATATATATATATATATATATATATATATATTATTTCAGGATCATTTTCGAACTTATTCAAGATAATGTTTGCCCTCTTAGTTCTTGTGCTGGAGTGACAAGATGCCTCACAGATTTCAGATTCCATGTACGATTTCATTTTCAACTGTTTTTTACTTTTCATTGTACTGTCATAGCTGAAACTTCTCTCTCATGTGCCAAACGTTTTATGAATTGAGTTGGATCTTTTCTAATTGATCTCTTTAGCTCTAAGTTAAAATGATGATCCATCTTGCTGTTGTGACCTGATGATCCGGTTTTCTTCTCTACTGTTCCCTCTTTTTAAACTTATTCACCATTCTCTTCATGATTTCTGAATTGAATTTGAAGATGGAATCAGAGAATGAATGTTGGGATCATTACTGAAGCCCTGAATGATTTTTTCCTCTCACTGTTGCTCAGTAGGGAAGACAGTGGGGCTAGCACAAAACTGTCTTAAACTTTTCACTTTCTAGTTGAATAACTGAAAGTCTTTTCCAGTGTTTCTCACGACAAATGATATCACGATGGGTAAACGACTCATCTAAAAAGTAGTCAAAAAGAAACTCAATTATCTTAGTATTTGTTTACATATTAAACATTTTGTGGGATGGATAACTATGATGTTACACGATTTGGACAATTTTGCTGCTACATCCAGTATATATATATATATATATATATATATATATATATATATATATATATATACACACACAAAGAAAGATAGAGACAGAGAAAGTGGTATATTATATATATTTATATATCTAACTGTCGGTCAAAATTGAGAAAATTGAAAAAGGTCCGGTAATTAATAATTAATACGTTCCAGTTTATAGGACACATCTGAGGAATAACGGTTTTATCGATGGCGTAAGACGTGTCTATATATATATGTACAGCCAGTTAGATCAGGGCTACAATAATGTAGGACGCCCATGGCTAGATACAAAGACAAGCTGTAAAGCAACTTGTCAGCAGTCAATATACCACATAACACCCTTGAGCGCTTAGCTTTGGAGCGGGTAGAATGGTGATCAACGTGTTTTAGTGGACTCAGCAACTTTCGGTCTGCTTGTCTGAATCATTTTCAAGAAGCAAGAGCAAGATCTAAAAGGTCGGCCCATCTAACAGTGATCTCATCTGACAATCCTCACACTTGCTCCATATGTGGCGTCCTTTGTAAATCAGTAGCGGGTCTTAAATGCCACTTAATATTATCGCACAAACTTTCATAGGTGAATCAACTAAGCTCTCAGATCCTCATACTTCGAAACAGGCAGGAGAGTCCATTGTATATATATATATATATATATATATATATATATATATATATATATATATATATATATATATATATAAAATGAACAACATTCAATATATGCCGGTTACAACTCCCTATAGAAAACACCAAAACATATTAGAAGGATTTTTTATATTATATATACACAGGTTGACTATCCAATATCCGAACATCTGAAAAGTGTTTTTTCTTGATCCACGCCACTTATGTAGGACGTGGAAACGGGTGTCATGATCGGCCCGTCTCGGCCTACTCTCACCACCATTCTGGTTGAGTGATCTTAGCCCGCCAAACATTAATGGTTATCAAGCCCTCGTATTGGGTGACTATGTGGTTCCCCCATTGCTTTTTCGTAATATTATATAGTGAAAATGTCAAAAGAAACTGCAGATTGAGAAAAAGAAAAGAAAGCATATCTTATTATCAATCACAAAAACAGTAGAGCTTTTGCAGTAACTTGATGGCGTTGTTCCCATGCAATGTCTGATTGAGGAATATGATGTCGGAGCAACCACAGAGTATGATTTAAAGAAACAGAAAGACAAGAGAATCAAATTCCATAATGAAAGTGATGACAATTAACTAATGAACAATAGAAAAATACTACATACAGAAAAACAAATAACAAATACCTACTCTCTGTAGATTTTCTTTATCAAACTCTTTGGAAATTATTTTACGACAGAGAGGCAAGCGATCTACGTATGTCTTAGGTAACAATAGAAAAGTTGGTGAGCGGAACATATTTTTATCTTATCGTTTGCTGCTGTTCAGTTTTATTTATACAAGGTATTTTTCGTCGGAAATAAATAAAATTTATTCATTACTTATTCTTCTAATTATCCCTGTATTTCATTCAAAAGTATATTACCCCGGAAAGAAACTCTAAAAATATTTGTAGTCTTTTTTTTTTCTTATCTCACGTGATGGGATTATTCATACGTTTTTGTTGCAATATTCTCTGAATTTCTGAATACCAAAAAAATCGGAAAAACGAAACATAATGCTCAGGTCCGGACTGACGATTGCATAGTACATTAAACTCATAGTTGTGCAACTGGTGAAGAATACACAAACACACACACACACATATATATATATATATATATATATATATATATATAAACATGCACACACATATATAAACACACACAAACACACACACACACACACACACATATATATATATATATATATATATATATATATATATTAGGTTGGTGCAAAAATAATGTCGTTTTCTCACATAGTAACTTATGTGAGAAAACGACATTATTTTTGCACCAACCTAATATATAAATAAACACACACACACACATATATATATATATATATATATATATATATATATATATATATACTGCGTTTCAATTTATTAAGGAGGTGACACTTTTTTTCATTTTCTCCAAAAACTACTTGTAGGAATTTAATGTGATTTTCACAGTATAATGGGAATATATAGATGCGCGGACCGTTTAAAAACTGTATTCTTGTACACAACATGAAAAAAACGGTCGCCATTTGCAATATTAACACAATATAGAAGTCTTCCAGACTATAAACGAGTTTCATTATAACCGTGCAATCATGGCTAGCAAATGTAACTTGACCCCTTCTGAACTTTCAAAAGTTAAATCTACATTATAGATATCCAAAATAATTGGAAGTTATCCCGAAACTGTGAACAGATTTATTGAATCTCTTAAGCAGGTACGTAAGAAGGTCGATAAGATTCATTCGAGGCTTGTTTGCCGGAGTTCTTTGTCACGAATGAAAGGTGAAATTAACCCAGGCTTGACTAGTGGAACAGTTTTTTTTTTCGGAGAAAGAATAGTGTCCAGAAGTACTCGTTATCGTCTTCTGAAAAATGTCCGGACAGCAGTGAGATAATAAGTAACAAAGTGGAGAAACAAAAGTTTTCCGGTGACCCGTTTCGTCCTTTAGGAATTCATCAGGGTAGGTTTGTTTTCGTTTTTGCGTCTATTCAAGCTCATGAACTAGAGACGCTTCGAATTTTAATTTTGTATATATATATATATATATATATATATATATATATATATATATATATATATATATATATCTACAGCAAAACACAAAAATTACTTCAACATAAGTATAGTCTATTTCAAACGGTTCATCATACGGCCATCATCAGCCTCTAATTGCTTGTCTTGGAGCATCGTTCTAAATTTATTTTCAAATCAATCCTCCACTAGTAGGCGGCTATATATATATATATATATATATATATATATATATATATATATATATACAAATTATATATATATATATATATATATATTTTAAGATATTTTATGTTTTTACATTCTTTTTATAAATACAAATATTTAAGTAAATGATCTGTTTATAATAAACAATATTAAACAACATTTACCGGCCTGAATATCCGAGAAATATTCATAGTAAATGTTGTTTAATTTTAAACAGAGCGTTTACATAAATATTTGTATCTATAAAAAGAATGTATAAACATAAAATGTCTTAAAATAATTGTCGGACTTGCCCCATTTCATAATATGTGATATATATATATATATATATATATATATATATATATATATATATATATATTAATTTTTATATGTTTTTCGGGGTATATGATGTATTAGCCAATATCATTTAGATTTTTTCTTTTCTTTTCCATCATCTTTGTTATTAAATATCCTAATATTGTGATAAGAGAAGATCTGCCAAGAAAGGTGAAAGTTTGGAATAAGCTGGACCCAAATTTACTGCGGATGAAATGGCGATTAAAACATTTTCTAGTAATTTTCATCCAAAATATTGTTTCTCTTCTAATTAGAGTAGCATTTTTAAATTCAAAATATGATTTTGTTACAGCGACTTACCGCAATTTTTACATAGAAAATTAGGGTTTATGTGAAATAACGAAAAGTCTATATGTGCGTACGCCCTGAGGAGACACGGCACTGAGAGAAGAACAAGAAGCTATGTCTCATTATATTACAGTTAGAATAGATATATGTAACCGTAAATTTTATTCTAATATTTTCTTGTCTGGCACTTCCCAATTGTGAAGCTTTCTTCCGGTTTCCTGTTTTCGAATGCTACAATCACCATAACTTCAAGGTAACGTCATTCATCATCGTCTGTCTTTTTTTAAACACTGTTTTATTTTTGTCTTTTTCTTTCTCAGAAACATTTTCTCAGTTTCTTCAGCTATCAATAATCTATTTTATCACCTTGCTCTCAGGGAAATGGTTAAAAAAGTAAACAGTTTTAGCGAGTTCGAAATATTCATGTATTACAGCCTTGTTCTAGACTACGCAATGGCTTTAAATATATATGATGCTCCGTTTATATATCTCGAGATTTATAGTCCAAAGAAGAGTCTGTAATTTTATCGTTGCTGACTTTCAGTTTATTTCTCATCGCCGTACCGTGGCTTCCCTCTGTCTTTTCTATAAATATTTCCATGGCAGCAGTTCTGCTCCTTAGTAACTCACATGCATGAATTTAAACGCAATACAAGACTAACTACAAGGTCAGATGGTCTTACTGCTGAATTAGCTAAGATGTCACCGTATGTTCTATTCTAATAGTTTCTTTTCTCGCTCTACTCACGCGTGGAACTTTCTTCCGATTTCTGGCTTCCCTGACAACTAAAATCCTCTAAAAATTAAATGTAACGTCATTGGTCATCTTCTGTGTTCGGGAATTTTGTTCTTTTATTGTACTTTCACCTCACTAAAGTTTTCTCAATCTCTTCCATTCCAAGTTACCACCTACGTCTTATTGATATTAACGTACTGGGGTGAAATAATAATAAAAAATAACCGATTACGTATTCAGTAGATTCTTAATTGCCTGCCTCTCTATCACATATTATTCCCATCTATCTATCTAACTGTTCATATCTATCTATCTGTCTATCTATCTATCTGTCTATCTATCTATCTATCTATCTATTCATATCTATCTAAATCTATTCATATCTATCTATTTTCATATTTATCTACATATCTATCTGCTTATATCTATCTATCTATCTATCTATCTATCTATCTATCTATCTATCTATTCATATCTATCTAAATCTATTCATATCAATGTATTTTCATATTTATCTACATATCTATCTGCTTATATCTATCTATCTATCTATCTATCTATCTATCTATCTATCTATCTATCTATTTCAGTCTGTTCTTATCTATATATTTATGTCAGTCTGTTCCTATCTATCTTTCTATCTATCTAAATGAATGTATATTGTTATTTTCTAAGCGTAGCTTAGATGTGCCACAATGCCGTAAGTATGGGACACCTAGTGAGGATCGAACTCACTTTTCAGTCGTAACTGAAACCATTACACCACGCTGAAGTGCCCAAAATGTATGTATATATATTTCTATCCCATTCTGCTCTTTATCTATCTATCTATCTATCTATCTATCTATGTCAGTGTATTCTTATCTATTTCATTCGTTTCACATATTTTTATGCTAGACATTCAATATCATAAATAAAGTGTTTTATAGCTAACTGGTTAATATAATCGATTTTGATAAATATTTCTCTAAATATCTATCTTTAATTTAATGCTCTATGCAAGAGACAAAATATTGGATTGTTTAGAATAGGATGACATTTATCTTTTGATGAGACTAAGTAAATTTCCCTTCGCTCTGTCCATTCAGATCAATCAAGCATCGTCGGACAGCGTTTAACGCAGACCAATAAACTCGTGCAATTCTCTCTCAGATGTAGTTGACAAATTTTGTTCGCCTCTTAATTGCCTTCGACGTCTTGTTTCTCCGTCTGGATGTAACTGGTTTGCTTTTCGTATTATAGAATTATTTATTGATGCGATGACAATTCTAATAAGAAGCAAAGTATTAGGTTGGTGCAAAAATAATGACGTAATAATGTCGTTTTTTGACTTATTTTTAACGGCAAAAAACGACATTATTACGTCATTATTTTTGCACCAACCTAATAGTCTCTGTTCACTCTACACAGGATCAGATTTTCGTTGACTCTCTTCCAAGTGGAAGTACAGTACTACTCTACTTTCGCTAAAATCAAATTCCTCTCTCGATCAGGATCGGTAGAGTATCTGTGCTCTCTCACTAAGCTCTGAATGTGATATTTGATATGAATGGAAGAGAAGGTTATAAGAAACAAATATTAAAATCGTAATTCTTGCGAAAAGCTGGGAGTAAGTTTATTCGGAACACGGGGAAATGAGGATGAATGAACACTATAGAAGTTTCAAGGAAATCCTAGCTGCCAAGTTTCGACATGTTGCGAGTAAAGAATATTGAAAGATACAACTCTACAGGTCTATATACAAATGGCCATTACTTGCATGAAAACAAAATAGGCTTTTATTACTGACCACAACAGAATGACATTAAGATCCCAGTGTAACCATCTCATGACACGACTAGAGAATTGCTTAATGATTTTGTGCCGTAATTAGAAATCTAATTAGACTGTGTAGTCATCTTGCGAGTAAACGATTCCCTAACATCCGTGCCAAATCTCTTGTGTACACATTTGCCGGGATATGAACTGTGAAAGTCAAGCGGTCTGGTAATGTTGCTTTCACATTGCGCCAAACTGGTGAGCATATTTACTACAAGGCCGTCCAGAACCGGCTCTACGGATGTAGGAAAGCTCAGTTTATTGCTAATGCCACTAAAGTGTATCACGCACAAACACATCAATTCTCAGAATGATAATCCATACTCGAAAAATGTAACCATCCAATTTCCATTAAACCACCCTGAAAAGATTGACGAGGTCGCATCACTGTGTCATGACACGCGTTGCACTGTACTGTTTACCCCCAGGCTCAAGAAGTCCACTCCTGTGAGGAATACGGCATCAAAATATGTCCCATGGCGTAATTATTGATGAGGATATCGACAAAACTTCGATGATGCATAGGCACAAGTTTTTGTCAATCTCTCTCTCTCTCTCTCTCTCTCTCTCTATATATATATATATATATATATATATATATATATATATATTCGGTTCTAAAAACTTATTTTTTGTAGCCTCATACATAAAAAATAGGAGAGTCCAGTTATATATATATATATATATATATATATATATATATATGGAGAATTTATGAAGTTCTGCGCATTTCGTCCTTTAGGAATTCGTCGGAGGCCGAAACATGTCACACGAAAACTTTTTCCTATCTGTCAAACATTGTTCAAGGAATTTTTTTCTTGACATATGAAAATTTAGCCCACGTACCTGTACTTAAATACGTAATGAAATCCAGATGTAAAGAAACATTTTTCCATTTGTCAAATTCCTTCACCCCACCACACACAAGGTGTAAAAATGTTTTTGTTTGATACTTTTTTATTTGTTCACTATGGGAAAACGATATATACTTTATATATTTTATATAACAGTAACAATTGCAGGTATATCTATGAAAATATGGAAAAAAGTCTGCTTTTGCATAAAATTATTTTTCATAAATATACATTTAGATATCGTTTTTGCATACATATATATATATATATATATATATATATATATATATATATATATATATATATATATATGAAGAAAAATATACGGAAAAAACAAGCAAAAATCTTTATATGCAATTATGCTGTTTTAATGTTAATATAATGTCAACGTCGGACGTTTCGGTCTAATAAACCATCCTCAGGACATATTCATAAAATATAATTAACATTATCAATTCAACATGACAAACACGATGGACATAAGAACAAGACTTATCCAAACAGATAACTGAAAGTTTTATATGATCAGCGTTCCATTTAAACATGGTCACTATGGCGTCACGTATACACAAATTTTAGGAATACGTTTTCACAGCGTCGCCCACGTTAATTTATAATATTAATGCTCTGTAAATTTACATTGAACACTATTTTGTAAAAATGTCTATAAGAACACCGGATTATATATCTTATTGTTCTTTCATTTTATTTATATATCCACATGTATATATATATATATATATATATATATATATATATATATATATATATATATATAAATATAAATATATATATATATATATATACATATAAATATGTATATATACATACATATATATATATATATATATATATATATATATATATATATATATATACATATGTATGCGTATCTGTGCATGTTGTTCTTATTACTGTCAAACTTATTTTAACGAGTACATGTGTTCGAGTAGATATCACCGTTAATTTTCTAACAGCGACAATAACGTCTCCCAGCTTAGAACATCAAATATATGATATATAATACATTATAGTAAAAATCATATAATATTGATAGCAATTTTAATTGTTTGTTTGTTTGTGTTTTATGGCATATCAACCACTGGGGGTTATTTAATGCCAAATCCAGTTTATATGAATTTTAAATGCCTATTTTGTATGGAATAAAAAACGTATAGCTGGCAACATTATTGTTTCAAAATCGTACAGCTGGGAACATTATGGTTCCAAAAACACGTATAGCTGGCAATATTACCTTTTACAAAAAAAACGTATAGCGGGCAACACTATTTCTTACAAAAAACGTATAGCTGACAACATTATTACCTACAAAAAAAGTATAGCTGCCAACATTATTGTTTCAAAAACGTATAGCTGCCAACATTATTCTTTCAAAAACGCATAGCTGGCAACATTATTTTTCCGAAAACATTATCTGAGGCCTTGCTGTTGGATGTAGTTTATCGCCATACCCAGGACGCGGATGTAGTCTATCGCCATACCAAGGACGCGGATGTAGTTTATCGTCATACCCAGGACGTATAGCGATTTTAAGCAACAAAACAACTGTACATGTGGTAAATAGTCTATAACTTGTAGTGCCAATGTATCGAAACCACTCAGCATTGAACGACTTAAAAGCCCCTAATTAAATGATTCTGCAATTAAGGGACTCTCTTTATGACATGACACCTGATTTCAATTGATTCGCTTATCAGGCTGGTCCTTATCGTTGAACAAGTTATTAAATATTGCTGCAGCAAAGGTAGCAAATAAAATGCGTATAGTTATGGTTTTCAGGTCAATTCCATTCACATTTAATTTAGATGACCGTATGCGATAATTTATATTACTGTTTAATCAATCATTTTCGAATGAATATCATCAAATCAGAACATTTAACGTAACGTTAAGCGGGGCCGGAAAGAAGAATCAACGAGCCAAGACCGAATTGTAGGTGATTTTGTTACTTTCATTTTCGGATATATGCCCTTGGGAAAAGTATGAAAGGATTTTTTCTTCACCCTGTTATCATTTAAATAGCTGGGCAGACTGGCCTCTTTAGATTTGATTGACAACAAATTTACGAGGCCAACTTTAAATTCCTTTCACTGTCAAATATTACCTTTCTCAAGAATGATGGCAAATCACAGATAATAAAGAAATGGAATTTGTGAAGAATTACGTTCGTTATACTCTAAATGGATATTTCCTTTAAAGAATTGCCGAATATGAGGCCCCAGAGGGACATAAAGTAGAGACCTTCAGTCAAAATAGTAATGATGAGTGAGGTGTGTGATATGAATGAAAGAGAAGATGATAGGAAGGTGTGATTTTGAGTAGAGAGTACAATAGGGACTGACAAGTGAATTAAACCGGTCAGGATCAAAGGGTCAGAAGTCTTTTCTACAAAGTGGCTGTTCCTGAGAAATAATAACTCTCAGAGTGGAACTTTCTTCTTATAAAGGGAATACGGGGTGAATGAAGATGATTCGACTCTGTGGGAAAGTAAGCCGTGTCCTAATTCTGAATAGGTGTATCTAAAGAATCGAGCTCATTTGAACATTTGACATGGAAACACAAACAAAAGTAGCGAGAGGCTTGAAAAATGGCATCTGGTAGAAAAAGTAGGTAGAATGAAACTCTGATTCCTCCCCACGACCATGTAAAGAATTTTGAGCTATATTAAGGTTGAAAAGTGAGTTTTGAATACATGCAGTCCAAACATTGCATGTATACACTTATAGCCTTATACAAATGGCATGGTTGAAAATATCAGAGTCTTCATGGCACGATATTCTGAGACAATCATTTTCCAATCTTCTTTAGCAGTGGAATGTATATATGAGTTCCGTTTGAGGTCTGAAGTAGAATTGAAATTCACTGGTCGTTCATGGTAAGTGGTTAAAATGCGGTTGTTCTGAAGTGTTACCGGATCAAATCTTGACGTATTGAATGTAACAAGCCAGTTATTGAAGAGTTAGAATTTGGCAAGATGAGACGTCGATTGCAAAACTCCGATCATCTTGCATTTTGGAAGTGCATCCTCAAAAAATGATACCATCTAATTGCATCTTTACTCGTAATCTGTGAATATTTCGGTTGTCTTTTTATAGCTTTTGGCCCAGTGGTTACCAACTTATTGCTCACATTAGCTTGCAATGAAAATTAATTTTATACCCATCGGTTACTTCATTTTTGTGGCTTGATGCTATACTAAGATATCTCTTGTGAATAATCACTCGAATGGCCATCGTATTAAAGCTTTTGGTATTCGTATTTACCTTCTTTTCTCCTTTATTTTTTTATTGGACCGTTTAACGGATTTCCAAAGAATTCAAAACAGAGATTTTGTAGAGAATTTCAAAGAAAGACGACAATGTTTTCACATGCATTTTAGGTCCAAAGAACTTAAGAGTCTCTTCAACTTGATATAATTACAGAATACCGGCTTTCCAGAATGTCAAAGAATTTGTGACCTTTTCAAGAAAGAGAGTAACCTTTACTTTTTATGAGCAACTGCGATAGGCTTCTAATCGCGGTAAAATTGCATTTTTGTAACACTCGTATAACTATCGTAAATAATGACCCTGACGTTTTTTTGTCTGTAAAAGAGTGTAAAAGTCCTATCTTGTGTCTTGAACTGGAATAATTGACACATATCAGCCTTATCTACAGTGCTGACATACAAAGGGAGATAATGATGACCACAAAGAAATGTTTGCCTTCTGTGCCGAAGAGGTCACCTTCTTCTTTTAATCCTGTTCCCTCTTTTCTTTTCTTTTCCTTCATGTGAACTTTGCAAAATTTCAACCAGAAGTGGAAATTTCGATGCTCTCAACCCCAAACACTACATTGTATACATACACACACAATCATATATATATATATATATATATATATATATATATATATATATATATATATATATATATTTGGGCCCTAACACACTAAAAAGAGAATGGCTCATATCGAGAATATTTAACATCGAAAAAATCTTTTAATAATGTGTGGAAATCTCTCGCGAGACCGGAAATATGTGTAGCAAAATCATGGAAAATAAAGTATAATATTTAAAAAAAAAAAAAAAACCCACATTACAGCCAAAAACGTTTGCGGTTTCTCTCTTCATTTTAATATACACACTTTTCTGTTGTTGGAACTACTATAGTCTCTTCCCTTTATATATATATATATATATATATATATATATATATATATATATATATATATATATATAAAATGTTTTGGAAACTGTATCGTGATATAGAAACTCGTCTTTCCGTTCGCAGTGTCTGGTATTGATAGATAAAAGTATACTAGCTGGTGAGCTGTTCCGTTTATCGTAATTCGATCTTAGGTTGCTCTGTTACATTTTACGTTTTTGGCAAACAACGTTTTTTTCCTTTTTAATCGATTCACTCTGAGAATGTCGACAGTGTTATCAGAAGGCAGGGGATTTACAGGGAGTGAATGGGGAAGAATGAAGAAAGGATAAAAAAATGGAACAGGTTTCAAGAAGACAAAGGATGGTGATTGATATTGCTTTTAAATTTGTGAAGATTGTAATTATCAGGGAAGCCATAAATCGAAAGGGATTTCCACAGGCAAGCGCCAGAAAAGAAAATGTTAGAATAGAAGTAGCGGTCAAAAGTAAAGTGATGGGACCTAAATGCCAATCTGTTATCAAGCTTAAATTCATGTAGTCGTGGAAAGCAAGGGCAAAGCTCAGCGTAGCAGTTGCTATGAAAACATTTGTGAAAAAGACAGAGGGGAATCACGTCACGTCATTATGAAGTGACTGAAGTTAGGTTTCCTGGTCAGGACCGATTACATTCAAGACACTTTGATTTTGTCAAAAATGGCGAGATATATGTTTGGCGCACCGGACCAGATATAGCAACAGAATTCTATGCACATACAAATGGTGGCTTTATAAATGTGCAAGATAGATTCTGAAAATAAAGGAATTTCTAGCACGATATAGTGAACCAACTTTCTTTCATTCTATATGGTCACCCCAGTACATGGCAGTGGGAAACGTTATCTCAAGAAGGCGTAGTGTGTTGCTCTCCTAATGATGGCAGGCAGAAAACATTCTCTGTGTTGGATAAATGAAAGCAGGTGTGTTTTGAAAGCGTTTGTGGAATAAAATATATATATATATATATATATATATATATATATATATATATATATATATATATATATATATATATGTGTGTGTGTGTGTGTGTGTGTGTATGTGTGTTTGTATGTATATGCTCCTTTGGAAGCTTAAGCATCGCCTATGGGATGTTCATGGGATTTCCCTGAAAACGAAAATCAGTGTCCATCGAGAAGTTATTCTTCCCCCAATTTACTGGACGCCCATCAATCAACTGTTTCCGTTCAATATGCAGTTATACGCGGCAGGACAAAATCTCTAACCGTGATCTTTTCATCAAATGTGGTGTCGATGGCATTAAATTCTTTCTGATACCAATCATATTTCAGATGGACTGATCATGTCATCCCAATGCGTGATGATCGGATGCCGAAAATCCTCATGTATAGACAATTTTTTCACGGTAAGCGTAATGTAGGCAGACCTTTGTTACGCTTCAAGGATAAAATTTAATTACTGCAAACATTCCTATAGAGGAGTTTGTACTTGCTGACGAAAACCGAGAAAACTGGAGAAATACCTGCTACCGAGGTATAACTAACTTTTAAAAGAATTGTCTCAATCATCTGAGAGAATTAAGAATTAACATTAAATCTCGGGCTAATCCATCAGCCCATATGACCGTCAAACTCCTTCATTATGACCTTCGTGTGGATTTGTTTGCAAATCCCGTGCTGGATTGTTGTCTCATACGAAACATATGCATAAAAACTGAACTGAAAGACACTCATACGTGAAAAACGACGGGAGAGTCCATCACACACACATACACACACATATATATATACAAACATACATACTTACATATACAGGGTTTATCAAAAATACTTTACAAACTTTGGGGGCGGGTATCTCACAACAGAACAAGAAAAAAGGTCCGTTTTTGAGTTATTAATTTTAAACAAACTTTGCAGTACATGGTACTGTGTTTTCATGTAGACTAGGTTACATTTGACATCTGCGTACATTTATGGCTAGTCTGTCTTCAACATTTAACGTCTGTACTAGTGTTCCGTTAAACAATGACAAGATATTCATATCGTGAGCAGGCAGATATGATTTTTACATACGGCCACGCGAATGGTATTTAACGCGAGGCTATACGGCTTGTATCAGATTGCATTTCCAGACCGAAGACAGCCGAGTTATCCATCCCTTTGTTACTGATTATCGTCGCGTTGGTGAGACATGACCCGTGGCAACTCAAATTATGGCTCGAGGAAGACCGAGTTCCGCTCGTACGCCTAATCGGGAAGATCACATTCTACAGACCGACGGATACGATCTTGGATTTGCAGACATGTGGATTTCGGAGACTATTGTCCTTGTCTTGGCGTAAAGAAACTGTCTCCTAATATATATATATATATATATATATATATATATATATATATATATATATATATATATATATTAACAAAGATTGTGTTAAACAAAAATTAAAAGTAAAGTGATGACGATAACTATATTTCCTAAAGATAACACTTTTTGAGGAAGCTCTCATTTTTTTAAAAACGGAGATAATAAAATATTCCAGGTAGGTTGTCTTTAAAAATTGTTAATAGGAAATCCCCTGATCAACGGATATCGTCCGTAATACCTTGAATCAGGAATGAATGTCTTGAACACATTTACTTGATTTAAAATATTTGTATACATAGTCATCCACAAAGAGACTGTTTCCTTGTATTGCATCTTTTCAATGTGGCTTGTCGTCCGATTGCTTCAAGCCGCAATCGAATCCCGACTGATTTGATATCAGTCAGATATCTTACCCCTAGGCCAACGTCATATATATATATATATATATATTAAAAT
>OZ010581.1:128103183-128190683 GCA_963932145.1 Acanthosepion lycidas
AATTTACGGTTTTATCGAGCGAGTCACCATATTTCAATGAGGACAGTCGGTTCTACTTTCACGGAAGTAAAGGTCATTTTCGCGTCGACCTGGAAAGCGACATATTCCGTAATATATTGTTCTCCAAACGCAAACCTGACCCTTCGCATTATGGCGTGTGTTGTCATAAGTTAAAACTCTCCCTAGGAATTAGTGTTTATGGTGTGAACATTGAAAAAGAGCCATTTACGTTCATAACATTCTTACACACGTCTTGTTCCCATACATGAAACGGGAAGGCTATGTGCACCTGATGCAGGATAATAATCCTCTGTCGTGTATAACAGGACTTCATTCACCTCAGTAGGTGCATAAATCTTGCTGGTCTTGATAGTCAAGATAGCGACAGTTTTATATGAAAGAGTAATAATTCAAGTGGAATAACCAACTAAACATATTTATATAACAGCATCTTTGCAGATTAATATTTCATGGGGAATATATTACAAAATGCGGACCAATGCAGTAGGTAGCGAATTACTGGTTAGAAGATCCGTGATCGTGGAATTTTGAAAGTCAGGGCTTGCCTTTGTCTAAGTTTAGGACATAAGATTCAAACGAAAGAGAGCCCCAGTAATTGTGAAGTGTAGATACGCTTTACACGCTCAGATGCATTAGAAATGCTAGACCGCACGTGGCGGAATGCGAAGTTAACCGAGTAGGCATGAGTTCTCTTGAAGAACTTCCTGCCGCTACCGCCTAGAATTGATGCTACTATATTAATACAACTCTATCATGTGTATTGTATGCACTGCGTGCCAAATTATTATCCAGATAACTTTTTTTATATTTCAAAAACCGTAGAATCAATTCACACAAATTTTTCACACAATGTTGGCAACACTGACCTGCGCAATCACTGAAATTTTCGTACTGATCTGCGCAATGTAAACAAACTAGGACCATATTTGTTATCAGCACGGTGATTTGAGCGTGCCAAATTGAGCAAACAAAACGTTTATTAATGTTGCACGTGAATGTTTATGATCAAAAGAAGCTAATAAATAAGATAATCAAACAAATAATGACAGATACAAACAAAGGCGCAGTTTTAAACAACTTAATAGGGAATGTGCTTCCCCTGTTTTGAAATTACTTGAAGAAGTCGACGATCCATAGAATTTGTTAATTGTTGGATGTCATCTGCTGTAATGCCACGATAAATATCAAGAATGGCTTCCCACGACTCAGCTTTGCTCCTGAATTGTCGTCCGTTGGCCTACAGTCTTCGCTTCATGATGCTCCAAAAGTTTTCGATTGGGTTCAAATCCGGAGAATTTCCTGGCCACTTCATTTTTTGAGGTCCATCGAAGCCTAACTGTTTCAAATATTCAGTAGTCTTGTGAACAGCATGTGAGGGAGCATTATCTTGCATAAAATCAATGGCACTTCTGAAGGCAACTCTTTGTCTTTTCATCCACGGTTCAAGATGCTCCTTCAAAACGCTATGTATGCATCAGCAGTCATTTCGACTCCATCTGGTAGTCTCCATTGGCCCACTAATGTTTTTTCAATAATACCACCCCAGATCATTATGCCTCCACCGCCTTGTTGGCGTCTCAAACGCTGATGGCGATTCTGTCCATTCATTACCCAGCCTTTGCACCATCTATCTGGCTCATCAAGTGTTGCTCGAGTTTCGTCCGTGAACAAAACTTTAGAGAAATCAATCTTCATATTGTCCTCGGCCCATTTCAGTCGACTTTGAATGTGATTTCTCGTCAACAGAGGCTTCGATACAGGTTTGACCGTTGTTGCTATTTCTCTCAGATACCGACACCGAGTACTTTTAGACACAGTAGGATCCCCAATGCGACTGAAAAGCTCTTGACTGGTAAGTCCAGGGTTCTTCGTAGCCTGTCGTTTAAGTCGTGACATGAGACGACGTGAAATAACCCTCGACTTGCCTTTATCTGCCCTTTTGCGTATTTGTGTAGGGTCGGCCGTGAACTTTTTTACAGTTTGATGACACCTCCCTATAATTTTAGAAATTTCTAGGGTAGATTTACCTTTTGAGAGTTCTGGGGTGATAGATTTCTTTTCAGCATTACTTAAACTGCTTTTACAGCCCATCTTTTCACTAAATTCTTACACTTTTCTAATAATTTGGCACGCTCAAATCACCGTGCTGATAACTAATATGGCGCCAGTTTGTTGACATTGCGCAGATCAGTAAGAAAATTTCAGTGATTGCGTAGGTCAGTGTCGCCAACATGTGTGAAAATTTTGTGTGAATTGATTGGATGGTTTTTGAAATATTATAAAAAGTTATCTCGATAATAATTCGGCAGGCAGTGTATACTGTGTAAGATGGATAAATTCTCGTCTAAATTACGCAAAATTGAAAAACACTGACATCTCATTTTAACAGATATATTTACCAAAATTACACAAAAATATGTTAAAATACTAAAGAGTAAATTTCTTCAGAAGTTATTAACAAATGAATATTATTTTCCGTTTGTGCAACATAAGTTTGAAATATGAATTTCGTCACAATGACTTAGAAATGCAAAATTTCAAAATCATCTGGATGTCAAAATGGCATCCGGAATGCAAGAAAAACAATCGAAGCTCGGGAAAATCAAATGGTTTGTTAATAAAATATTTATACTTAATATTAAATCTGGATATTTGGCTACTTAAGCGTTGTTAATATTGAATTCGTCAATTTCATCGTTTTTTGTTATTATTTAAAAATGGCGTATTTATTATCCAAATAGAAGTTGATACATGGCACACCCATATAAGTTCTAAAAGAAACGTCTTATTCTATGCGAATTACTCCCCTGGTGATCTCACATATTTATCCCAGAATTCCTTTACAATTTCCAAAATAGTCTAGAATGTTTTTTTCGGAATCACAATCACCACCCATAGGCGTGTTACTCTTTACGCATGCGTAATAACGTCTTCATTGTGTGAGTTTTGAATCAACGGAACCGGTTCTCAAAATAGAGAAAATATTTGTATATTTTTCCGACAGAACCTGGAATATTTCAGAAGAAATCCTCTGAAGAGAGTGCTAAAAATCAATAAGGAAAGTAAATAAAGGAATAAAATGACTTTTAATAGCAAAATGAATGCAGACTTGTTTTAGGAAGATTACTCAAATTTCGTTCTGTGAATAAGCAAGTCCAGAATTACTGGGTAGAAAATAAAAGACATTAACAAATGCGAAAAAGACTGTATAAGAAAAAAGGAAGGAAAGAGGTTTATAGAAAAAAGAAATCAATTCCTGGAGATTAATCCACATTCAAATCTTCGGTCCACCTAAGAAAGTCTTTATTTAAGAATTGTAGCCAAAGGATTCTTGCAGAGATAGTTTTGTTTCGTTTTTGAATCGTTTTTTAAGATGGCTAAACGATTGAAACTGTAATTTCGAAGACGAATATGATTTCAACGCATGTATTAAAACACTTAAATCATTTGCTTGCATTGTTATAATTATTGATCAATGAAGGAAATTTTGAAACAGCACACACAAACACATACATACATACATACATACATACATACACGCATATATATATATAAATATCGAGAGAGGAGAGAATTATATATATATATATATATATATATATATATATATATATATATATATATATATATATATATATATATATTAATGCTCACCATGTCACCCGTCTGAAACATTCTAAACGTACTAATGCTGCCGGTATACATACATTAACTTTTTCCATTGCCCAATCGCTTACTCCAATTGTGGTTTTTCTACTGACCAAACCGATCAACATGACTTTCTACTGGATCTCGTATTTATCTCATCTACACGCTCTTGCCGAGATTCACAATACGGCCCTCGGACAATTCTGTGATAGCTAGTGATATTTTGTTCCATGCATCCATTAAACAGGACCCCCTATCCATCCAACCTCTTTCCGATTGCAGCGTTCTGATTGAGACTCATTCCTGGATTTTATTGGTGAATCTCTTTGAACTGCCATCTTCAACTACCCAAGTGAAAATTGCGCCACTGAGGTTTCTTCTTGGATCAAAGACGACATGAATCTTCAATCCTCTCCATGGTTCACACCATTATGATCGACCGCCATAACACACAGGAACCATTATTTCTGGCTATGCCAGCGTGACATGTCTCGGAATAACAGGTGCCTATTCTCTACTACTCGTAATAAATGCAAGCGAATCCTCGATGGATGTAAATCCCTATTTGCTAAGAGAATGAGGCTCTGCTTAACCTCTGACGACTTTGACTCTTGTGATGATTGAGGGCTCTATAGATACTATAAGTACTAAATAAGTGCAAGGTATCTATTCAAACTTCTTCAATCCATTTGAGGTGTTATCATCCTCTGCTTATAATGCTGAATTCTTTGTCAGTAAATTCTCCTTAAACTCTACTCTTGACTCATCTGGAATATTCCTGCCGAATTTCCCACATAAAACTGAATCTCTGTTGAGTCATTTGCATATAAGCGTTTTCATGTTTTTTTTTATCATCTCGAACCTTGATATCCACAAAGCATGTAGACCCTATGATAGCCTTGTAGAAATGTGCTCTCGAAATGACTCCTGTTCTCTGTAATCTGTATAGTAAATGACTCGCTGCCTCCTGCAAGTCATCGTCTGTTTTTCTATAGGCCCTAATTAATATTGAACTGGCTTATCATCTCCTATCGCAGAACGTTTTATCAGACAAGCACTTCATCCCTCGTTTCTACAGGTCAACCTTCTGAGGTGCTGACGATAATTGCGGAAAGACCCTGCTATACTCTAAATAAAAACGGAGAAGTCCCGGCTGTTACATTAGACAATTCGAAAACCTTTGACAGGGCCTGCCATTCAAGTTTTCTCCACAAAGTTACGGTCCCCGGGATCATTTTTGATCTGATCCAGTGTTTCCTGTTAAATCTTGAAATTAACGGCCACGAGTTTAGATTCTTTTGTACTAACGCGGGCGCCCGCCAGGGACCCGTCTTTGGTCGTAACCTGTTTTTACTTTTCATTAACGAACCTCCCTATGACATTAGTTCTCAAATTGGTATCTACGCAGTCGAAATTACTATTTACACCTGCCTTGATAGTAAAGCTGACTAGTCCGACAACTTCAAAAGAGCGTCGTTAACTGATAGTCTGTCAATTTTAACGACTCCAAAACTAAACTTCTCTCCATTAATCATCTCCAGGAAAGTGACTCGTTGTTTTTTCTCGGGCTGACATGAAATGGAAAGACTATATTGAATACATTGCTTGGTGAGCTGCTAAGAATGTCGGTTCATTGTGTTGAACTAGAGCTTTCTGCATTTTTATTAATCTTTCTGATAATCATGAACAGCAGGAAATTAAAAGAGCTGAAATTTTGGAAACAGGCCAATAATTACACAATTTCTTAAATAAAATTTTCTATATTTTATTGGAAAATTGGACGATGAATAACCAAAAGATTTATGATATCTAAAAAATGTACTCTGTTTTTCATGTAGGATTAGGGCCTACCTAAACAGGTTCATTTTGCTGGGTGAAGATTCTCAATTAGAAATTTAGAAGAGATTTGTAATAATTTACATCTTCTATGTGCCATGTCCTTTCAAGACATTGGCAATCATGGCTCTCCTCAATTTAAATAAAAGTGATCAGTGAACTCAACACTCAGAGGCGATAGACTTTTTCATACTAGACGCAATCATTAGGCTAGGCGATTGCGTTTATTATAGCTAACGTTCTCAATTGACATGAAATGGAATGATTATACTGAATCAATTGCCAGGTCAACTAGTAAGAAAGTCGGTTCACTGTACCGTGCGAGACATTTTTCTCTCCGGAATCTATCTTGCAGATCTAAAAGTCTACCAATCATCGATATTTATAATATTGCTGCTGCATATAGTTCGGTGACCCTGCTATTTACTTGGAGCTTCTTGATAAGGTCCAAAGAAATATTACTGGTCCTGATCGGGTGGCTCGGCTTCACTCACTGCCTATCCCCATAAAATTGCCTCTCTGTGGCCTTTTTATAAATAATTTCATGTTAATTGTTCTGTTGAGCTATTCGTTATGGTACCTGTACTTGATGAATTTAAGCGCAATACTAGATCGTCGTTGAGATCTCATCAATTTACAGTTGAACTGCCTAGATGTAGCCGTAAGTTGGGGTGATACCAATTTTTTAAAATATATATTATACGTATGTGCATAACTGTCGATATAATTGCGTACCCACTAACCTTATTATTGTCATGGTGGATATTTTAATGCAATGAATACACAGATACTAGCACAGTATCTACAGACGATGCGTGTGAGAGAAAGTTTGCGTGAATATTTAACAACATGATCTTCCGTGTGTGCTTATCGAGGATAGTTTTCCACTGCCTATCAGTCTCATTTTCTATTTAAAACGAAGAATAAATAAATTAAATAACTTCTTAGAAATTGAACAAAACACGCTTATCAAAGAGACAAAATGTCGTGAAGGACATCGCTGTTCTTGGCATCAACTATAAAAGAACGTCTTCACATCTGGAGGCAAGAATAACGGACAAAAATTCATTCAATCTTGAATACGTACGAATTGCTTTAAGATGAACGGTTAAGAGAATACATTTCTGAAACACACACTCACTTTTACTTGACCTAAAATCGCAATTTGCTTTTCAAAATTTTAGAAAAGAAAATGAGTACTTGATTTAATAGTTTTTTAAAAAGAATTTTACTAACTAAAAAGAATTACTGGAAGGCAAAAGTCACTATAGATTAACAAATTAAATATTTTAAAGATCCATAGAATAAATTGAGAAAATATGAAGAATATTTTGGTAAAACTAAAATGAAAACATTTCGAATAGGAAGATACTAAGTGATAAATTGGCCTCTTTGTAAATCATTTCACCTGAAACAAGGTAATACAGACACTAAGATGGCAGGTGTTACTGAGTGTTAGACAATATGATAAAAAGAAGAAAAAAAAAACAGAAAGCGAGAGAACAGTAAAATAACAGGAATTAAAAAAAGTAGAAGATGGCGATTAATATTGTATTTAATTTTTTTCAGAACAAAATAAGTTTTTTTTTCAGATGACTTAATAGAATTATAGATAATACATATTTCTAGGAATCATGATCCTAATCCTTAAGGGACATACCACAAAGAAGATGACGACGACAAAAGAATTAATGGATTTATATTTATTACATTTTTTTTTTAAATAAGAACAAATTGAGATAGATAGATAGATGGATGGATAGAGAGATAGATATAAACAGATTGAGATATAGAGATATATAGAGATAGGAACAGTTTGAGACAGATATATATGAACTGATTGCGATAGATATAAACAGATATAGATAAATAGGATATGGCAGACCTAAATAGATAGATAGATAGATAGATATGAACAGATTGAGACAGATATGAATGAGATAGATAGATAGATAGATAGATAGATATGAACAGATTGAGACAGATATGAATGAGATAGATAGATAGATAGATAGATAGATAGATAGATAGATAGATAGATAGATAATGAACAAACTGAGATATATATATATGAATAGATTGTGATATATTGGGAAATATGAAGAAATTGAGATATATTGATAAATAGATAGGAACAAATTTAGATAGATAGACCGATAGATAGATATGGACAGACTGAGATATGCGCATGTTATTTTTTACTATTATTACATGCGGTTTTATTTCAGATTTACATAAGCATCATGCAGTCAAAAGACTTTGAATATACCAATAGTCATCGTGATAATAAAAACTGACGTTGAAGTATTATTTATTTGTAATAGTCATAATTTAAAATATTATTTACATCAATACTTCCTTTCAGATAATATTTAGAGGCACACCGCTTGATAAGGATTTTATTTAATAATTCCCTAAAGATTAAATTACATCAGATAGTGATAGATTTTTGCTGAAATGTCTTTTGAATAACACTTTTAAAACTTTAACGCTGTTTTCTTATAGATATTTTAAATGCCGATCTTTATATCAATTCCGAATGGGTCAAATTTGATTCTTCGTTCGTGATCATCCATTTTCTTTGTGATTTCTAAATAGCGTCATGGAATTGCTAATCCCAAACTCTCTTGTTATCTCAGCAATAAATGAATCCAGATTAAATTTTCTTCTCTTTCATATTGGATGCATTCACTTGTGTATCTTGGCATCGTATAGTCAGTCAGTAAGTACAACTGGGTCATTGAACAGGTAGACATTGGGTTGACTCCAACTTAATTTCGTTTTCTCAAATATTGACAAACTTTGAAGTGACGATGTTAGGACAAATGTAGCTTCGGTTATTCAGTGTGTGCTAATAGAATCCTTGCATGAGTTTAATCTCCCGGCATTGATAAAGATCTGTTAAGTACAAATAGTTTTTTTTTTTTTCAAAAGAGACTTACACTAGACGACAAGATTGCGAACAACTCTGGTCACTTGTTATATAACAAGGCCAAATTCCTCGCTTGGCATTCATTCTTCCTACTTTTATATGTGTCATCATAAGATCAGGGTTTTCTTCAATAGGTATAATTAAATATACAACGTCTCCAGTGGAATCCATGCCAAGATTAACGGTGATTATATTTGCATAGCCTCAGTTCCATCGCAGATCAGTAATCTAGAAGATTAAATTGTTCATTTGTGTATTAAGTAATCCTGAGTTCAATTCCTGTACAGATTAGTCTAGACAGAGACTCAGTGAAGACGGTAAGAGGATTAACTGAGTTGTAATAAAAAAAAAAGACGAGAAGAATCTTTTATCTTTTTATCATTTCACTCCAAAGTAAGGCAATAAAACCCCTAAGACGGCAGAGGCTCACGTGTTTCGTAACGTTAGAGTTGAAGGGACACGACATATAATGCAGCCAGAGTAGAAGTGGTGTGCCTTGGGCAACATAGCCTAATGGAGACCTTTCCTGGCTGGTTTCAGATTTCCTTCTCCTATACGTATTGCCACCCAATGGTATAGAACCCAGTCTGTCTTACGATTTACCCATAGCTGAGGGAGACGAGATGGATTCATACCTTTCCAAAGATTATTAGAAACTACATGAATGTAATGAACTTGACTGGAATTCGTGTCCTCAATCTCAGCCGTCATCCATTACTCAACTGCGCACCTAAAGAAGATTGCCAAATAATATGAGAAACGAAAAACATTATTGAGGCGAGAAAACAATAAAACAATAGGAATTAAGATAACAGAAGACGATTGACATTGCATTTAAATTTTTGAGGATTAATATTGACCAGACTAGAGAAGTTTCACATATGAGAAGTATGGGGAAATAAACTGTTTGAATAAAACGTATGGTTACAATTAAAAATTTCAACTGGAAAATGGTAAGACCTATCTACCAAACTAGGACTGCGCTTAAATTCCCACAGTCGAAGTACCAAGGAGGAAAACTATTCAGAACAATTACCATTAAAATATTTATACAAAAGCACAGGGAAGATATGTTACGGTGGATGGAAAGTTATTGGATAGAGATGCCAGGTCATGCCTGATAATATTGCAGCTTCTTATACGAATTTTATCTAAAAGCTCTAAATTCGTATAAGAAGCACTAGAGCAGATGGGCCAATGCATTGACGAATGGTTGACTTACACATGTGCAAGATAGATTCTGGGGAGAAAAAATGCACAGTGAAACAACATTCCTATGAGTAGACCTTGCAGTTAACTCAATATATTCGATTCCGCACATGGCAGCGGAAAACAGCCCGAAAATGTGAGATGAGTCATTTTCCTGGAGGACAGCATAGAAGGCAGAAACAATTCTCTAAGGCGATTAAAAGGCAGCAGTTTTCTCTGAGAGGTGTTACAATTAACAAGCCATTTCTTGTCCAAGTTAACAAGAGATTGTCCACTATTTTTTTTAGATCAGCTGATAATTTTATATTACCAAACTGGCTGAGACAAGAATAAAAAGTTATATCATAGTTGTATCACCATCATAGATCTACATCGAGGGACTCTATTCATCTCCGTAGATTAAATTTCTTAACGACACGTTGATCGACAGGCACAGAAGAAGGCCGGGGATCACAACAACCGCAACGTTTTGATAATAATAACAAAGATGGGGATATAGTCCCAATGTAAATAACAATTACTCATATAGCACTGTTTACTAAACTTCGACTCAGTAAAACGGGACATTGCAGTCAATTATTTGTAGACACAAGTCCAGAGAGCCACTCAAGGTAGGGTATTAGATTTAAAATGGTCATGATGAATGAACGTGGAGTAATAGGACGTGAAATTTATGGGAATAAGAAGGACAGATAACGATCGGCCCTTGCCGTGAAGAGTTTAGAAGAATTTTTTAAGGGACCATCCACACTGAAATTTGTTCTATAAAATTGCAGTCCGTAGAGAGAGAAAAAAAATCTGTAACATTGTCCTTGCAATTTGTTTACACGGGAAATGAGTATAATTTGATCTCATACGATATGGCGTGCCCGAAAAATAAATATCTGATCTGGTGAAACTAAAGAATGGAACTTAATATTTGCCATGGAAATAACGATAAGGCTGCCTTGTTACTTCTGTAGGGAAAAAGGTTGACGTCTGGGAAATAATTGATCATCTCTTTAAATCTTGCCTAAAATTGATATTTTTTCACCTATGTACATAAACGTAGAGCTATTAGTGAGTTTGATCCTCTCTGATTGCCCCTACTTTTGGCCTTGTGCCATATGTAAGTTACACTTAGAAATTAACCATGCATAGAGTCATATTCATAAAACCATATAATATACACTGAGCCCGATGGCATAATATTATTTGCTATAACATTATTATTATTATTATTATTATTATTATTATTATTATTATTATTATTATTATTATTATTTAGTGAGGTTGTCGTATGCAAATAAAGTAACGCTGGACAACAAATATACGAAAGCAGATATAACGACATAAGTGTATAACAGACAAATTCATTCGAGTAACGCAGACCGCTCATCGATCTCAGATTGACGGTGTACCCAAGTATCCTGATGTGGCTTCCAAATCATCTTGGCTGACCAAAACTTTTAACTTAAAAAAAAAAAAAAAAAAAAAAAAAAAAATCAAACAAAAAAACATGCTTAAACCTTATCGATAGTCGGCCACTTTTCCATAAACAGAGATGCACAGTGCGTCAGCTCGTATTTTATTATTATTATTATTATTATTATTATTATTATTATTATTATTATTATTATTATTATTATTATTATTTGCTTTGATTTCTGGTGTATACTCATTTCTTTCCGGGTCCCGACGAGAGACCTAAGGTCAGAAGTGTCATCATAACATTTTCCACGGAGCAATTAAAAAAAACAACAACAAAAACAACACACATATTTTACACAGATAAAGCCCTTCGTAAGGTGTCGGCTGTAGTCGTGAGAACAATTTTTTGTATTTTTTTAAGGCATCAGCTGCCAGGAATCCCTTCATAAGTTTATTGTAATCTTTTTCAATCAATCCGAAAAATGTTGATGATCTCATATGCCACATATTTGAGATTCATCGGATTCTATAACAATATCCATTCATATGTACAGTTAATGTGTTTATCCCTTTGGTCTTTTCCCGCCTTTTTACTTTAATTTCCATTTCATTTCGAGCGATATATTTACGTGATCTTTTCTCTCCGTCTTTTCTTTTGAACTGAATCCAGTCTTTATTGATTCTTGTTTTACTCCGACAGTGTCTTTGTTATTTCATCATTCGGTGGTTAAGTTTCTTTTGACGTTTTTTGTACATTACCAACTTTGCGCATATCTTTACGACAAGTGACATTCCAAACGTTTTGCTAAAGTGTCTGAGTTTTGTAAATCTCTAATTCTTTATCTATTTATATAAACTTTTTAGGTAGCTTATTCGCAGTTTTCTTCTAGCCCTCATTGTTTCTTGTGAGTGTTAAATTTTCCAAGCACTCTTTCTTCTCTATCTGTTCCAGAAATTTCAGCTATCTATTTCTGATTCTAAGTATAACCGAACTTTTTAAACTTTTGCTTAAAACTTCCTCGTTGATAACTGTTTCCATCAAAGGGTATTCTCATTCTGAAGTACCATCAATCTGAAGAAACCTCATTCTGTGGAACCATTATTCTGAAGAATCCTCATTCTGTTGAACTCTCATTCTGTGGAACCCTCATTCTGAAAAACCCTCATTCTGTTGAACACTCATTCTGAAGAACCCTCATTGTGTGGAACCCTTATTCTGAAGAATCCTCTTTCTGTGAAAACCTCATTCTGTGGAACCCTCATTCTGAAAAACCCTCATTCTGCGGAACATTCTTTCTGAAGAACTCTCATTCTGAAGAACTCTCATTCTGAAGAAGCCTTTGTCCGACACAATTTGAAGAGCGTATTTTACGGAGAAATAGTTTTATACTTTTCTTTAACCAGTAACATGAGAGTGAAAAAGGTTGTTGTAAAAGAGAATTAATGACACTATAAATGGTACATAATGTAAGCATATGTCGGATGCAAAAGGTTAATTGTAAATTGAAGACATTACGCATGGTGTGATTGGGGTAGAAATCTTCCGTAGACACTTCCACAATATCAGAGTTCTGCAAAAGAAGCAGTGTGAGCTGAACCCTTATCAAAGAAATACAATAGTGTCATTGTTAGGAACTTCTGGAATTGGGATACAAATGAACGCAGCTCGTCTGAAGACTTTCCATGGAAATATCGATTGAGAATCGAGAAGCTAATAACTTTCCGTTTCTGGTTGTATGGAATATATCTGATCAACCACTATTCCGCAAAAACTCTTTTTGAAGTCTTTCAATACTGGCAAATGAGAGTCCGATTGCCCCAAAGCATCAGTATCGTCTGACTCTCTCTCTCTCTCTCAGACTCTCTCTCTCTCTCTCAGAGAGAGAGAGAGAGAGATAAAGTGTTCTGGTAGGTGAGATGAGCGGACCCTTTATCCATCATCTTCAGCGATTACTCTCATATATGACTTCCTGTTGAGGTCCGGAGTGAACTTCATCCCAATAGGCTTTCTCCATTAGGCCTTGACCTGACATCTCGTCTACAGTCACTTACTCACAAACTGTGGCTTCCCTCTTTCTTTTCTTCAAATACTTTCATGGTAACTGCTCTAATAAGGCCACTTTTATTGCTACCCCAACTGAATCAATTTAAGCGTGCTACTAGATTGGCATCTCGGTCCCATCTTTTCACTGTCGAAACAGTTAAACGTAACCGCCTCTTCTACTACAACAGAAGTTCTTCTCTCGCACCTCCTGACAGTGGGACTCCCTTCCTCCTACTTGTTTCCCTGATAGCTATAATCTTCAAATATTTAAATGTAATGTCATTCGACATCTTTTGATAGCTCGATACTGATCCCCGTCCTTCTTTATATCCTTTCCTCAAAGACTCACTTTTCTCTTGCTCTCAACCTGTGTAAACCCTTACGTGCTAGTGGTATTCCCGCCTTGCGTGGAGCGAAATTCTTAAAAAAAAAATTTCAATAAGTGTACAACATATGATCATTGCTTAAATAAAATGTAGGTCTTTCTCCTGACGATGATACGTTACTAGGTTTTGGGATAATTCAATGTTACAAGCCCATACCGACCCATTGGCCTGATACCGACAATTGATGATAAAGAATTTAATCTTCGATTTACGGATACCTCGAACTCCAGAAAGAAGTCAGAAAGAAACATGGAAAGAACTTACCCCTGTAGGATCAAAGCAAAATAATATCAAGATCCAGATTTAGTTCAATTTTACTATATAAACGCGCCTTAAAGCTTTGATCAATGTTATTCTTCTTAGACGAAGATAACATAAACTGAATCGTGAATCAGTTCATGTAATCTTCTTGTTGGGATGATTTTCAAACAGCAAGTATCCATTGCTCTAACGGAAACAATTCAATGAAATTTGATAATTTATGGCTTTATTCACACATACGCGATTTAAAAACTCATGTTGGCTCGGTGTTTTATCATATTTACCCATATAGAGAAAGCTAATAAACACTCATATTTCTTCTTGCAAGCTGTCAATTGATTGTGAATTATATTAGCGTTTAACCTCTTAGGAGATCATAAATTTAATGAGTGTTATATTCACCATTGCATGCTTCACGCATTTTAATGAAGTCCGTAATATAATTTTATCCTATCCGATTAGAAACTGAATTTTCTTTAGTCACGGAAAAGGTTACGCTCTCAACGTTGTTCTATGCTTTGAATGTCTATTATTCTCAGTTTCACTCCAAACCTATAGTGGAATTCATATCTATATATACAGTGACAGGCGTAAGTATTGGATACATGTTATTTTCTGTTATAACTCTAGTTTATGTTCGCCATTTTGCCTGATCTTTGGAAAGTAATATCTTGTAAAGTTATTTTAGTTGTATGTGGAAGGAAAATTAAAAACTCATGGTTGAATCCATTTTTTATAATCAAAGTTCAAAATTACCCTATACAAAAGTATTGGATACATGACACTTTTTCAAATTTCCAATCGAAACTTTATATTTTAAAAGACTTTAAATATTCAAATTTTTGATAGTATTGGAATGTTATCTCTGACCAATCAGAGAAGCACACAATTGTTTACAAGATAGTGCTACTAATCATATGACTCTTTGATGTGCATTCTGCAATTCAAGGATTAAAATGGCAAAAACCAAAGAATTATCCAGAGATATCCGAGATAGAATCATTGAACGTCACAAAGGAGGACAAGGTTACCGAAAAATTAGCAAAGAAATGAATCTAGCACTAAGTACAGTAGGAAATATCATCAGAAAGTATAAGAAGTATGGCGACGGTGCAGGAAACCTTCCAAGAAATGAAAGACCGAGAAGAATAAATGAGAGTACTTCAAGGTGAATCAGCAGATATGTGCAAAAAAACCCTTCATTTCTGTAATTAAAACTGATCTTGTGGATGCTGAAATTAATGTAAGTAAGGATACCATTAGCAGAGCTCTATATCGTACAGGCTTTCATTCAAGATCACCAAGAAAAGTGCCTTTACTGAAAACAAAACATGTCAAAGACCGATTAAAGTTTGTCGAAACGTATGAAAAGAAAGGTATGCAGTTTTGGAAAAAGGTAATCTTGTCGGATGAAACGAAAGTTGAACTATTCGGAAGGAACACAGCGACAAGTGTTTGGCGAAAAAATGGCACTGCCTTCAACAAGCACAATACCATCCCCACAATTAAGTTTGGGGGTGCTTCCATCATGATATGGGGATGCTTTTCATCCAAGGGCACTGGTGAGTTACAAGTTATCCATGGTAGAATGAATGGTAGCATGTACAGGGAGATTCTAGAGAAGAACCTTCAGAAATCTGCAACTTCTTTAGGACATGGTCAGAATTTCGTGCTTCAACACGACAATGATCCCAAACATATCGCAAAACTTACAAAGGAATGGTTTGAAAATAATGGTATTATTACTCTCAATTGGCCAAGTCAGTCTCCTGGCTTGAATCCAATTGAGAATTTGTGGAATACTTTGAAGGTTAAAGTTCATAAGTGGAATCCACAAAATATCAAGCAATTAGAGGAATTATGCAAGGAAGAATGGGGTAAAGTAACGGTGGATCAGTGTGGAAAACTTGTGGCCAACGATAGAAAGCGACTGGAAGCATTGAAACAAAACAGAGGCTACGCAACAACATATTAAATTGATGTGCCCAATACTTTTGCATAGGGTAATTTTGAACTTTGATAAAAAAATGGATTCAAATTTTAATTTTCCTTCCACATACAACTAAAATAACTTTACAAGATATTACTTACCAAATATCAGGCATAATGGCGAACATAAACTAGAGTTATAACAGAAAATAACGTGTATCCAGTACTTATGCGTGTCACTGTATATGATTAATTACTAAAGATTCTAGAAAAATTGTCGTCTCCTCCTGACATACTCTATCCTTAAAAGAGACATATTAAATCTACAATAACTTATTTATATCAAATCTGCGCTGTAGCCTCTCAATCCTGACTTTCCTGTTTCGACAGGGTTCAAAATCTTTTATGCTGTCTTACACGTAGGACTTATTTTCTATCCTACAACACTATTCGCACAGATGCAGCATTGTAAGCGTATAGTTAATCTATCGTTATTTCTATGGCAAATGTTCAGATGCATCCCATTTTTTAGTTCTATCAATTCATACATTTAAAGCTAAGATAACACATGTTACCTCCACGGAGATGAATCGCTGTCATTTCCCCTGTATTCAAATTTTAAGAAGAAAATCCTTCTCATACTACATATTTCCAAGAACTGCTACCTAATGAAATATTCATCTGCCGATGATTCCTCAAATAATTCAACCATAACTATTTTATGTCAGGAATCAATCATCACTTATCTTTCTTATTTTCACAATAATTAATTCCTACCACCGTTCTTATATTCGTATCCCACAATTCATTTAGTATGACTCTGGCTTAAGTACCTCTCGAGCTTTGCATTGGGTGAACTTTAGTATAAAAAATGCAACACTAGAAAATATGTTTTAGATACTAGTAAGCTTACACCAATGCCTGTGATTGTTCAGCAAGATAGAAAATGGTGGCAGTGATTTAACTGATCAAGATCATTTGCATGTAGGCTTTAGTGGAGACTGGAGATTAAACAAAATGGAACCTGTTAATATATACTGAAATAAAACGTGACAATTAGAAAAAAGATCTAAGGAGAAAACTTAGAGAATGGAGCTCAGATTTCAAAGATATTCAAGTTTACTAATCAGAAATTAAATCATCTTGTAGCAATTCCGATTACAAGAAAAGCTAAATGCATCCCACACCTGAAGGAAACTTGTTGTCTATGTCATCCACAAAATGAAAAATGTCATCCATAGGGTCAGAAGTAGGTAGTCTTTATTGCTAATAACACTTCCACTTTCTCATTGTTGTATTCAGTTTGGCTATTTGACTAACCATATGAAGTCAATCCCGGAGGCACAGCTATCGTCTGCAATAAACTACATCCTTGTGCAAATTAATCGAAACGACCGCTTTAGCTTCCTTTCTTTCACTATACGGTCAGTTTTAGACCAACTGGAGTGACAGAATGTAATCGATTTCTATTTTTCCTCAGATTAGGTCATTTGCATCAGATTTTTATCGTGTCCAAACACTATTTTCTCGGCTGTCGATTAATTGTCCTACAGCCATTGTCTGCGATGGACCTTACTCCATGGAAACCTACGAAAAGTGTAACGCTTCAATAACAGACTGACAAGTCTTACCAGTGAGGAAATCAAAGTATTATAGACTTTGCCGGAAACTCTTCTGATTTAAATCCATTGGATAAATATTTGTTTCATTTACTAGAACATTTTGGGAACAAAGGCATTCACGAATAAGGTAGACAAGTCTTCAAGTTTCTTTTCTTGAAAACTTTCATCATTTTATTGGCGGGAAATGGAAAAACAATGCTAAACTTTGGATGAGTTTAATTATTACCTAAGGGGTAGTTTACATTGGTTAACGGCATTTTATTTTCTTACCTTTGTACATGATTTTAGCTCTGGAAAATGCGGTACCATGTTTCGAAATCTAACAATATGAGGATGCAGGAAAAGGAAAATCTTAGCCGATTCCTAATGAGGAAACATTTACAATTCATTGACCGATCACCCAGTACTACTGTCGGCTGAAATTTATCAAATCTTTTCCTTAATTTTTTTTTCAGGAAAATAGGGTTTTAGTAGCTGCTATCACGCTTTCTAGTATTGATGAAGTTTTCCTTCCTAACCTTTTGTTTGATGTTGTGTGGAAAGTTAATATCGTGATTATATCATTATTTTCTCTTCAAGTTACATGTGCTATCCTTTTTAGTTGTTGCTGTTAAAAGTCCTCTAGTGATGGGGTTTCAGTTATTTGGTACAATTCTTTATTTATGATTCTGTACTGCAAGTTCCCAAGTTCCAGAGAAGGATGGTCTTCACCAAGACCCACAGACTTCACTTGCTGAAAGCTATTTTTAACTATTGATCTGAGAACGTGGTTGTATACAGTTCAGCTATTTCTGAACAATTTTGGTACTATGCACAACATCCATATGAAATTTTGGAGCTGACAAAACTATTTAAGAATATGGTTAATGTTTTGATTTTGAAGCAATCTGCGAAACTACCTCTAGTGAAGCCTATTCTATGTAAGATTTCTCTTTCTCCTGTACTAAATTTGTTATGACTGATCCATTTATAAATAAAATAAAATTGTACTCACAGAATGGTAATATTCCTTATAAGGAAACATTCGGCTTTTATTGATTTCAGTTGAAATTTATAAAATCTTTCTCTTAAAAAAAATTCAGGAAAATAAATTTCACAACTCCAGTCGCTGTTATCGCCCTTTCCTGGAGTTGACCGATTGGGTATCCAAGGTGCGGTAAGATTAGATGTACGGGTGGTATAATGGATAATGGCTCGGAATTGTTAATCGTAGAACCGAGTTCTAATTCCAGGTATGTTCCTTATATTCACTTACACGCAAATACTCCTGGAAAATGTATGAATCCATGTCTGCTTCCCCAGCTATGGATTGATTATTAAGATTTCAATCACTAAAATATTATTAATTCGAGAAAAAAAGTAATATAATCTAAAATATTTTCTGCCTTTAAATAACCTTCAAACGGTTGATAAACAGTAAAAGAAACCAAATGAATGAATATTAATAAAATGCATTGGATTCTGTTAGCTGCAGAAGTTACTTTCTTTAGGAGAACCATAAAATCGTGAACGAATATTTGATATTTTTCTTTTTCTATTTTCTCGAACATAGACTGTGAGACAACAATACTTCAAATGATAGAAAGCTGTGGAGAGCCACGATCACCTGTAGACAGAAGGACACACTACATAAAAAAGAATGAAAGTCATTATTTTGTATTCATATAATAAAGGCGAGGATGCTTTGAAAAGTCGGAAGACTGGCGCAAAATATTCTTCTTTTCTTTTCATTTTACAATATTTTGTCCACCATTAGAAAAAAAGGTTACTTAGGCAATTCTGTGAGAATAAGATATCCTACCAATATTTATTATTGGTGGCCACAGCCTCAGCAACATAAAATATGCAAATATTAGCAGATACGAGAAGAAAAATACAAAAGCTCATACAGAAGATAGTGAAGGAAAGTAAGAAGAAAGGATTTAATATTAAATACAACAGGACAGAAAGCATTGGTTGTTATTTAAAGGATGAACACAAAATTACATATAAGAGATGCCAATATCTAAGAAGGCCAAAACATTAAATATCCGAAGTGTGTTCTAAAAGATGACGGAAGTGAAACCCTGAGATCCGAAGGGGCATTGGAATAGCCAAAGATGCCTTCCAACAGCTAAGAAAAGTATTAAGAGACAGAAAAACTTCATTGTAAAAAATGAAATAGTACTGAACTATTACGTGGTATCTGTCCTCCTATATGAGAGTGAATGCTGGAAAATCTCCTCAGAGATTTCTCTATATTTCTGAGATGAAGTTTTATGTACACATTATTCTGAGATGAAGTTTTTATGTACACATTATTTGAACGATTGTCCTCATCTTTGTCGCCATATTTATTACAACGTTTCGGCCGTTGTACTCTCCGGCCTTTTTCAAGTGGTTGGAATGTCGAACAGGAGATAACTGATAACTGACATCCATTAGACATGACACGTGGAACTAGAACAGTCTACCCCAGTGAGTGAAATAAAGGGTTCAGTTCGACATTCCAACAACCTGAAGAAGGCCGGGGCGTACAACGGCCGAAATGTTATAATAAATATGGCGACAAAAATGAGGAAAATAGTCTGAATAATGTAAATAGTCTCCTCGGAGATGAAGAAGATACTTGAAGCTATAGAAATGTTGTTCTAAGGACGTGTGCT
This sequence comes from Acanthosepion lycidas, assembly GCA_963932145.1. Classification (NCBI taxonomy): domain Eukaryota; kingdom Metazoa; phylum Mollusca; class Cephalopoda; order Sepiida; family Sepiidae; genus Acanthosepion; species Acanthosepion lycidas. The sequence goes on from OZ010581.1 coordinate 128,123,127, forward strand.
GAGGACACCATGGAACGAACATGCGAACAACGGCGAGGTTTTTTTTTAAAGAAAATGGAATCAAAATGACATATTTAACATCAGGAAGAGAAAGTTGAAATTTCTGGTGCACATAACAAGGAAGGAAGGGTTGCAAAATCTGATACTCACAGGCTAGATTGAGGGCAAGAGGGCAGAGGAAAACAACGCGTAACGTATTTAATGAGCTTGAGAAAATGGATGACGGAAAAGGATTTAAGAAAAATAACAAAAAGACAGAATTTATTAAGAGCTGCAAAGGGGAGGAAATTGTGGAGAGTCATGATGGCCTGCGTCCTGAGAAGACTGGGCATATAATGAATTCGCGCTGTTTCAGAGCCTATCCCCATAACAATCCTATATCTTTACACCTTTGGTTATTCAATTACTTTCTTTTATCTCTCCTATTAAATCCTTTAGGCTTCTCGCTGATTTCTTTACAGCTTTGTTGTTCGTGATTTCATTCTTCCCTTCAATCTCTTCAGGGTTGAAGAAAATCCTGATAAGGGGAGACAAGTTTTCAATGCCACTTTTCAGCGTTGGCACCGTGCCAATAACAAAGACGTTTTCGTCTTTTCTTCCAGACCGTCCGCTTCGTAGTAGGCAAACAGACTCTAGAATATTATGCAGGCTTCGTAGGCAGTGTGTGAAATGCATACCAGAATTACATTTGTCATTTTCGGTAGAAAGAAAAACGAGCCTTTAAATGCTATGTTGTAAATGCATAGTAACATACGGGAAGGCAGACACTTACGTAGCATGAATGCCAATAAACTGTTTTGTCTCTTTGGGAATAGAAGTTGCATTTGTAAAGGGACGATGCTTCTATCGTGTGAAATGTTATAAAAGAAAAGGCGGAAACTTTTAAGCTGATGGCGGAACAGGAAGTAATGTCTTGTCATTATATATTTATATAATAGCACAATTCTGTCAGTACCATTTTAATTAACTCTTTCTATTTGATATTCAATTCCCTATAAACTGAGTTTCGAAACCTGCTAAAAATACCGTATTTGATGGCATATAAGACGCACAGATGTATAAGATACATCCCAATTTCAGCAGGGCAAATCAAGAAGAAATTAGTAAAATTATCAAAATTATTAGTAAATGGTACAGACTAGACTATGTTTATGACGTATTATTTTGGCTAAACAAACCATGATTACAAATAAATGAAAAATAATAGGAAAAAAGAACACGATCCTATAAAAACTTTATCATATCCTTTATATGGTCTGTACAACCTGCGTCTTGTAAACGTCTTAGTGGAATAATTAGGATATAAAAATTCTGATTGTATTTATACCAATACAACCGGAAGTTATCGCAAGAAAAATATTAATGAAACAAATATATTTTAGAAATATATAATTTGAATTTATTGCATATAATTTTAGGGAAACAAATTACTAATTTTAAGCGTGATGAAATTAATATAATGAATATGATCAATTATAAAACATTTAATCTGTATAATATTATAATAATGAAAATAGGTATATAAAAGTTCCTCTAAAATCTAAGCTAATATGAGTTGCCAGGTAGTTAATTTCGTTCGACTTGCACGAATTCTAAAACTACAGAGGGCATATAAGAAGCAGGGGGAATTTTTAAAGATATTAGAAAAAAAAAAGTGTCCCGTATATGCCGTCAAATATGATAATTGTTTCAATATTTCAAAATTTATTTGTTCGAGTTTTGTTTTGGCTACCGCCAAAAATATTACGTTCGAGCGGGCAAAAACTAAGCCTTATCAAGCGAAATGTGTATGTTGGCAGTGAATAGGAAAGAAAAACGAAGCCTTGTTTATGTATATAAGAATAAAAAGGTAGAAGATATTTCAATGGTAATGGTGTTAGTAAAATTAAACCTTTGCACACAGGAAACATGTAGATTTTATTTAACAAAATATGTAGCAATACTGTCGACTGAAATTAGTTTTCATGAAATCAGACTTCTCAGGGTCACTAAACGTTATCTCGCCTTTTCTCGTATGAATGAGACTTCCTTTTCAAACGTTTTGCTATTTGTTTTATGGAAATTTAGGATGTCACACGACTCATTACCGCCGACTCAAAACCATCAGCCATCATAACATGCAAACTATGAAAATTGTTCATCGAATTTTAAAAAACTAATTAAAGTAATTTATTAAGGATTATTTTAAAAATATAACTTTTTAAAACCGAGTAGAAGCAATTTATTCAGGATAAATTTATAATAAATGACTTTAATCTTTAATTAAACAAATATGGAAAATTGTATGCAATTTCTCAGTCGAATATTCAGTTCAGTTCAGATCTTTCTGAAAATGAAGAAACAATCTGCAAAATTCTTCCATCTGATTTCATATATTTTTTTCAATTTAGGAGAGGGGGATGACCTCCAATTAATTTCTCGAGAAATACATCTCAGTTTATTTGCACCTTTTGCAGCCTCGTAATAAATCTCCATCGAATACAACTAAATGGCCTTCGTATGCAAATTTTCTTTTCATCTTTGACTAAGAATTTCCATTATCAGTGTGATAAAATGTGTGAAATAGGCTGTTGTTACTAATAAAACACTAAAACAGCCAAATTTTCAAATTCTTTAGGACTAGCCGATCTAAGAGATAACAGCTAACACTAGCTCGCCGATGGTGAGTCAGCGGTGTTGAGTGGCCGTTGATGAAATGTCTCCTGCCAGGAAATTCAACAACTGAGTATATAATTATTTCGTCTTCTAGTAATACGTGTTACCAAATGTTGTTTTTGATGTTGGAAGAGGTCGTGTTATGTTTTTTTTTGTTTCGTAAAGCGGTTCATTTTTGATTTTCTGAACCATTCTTCTGGGTCTGATGATGTGTCATCATCTTTACAATTCATACGATTTATTCGTTTGAAACCCTTTTAAATAATGAATTAGGGAATCAACTTTATTCCAGTGATCATTTAGATATGACTGGTGACTTGCGTAGCAAACATATGTGGCCCTTGATCTGACGATGGTTTTTATTAGCATGACTAAAATTTTCAGGTCTCTATTTGGAAATTTCAGTCTCTTACACTGGTGGAAAAATGTCCCCTTAGTATCAAATATCCGTTATCTTATTTGTATATCTCTTTATAAATTATACAAACATCGAGGTAGTTGTAGTGTTTTTATTTTTTTAAATTTTATTAAAATATTAAATTCATTAATTTAAACTTTTAGAGTTTTATGATTGATCCAGAGTGGGTGTCTTCAATCATCGCAATTCATGATCAAAATTATTAAGATTTATAGCAATTATATATATATATATATATATATATATATATATATATATATCAGTAGCTATATATAGTGAGCACAGGATATACCTAGGGCATGCTTCGGCAATTAGTTGGAGATTCGTTTCCAGCTGTGTTGGTCCAACTCTGCCTTCGGGTAGAGAGGAACCCAGACGAGACACCTACCCGACTTCGTGTATACAGGGTCGACGGGGAATTTTTGCACGAGCCTACGGACTCGGTTTTAACCCCTCATTAAAAACGGCCTTGTGCAACATCCTGCCTCGGGGGAGGTTCGGTAAATAACATTATTTGGAGATTCGTCTCCAGCTAAGCTAGTCGAACTCTCCGCCTTTGGGTAGATAGGAACCCAGACGAGGCTGTGCCGAGGGGCAGAGTCTTGTCTTCGGTGGTAGATTACCCGACCCCGTTTTTACGGGTTCTACTGGGAAGTTTTGCCCTAGTCCACGGACTGGATTTTATCCCCGCTTTAAAAACGGCCTTATGCCACATCATACCTCGCGGAAAGGTGAGATAAATAACCTTGCTTCGGGAAGTAGTTGGAGATTTGTATACAGTTGGGCTGGTCGAACTCTCGTCTCGTCTGGGTTTTTAGGCCACCATATTAAAAACGGCCTTGTGCCACATCCTGCCACGCGGGGAGGGGTAAGGTAAATATCCTTGCTTCGGGATTAGTCTCCAGCTGTGCAGGTCGAACTCTCTGCCTTCGGGCGGAGAGAAACCAGACGAGACTATACGGAAGAGCAGAGTGTAGTCTGGTGTGGTTGGCAGATACTCGACCTCATGTATACGGGTTCTACGGGTAATTTTTGCACGAGCCTACTGACATGAGTTATGCAACATCCTGCCACGCGGGGTGGAGTAAGGTAAATATCCTTTTCTTCGGGAATGAGAGTCGTCTCCAGCTGTGCTGTTCGAACTCTCTGCCTTCGGGTAGAGAGGAACACAGGCGGGGCTATGTCGAAGGGCAGAGTCTTGGTCGGTTGACAGCTACCTGACCCCGTGTATACGTGATGAAGGGGGAAATTTTGCACGAGCCTACGGGCTCGGATACTCCACGTTAAATTAGGCTTTCTGACCGATCTGACCGTAAATATCCTTGCTTCGGGAATTAGTTGGGGATTCGTTTTCAGCTGTGCTGGTCGAACTCTGTTTTCAGTTAGAGAAGAACCTAGACGAGGCTATGCCGAAGTGCAGAGTCTCGTCTGAGTTGGTAAACACCTACGCAACTCCGTGTATGCAGGGTTTTCGGAGAATTTTTGCACGAGTGTACGGGCTTATTTTTTGTCCCGCATAGAAAAGGCCTTGTTTCACATCCTGCCTCGTGGGAAGGTAAGGTAAATAAGCTTGCTTCGGGAATTAATCTAGATTTGGAGGTTCGTTTCCAGCTGTGCTGGTCAAACTCTCTTCCTCCGAGCAGAGAGGATCCTCAGATGAGACTATGTCGAAAGGAACTGTCTCTTCTGGGAAACAGCTATTCGACCCCGTTTTATACGGGGAATTTTTGGCCGACCCAACGGGGTCAGATATCCCACGTTAAATTCGACCTTGTGCCACATCTGACCCCGTAGGTCGGTTGGTAGATACATCTGATTCGCGAATTACTAGCCTGCCACCCGATTCCGTCTTTCAGGAGTTGCTGTTCCTTCATTCGAGTACCACCTTTGTCTGTTAAGGATACAACATTTATAATTTATTATATTAACATATTTGTTCTTTACTTGTTTTGTGGAACTCTTTTACAACTGGGGAAAATCCTCCCAAATCGTGGTTTTTTGAAGCCATACCATAGTCATGTAATGATATAAGTAGGTATGTGGATGAGAAAATAGAATAATGGTTCTTCACATATATACGGAGAAAACCAACGAACGCCATTTACAGAACGATTGTACTAACCACCTTTCTGTAGGGATCCTAGTTGAGCGTCTCCTGCCAAATATTGATTTGTTTGATGAATTCTCTACTGGACGCCCAAAAATAGATATAATTTATTTTTTAGAACTTTTCACATCGACCATCGTCAGTTATATTGAGATTTGGTGCCTCGTTATCAATCGAGTCGTCCCTTCCTCTGGGAACGAATGCATTGGTTGACAAGGGAATGAAGACGAAAAACCATGCCAACCGTCTAACCAAAGCAACCACTCAAAACAAACCTTTCCCCTGCAGCTGTCGTGTATCGATCATGCGGCATTGATAAGCAAGCTGTCAGTAGATATGGACCAAACATCTTCCTAGATCTTCGTTCACGAAGTCAAGCTAAAAATCCTATTGTTATTGTGCTTGTCTCTCCCCCTCGTTAGTTCACACAACCATTACGTCTTACCACAGACCTTTTAATAATAGACTATTCCGTATGAACCGTGGTAACAGGGGAATGACACTACTTGGTTCAGCTAAAAATGAAAGAAAGAAGGGAAGATAGAGGGAATAAAATCAAGCTGATAACAACAGATACTACACCTTGATCCCAGCCAAAAAACCGAAAATGATGGCAACAAGATTAAAATGCCTTTTCAGATGCATTTTCAACGGAAACTAAATTCGAACGTATACATCACGAATTATATAAACAGTAAGTTTGGACCTTTCAACTTGTACGTTTATTTACTGGAAAAAGGTTATGTCTATTTGATATCTTCTCTGATTAAGAAACTAACTAAAATCTTCTCTTTTAATTAGGTACCTGTCGGATTAAAGCAATTCTAACTCACAGACTCATTAACTGAGGTGCTTCAAATTTATTTACGTTTTTTTTAAAATGAACAGCCCAAAATTCAAATTAAAATTGGAGATAGAAAAAAAATTAAATATCTGCGAAGTGATTCAAGAGAGGACAGAAAGTGCGACACCGATATCGGAAGTCGCATTGGGATAGCGAAAGACGTCTTTCAAAAGTTGAGCAAAGTATTAAGAAACTGGACATTTCGTTAGAAATGAAGAGATCTGAATTCTGATGTAATATCACTGGTATATAGGAGTGGATGTTGGACAATCTCCTCACCGGTGAAGAAGAGACTTGAGGCGAGTGTGGTTCTGCAGAAGGATGATAAGGATACGTTAGACCTAATGTGTGAGTAGCAACGAGTTTTTCAAGAAAATGTAAACAGAAATGAAAATTATATCTAGCATGAGAACGAGAAAAGGGTTTGGAAAATCTAATACTCACAGGACAAATAGCAGGCAAGAGAGACACAGTAAAAGCAATGCATACCCTAATTAGGGAGCTTGAGAAATGGATGGTGGAACAAAGTTTAGGAGAAATAACAAAAAGACAAACATTTAATAAGAGGTACGAAGGACAGGAAATTGTGGAGAGCCATGAATGGCTAAATGCTGAGGGGACACGGCATTTAATGAAGAAGAAGAAAACATATGAAATGGAATGTGAATTAAGATGTCACTGAAAGATGAAATTTCTATTTCTGCTTTTTATTGCTTTTATATTTCCCCTAAGGGTTCCGAAGAAGAAGAAGAAGAAGAAGAAGAAGAAGAAGAAGAAGAAGAAGAAAATAGTGGAGAAGTATCAATAGAGAAGAAAAAGAAGAAAAGATGATGATGATGAGCGGGAAGAAAGATGAAGAAGAAAATGATAAATAAGAAGATAGAGAAGAAAAAGAAGGACAGAAGCGTATAAAGAAGAAAAAAGATGATTAAGAAGAAAATGATGAAAGAAAAAGATGGGAAAAGAAAAAAAGAAGAAAAAGAAAATGATGGAGGAAATGGAAGGAAAAAAAGAAGTAAAAAGAAGAAAAAAGCAGAAGAAGAAGGTAAAAGAAGTAGAAAAAGATATAGAAGACGAAGGAGAGGATGATGAAGAAAAAGAGAGGAAGAGGAAAAAGAAGAAAAGTAGTTTTAGTAGGAGTAGTAGTAGAAGTAGATGTTACGAATGGAGGAACAAAGCAAAAAGAAAAGAAAAGTTTAATGAAAAGAAAGAAGAAAAAGAAACACCAAAGAAAAAAACAAAGAAAAGAAATCATAAAGTAATTAAACAAAGCCTTTTAAAATGTTTCCGATGGAATCAAAGAAACAATGATGCAAACTTCACGGAGAATTTTATTGGAGGATTGATGTGGATCACGCGTCTTTTGAAACTGAGAGAAAATTCGATAAAAACGTAGCAGACGACTTTTTTTTAATTATAAATGTACCAACGTTTAAAAAAAAATCCTTAAAAAAAAAAAGAAAAATAGAAAAAAAAAACTTTTCGACGTTTTTTCATTCCTTCAAAACATTTAACCTGATTGACAAAGAACACGTTTAGAATGCCGTACAAAATCTCCATTATCAAGGGACACATTCTTTGTACGCATGACGCGTGCAGGAAAAATGATTAACGGATGACTAGCTTTGTACTTCTTTCGCTTTGAATTCTTGAAAATCACGAGTTGTTTGAGGTTAAATAATTAATTATTTTACAAATACATTTTTTTAAAATATTCTGATTTGACGTGAGTAAAAATATTCTAACTCAATTATTTACAGAACTGAGCGGAACTGAATTTATGTTAGTTTTCAAACACAATGTAACATATGAGGAAGCAATCAATTCCTTCCTGCAATAGCACATCCTTGATTGTAGAAAAGAGGGAGATGAGATGGATATCAATCTTTGCCTGACAATGTTCGACGGGACAGTGTAACTCTTGTACTCTTTACGCTCATAATTACACCACTACTTTAAACTGAGCTTGGGTCAAATCATATCACTGTATCCAGGAGTGGTAAAAACCATCAGAGCTTACGCTCCTCAGACTTTGGTCATCTTAGGCAATTAGTTGGAGATTCGTCTCCAGCTAAGCTGGTCGAACTCTCTACCTTCGGGCGGAGAGGAACCCAGACAAGGCTATGCCGAAGGGTAGAGTCTCGTCCGGGGTGGTAGACAGCTACCCGACGCCGTTTTTTACGGGTTCTACGGGGAATTTATGTCCGAGCCTACGGGCTCGGATACCCCACGTTAAATTCGGCCTTGTGTCACATCTGACCGCGTGGGGCGGTTGGCAAATACACTTTGGTCTGTGATCAAAGCGTAGTATAAGTTCTCATTCAAATCCCCTGATAATACTACCTTTATTGAACTAAAGTGGGTATGTTCGTGGTTATAATTACCTGAGAGTGGTTGCTGAGGCTGGTTAATTTTTGTTCTCACAGTAATCCGACTCTGTTTCATATGCTATAACCTAGGAAGATAGTTGAATAAATACCTAACCAAAACATTACTGTCTAACGGCCGCATCGCGCTAAAACACTAGTTCCCATACTATCACCGAAGTTAAGCAACCTCGGTCCTGAAATGCTACGTGATATCAGTCCTCCAATATAAAAGTGAATGCTGGACAATTATCCGCAAAGATGAACAAAAGTCTTGGAGTAACTGAAATACTGTTGTACAGAAGGATGCTGCGTATACCAAATATTAAAGCAACAACAAAGTTTTAGAGAAAATAGAAACAAAAAAGGATAATTATACTTAACATAAGAAAGATTCAGATGAAGTTTCTAGTGCACATAATGAAGAAGGAAGGCTTGGAAAATCTGATAGTCACAGGATTGGTTGAAGGCAAGAGGCACTGAGAAAAACAAAATTCTTAGCTAGATTGAGAAATGGATAGCGGAACAAGGTTTAGGAGAAATAACAAAAAGACAACATTTATTAAGAGCTACAAAAGACAGGAAATTGTGGAGACGGCTCATAGAAGAAGAATGAGCCTGAGGAAATTGATAAAAAGACAAAGTTTATTACGAGCTACGAAGGACAGAAAATTGTGGAGAGGCACGTTCTTCTAACTCGGCACATAGAAGAAGAAGAAGAAGAAGAAGAAGAAGAAGAAGAAGAAGAAGAAGAAGAAGAACGGGTATAACGTTAACAGTGTAAATGGTGGTCAGAGTTTAAATTCTTTAAACTCCTGTCTGTTGAGTTTAATTTCACTAATGTTCTTGGGAACTTCATGAAACTATTTACTTCACCTACTACAGACATGCATTAGTGAGCCCAGTAGCTTTGTCTTTATATCCTTTTTTAACAAGCAATCTAATACAAAGAATTCGAAATTGTGGAGAAAGAAGGAGAAAACCGTTATAAACTCTTTCTCAAGAATGCATGATAATTCACAAGAAATAAAAAATGAAGCTGTAGAGAGCCATTATCGTCTAGATCCTGAAATTACATGATACTTGGAAAAATAAATAAGATTGTAAATCATAATCACTATAAAAGGTATAGCAGACACAAAATTAAATATTGCTAGTTTTAATTAAAAATAAAACAGTCATATTCAGTGAACACATGCTAATCATTACATAATCACAAACTGTGTCTAAATAAAATCTGTTGACATTTTTATATTCGTTTATGGGACATTTACTGCCGAAATTTAATTTTTGAGAGAGCTTTGAAGTAATAAAAATATGAAATTTGAAGTGAAATAAATATATACGTTATTCTGCCTTCACAGTTGCATACATGGTAGATGATACTCAGCTTTTGTGCATATAAATGTCTGTGTGTATATGATGTGGTGATAACTGTGTTTTATGTTGTAGTTTATTTGAAGTTATATTATGGAATATAGTTTCATTTATCTCAGAATTTGTAGGATATTATATGTATTGATGTCATTAAAGAGTTCTTTTATGTGGATTGTTTGATTGATGTTCTTTAGTTGAAAATCAACTTCTAGGAGTTATTTAATGCCGAAATCTAAATATATTCAATATTTCAACTAAATATATTTTGAACGCACTTGTATATATTCATCTTCAGATAAAATCTATTGTTGTTTATTTGGCTTTAAAATTATACTGTGGGTCATTTTACTATGAATAAGTATTGTTGGTCATTTTACAGTATAAAAAAATTATTACCGGTAACTTTACTAGAAAAATATATTTTTTATGCTTTCCTAGTGTTTTGTTTCTGTTACACTAATTGCCTATATTGCTGGGACCTTAACAGGTACTACAACCCTGGCTCGGGGGTGAACGTAAAACAGTAACAATTAAGAGATGGTTCAAAAACATTTAATCTCCCGGATGTCGGGTATAGTTTGTTCACACTTCTCCCCGATGTTTTGAACAGGAGGTTTTTATCATTTCCTTCCTGTTTAGGATTAGGCTTCCGGTTCCGTCCATACTATATATTTTTAACTTTTCCGCCTGAACTCTGAAATAGTATTCACTAATTAAATCTTGACCTCTTCAAATCCAGAGTTAGCTGTTATCTATCCTGCATAACCCCAGAAATTTCACTTCTTGCTATTTCTTACACTAATATAGCACCACACAGTAAGCCTCTATCTTGTGGCGCTCTTGAGCCTTTTACTGAGTGAAAATTAGTAATAAAAAAAACAAAGAAAAAAGATATATCCGATAGCAACCTTTAAAATGTATATCATTTATGGCATCCTGATCAACTGGAAAAATAATTTAAGATATACTTTTTAAGAGATATCTGACATCGAATTATTTGATAGGCGGTTAGCAGGTTTTCTTTTTTTTTTTACTTAACCAGCTTTGGCTTCATCCTATTAAGGGCGCACGCTCAGAATGTAACCAACAGAATATTTGAGCAACGAGGAAGTTTTGAGGAAGATGTGGGCTCAAAGGACACTTATACATACAGTCAGATAGAACCAAATGAAATTTCGGGGACACATAACAGGGAAAGAGAAGTTTGATATTAACAGGACATATTGAAGTCTATATATATATATACATAAAATAATCTATATAACATATTTATGTCAATAGATATCCGAACGGGGACTGGAGGAATAGTAAGGCGAAAAAATTGCTTAGAACTACAAAATGTAGACAACAGGAGGACATTTTTTGATTGTTTTAACCCCTCTGAACCTAGAGTCTATGTTTTATTCAATGTTTAGATGGCATTAGGAGATTTTAGTTTTAACTAAATTTATAACAATGTCGATTTGACTATATTATAACATGTCATGTCAATGTGCATTTTTAAGCAATTTCTTGATTTTACCAGCTCATGTAATTTTAAGAAGGGTAAAATGCAACTTCGACTCAAAATAGTAAACCATGAAAATACATTAGTTACGGAATCATAAGTCAAAAATAGAAAATAAAATGGTTGCTTCATTTATTTGTTCCTTACGGCTTATCAAACTTTTCCAGGTTGTTTAAAGTGAGAAAAAAGTTTTAGATATTAAGAATTTTTGTAATGGTTTATACAAATTTTATCAGATCCCCAATAGCTGGGGGGGTATATATGTGGATTCATTTCTGTGGGGTATTTTCACGTTAATAAAATATAACGAACCCAATGGGAATTGGAAGTCTGCTCTCCGATTAACAATTACCGAGTCATCCATTACACCACCCACACATCCAAACCCTCAGTAGCTTGTATTCTCAAAGGGTCACCCATTTGGGAACTGACCAGACATTGTTTAACTTCGGTGATCATACAGGGACCGATGTTTCAACGTGATATGGTCGTAAGCAAAATGAAAACTCTGGAATAAAACTATGAATATATTTTTATATAAAGGTAATGCCGAAATTGAAAGAAATGTCTTTTTTTTATTTTTTGATCAAACTATCAAGCTTTTTATGCCATCCATTATTTGATTACGTATAATTGTGAGTATGATATTCGCACGATTCAGAAAGACAATAAAATATAATTATTTGATTAGCACTAAATAACTCTGTTCTAGAGAATCATGGGACAAACAAAGATTGTTTACAAGACATATATTTAAAAACAAAAAACAAAATTTTCTGAATTAAATAACCGACAGTTAATATGCTGTTAAAACCAACAAGCATTATTTGATTATATACAAGAGAGAAAATAACAGTCTCCATTTGAGAAAAGCAGGTAAAATATAATCGAATGAATGGGTCGTTATCATTACCGAGAGTCACCACTTATTTGACGGGAAAATTAACGTCCAGCATGCTGTCAAATTCCCAAGATATCTGAGATGAATAAGAGATGGAATTATATATATATATATATATATATATATATATATATATATATATATATATATATATATATATATATGAAAGAAAGAGATACATGAAATTTATTATTTAATATGAAGGATTTCTCGGATGAGAAAACTGAAATGAAACAGAAAGAAATGAGACAGAAATGAAAAGAAAGAAAGCAATAACAAAAAAAACAAAACAAAAGAGAAACTGTTCAGGAAGAAAGAAAGAAAGCAAGCAAGAAAGAACGAAGGATAGAAAGGAAATATTGCTTGAGCCGGAAAAAAGATAGAAATAAAGAGAGAAACGAATAAAGAAATAAAAATAGATAATTGAGAATCAAAGAAGTAAGTGAACAAAGGACGAAAGAAATGAAGAATACAAGAAAGAAATAAAGATAAGGAAAGATATATTTACGGAAGAATGACATTGTTTAAAAAAAAAGAAGAAAGAGGTTAGAATAAAAAAGAAAGAAATGATAAACGAAGGAAAAAGAAAAAAGAAATCAGTAAAAACAGGATTAAGTAAGCACGGGGGAAATAAGGAAAGAAAGAAACACGAAATAATGTTTTTAAAGAGAGAAATAAAGAAAGATGCAAGAAAGTAAAAGAAAGAAAGAAAGAAAGAATATGCAAAGGGAAAAAGAAGTAATGAAAGGAGTGACAATGAAAAAACTGGAAAATCTTTAAGAAAGAAAGAAAAAGGAGCGAGAAGCAAAAAGAGGGGTTAAGGAATAAAAAGAAGAAAAGGGGTGATTGATAAAGAAAGAAAGAAAGAAAGAAAGAAAAAGAAACGAGAAGAAAAAAGAGGGGTTAAGAACTAAACAGAAGGAAATGGGTAATTGATAAAGAAAGAAAGAAAAAGAAACGAGAAGAAAAAAGAAGGGTTAAGAAATAAAAAGAAGGAAAGGGGTGATTGATAAAGAAAGAAAGAAAAGAAGCGAGAAGAAAAAAGAGGAGTTAAGAAATAAAAAGAAGGAAAGGGGTGATTGATAAAGAAATAAATAATTTCAAGAAATGGTTTAAGGATAGAAACACAAAGAATAAAATAAAGAAAAGCCTACTTGTTAACAAAAAGGAGAGAATATAAGAAAGAAAGAAAGAAAGAAAGAAAGAAAAAAGAAAAAAGAAAAAGAATGAAAGAAGGAAAGAAAGAATAAAAGAAAATATTTAAAAAGAAAGAACTATGAGACTAAAAAAGCACGGAGTCCATGTTAAAAATATTACCGAAATGTCTAATCTGTCAACGCAAAAGTAAATTGTTCGATCTTAATTCAATAGAATGTCGATCCTGAAATGTATCTTTCAAATATTTGAGTATTCAAACCAGGCGCGTGGCTACTTATCTCGACTACATTGTAAGAATATTTTTCATAAAGTGTTTTTTGTTAAAAACAAAATGACTGCCATTATCGCATTTGGATTTTCGTAATTATGTCTTTGCAAAATGGATAATTGTCAAATACTGGCTGTACTAAACTTCATATTCAGCATCTGTAGAAACAGCTAAGAGAAAGATTGCGCAATTTTGGTGGAAAAGAAACTATTAAATGATAAGTTTCGATTATATCTAGCTAATTCAACAAGAAAACGATTAGACCTATCTGCCAATCGAGTAGCATGCTTCGATTCATTCGATCAAGGTATCAAGGCAAAAACACAGAACGATTCCAATGGAAATATTTATAAAAAAGGCAAACGTAAACCACGCCAGGACTGTTTACATTACAGACCCTTCTTTGAATTTTTTTGAGAATACAGAGATATTGCAAGAGCAACAGATCAGATGTAGCAGCAAATTTCAAAATGGTAGATTTAGTAGATGTGTAAGACGGATTTTAACGAGAAAAATATTTGAGGCGTTTTCAAAGACATTACTTTTGAGCAGTCGCCGTGTCCGATTCAGAAATATTTAGCGGAACTTGTTACATCTGTACGATGTAATTATCAAGGGGGCTTCATTATGACACCAAATTTATTTAGCGAGAAAATCTATTTATTCACAAAAGGACTAAATGATTTCCCACGTGTTGCTTTCACAAGAATAAAATTAGCTTTTAACGAGCTAAAGAGCATTTGGAAGATCCGTATTTCGCCTTTTCAATCATGTGTCAACGATCTCAGTCGAAATACTGTGAAAAATGCCGCTGGTCTTTGGGAAACCCCTACGGGACAATTCCAATCCGATTCTCTCTGATAGTTTCAGGATTATTATCGTGATTAAACTCATTTCCCGGTTATTTGGCAAATTGAATGTTGTAGAAGTGAAGCTTTTTTTGACTTGTCTGCCTCTCTCTAAACGTAACACACATATTCTCTTTTTTCACCAATGTTTTTTTTTCAGTGCGATCGTTACAAGGAAGTTTCACTTCGGAAACACCAGGAATATACGTGTAAATTACTGTATAGATGACAAAACGGCCGGCCAAATGTATTCTCGTGAAAAAGCATCATTTAACACGGGTATATCCATATTTTTAATCAAGGTTAGCATGCTACCTTCACAATGAATAAAAATCCGACTCCAAAACTGGCTTGGATCCATCGCTAGACTGTTCAATCAATGCTGTTATTTATGGCTTTGAGCGAGTGAAGCCTTGAGATATTGACGAAGCACTTCCTTCTTTGAACATTGTGGTTCTTGTTATAAAATCACAAACGGAGAACTGTACTAGATCAATTGAGGACTTTCAACAGCAGCAGCAACTAAAATTAATAACAAATATACCTCAAAGCCGAATGTTTCCTTATAAGGAAACGGGTGATATTACTATTACCATTGACTTCGCTGCTGTTCAGAACGGAAAAAGTACGGTTAAAATTTTAACTCATGTTTTCGTAAGCGTTTGGAAATAAAAGCAAAATGAGTAGGATAAAAAAAAAACAAATAATAATAATAATAATAATAATAATAATAATAATAATAATAATAATAATAATAGCTGTTAGTGCTCCGAAAAGTCCACGGTTTTCCTATTTTTAAGTTAATGATTGAATAAGCCCTTGCGAGATCAACGTCGATAGGATACACGTGGAAATTATCCATTTTATCGTTAAATGTATGAGCTGATCAAATTTAACGAAATATTGTAAAAACAATGATAAATGCGAATGTAGAAAAGTGTTTAAAGAAGTAAGAGTGTACAAATGAAAAGTTTCAAAATTCACAACGTTTTCTATTTCATTGAAGCAGACATTAAACTCATGACAGCATTATCGATGCTCACATTTTTATTGGTTTTTCCTTCCTATGTTGTCTTCACTAAAATAAAAGAGATTCACTAAAATGTTTTTTCTATCGCACTTTAGGTACTTTGACGTCGTGTAATGGTTAACAAGCTTGTTTCGCTAGATCAATTACGACTCGATCCTCACTGAGTGCTCCTCAATTTTGGACTTCTACTTCTTTTAACTTCTAAGCTATGCTTAGTAAATCAATGTAGATTTTATCTTTCGTCTGTCTTCGTAATTAAAACGGAATTATTTATCTGACGTAATGGCAAGGGGTAATGCACGTGCTAACGAACTAAAGAACTGACTTACAAAAGAACTAAATTACAAGCAGAATAATAGTAATAGTGATAATAATGATTAATCGTCAGCCGACCAAGTGTATTCTCGTGAAAAAGTAAACATCATTTAACACAGGTATATCCATAGACTTTTTAAAATCATTTTACGGCAAGCAAGGCGACAACGGCACCAAGACGCAAGGGTCTACTGTGAGCAAAAGAGAATAAGAACATTTTATAAAGAAATCGAGATCCAATTCTAAAGAGGAAAAGGATAAACCTTTAATCTTGTTCAATAGATTGGGAAGTTGTGTATATAGAACCTAACCTCAGTTAGGAATTTCAAAAAAAGAATTAATCGTCGAAACCGTGACACATTCATTAAGAATTTTATTTAAATCTTTCTTCATCTCTTCGGATTGGTTTGGCAGAGGTCGTCAGAGTGATTTTACTTTAAACGATCAGCTCTGCTCCGGCAGAACTTCCGATGTCGATGAAGTCACTCTGCTTGCCATCGAAGAGAATATACGGAATATTTCGACAGAAGATAATGCTAAGAATTTGAAAATCGATATCTCAACTACTTTTTGCCACTTGATGATAACTGTGATCTTTTCCTTCTCAGCACGTGGACACCACATTCTTTGACGGAACAGAACAAACTCGATCGTGTTTCTACGCCGTTGTCTTTGCTTTTTAAGCCACGGAAAGAAACCATTCTTCGACAGAATTGTCACAGGCGATGAAAAAGTTCGACGCAAACGGAGCTGAAACCAAGCTTGTGAATGTGCAGAACCCGTGATTAAAGAGGGCTTGCATGTAGTGACGTTGCTGCTTGCCCATTTGGTGGGATTGCAGAGGCATAATTCATTTGTGTTTCTTCCAGCCGGCAAATATTTATTGCAGTCAACTAACCAATCTTAATACAGATATTCCAGACAAATGTCCGATTTAACCAAAGTGAAAAGATGTCATTTTCCATTACGTCAAGACAGCGTGTTTCAAAACAGACCTTTCAGGAATTTAAGAATTTGAAGTGGGGGTCCCTCCAGCACCTACCGCGTTCTCCTAATTGGTTTCATTCTGATTTTCGTTTATTCCGCTCTCTACAAACAAATTTAAATGACAAAAGATTTGGCTTTGTTCATTGAGTCGAAAATTACCTAACAATATTTTCCAATATAAAATACAAAGTTTCTACGAAAATGTCATCAAAAAGTTGCGAGAATGAGACACGGTTGTTAAAAACAGTGAAGACCTTCTACTGTACTTGACTAATAAATTATTTTTTTAAGTAGGTAAATGGTCTTGTATTTTAGTACCGCTTAGTAATCGTTCGCCTCGTTTCTGCTGAGTCCAAGTACACTGCCCGGCCGAAGGATTGAACTCAAACTTACAATGTCATTAATTTATGTATTTGATAAACACAATGTTCAAAATACATGAATGAGTTGTTTTATTATTTTACATGTTGATATAAACAAAAGTACGCAGGTGTAGGCTTTAGGAAAGGTTTATTCAACTGTGACTACAAGTTCGCGTATAGTGTCCTTTTATAGTCCCAGTAAGGAGAAATAGCTTCATCAAAGAGGAAGTAACAAAACAAGGGGAGACCACTCTTCATTATTCAAAACAATAGGATTCTTGACTTTTTATAATTTCAACCTATGATTGATTGTTAAAATTTCAGCCTTAATATTACTATTAAAAGTATTTATTGTTATGCAGAGATCATTTTGAACCAATATTGCTATCAATATAAATCTAATTTAATGCTAGAAAACAGGTTTCCTAAAAGGATGATTATTTCAATATATTCGTAATCTGTTTGGCAAAAGATAAAGTGTTACTTTTGCAAAATGACTGGAGCATTGTCTTATATGAATATACGTTTTTAGCCTAAATCTTTATAATTGTGGTATGTATCAATCAAAAACATCTTACATCCAATTAAAAAAAATGTAATTGCCAATCAGTAATTGCTAATCGAATCATTCCGTCTATTTCCTGCTTTCTTTTAAGTTGTGTTCATTATTTTCTTGGAGGACCGAAATTTTAGTCTAGTCCCCCATTTCATATACAACGCTACAAAAAAAAAAAAAAATCACTCTTGACATAATTTTTGCACGTGCTACTCTCCTAATTTACTGTTTTTCATTGTGATGTTTGATTGTTTCTATGAAAGAATGTTCATAAAATTTGGTTTATTTTTAAACAGGATATTTCATTTCTAAATAGAACAATTGTTATACCAATTTGGGAGAATTCAAATCAAACAGCGATAAAAACAAAAACAAAACCAGAACTGGTAAAATATTAAAGGCGGCGGTCTCGACATATCGGACAGCAGAAATTTAAAATTTCAATTTAATGTTCAGCGTTCCTGATTTTTCAGCGTTTCTATCGCTGTATATTCATAACCGGCGTTTTTATTTCCATCTCTTCTCTTGGATATATACAATCCCAGCAAAAAAAAAAAAAGAATATTCAAGGTTTAAAATTTCTTTTTGAAGAAGGAAACTTATCACATACGATATGTTTTACATTTCCTTCAGTTATCCAACTTCTTTTTTTTCTGTTTCCATTGACATCAACATTTACACTTATTTCTTACCTGCTTGTCTTGTTTCTTGTAACATTTTCCTATGTTTTTGCGACATTATCAAAACCAAGTTTTTCTTGTTATTTTCTCTCCAATGTCATCTGATTTCTGGTGGATTATTTCCAGAAAATAATATCATCGAGCAAATAAGTTATTGTAAATATTTCTAAAATATTTCTCTCTCACGTGCCGTCGGCTCCCTCTGTCTTTTTTACACATTGTTTCATGGTAACTGCTCTGAGTAGGAGAGACGGCTACATTTAACAGTTTCAACAGTGAAAGGGTGAAAGCGAGATTCCAGCCTAGTAGAATGCTCAAATTCATGAGGTTTGGGAACTAGCGAAACCAGCTCTTCGGAGCAGTTAACTTCGGAGCAGTTACTATGAAATAGTTCTAAAGCAATTTACAATAAAATTCTTTTGTTGTATATTGACTCAAATAAGGCGACAAACACTTATATATAAAAAATATATATAATTATCTTTGCTGGTAATATCTCTTCCTTCAAAAATTTATTTCTGGTAATATTTTTTTATTTATTCCTCTACAGTCCCATTGAAGTATCTTATGTGTATTTGTGATCATTGTTTTCCTATTTGGTTCATTGGATTACTTTGTGTTTTAAGGTTTGTTTAGGGTTTTTCTTTCAAAAACGAATTGCTGGGAACATTTGAATTTCAAAAATGTATTGCTGGCAACATTTGGTTTTCAAAAATGTATCGATGGTAATAATTTTTACAAAGGTTTTCTGGCATTAAAACCCATTTTTACACTTTCACAGTGTTTTGACACCAGTTACAATTCCATTGAATAAGGTTTTGTTAAAGAACCTATGGCTGGTAATATTTTTCTTTTTTTTCAACGTATAGCTGGTAATATCGTTTTTCAAAAACGCTCTGCTGACATCATTATTTCTTCGAAAACGTATAGCTGGTAATAATATTTTCCCAAAAATGTATGGCTGTCAAGCTTATTTTTTCTTAAACCCGTTAAGATTAATGTAAATTAGTTGAGTTATAGATTTATAGATTTATATCTATGTTTTTTTTTTCTGTATATATATATATATATATATATATATATATATATATATATATATATATATATATATATATATATATATATATGTATATATATATATTTGATTGGAGGGTTAGATCAAGATTTCAGTAGCCTTACACGCAGTTAAAATTTTACTATATAATGTTTATAATGTGTTTAATATTTCCAGTTAATTGAAATAAATTACTGGAAAAGAAAATTCTTGAATATAACCATTCTTGTCAAAATAAATGATTTTTCATTAAACTTGTCCCTTGTCATATACTAATTTGATGAATTTTGTTCTGAAATTTCTGATGTAACAATAAATCATATTTAGATAATGTTATAATATATATATATATATATATATATATATATATATATATATATATATATATTGGAATGAGTAATGGAATCTAAAACGATCCTTGGTATATGTGCGATGCATTTCGATCACACACTGTATAATTTGTAATAGAGATTCGAATAAGAACAACAAAAGATATATCGGCTAAATGTTTTGTGTGGCACTTAAATGTAACTTATTAAAGTGAAAATGTAGTTTAGTATTATTTAGAAAATAATAAATTTCACATTTTATCCAGTTTACATAGTTTATTGCCCAAATCACGTATTTCCATTGGAAAACGCCAAAACGTTATTACTCTTTGTCAGGAAGGCTAATGCCAAATGCAATTGCATGGAAGATTAAATATATCATACCGTGGTGTGCCAAAGATATATAAATGACATTATCGCCACAATATGGCCGTGAACGTAAATTGTCTTAACGAGACGAAAGAAAAATCGTTAACGAATCGATGAAATGCCTGAGAAAATCGGCCAATCAAATTCAAAATGAGTGGAATGTGAGAAATATCATTTGTGTACATCCTACCAATCTTTTCCTACAAGAAATCATTTATTTGTCGGATTTCTGCTCAAAAACGCAAGTAGATGGCAAAACAAATGAAATGTTGAAAAATGCGGGCAATGTTTGGTTTGGAAAAATGCTATGAATTAGAAGCAAAATTAATTTCAACCACCATTTTGAATTCATGGACGCTGTCCATGATAGGACAAGAAATAAACTCCGAAGAAGAAAAGTTCTCAAAAGTGCATTAATATTTCTAGCCTGAACGACAACATCGTAGATCTTTTCAAATATCTCCTTTCTTAATATAAATCATTATATCTCAATAGAACATATTTGTATATGACCTTAAAAAATTATATATGACCTTAAAAATTTTAATAATATAAAAAAAACAGTTACCCGATGGTTATAAAAATTCAGTAATAATAATAATAATAATAATAATAATAATAATAATAATAATAATAACTACAAAGTTAATTCACTGTCATTTAAAATGACCCTAAATTACATTAGTTAATTTTCCCGCTAGTTTTTCCTTTCCTTAACCCCGAGAGATTCTGGATATTTTAGGGTTTTCTCTAATTCAAAGATGAACGCATAAACTCATTTTTTTTTAGCAATGCTACTTTTTCTTCCGTATATAAATACAGGTTCCTAAATCCAATTTCTTTATTTTTCTTGATAATGTTCCCCAAAGAAGGAAACGACTTACCATAAAAGCTTTCCTTCATGTCATTTCTTTTATCAATGATGCTTTGCAGTTACCTTTATTTATATATGATTTTTCGTATATATATTTTTTTTATGAATAAGTTGGTTTAACGTCGTTACTGCATGCATGTGAAATGCTGGTTGTCAATCGCCATCGTCAATGCCTGCATCAAAGACGTGGAATCATCTGGAGAATGAATGTCAACGACAGCGTTGAATCAATATAGGTGACGATGGTGTGGTCATGTTTGTTAAACAATGGAAACATTAATAAAAATGACTTGAATATTTACGCAAATGAATGTACCATTTCGTGAAAGAAAGAGCATGACGAAAAGGCTGAGTTCGAATTACAAGAGAAAAGCCGAAAAGTATCCGAAAATGTCACGTGGTAAGACTTCCAGACCATATAGTTGACACGAATGACCTCACCTGTGATGTTTGTGGTTGATTTTGTTCTTCTAAATCAGGAAAAGTGAGTCATATTAGATGCAATCCTACCAGTGACCAACCAATGATGATAATAAATACGAACAGTTCATGTCACATAAGTGGAAAATGGCGAATGTCATCCGTTAGACTAAAAATACACGCATACAATCATAGATATATACCTAATGGAAAGAAAAATACGTACCTCATATACGCCAATTTTGTAGCAACCGTTTTAAATCATTTTTCTAGTTGAAAAAGCCATATTCAAAGCAAAACTAAGTTTGACAATGATATATATATATGGGTAGAAATTTATTTTAAAGGTGTGCTATATTTATGGGATAAATTGCTCTATATCAAAAATAGAGCGTATGTAAATATAAATATAAAAGTGAACATTGAAGTCAACACTCAGAGGCGACAGGCTGTTTCATGCTAGACGCAATCGTCAGGCCGCGAGCGTTGGATTTTTCTCGACTATTTATATATATGGGTCAGTGGTGCATTTTGGGTAATCCATTCTGGTGGTTATTTTGGCGGGAGTGGCTTATTTATTTATTTGGGTTAATTTGTTTTTTATTTTCATTTTTATTTTATATTTATTTATACTTTTCGGTTTTCGATGTTTTATTAACGTAGCGAAATATTTAGTGAATTTGTTTAGATCGCTTATTTAATAGTCTGTTTTGGTCAAGGAAGATAAAGCTATTTATTTTTGGATTGATTGCCATAGACTTCAATGTTCATTCATTTATATATATATATATATATATATGTGTGTGTGTGTGGTTGTGTGTGTGTGTGTAAAAAAGTACCCCATCTCTTTGCGAGTAAAAGGTTTGTGGATCATAGTAAGGTGGGAAAATAAAATAAAATCACTTTTAACTTAGTATAAATTCCATTACTCACTATTAAAACATTTCTCGACTACCGAGGAATTACATTAGCCTTACCAAAACCCGAAGTAAATCAGGCGTCAGACTATATATATATATATATATATATATATATATATATATATATGTGTGTGTGTGTGTGTGTGTGTGTGTGTGTGTGTCTATGTGTGTGTGAGTATGTATGCCCACATGCCGAAAATTTAAATGTAGACATTGACCTAACAGGTCTGAAACACAATAAAATAAAAAATACATTACAGGCTAAGTCGTGGAAAAAGGATCTTTTATTACAATTGTAATTTCACCAAAATAACGAAATCATGTTTGCAGGTTATCTGGTTATTCGCATCAAAAACCTGAGTTGCTGGAAACTAATATTGCGGAAACGACAAGTGAGAACCCCCAAACACATATATAGCACACTTTAGAACTATATCTCTGCATATATATATATATATATATATATATATATATATATATATATATATATATATATATATATATATATTGGGTAAGTATACCACAGTCGGAATGTCGGTGACATAACAAGCTATTCTAGTTCTTGCGAGTGAGGCGGCTTGTCAGAAAGCCAGTAGAACGAATAAAAAGACCTAACAAAGGGCGGAAGAACTCGAAAAGACAACGACCATCTACATGCAGGCGGGGAGAAGGACAATTGAAACCACTCCACTATTAATCCCAAGAAATATCATGGCAAATAACACACACATTATGAAAGCTAAGAGAGTTAAGTCTATGGGGATGAATTCCTCGCGCTAAGGACCCACATGTGAAACAGATGTCACCTGACTGTCACCCAGCAACTGCAATGGTTCACTGAAAACCTACTCAAGTGCCGAATCCGGGAGCGAGCATCGCCATGTTATATGTAGGCTAAGAGTGAAACTACGGTAATTGAAGAAGCCTAACGCTACACCCAAATTGCAATACAACTGACTCCTGAGCGACCCGTACATGAACGAAAAATATATGGAGAGTGTGAAAAAAATATGAGAGACACTATGGAAATGGAAGATTGAAATGGAAGAAATAAAAGAAGCTTTAATGACATCAGTAAATGAAATCATCCAAAGGGATAATGGATGATGAAGAAAGAACGAATAAGATTCTCGAAAACTCTGCCAAGATACGGAACGGAATACATTAAATTACACAATGAAATAAGAACCAACTGCAGGCAGGGTAAAGAAGAATGGCTAAACAAAAACTGTGTAGAAATTGAGAGATTGAGTGCCATCAACAAAGAAGATATACATAAACAAATAAGGCAACTAACAAGACAACAGGCTTCCTAAAATCAAAGGATGTAACGCTTATATAAGAGATGGAAAAATTCTTCAGCACTGGAATGAATATATTGGAGAACACTTCTACGACGAAAGAGAACAATCAGCAAGACACAGATCTACAGACGGGCCTGAAATTCGAAAAACCGAGTAAAAACAGAACTGGCGAAATTGGACAGAAACAAAGCGGCAGGGCCAGACTGAATTGTAACAGAAATGCTGGAACCTTAGATAAATTTGGTATAAACAAGATTACAGAAATAATAAATGAAATCTACAATAGTGGTGATATACCGGAAGTTCTCAGCAGATCTGTTTTCACTATTTATATTGTTCGGACAATTTTCATCATCTTTGTTGTCATATTTATCACTCCGGTCTTTTTCACGTGGTTGGAATATCGAACAGAACCCTTTATTTCGTTCGCTGGGGAAGACTGTTCTAGAACCATGTGCCATGTCTAATGGATGTCAGTTATCCATTAGACCTGCAGGTGGAATTAGAACAGTCTACCCCAGCGAGCGAAATAAAGGGTTCAATTCGACATTTCAACCACATGAAGAAGGCCAGAGCTTACATTAGCCGAAACGTCGTTATAAATAAGGCAATATATATATATATATATATATATATGCATATATCTATGCATATATATGCATATATATATTCACTTATGCATATATCTATGCATATATATGTATACATTCATGTATATATGCATGTATCTATCTATCTATCTATCTATCTATATATATATATATATATATATAGTACAGGTAATATATCCGTTGCTATATAATCCGAGTTGGGTCAAATATTAAAAATGATCCACAAAAAGAGCGAAATGTATTTATTATAACAGAGATAATCCCAAATTACCACATATGTAGAATGAGGTAGGGAATTGCAATTAAAAGAGTTTTTAGTTTCAATTCTTCATAGAACTTACGGTCATAAGGTTAATAACTGGGTTGAATTTGTGGAGCTTCTTCCCTTTAAGACAAATAATGTGAGGCTTAGAATTAGAAATTGGAGAGCCGTGTTCTAAACCCAGTTGGGTTCGTTATATTCAGTAATGTACAAAAACACTTTGGGAATGAATGAATGAATGAATTCACTTCTTCTTTTCAAAGCGATGGATTAATTATTAAGACTTGTATCATTAATATCTCTCAGTACAAAAAGTTTTTAGAATCTAAAAATATATTCTGGCTTTAAGTAATATGCATATGGATGACAAGCTGTAAAAAATGAAACAATCAACCTTGCGTCTTTAATACTAAGGACGTTTCATCAGTTAATTTTTGGAAGGATTTTTTACATACTATTTATATTTTGGCTTATATAGTGTTTGGCAAATCTCTACTTCTTTCACAATATGAATTCTCCGTGTTCAATGATTTTATAAGAATGTTTAGTTTTTTTTTTATCATTTCACCCCAAGCAAGGCA
This sequence comes from Acanthosepion lycidas, assembly GCA_963932145.1. NCBI lineage: Eukaryota > Metazoa > Mollusca > Cephalopoda > Sepiida > Sepiidae > Acanthosepion > Acanthosepion lycidas. Next base: position 128,148,230 of record OZ010581.1, read on the forward strand.
GGAGTGCTACTAGCACGCAAGGGGTTTACAGAGAGTGATAGCAAGAGTAAATAGGGGTGTTTGAGGAAAGGACACAGAGAAGGACAGGGGTCAGGGTCAAGGAATCAAAAATGTCGATTGACGTTGCATTTGAATATTTGAAGATTATAGCTATCAGGGATGCAAGTAGGAGACAGTGTGTTCTACTGTCGGGAAGTGCGAGAGAAGAAGCTGTTGAAGTAGCAGAGGCGGTTACATTTAACTGTTTCGACAGTGAAAGGGTGGGACCGAGATGCCAACTTACAAACTTCATAATTAAAATGCTAATCTCAGTAATAACGCTAAACTCAACATAAAGATATTACAAGTAATTAGTTTGCGTGCTTTAAACTTTTTAAAATAAATGAAAATGATAAATCATATATATAGCAAATTAAATTGTTTTTGGCTTTTTCATTTAGTTTATAATTTAGATCCAACTGGTTGCCGTGGAATTAGTGATTTATTTTTGGTTATATTTCCATAGTTGCTTCCGTTAGTTTTATTTAAAGCTAATTTTTAATAAGTGAATCTGTTATCAATAATGAGCGAGACGTTCGAAAAAGCTTGAATCAGAATAGAACGAAAACATATAATTTGGAAATTTATTAATAATTATTCTGATTTACAACAAATTATGCAAAAATTATGCAAAAATTGAAAAAACAAATTCTGTAGAAAATTAGACAAAATGTTTCAGTTAAATTTGCTAAAAATTTTTTAAATGAATTTTTACTGATTAAATACACCTGATAAATACTTTCTATTAATAAATAAAATTGATAAATATATATTATTATTATTTTGTGAAATAAATACAGACATCCTAGGTTTAAATAGGCATATTCAATGAATACAGTTAAAAAACGGCTTCTACAATCCTTTTGAAAATTTAATTGCGACAAACAACTAGCCCATGCATTTTAGATTTTCCACTTTAATTTCAAGAAATGACAAAGTCGTGTCCAAAAGTTCCAATTGTTAGCATCATTCTCGTCATGCTTCCAGTTGATCAAAAGATATAATAATAGAATATTATATAGAATAAATATCTTATGTCTAGGAAAGAAAAACACGAAAAAACCGAACACAAGAAAAGCTTAATTGCAGTTAGTTAATTTTCATGAAACATATATATATATATATATATATATATATATATATATATATATATATATATATATATATATATATATAGATAGATAGATAGATAGATAGATAAAGACATGTTTCATTGTCTAGTTTAGACATGTTTGTCTATTTATTTTTGCTAAGATCCTCATATACTCGCGGACAAGATTTTGGGTGTCATTATTGAAGGACGAGAGAAAATCGCCCTATTGATACATATTTCGTTTATTTCCAACTACTTTCGACGTATCCATGTCATCATCAGGGCATTGTTTATTACAAAATAAATATTGTAGTATTCATTATTGTCAGGGATTAATTCTTGTGTTATCTGAAAATTAAATTTCTTACAAAATGTCTAACATTTCTAAACATTTACAACAGCATACCTACCCACATTCTCAGTTAACAAAAATCCTTCTTGAAAATACCTCTATATTTTTTCACGAAAAGGATAAACATAAACTAATTTTTTTTTAAAGCTATCTATATTAAAAAAGAATTGAAATCAAACCTTAATAAAATTAATTCTGATTACTCCACAAATGTTTTAAAATGTGTATAATAGTTTTAAATGTCAAGGTTTGCACTAAGTCTTTTTTCTACTCATTTCATAAAAAAACTGTTCAAAACATATTTAGTTACCTCCCTTTAAACGGTTTCAGCGGTCAAACACTGAAGCAGCGTTCCTCGCCCATTTTAAGAAATTTAACTTTTAGAACGGCTTTATCAGTCACACACCGACGCAGCTTTCCTCATTCTATTTGTAACAAATTCAAGAATTCTTTTCTCATAAGAACTATTAGAATGAGAAAGAGATTTCCGAGCAGATGTATCTTCGTAATCACCATTAGACTCATCTAACTCTTTCCGAATCCCCTGCATTGCCCTGAAATTGATACCTAAACACAAAGAAATGTTTGTATTGGAGCTTCCGGCGCGGATGTCAAGCAGGAAAACATGCCGTTTCCATATTTCTTGCGCAGTGAATTGAGTCATCGTACCTCTTTTCCTCACAGACAGTGCCAGTTGCATTTACTATATTGTGCAATTGACAAAATATAAAAAAACGAGGCGCAATGGCAATTTACCAATCTCAACCTGTATATATAAGCATATATATGGAATAACAATATATAAGTTTGTATATATGAAGAACAAATTTTGGGGAAAGATATATGACAAAGTTGAAAAAGTTTCGTGTGACGCATTTTATCCTTTAGGACTTCATCGAAGAACTAAATGTGTTTAATTTGATGGGACTACGTATGCGCACGAACGAGAGACGCTGGGAATTTTAAATTTTATAAATACCGTACATACGTATATATTAAATTTAAAAATACCATATATGCGTATATATACATACGGCTTTAGAAGATCCTGTTTTGAAGCTAGTTTTAAGGGGGTCCAATTTTTGAAGCTAGTTTTAAGGGGTATTATACACGCGATATAAAATTAGCATATGTATTGCTGGCCCTGGCTACGCCGTTGATCAAGCTATATATCAATTTATTCTAGTCAATTTAACTTCAAGATGAGGTCTTCACAAGTCGCATGATACACGAGTATATACGGCAATTTAAAAAAAAATTGTTTTGTGTATTTTTGTGATGTACTTTGGCCGTTAATAATTAAATATAACACAAGACTTCAATACTAAAATAAAACAGTATTTAATTACAACTGCAAATAAATACTTAACAAGAATAAAGAAGTAAAAGTCAACCAAAGATAATTAACCATTTCACTGAATACCTTGCTAGTAGCGCAGCTTGGCTTAACGCCCGGTAAATCCTAAATCAAAACCCAAATCATCGATACACAATAATTCACACTAATTTGACTGGATAGTTCCACTTAGTAGACTGTCAATAATCACTCAATAATCAACTGCAGTCTAGCCTGACACCAATATTTATACACCTGGCGGGAAACCTATGTGCATAAATCCAGAGTGTCACGGTCGAACCACAGTGTCGGTAGTTACTCATTTTCTAATCTAGTCGATTTCATTTATATTGTTTTTGTTTTTGTTTCCATCTCTTTTGCTATTAAATATCCCCATTTTGTGATAATAAAAATTAATTCAAGAAGAATGAAACTTTGTCAGGATCTGGACTCAAATTTACTGTCGATGATCTAAAGATTAAAGCATTAAATGCTAATTTAATTAAAATGAAAAAAAAAAAACAAACAAAAAAACAAAAAACAATTCACCTAGACGAAAAATGTTTAGAACGTATTTTAATCACTAGATCACCGGGAAATAATTGTAGGTCAGGATGAGGTGATTTTCAGTAAATGTATAGTTTGGTTTGTTCATTTTTAACTCATTAGTTCTTATTGATTAATTCGAATATTTTGGATTTATTTCTCAATTATTTGTTGTTGGTTATTATTATTATTATTATTATTATTATTGGTTAATTTATTTAATTGTGTTTATGCGTGCATTTATAAGTTTGTTAATTATTTATTTACTTAAATTGTGAATTAATTTTATTCATTGATTCCTTTTTTTTCTTCTTTTCGTTGGTTGGTTAAATGAAATGTTTAGTTTAAAAGTATTGACTGTATCTAATGTATGTCACATTATGTGGTATACAGTGCATATATTTGCATTTTTCTTAGTGGTGTTTTATAAGGTACTAGTTTTTATTTTTTGATTTTATGTTACGTAGTATATATTATATTTCGTGTCTGCATTTGGCATAATTTCTGATCGTCCCTTTAGTAATTTAATTTTGGATTTAATATTGTTGGCTGTGGCTGTTTTCTTTAGTTTCCATAATATCTTTGGTATATTTTGTTGTTTTTTATATTAAATTCCCCTATGGGTTTAGAAAGGTTTTTCCTATTCGTTTAGTTTCTTTTGGTAACGTATGTTTTGTTTGAGTTGTTTAACTGTTTCTGTAGTAATTCCTCTGTATATTTTTTTTCGTTAGATGTTGTTTTCCCAGTACCTTGATATATAAAATTCTTTTGTAAGAATTTCCCGTGTAAGGGGCATTCATGCTTGGCTCTCCTGTTAGAGATGGAGTTTCGTCTGGGCAGGTGATATTTTGGTTATTATTCTGTTGTAATTTTACAGGTCTTATTTTTAATTCTGCTGAGTCTTAAGTGACCCATCTTACCGAAAAAGTACACATACATATGTGTGTATATATATATGATAAATTATAATTTTAACGTATGCTATATTTATGGGTTAAAGTGCTCAATATTACGGATAGAACATATGTAAATAAAGGCCTGATGATTGCTTTTAGCATGAAAGAGACTGTCGCCTCTGGATGTTGACTTCAATGTCGATTTTAATACACACACACACACACACACATATATATATGTGTGTGTGCGTGTGCGTGTATATATCTATATATATATATAAGTATTATGATTATTAAAATATCCTTTCGCGATTATCCATTACTATAATTTTTCTGACTGCTTTCGACTACTTCTGTAACCATTATCAAGAATGTGTTTTGGGATGAAAAATTAGTCCACCAGATATATTATTTACACAACGGCATGCAATCTTAGACAAGACCGCATATATGGATCATTTAATGAGTGTTGAACTCATTTCCATTGTCCTGCTTTCTAAATTTATCCAGATAAACCCATATGCATATATATATATTTACTAATATTAGTTTTAAAGTCCCAACTAAATGACACCAATGACATATTCGTCTAGATATCGACCAAAATACACGGAACTTATCAAGTTGATAGATAGATAGGTAGATGCAATGTGAATGTTAATATTAAGAATTTCCTTAAAACTAAAAACTGGGTATTCAGCAGCCTGAATAAGTTTAACGCCCTGCGGGATGTCCACATGACAATCTAGATCTGACGAGTTTATTGAAGAACATGACTTGATGTCAGGCGCAGCGTCTCTCAATATTTTTCCGTTTTCGCAAATATTCACCACTTCTAGTTTTCTTAATGTTTATGAATGCTAGAAACTAACAACAACCAGCCATGTAAAAGATGATTATAATTACAATACCGACAGTACCTTATTCATCCGAAAAGATGATTATAATTACAATACCGACAGTACCTTATTCATCCGAAAAGATGATTATAATTACAATACCGAAAGTACCTTATTCATCCGAAAAGATGATTATAATTACAATACCGACAGTACCTTATTCATCCGAAAAGATGATAATAATTACAATACCGACAGTACCTTATTCATCCGAAAAGATGATTATAATTACAATACCGAAAGTACCTTATTCATCCGAAAAGATGATTATAATTACAATACCGACAGTACCTTATTCATCCGAAAAGATGATTATAATTACAATACCGAAAGTACCTTATTCATCCGAAAAGATGATTATAATTACAATACCGACAGTACCTTATTCATCCGAAAAGATGATTATAATTACAATACCGAAAGTACCTTATTCATCCGAAAAGATGATTATAATTACAATACCGACAGTACCTTATTCATCCGAAAAGATGATTATAATTACAATACCGAAAGTACCTTATTCATCCGAAAAGATGATTATAATTACAATACCGACAGTACCTTATTCATCCGAAAAGATGATAATAATTACAATACCGACAGTACCTTATTCATCCGAAAAGATGATTATAATTACAATACCGAAAGTACCTTATTCATCCGAAAAGATGATTATAATTACAATACCGACAGTACCTTATTCATCCGAAAAGATGATTATAATTACAATACCGAAAGTACCTTATTCATCCGAAAAGATGATTATAATTACAATACCGACAGTACCTTATTCATCCGAAAAGATGATTATAATTACAATACCGAAAGTACCTTATTCATCCGAAAAGATGATTATAATTACAATACCGACAGTACCTTATTCATCCGAAAAGATGATTATAATTACAATACCGAAAGTACCTTATTCATCCGAAAAGATGATTATAATTACAATACCGACAGTACCTTATTCATCCGAAAAGATGATTATAATTACAATACCGAAAGTACCTTATTCATCCGAAAAGATGATTATAATTACAATACCGACAGTACCTTATTCATCCGAAATAGTACAACGTGTCAAACTAGAAGACATTTTTTATTATTATTTACCACTAAGGATTTCCCCCGTATGTAATATTATATCGATAAATAAATAAAATAACAAGGCAAATCAAAACAAACAACGATACGAATCAACTCCCCTCGAGGGAAGTAAACACATTACAGGAAATCTGTATGCATTCTTTTTATTTATTTAAAATGTTAGAATTCAGCATCAAATTGAAAAATGGCAGAACGTAGTCGTGGGAAACGAGGTTAATGTAACCGACGAATGTTACATCTAATGTTACATATAATGTTACATATAATGTTACATACAATGTTACATATAATGTTACATACAATGTTACATATAATCTTGCATACAACGTCATTAGGTTGGTGCAAAAATAATGTCGTTTTCTCACATATGTTACTATGTGAGAAACGACATTATTTTTGCACCAACCTAATACAAAAAAAAAAAAAAATGCGTTTATTTCTTCATTTTTTACTGTTTCTTTTCCGATATTTTTTTCTTTATTTCCAGCCTTGCGCCGTTTACGTCTTTGACTCTATAAGCTTTTTCCCCATTGATTATTATTAAATCTTAATTTTCTTAATTAGTAGTATTCGTTGTTCTCCCTTTTTATTTTCTCGGTTTTACTCAGTTTACATTGAAATGTTTTATTGTAATTTTTCCGTTTTTTTTTTTTTAAATATATTTTTTAAATATATTCACGTACATATGTTTTATTAACTGAATGGATTGCTATGACGTAAAGACCAACAAATTCTTGCAGAGTATTACAAATATGTCATTGGTGTCCTTTACTTGGGACTTTAAAACTAAAATTAGTAAATGCATATATATGTATATGGGTTTATCTGGATATATTTAGAAACCAGGACAATGGAAATGAGTTCAACACTCATTAAATGATGCATATATGCGGTCTTGTCTAAGATTGTACGCCGTTGTGTAAATAATATGTCTGGTGGACTATTTTTCATCCCAAAACACATCCTTGATAATGATTAGAGCTGTAGCCGAAAGCAGTCAGCACAATTATAATAATGGACAATTCCTATATTCTATAATCAATGGAATCGGAAAAAATGTTAGATTTCTGGAAAAACTCAATAAAATATTAATTAGATCTTCCTTGTCTGGCATTTTCAATGAAAGATGAACACACACACACAAACACAAACACACATACATATATATATGGTGGCCACTTAATATTTTTAATAGACGCGTCATTTTTATTAAGTATTATATATTATATAATGTATATGGAGCAACGATATATAGATTTTTATGAAGAAAAATATACTGAAAAAACAAACAAAAATCTTAATATGCAATTATGCTGTTTTAATGTCAATATAATGTCAACGTCGAATGTTTCGGTCTAGTAGACCATCTTCAGGACATATTCATAAAACGTTGACATTATATTAGCATTAAAACAGCATAATTGCATATTAGGATTTTTTTTCCGTATATTTTTCTTCATACTGTCGGATCTATATCCATATATTTGCTTACATAGATTTTTATGTATTCAAGAACAATTTTTGAGGAAAGATGTATGAAAATATGATATGTGTTTTCGTGTGAAGCCTTTCGTTCTTTTGTTCTTCGTCGGGAGATGTCCTAAAGGATGAAACACATCTCAGAAAAAAATTTACAACGTCGTTCACCCAAGTTATATATATATATATATATATATATACACGACTGTAAATAAAAGTAAAATATGCAGACTAAAAGAAAACAAATGAAAACACATATATACGCACAAACAAAAACATATATATCCGTTTGTGTATTCATCTGTTTTCTTTCAGTCTGTAGATTTTTATTGATATTATGTTTACGTATATATATATATATATGTCAGTAAGCCAAATCATTATGTTTAAAGCCATGTATCTTGTATGCTTGCATATAAACTTGCCTAGAGGACATCATTTTGAAATTTTGAATCCCGGCAATTGTTGGCAATTTAAAGATTTTATCTTCTTTGATACAGTTACAATTCTCATGGCCAGAAGACATGCCGATGTTCTGTTGTGGAGAGTAACTATCAGCTGCTGTCCGAAAAGAAAGAAATTACCAAGCGCTGACAAGAGCAAAATTTATCGATTCGAGAAATGAGCGTATATAATTCCGCTACGCACGAACCAACGGAATTGCTACTGCAGCACAAATTGCAGATAGTTGTTAATCAAGGTGAAGGAAATTACATTGCCACATAAAATATTTATTTTCATAGCGTATGGCAAGTCAGTGTACCCATTCTAACAAAAATTACATCATTATAAATATCTTTGGTGAAGACACAAGGATTGAAACTATAACATGTTTGAATAGAAAAAAGTTGCTTGGACAAATGCATCTCGCTTCCTCTTGAATAAGGTGAATATATGCAATGTTATCCTTGGGGGTGATGGTATCAAGATATACATTAAAAATGAGGGAGCCACTTTGATTATCTAGGCAACGTCCTGTAGGGAAATAATGACAGGTTTCATTCATATGAAAGATACGGTTTTGCGTAAAAACCAATCTCATCATCTTTGAGCAGGTAAGTGCAGCATGGGATGTACTGGATAGGTTTAGGGAGCATTACTCTCTAACGCTTTTGCTTACAAGGATGAAGGTTGGATATGATTGATGACCGACAGAATGCCACAAAACGTGTTCTACGGGAAATCTCTTGCGTAAAAGAGTTAAGATCCTTGGACCAGGTCACAGTAGTATAATATCTTACAGAATTTCAGGACGGTTCGTAATAATATATATATATATATATATATATATATATATATATATATATATATATATATATTAACTGATTTAAAAATATTGTTTTTTCGCGACACAGGAATTACCATGTTTCAAAAACTGAAACTAAAAACTTCAAAATCAATTATATAATTATTAATTCGTTTTGTTTCATCTTCAAGCGAATTTTGGAACACCGGATCATATATATCTTACTGTTCTTTCTTTTTTTTTTACTATGTATATATATATATATATATATATATATATATATATAGAGAGAGAGAGAGAGAGAGAGAGTAAAATATTATTATATTAGGTTGGTGCAAAAATAATGACGTAACAATATCGTTTTTTAACGTTAAAAATACGTCAAAAAACATTATTACGTCGTTATTTTTGCACCAACCTAATATATATATTATTATATTATATATATATATATATATATATATATATATATATATATATATATATATATATATAATGTTGTCATTGACTATATTTTGTTAGCTCCATAGATTATACATATTTTCTCGAAAGTAGACAAAATTGACTTCTTTCTCTGGGGTATGATAATGGAGAACGTGTGCTCAATGAAAATCACAAATGCAACTCAATTGATCGAATGCCGAATAGAGTGAATATGCTAAACTTGACGGCTATGTCCAATCATTGCATCGTGTTCAAGAGAATCTTGCAAAGCGCATCAACCTTTTTTAATATTCAAATTCAATAAAAGGTTGATGAAAATTTTAATTTCTTCAAAATACGCATTTTTTCTAAGGTGTCTAGAATTAAGGGACAACGTATATATATATATATATATATATATATATATATATATATATATATATATATATATATATATATATATATATGCATATATATATATATATATAACATTGAGGTCAACACTTCACTGAAGTTTCATGCTAGACGCCATCGTCAGGCCTGACGATGGCGTCTAGCATTAAAAAGGGTGTCGCCTCTAAGCGTTGACTTCAATGTTCCCTTTTATATTTACACACGCTCTGATATTGAACATTTTCCCCATAATATATAGCACACCTTAAGAGTATATTTCTTCATATATATATATATATATATATATATATATATATATATATATATATATATATATATATATATATATATATATATGTATGTATGTATATATAGTAAAGGTAACAAATCTGTTGGTATATAATTCAAGTGGATCCTGTTAATATAAAATATTAAAACTGATCCACAGAAACAGCACAATATATTTATTATTACAGAGCAAAATTAATACAAAATTAAATCCAGAATCACCTCATATGAGGAATAATAATCAGTCTTCTTCATCTTCGGCATAAACTCCATATATATATATATATATATATATATATATATATATATATATATATATATATATATGTGTGTGTGTGTGTGTGTGTGTGTGTGTGTGTGTGTGTGTTTGTGTGTTCGTGTGTGTGTTTGTGTAAAATTTCAGAAGCAATTAAAAATATATCTGTAAAAGGTCAATTTGAATGAAAACAAAAAATAAAACGTATCTTACTCGAAGCGTTCGGTCCTCTGATGGGCGTTATCAAAGATGTTGTTTTGCAACAAGTTTTAGAAACAAAAGTAAAAACTATTATTAGCGTTTCCCAATTTTTAAATTAAAAAAACGCTCATAAATCTTCATCAGGTTAACTGAAAAATAAAGTTAAAGGATTTTAAGTGACTTAAATTTATGTTTAATAAAATGTGATAAAAATAATGTTTATTTTTGTTTAATATAATTAATATTCTTATATTATTATTTCTCCATACACACATACACACATACATACACACACACACACACACATATTAGGTTGGTGCAAAAATAATGTCGTTTTCTCATATATGTTACTATGTGAGAAAACGACATTATTTTTGCACCAACCTAAAATATATATATATATATGTATTCACGTGATTTATTCATATACATACTTAGGTATAAAAAAATACCCTCTTGTATGAATCATGTATGAGATAATGTCTGCCTTGAAATCGACAAATTCATGTATATTTAAAAGGTGCTCAATGCCTTGTTCATAGAGTAATGTTCATAAATATCTTAAAAGATACAAGAAGCTTATCAGGATACTGCTGGGTTTTCACCCTTCGGATCCTCAGGCTGATTTATTTTTTATTCTTATATATTCAGCCACCGAATACATCGTCTGGTTTATAGCACCATATAATATGACTGTAAAATATTCTTTAAACTGTAAAAAATGTTCCAGTTATATAGCTAAACTGGGCAAAGAAATAGAAAAGTGCTACAGAAATGTATTATACTGTGGATATATGGAGAAGCAAATAAGTTATAAAGACTCAGGCAGGTGACTTCGTTAAAAGAAACTACCAGATTAGAGGTGGTGTATATCAGTAACAATCGGGGATGACGTTTATTAAACTAAAATATATTATTAGATCGAGAGAAATACTATGTAAAATAGATTTGATAATCATAAAATTTTCGTGGATATGCCATGTGTAGGACAAGCACTGTCTGTGTTCGGTACGAGCGTTTAAGGTGTTAATATGGATGCAGATGGCAGAAAGGAAATAATCTAGAAAACAGTGACTTATGGGAAAGGATTCAGGTTTTGTAGATTATGAGTAGCGGAGAAATTATCGTTAATAATGAGTAAAGACCCTAAGAATAGGCTAAACAAGAGATTTGAGGTTATGACAAAATGTAAGAGCATGGTAGAAAGCTCCTACTCACATAACAGACGCCAGTAAGATATTGAGAATAAAAGAAAATTAACCTTCCTGTAGATGTGAAAAATTAAACCTTTCTTTCGGTTTTTGGTGATATAATCCGGAGCGGGAGGTGTAGTCCCGGAATATCTATAATAATAATAATGAGCAGTTTGTCCGTTTTTCGATGTCATTGAATCATAAACAACCTTAACTGAGAGGTAAGTAACTGTGGAGTAATCCACAGTTACCTTCCTTAAATATTTCTTTAGCAACAAATGCAACAGACCCAAATGCTAGCAGAGTAACACAAAAGAAATATAAAATGCAAGAAATATATAAAAGCCTCAACATACAGCACACCATAAAAGCAGTAGAAACAAATATATACGCTGTGGAAATATTTCATTTCACACTCAAAACGATTGTCCAGACAAAAATGCAATTTGCCGAAAGTACTCAGGAAAAGACTTCAAAAATTGTGTAGGACTAACAGGTCTAAAATTCGAGAAATTAGGGAGGAAGAACCTCACTACATAATAAATCAATTCATTTGAAAATGGATACTGGAGCAGATGTAACAGTAGTCTCAAGTAGTTATTTTAGACTAAAAAAACAAAAAAACAAAACACAAAAAAAACATCTCTAATTATTAAAATAATGTAGCAAAAAAATTATGGACTGAGTGACCCCCAGATAATAATTATCAGTCGTGGGGAAGTTTTACTAGAAACACCAAAAGTAAAGTTTAAACAGGATTTGTTTGTTACTGAAAATCTAGCGGCACCAAAAATAAAATCCCTTAACCTACTGAGTAGGGTGAATTCTATAAAAAATGAAGATAAAAAAAAAGAAGAATTTCCCGATCATTTCACACGCATTGATAGACCCCAGAATATTAAGATATATTTAAGAGACTGCACAACCAAAATGTCCTTGACGTTTGCCACTCAGGAAAAAAAAAAAACAAACGAGGAAGTGTTTTGGCCTTTAGAAAAAGAAAATATTATACATCCGATATAAACACCAAAAACTTCACCAGCAGTCGTTGTGAAACGAAAAGTGTGTTCTAATGAAGACAGTGAAATTCAACGACGAACCACCTTTCACTTAAGGCGAAGGACTGAACAGCCATCATCAAGAAAAGTTACTAATCCACAAAGTTCCAATACACTGCAGCGTCAATCAAGATCTGTTGATGTCAGTTACTCGGAGAAAACGAGACCAGGTGAAGTGTCAGGGGATCAACATGGAACCCGAATAATTGAAAAGCCGATTGCCAATGGCACCAACCCGTCAGTTTACACCAGATATGGTCGCAACGTTTGACCTCCTCATAGACTTTCATATTGAAAGAACTTTTTAAAAAATTGGATGTGGAGTCATCCACGGTTACCTCCCTTGTCTAGAAATGTTATCGACCTTCGCTATAAAACGGAGTATGAATGAGGAGGGGAACAATTTAAAATTCTGGACGTTAACGAGTTTGGACGTTAAAACAGACAACGACTTCATCTTAACTTATTCTCCTGTAATCCGAGGCACTTACATTACCTCACAATATCTACTGAAGTTACACGCGAGTAAAATTTAAATAAAGTTAAATTTAAATATTGAACATTGTGAAACGATTAAAAAAAATATTAAATTTTTAACTTTAATTTCGCATTTCGCTGCAATTTCAACCATATTTAAAACTTCAGCAGGGTACGGTACGTTGCTCATGTATTATTTTCTTTTTCTAGCCCACGTACAGTAACGTATTCGAAATATTGAATAGCTCGGAATTCCCTAATATCTTTTAAGAGTGACATTATGTATAACGATCATAATGAATGGTGATTTTAAAAGAAAATAAAAATTACGCCCTAAATAAATGTAAACTGACTACAGAGATCGATTGTGTATACGAAGAAAGATTATGCCGAATTAAGGTGTCGAATAAAGATAAAATAATTTTATTATATTTAAATTCTTTTAACTTTTACATACATAGGGCGTTGAAGGTAAAAGGTCGAAAGCTCAAAAGCTCCTCTGCAGGTGCTAACCTAAAGTCCGCCAGAAGAGCAGCTTCTACGCTAGTATAAGAATAAAACGAAATCAGCCTGAATATCTGAAGCAAAACCGCGCCAGCTTCGTCTGGTTTTTATATCCTTTTAAACTATTGGGTTGAAGGAGCAATAATAGAACTTGAATCAAGAAAACAGGAGATAACGAATGGCATTGAATTTAAATTTTTGAAGACCAAAGTTGTGAGAAGCAAGAAGCTGGAAGAGACTCACAGCGAGAAGAAACTGTCAGCCAAGAGTTTACACTTACATCTAATTATTTCAAATGTAAAAGGATGAGACCTTGCCGCCAATCAAGTACTGCGCTTAAATTCACAAAGTCTAGTTACCATAGAAAATTCATCAAAACAATTATCTTGAAAATTATAGTAAAAGGAGAGCGAACCTACATTGCAGCGATGGGAAAGTGACTGAAGGCGAGATGCCTGGTCAGGATCAATAAGATTGCAGATTCTTCTTTGTACTTTATCAAGAATACTTAAGTATATAGCAGGAGCACCAGACCATATATGATATCAATAATTTGTGCACGAACAAATGCTAGACTTATTACAGGGCAAGATCCCAGTGTGCTGCACCTTTGGAAAGTGCCCTAAAATCATACCACCGGTTGACCGAAGGCTTGTGAATGAAATTGGGTAGATGAAATCCTTGGAGGCGACGATAGCTGTGCTACCACAAGATCACAAATCATTGTGCTGGCCTTGTTCAAATTGTTGATCACGTTAGATAACATGATCTTTTCCAGAAAATGTAACTAAGGTCTGCTCAGCATATTTGGAGTATAAACGCCCGGTGGGCTTTATGAGTGTTGAATAAACACACATACCCCTGAGCATGCGTCTGCAATAGGGATTGGCTAGCCACCCTAGTAGAGTGGTATCCTCGAGTACGTGTGGCCATCTATACATAAATACATAGCAAGCTACCTCATATACACGGTCTCCCCAAATTCACAAAGATGGTATTCTTCTCAGGACAATTGTTAGCTGCCAATACTTTGTGTGCCACTCGTCTGAATCACTGGATACAGTTAACCTATTGATAGTCAAATTGAGAACAACAGTCCAAACAAAGTAGTGTAAGTTACAAGATTTCATTTAATTTCTCATAAATCAAGTTTTGTCACTTACGTAATTCCGTTATTCTTCAAGCCTCAAACCCCAATTTACCAAAGAGGTGTGTTTTTCTGTTTTTCAATATCCATGAGGCGTATGTGTAAGTCTAATTCTACAATCGTATCGAATAAGTCCAATTATATATATATGAATAAAAGACAAGAAGAAAAGCTATTCTTAGCTGACGAAGAGATATTATCAAGGCAAATTTAAGGACTTCTTTTTTGTACGTGCTTATATACAAGAGCAAATATTCCATTGGTTTATGAAGGTTTTTAAATTTTAGAACATTCATGAATATTCATCAGGTGATTGAAAGGTCAGTCAAAAGATATGGAGGACACAAAGTGCCATAATACAAAGTCTGGTAAGATAAAAGTAAGCGAGTAATATTCAATATTTTTTTTTTAAATAAATGAGTATTGTTTAAATTGTCATCAGATTATTATTGTCTGTGATGGACTTATGTACTATACATTTTCAAAAACATGACGTGTTTGGATTTAACCGTTCTCTGGATATTAACATTTTTTGTTCGTGTATGTTGACTAAAGAAAAGAGGAATTCTTTTAGGAAAGGTAAAATTGGAAAGAAACTGGGGCGTAGATTTATATTTTGATAAGTTTCGATAGCAGCTCTCTTGAGAATTTTCCTTCTGAGTAAATTATTTTCTTTTTTGATAAGTATGGCAGTTTTTATAACACAGTTGTAGTTGAATTTATTTCTGCGTATGTTTAATGCATTTGATAAATTTTTTATATATAAGGTCCCTTTTTATGTTCATAGATATGTTTTATTTTTCTCTGCACGTGTCCCAATGTATTCTGAGGAAAGTTTTGTCAATTTATTTTATATATACCTGCTTCTGAATTATTGTTTTTATGAGTTTTTGGGGTTCTGATCATATCCATAATGGTTTTGGAAACCGTTGGGACTATTTAGATGTTTTTTAGATGGGAATAGTTGTTTTGGATAGTGGATGTTATTCACTTGGTAGATAGTATTATTTATCTATTTTTGTTTAGTTGATTATTGTGGATAAATATGGTATCTTTGTTGCAGTTGCATATTTTGTATGCGTACATCTTTGCGTTGTGGAGGAATTAATGAGGATATTAGAGGTTATTGAATGTGTTTTCTATGTGTGTTTCTTCTTTTCTTTTTTAGGTATTGGGGGTCTTAGATTCTTAATGATCTTACGTTTTTACTCCCACCATTCTAATAAGATTAAATCTGGTATAATTATAGGTTTCTACCTAACTCAAGTAAAAGAAATGAGCCACTTGCATTAACAAGAGCTTTTGCCAAGACGCTGTAAGTATTAAACATTGTACTTTCACGTATAATATCTATGATCATCCATGACTAATACAACTGATCGTGAACACAGTACGAATCTAGATACAGATCTTAAAGCATCATAAAAGTAAGTAATCGTTATATATATATATATATATATATATATATATATATATATATATATATATATATATAGTATTGTAGACGCCTGCTCAGGCATATTTTTGTTTGTTCATCACCCAAAGAGTCAACCTGTGTTTTATACTGTAACTATGCTGAGAGGACCGTAGTTACAGTTCCTGGGAGAGAGCTCATTATTTCGTGTGATGGACAGCATCAACAAGGATAATACGCTGAATCCCTCGGTGAAGATGACTAGCGACTTCATTGTAGCCAAACACCTATGGCTCCCAAATTGTTCAGTTTACCAAAGTTTATTTACAAAGTTTGGGTCAATCCGTGGTATGTTTTTCAGGCATTTTTCCATTTTTGGATCATTGACTGAAGTTTACAGTAAAAAAGGATAAAATGCAAATATAATTGAAGTGGTTGCATTGCTCAAAAGTCAATCATCGAGACATGAATAATCAAAGAAAAATGATTATCAGATCGGGTATGATGTAAATAAAGCCGAAGCGCTAATCTCGACGAAAATAAAATAGAACTGAATTCTAATGCAAGAGAGTATGTCCGAAGACGAAATTCTAAAAAGAAATAACCCATAATTTACAACAAGTGAAATATAATTGGCTCTTGAGAGTTTAGTGGTTTCGAGCTACATCAAAAGCAATTGTACAAGGAATTTGATAAAATCTATAGAATGATGAAAACGGAAAACTATATTAATTTTTCAGGCCTCAGCGTCTACAAAATATATAAAGGAAAAAAAATTCAATCTCGTGAATCACGATGTAATACAATACTTGTAACTAAAAAGTTTCTCGCTTATTAAGTTAAATGCTGCCTGCCAAAAGCCCTAACCTTAATATAAACGAATCTATGTGGCTAGAGTTGAAAATTCGTGCGTATGAAAATTCAAAGAATTTGCAATTATATTCGATTTTCTGTCAAGAGGAACCAGTGAATATTTCTAGTAAAAGCATTTTCAAAATTGTATTCGTCCATGCTACGTAGTGTTGAGTCCTTGCCAATTCTAATTACCGATTAAGATGTTTATCTCGATAAGTATGTAAACAAATTCATAATGTCTAAATTAATATTTCTTTCATCAATAAAAGCATTTAATTAGACGTTTCCTCTTGCGATTCATAACCTTTTTTTTTTCTTTTTTTTTGCCTTCTTGTCAGTGTCATGTTGTGTTCAGGGCTTGTTTTTCTCCTCGTATTGTATTCACGTCCATGCGACAAATTTCATTACAGTCCTGAATGGACAAAAAAAAAAAATAAAAAAAAAATACACGGAAACTGCTTTGTCTTAATAATAATTAAACAAAATCATTATTGGCTCGGTGGCTAATTTAATCTGCTCACAAAATGTATGGAGTGAAGTAATAGACAGAAGCTCGGATTGAAAACACAGTGCAAATTCCAGTAGAGTTTATTACATTCATTAACATTTTCCATTGACATGAAATGAAAAGATTATATTGAATCAACTGCTAAATCTTCTGCGAGGAAAGTTGGTTCACTGTGTTTTGCTAGACAATATTTCTCGACATGGATGACAGTTATCAGTTATCTCCTGTTAATTCACCTCTCCAACTTCTCCATTGCCTTAACCGGGTATTGAACTCACACTCTTTGGAGATAACTGATAACTGACATCCATTAAACATAGCACGTGGAACTAGAACAGTCTACCTCAGTGAGTGAAATAAAGGTTTCAGTTCGACATTCCAAACACTTGAAGAAAGGCCGGAGCGTACAACGGCTGAAACGTTGTAATAAATATGGCAATAAAGATGAGGACAATAGTCTAAATAATGTAAATAGTGTATATAATACCACGTCACAGAAATATAGACAGATATTGAAAGGCCAAAATGTTGTAATAAATATGGCGATAAAGATGAGGACAATAGTCAGAATAATGTAAATAGTGTACATAATACCTCATCACAGAAATATAGACAGATACTGAAGGGCCGAAATGTTGTAATAAATATGGCGGCAATTATGAGAACAATAGTCCGAATAATGTAAATAGTGTACATAATACCACATCTCAGAAATATAGACAGATAGCTTTAAGCAACATTTGATGCTTTACTCTCTGTATTTTAACAATGCTGTGTCATCCATTCACATAAAACCCGCGAGAGTATAACACTTGTTCTTTCTATCTAGCTCTTCCTATATAACATTAGTCGGGGAAGGCATGTTCGATTGCGACAAAAAAGAAGTTAACAATGTACAGTGCGAAATTATTTCCAAAGTGCTTAGATAATTTCGAATTATACTGGAAAAATATTCGGATCATATCTACTTGAAGCAATTTACATGTAAATAAGAAAGGTATTTTGAAAAAGGACAAAAAATACAAAGAGAAACAAGACAATGGGGCATTTTGTTTTTCAATTTATTTAACATATAAAGCGCTACCATCCAAAGATGAAAAGAATATGTATCGGGATTTAATATTGGCAACCATTACTCTTAAAAGTATAAAATAAATGGATGACACTATACTGATCCTGGATTCAACATGGTAACTAAGAGAT
The DNA here is from genome assembly GCA_963932145.1 of Acanthosepion lycidas. NCBI lineage: Eukaryota > Metazoa > Mollusca > Cephalopoda > Sepiida > Sepiidae > Acanthosepion > Acanthosepion lycidas. Next base: position 128,167,146 of record OZ010581.1, read on the forward strand.
TTCCTGTCAAAATTATCAAAAGAAAGCGGAATTAACATGTTAATTATTATTATTATTATTATTATTATTATTATTATTATATATATATATATATATATATATATATATATATATATATATGGTTGTCTGCAAAAGAGACAGCCAGATTGTGAGCTTCGAACTGGAGTCACTGGAATCGATCAGGTAGATAAATTTTTATCTATTGAGTCGGTCTAATAACAGACAACACTTCAGAATAGCGGAAGATACCTTCCAGAAACATTAGTAAATTATTAAGACAGGAATTCTTGAGTAAATACGATTGTGTGATTTTCACGACTTCTTCCTCATAAGCCTCACAGAAATGTGTCTCCATAGATAAAATTAAATCTTCTAAATCTAACAATTCAGCGAGCCGAATATAATACATTTATATAAATATGTAACCCATTATGTAATAATTTTGTCGCTATGTCTTCTTACTAGTTGCCTTCTTGCGGAGACGGTTAGCAGAATTAATTCGAAGAATATTTTGGTACAATAATATTCTCTTCGTGTTCAAATGTCTCGAATATTTGCGTAGTACATCGTGTTTAAAATATATTGGCGAAATAGCTTCATCGGTTTGTTGAGTAAAAATAATAAAAAAAAGTTTTTCTTTTAATTCATAAAATTAGTGAACAACTTAATTACAAAACTCATTTACCAAACAGAAGAAACTTTCTTTAAGTTTTCCTTTTTTTTGGCTACGTTTACAGTATTATATTGATCGATGGATTTGTCTGTTGCTTGGAAAGTTGGTTCACTATATAGAGATTATTTACTATCCAGAATCAATCTTACATATTTCAAAGTCTATCATGAATCAAAAATTGTTGCCACATAGCGTCTGGGACTCCTGCTATATATTTACAGATTCTTACTAAAATCCAAAGAATCTGCAATGTCATTGGTTCTGTCCTGGGACTTCGGTTACTGTCTCTTTCTCACTACCATTAATGTCGCTTCGCTATGCCTTTTCTATAATTACGTTCATGGTAATTGTCCTGATGAACTTTGCCTAGATATATGGTACCTAGGAACTGTCATTTGAAACTGACAATCTTAAGAGGGACTTCTTTAAGGTCATGGTAGAGTTTGTCTTTCCCTACGGCTCAACAACATGAACACTGCCGAAACACCAAGAAGTAGCACTTTCGGAAGGTACACATAGATGTTACGAGTTGCATTGTACATCAGTTGGAACTAAGAAACGCCTGTATGCAGACCTCCTTCCTATCTCAGTTAAGATAAGGTTTCAGCTAGCTGGTCACTCCATGGGAAGTAAGTCGCAACTTGTGAGTGACACCTTCCTATGGAACCCACTGCGCGGTAAATGATGAGTTGGAAGACCTCATCACACCTACATTGATCAACTTGTAGATGACTCTGGAAGCCATCTGGAGGACTTGCCAACGACGATACCTGACAGAGATGGTTGGAAGGAATGAGTCAGAGGAATCTGAAAAGAATTCCTCACGTGATATATATATATATATATATATATATATATATATATATATATATATATATATATATATATATATGTATATAGATAGATAGATAGATAGATAGATAGATACAACAGCAGACAAATCCATCGATTCAATATAATACTGTAAACGTAGCAAAAAATAGTACAGTCTCCACAAGAAGGCAACTAGTAAGAAGACATAGCGACAAAATTATTACATAATGGTTTACATATTTATATAAATGTATTCTATTCGGCTCGCTGAATTGTTAGATTTAGAAGATTTAATTTTATCTATGGAGACACATTTCTGTGAGGCTTATAAGGAAGAAGTCGTGAAAATTACAAAATCGTACTTACTATATATATATATATATATATATAAATTTCTGAATTCAACAGTTAAACCTGCTATAGTAAAAATATGTCCTGTGTACCTACGCCTCCCTTGGCTGAGTAATATCAATGATAGATATGCTAAGTAGGTTTCTGTGTCAGTTCAACATTGTTCCTTTGGCGCTAACAATCTGCCAAGCCTGTCCTGCCGTCTATGTGTAAGGATGTTCTCCTTTCACATGATAATAGTTCGTTAATTTATTCTTTTAAATGTAATTTTGGTTTGCGTTTCATAGGGACAACGACTCAAAGTTTGGATGCTAGAATAAAGCAACACGTTCCAGTGAAAAAACGAAACTTTAAGTACACTTCATCAGTCATTTTTACCAATACATATGGGTCTTCCATCGCAGAACACCTAATAAATAACCATAATTGTACTGCCAGTTTTAGTGCAAACTCATTTACCATTTTTAGCAAGTCTCACTCGAATTAGCACTTAAAAGTGTTGTGGGCTATCTGTATTCTATCGTTGAAGTCCTTTCTGTGTAAAAAGAAAGACTTAGTATTAGGCCCCCAACTAATTGCTATCTAAACATTTTTTCTCTCCAATACACTTCAATGTTCATTTTTCTTAGATAATTTAGTTTATTAAACTCGATATATCTCTGTTGAGAGAGAGGTTCGAAACCGGTTAGCTAAACATTTCCCAGTTTTTAACTTTTTATTATCATCATGAGTGGTAATAATAAAAATAAGTTCTGTCTGTTCATGGCAGTTAGAAAGCTTTGTACGACTAAACATATATATATATATATATATATATATATATATATATATATATATATATATATATATATATAATGAAAAACAGACCAATTTAAAGTACCATTACAATTATTTATTTCACCAAAATCCTTTTAAAGAACACCGGATCATAAATAAAAGTCCTTTAAAAGGATTTTGGTGAAATAAATTATTGTAATGGTACTTTAAAGTGGTCTGTTTTTCATTAAATATTAGCTCTGGATTCACATTGAGCTCTCAGGATTTCATCCTCCTTGGAATTACCCATACGGTTTACTAAGTTCTTCGTACTTAACTATATATATATATATATTAGGTTGCTGCAAAAATAATGTCGTTTTCTCACATAGTAACATATGTGGGATAAACGCCATTATTTTTGCACCTACCTAATATATTAGTGGTCAATATATATATATATATATATATATATATATATATATATATATAATGACAAGAGGATAGAATCGAGGTAGAACGCAACTAATATTCCATGGTTATAATTTATTAGATTGGAATTGTAATAACGATCCAACACATCAGAGCTAAAAATTCAAAAAGAAATCGGAAAATATAACTCCGGGTATAAAAAAAAATAAAATTTTAGTGAGTGTGTATGTGTGGGAGTTGGAAACAAACGTGAAAGTGAAATGTCTGATAGCTCTAGAGAGAGGGGTAATAGAAGAAAGAAGAACAGGAAGGCCTAAAGGTGAAGGTGGGGGTTAACATTTAACAGAAGTTTTAAAGAGAGGAGTTAAAAAACGGTTTAAATGAGTGAAATACAGATCAATATGAATTATCTTTCGATGTATAAATCTGTACCGATTCGCTTAAATATAAATATATATATATATATATATATATATATATATATATATATATATATATATATATATATATATATATATATGCGTGTGTGTATGTATGTATATATATATATATATATATATATATATATATATATATATATATATGCGTGTGTGTATGTATGTATATATATATATATATGCGTGTGTGTATGTATATATATATATATATATATATATATATATATATATATATATATATATATATATATATATATATATGTGTGTGTGTGTGTGTGGTACTTAAACTTTATGAATTTAATTGCAGTACTAGATTGGTAGATTGTAAACAGTAGTAGACTGTCAAGTGATATGTGTCCTCTTATATGGCAATAAATGCTGGTCAGTTTACTCAACCATAAACAAGAGAATTGAAGTAACAAAAATGTTAATCTACAAAAAGATGCTGAGCATTCCATAGACTGAATATTTGAGCAACAATAAATTTTTAGAGGAAATGGAAAAAAAGGAAACTTATGCTTAGCATCAGGAAGAGAGCTGAAATTTCTAGAGGCTGTAAGGAAAGAGGGCTTGGGAAATATGAAAACTCACATGGCAAAACATACTTATCAAGCTTGAGTAAATGAAATGGCGGGACAGGGTTCAGGAGAAAGAGCAACAAAGAAAAACCTTATTAAGAGCTAGAAAGGACAGGGAATTTTAGAGACCCATGATCGTCTAAGTAGAAAATCAGGGAAATTCAGATGAAAAAATTGAAAATTCAGATGAAAAAATTGAAAATTTTACAACATATTTAGTTAAGTTTTTAAATGATAAGTTCGATATATGGAAAAAGGAATTGGTCGGTTTAAACGCATGCTACGAACATATAAAAGTTAATGCCGTAATGTTTATTGTTTAGAAATATGAAATGTTATCATATGTCTCTTCGTAGATGTCTATGTTCCTTAAAGTATATCTGATGCTTTGGACAGGCGAAGGGAAATAGAGATTTTAAATATATTTCCAAAAAAGAGAGGTTACTCAATAATACAGTGATTTTTTGTGTGTTAACTCCAGTGTTACCTCGTTCCAACTAAGAATGCATTACAAGACTGATCTTAGTAGTATATAACAATTCAGTCAGTTACGTACCATGCGTGATACAGGCTTGGGCGATCATAGAACACGAGAGAGATTATGCATCTTTCAATACATGACTGACGAGGCAGATTTTTTGCCATTTCTTTTTGCTATTTATCCATAGCTGGGGGAAGAATAAGAAGATTCATACCTTTCCCAAGAGAATTAGCACATAAGTGAATTCGACTGTAATTCAAACTGGGGTCTATAATTCCTCAATCCATTACTCCACCGTGCCTCCTATATAACAATTAATCTAGGGAGTACAAAAGTCAATATACTTGAACAATATTTACATAAATTGCATCCCGACAGGCTTTGTCTTTTACTTAATAAAGAAAGCATAAAATAAAAATAAAAAACGTTTAAAGAAAGATTTTTATTTATACTGTTCAAATGCGGAATATTATCCTCATCTTTGTTGTTGTTATTACAACGTTTCACCATTCGTCCTTCATCAGGTGCATGTCGATAACACGATATTCTGAACTGAAATCTTTATTTAGTTTACGAGAGTAGATTAATGTCCTTTCACTGCGCATGAGGTTATTGTCCCGTACATATAGGGTTTTGTTCGTTAATTTGGTGATAGTAATTGTGGGTTCAATTCCTGGAACCGGGTAGTGTGTACTTGGAATTAGTTCAAATGGAATGAGCAATAACTGAGCAGTACTAAAATAAGAACTAGACGAGATATTCCTAGACATCGGCATTAAGTTAAATAAAGTGTTCATTTGGGAGTTCCTTTTAGGTTATCCGGCTCGACAATCAAATGATGACTGCAGCAACGTTGTAACAACAACAATGATAACGAAAATAGTTTCGCATGTAACTAGTGTGAATTCGGATAACTCAACATTCCAGATATTCAGAGAAAACATTTTCCTTAATCATGTTTAATGATACTTGTGTATTTCTGTACGTGATTAAAGATTTACGAAATTTTCAGCATTTACCAAAACTTGGGCATATCGACATTAATAATCCAGTTCTCTAAACTGTGTTCGCCTAGAAAATTTCTCAGAAACTGGGAAACAAGCATGTTCAGGAAAAATGGAAAGCACTGAGGACTTTTAGTTTCGACTGTAGATTAAATTATAATTGCACATGTGTGGAGTATGAATGTAAGGATAAGTGTTAATTAGTGAAGATTATGAGGATAAGGAGGATAGATAAAGATAAAACCTTAACTATTTTGGTGAGACTGAAGAATGGATCTAGTACCGCGCAAACTAAGGAAGATAGTGGTACATCAGTAATCTGCAATGCAACGAACCTTACTGGAACTGGAACTGGAACTTGATTCTCCGATTTCCAATTTCAAGCCGTTATCCATTACACCACTCGCACATCCAAGCTAACACCACTTGATATTTCTAAGCAGTTATCCATCTAGGTACGTAGTAGGATCGACATTGCTTAGAGAACCGGTATTTCAACGTGATATGGCCGCAAGCTGATTTTTTTTTTAAAGCCATGTAATGAAGAGTGTAATTACTGATAAGAATAACAAAAGAATAGGTTTTCATTCTAAATCCCCACCAAAGGCAGAAATTCACGTTCTACTGGAATAAGATAACAAATGGACACTTATAAATAACAACACTTTTCAGAAATAATCGGTATTTTGTTCAATTTGTTTGCCGTTCTCTGCCATGTAAATAATATAAAAAAAAGAATCGTTTAAATTTAAAGTTTACACAACGAATGTTATTGCGAAAGATATAACGCAATACATCAACATCTTTCTTTTCTATTCGTTCCTGGCTTCTGCTTGCGGCAAGTTGATCAGAAAAATATCCTCCGTCAAGGTTTAATCGTTTGATTGATTGCTTTTTTAATCTCCACATTGCAAGTAAACATGGTATCTGTACACGGATATGTCAAAATTCGCGTACAAGTTTGGAAAGAAGAAGAAAGCAGACAGATATGGAAGATAACCTTCAAATAAATAATTCAGGGTCAATATAAAACTCAAAAAATGAAGGAAGTAGTTGGAGAAAGATAGGTTAACCGTTCCCTTATAAACAACATTCAGCATTCATTTACCGAGTAGAATGTGTTACTCGACTTACGTTTCTCTTTAACTCCCTGGCCATTGTCAAATCTGCCCTCAGGTGGACGAACAAGGTTTTATCTCTCAGTTGTGTCTTTTTCTTTGGGCAGAACGCAATTAAAAATATGTTGGGAGTTTCCAGGTTTCGAGAAACGGCTTTCCGCGGGAATACCCCTCTAATTGTACTATTGAGAGGCAACTGGTAGTGATACGGATACTAGCGCAACTGGCGGTGGCTTGGACTATTTTCGAATCTGGCTCGGGTTGACGCTTCGATCTCACCACAGAGCTGACCGTATGTCACATACTGCCAGCAGCAAGTAAATTGTAAATATAGTATCTGTTCTCCACATCTCTAATGTTAAGGGTAATTGTTATATAGGAATAAATTGTTGCCGACACTCGAGTTTCAACATAGATCGCCAGTGAGCAAACACAGACGATCCCCGTTTGAATTAAGTGGATCATGTGAGCATAAGAAAACGCGTAAGTAGAATCTGGCGTGACGTCTAAACGATCGCAATTTCTAATCTATCCTCTATTAGTATACGCACCGCTATTCTCTACTCTATTCTCTATACTATTTCTCTATTCAGATCACTATATGGTGATTACTATTCGAGCGAGTATTATAGAGCAAGTACTATTAGTGCAAGTGTTATTCGAATGCGTCTGACACCAGTATTGTTCAAAGGCGTTACTATAATTGTATCAGCGATTACAAAGTCTCTACTACAACGAGCATTAAGAAAGTATCAACACGTATTCGTTGGCATTACAAAAATGGTAAAGAGTGTTCGTTGACATCACAAAAATAATATTATTTATTTTTTATAAGGAATCATTCACTATCCCTTCATTAAACATCAGGTTCTACGTTCAGTCTGAATTTATTCAAACTAAATTATATTAAAATAATTGTTCAGGAAATTAGGTTTCTCAAGTCCACTAGCAGTTACAGATCTTTTCAGTACTAATGAAGTTTTCTTCCAAACCTTTGTTTCAAGTAGCGTGGTACATTAACATCTTGATTAAGTCATTATTTTCTCTCCGATTTACATGTGATGTCCATTTTGTTGTTGCTGTTTTGGTAAGGCCACAAGTGATTACAGATTATTTAGTATAGTTCTTTGTAATTATGTAGTGCCAGTGCACGTGGTTCGAAGAAATATGGTCAGCGCTAAGACCTACAGAAGGCATGGGCAACATTTTTCGAGAAGCAGGCCACATGAGACATGGTTCATCCTCACGTAACAATTTAGGCGATTTCACAAAATCGCACGAGGAGGTAACTGTATCAATGATTCCCGCTACAGAGGCGCATACCCGTTAGAATATTTTTTTGTTTTGACATAGAGTTCATTTTAAGAAGTTTTTCATTTTTGTTTACTTCAAGAAGAGTTATAATAAAAATACGTGAAAAGCGGAGACGAATTCAAAATTTATTAAAAACATTGGTTTGTTTTCTTCAACAAATAAATATTCATTTGTAAGCTTTTCCTGAAATTCTATTTCTAAGGAACATTTTTTTTTTTTTTTTTGGATGAAGCCAAAAAATAAAAATACAGGACTCGATCAATTATGCTTTAAAAATTCTATTAATCCTGTGATCAGCACGTGTGTTTCAAGTTGCTGAATTATCACAAAACATTATCAGCTGTGGAATCAGAAATTGAACATCAAATCAATATCTTTTCTTTCTTTGCCATAGTGTTCTGACTAGAGATAGCAATTGTAAGGCTTTTGGATATTTTGATTCATGTAGATTGACTCTGAAGCACGTTGAAAATTTCACGGATGACTGGCATTAGCATTTTTTACCTGACTTGGGTACCCACAGTGTAACAGGCAACAATATTAGTCGGGCGTGTAATAATGATTCCTCCGTGTCACAAGCCTCCCCAAACATTTGTTGAGTGAGGGAGAGTATGTGTGTGAACAAGTGAGGATGAAACGAGACAAACAAAATTTGAAGAAACGTTATTGTCCTTGTGAAATTAGTGATGCTACTCAGAAAACCGCGCAAACCGCAGTTTGCCCATGACTCAGCTACAGGCCTCATTTGTTCCTTAGCCACTTTTAATCCTTAATCTGATATGGTTTAGACACGTCTTTGACTCAATGAATTCCATCTATAAGACATTCTCGATCTGACGAGTCTATATATATATTGGTTTTGAAACAATCTGCTGTGTTGGGCGAAACTAACTATATTACTGCATATTCTGTGTTCAATTTTCTCATCTCATATGCAAAATGTGTTATGACTAATCCATACAAAAAGGTACTTGAAATTGTTATTATGTAGTATTTTAGCACACAGCTTTCATCTTAATTTTAGAACATAGCTTCTTTTTTGGAAAGGTTTATTCATGTGCGTTTGTGCGTGTATATCTATAGCACTTCTAACATGAACGTCACAAAATTCATAATCGTACCTTCTAACACTCTTTCTAAAAAAATGTGTAATATAATAATAATTCACATACACACACACACACACACAGGCGCGCATGCGCACGCACTAATCATCTGAATCCCAGAGACAAATTCGAATTATTATGCACTTACATAAAGCGATATTTGCGATTTTTCGGTTAGGCTTGGAATTCGTTAATTTCTCGAAAATTCGAAAGTACGTATCGTTTCTCCTTGAATTCGTAAGGCCAGAAATTATACTTGCATTTATTGAACAAGTGAAATGCACATGAAACCTGATTAATCAATACAAATCAAATAACGGAAAAATAAACATAGCAGAATGTTTTTTTTCTTTTTCTCATTCGCTGATGAAGCTTAAAAAAGATTGATAAAGGTTTCTTGTTCTTTTATTCTATCATTCTGTCTGATTCCAATAGATATCTGAAAGATACTCAAAACATTATTATGATTTAAAGTTTCATGTTCAAGTTTGTTAGACCGCTGTCCCAACTTCAGACGGTTTACGGAATAAGGTATTCAATTCTTTATATATATATATATATATATATATATATATATATATATATATATATATATATATATATATATGTATATATCTGTAAAGTACGTTTGGAGGAGACAATAGCTACAATGTCTTAAGCACTGCGTTTAAACATGTCGTCATCCATTGTTATAGCTCTATCTGCACAGTTGACACACACACACACACACACACACACACACATATATATATATATATATATATATATATATATATATATATGGCGATTGAGGTAGAGAATGAGAGAGATAAAAAGAGGGGAATCAGTGTGGCAGAGAGATAAAGTGATAATATTAGGTTGGTGCAAAAATAATGTGGTTTTCTCACATATGTTACTATGTGAGAAAATGAGATTATTTTTGCACCAATGTAATGAATCATATGTAGACCAACATATAAAATCACAGTACTCCTAGCAAGCTTGTTAACATTACTACACAATTAACTTCATTATTAAATATAAAAAGGGTTCTAAGGGTTCTAGTTCCGAGAGATCGACTTGGATTGACAATTGTATCAGACGTGATCGGAATTTTGCTATTGGAAGCACGTATTAAAAAAATAACATGATTTGAATTTATTGCAACATTTATTTATGTTTCTATCAAGATTCTCCATTCAATACCATCACTTGACAAGACACCAGAAGTTTTGAAACAAAATGACTATTCTTGTAGTGATTTTATAACATATTTATGTTATAATTTTCGAATAAATAATTATATATATATATATATATATATATATATATATATATATATATATATATATATATATATAATTATCAATTCGAAAATTATAACATAAATATGTGATTTTATAACATATTAATGTTATAACTGTTGAATAAATAATTATATATATATATATATATATATATATTCGAAAATATATGCTCAGAAAAGAAACACGAAAAACCAGGATCACCTATGGGAGTTATTGAAAGAAATAAGAAATTTATTAGATCATGTGGTCGACGATACAGTGAAGTCATTGAAAATAAGGGGATGTTTACCAAATATTAAATTTTGTTGCTATTTTGTTCACAATCAAGTATTAAGAAGATCGTTCCTTAACTTTTGTCCAGTAGCTTATTTCCTTTGTTCCATTTAATCTTTATTTAAAAAAAAAACAAACTATTATGTAAATTTTTGTAACTTTGTATAATATTTCTGCATAACACCCTGATCTTTATTCGGTAAAAATTTCATTGCTAATCATGCATTACTTTTTAAGTAATACAAATATTTATGTCTTTGTTGTTTCCGTTCCTTATATTATGGCCACTACTGTATATGTAATTAACGACAAAAGATTTTTCATTTTCTATATATTTTTGGATAAAAATTGTTGAATAGTCAAATGTCCTTCCATAAACCATTATCAACTTTTTCTGTGTTTTGTGTTATACCTATTGACTCTTTTTCAGATATCGTTGGAATTCTTAAGCATAAAAAAAAATATCTTATTATAAAATGATATACGAGTGAACACATGAAGTTTTTTTAAAATGTTTTTTCTAATATTTTTTAAATTCTGTTTGCTTCTGTCTAACTCTTGTGGTCTTTTCCTTCCTATCCCCACCCTCTCTCTCTCTTTATATATATTTCCGACTTATGAAGGTCAGGAGATTCTGTTCCTAGAAGATGAGAGCCAGACACCTGCACTTATTATAGTGAATTATATTTTTGGAGATCTATCTATCTATCTATCTATCTATCTATCTATCTATCTATCTATCTATCTATATATATATATATATATATATATATATATATATATATCACGTCTGCCAATTAATTTCTTGGTAGCTGTAGAAAATTGATCAAGAAAGCATCCAAAATATAATTTCAAAATTTTTTTTTTTTTAAACTTTCCAAGCACTTTCAATCTCGTTCGACAACGTCTTCTGGAATTGAATGTCCGTGGATATGGGTGCAAGAACACCGCATAATTCAAAATATTTGCCCGTTATGCAAAGTGGGGGAACTTATGTCATTATTGCGGACTCTGTATTTTTTAGAAACTTATATAATTGTATTATAATTGTTAATAACGGCAATGAAAAAAATCTTTTAACCTCACAAAAAAGTCTCGTCAGTTATCTCCCTTGCATAACGCGTGAAATATTTTGAATTTTACAGTGACCATGCACAAAAAATATACGCCAAAATTATGCTTAAAGATATCACATAAGTTACCTCCCTTCCATTTTTTGTTAATCAGAAACTACGTAATTGTCCTCATCTCTCTATTTTTGTCCAATTATCACTTTCTATTTTAAGATCATTGCACAAAGTTTACTGGCCACTGTTTTATCTATCTATCTATCTATATATATATAGATCCAGTACATCTGATTTCATTGCCTCTTCCCCCATCCTTACTTTAAAGACTCATTGGTCGTTCCTGTATTTCTAGAATACACTTAGATTTTGGTAATATTAACTTCCGAGAAGCGTAGTTCCGGAGAGTCATCTCCGAAAGTTGGAATACTTTGAATACTGTCCTGATTCTATATGGACAACAGATTCGCATTAATATGCGTAGTCTAAGATAAGACACATGAAAACAGTATTCTCCATTAATAACGGCTTGCTAGACATGCTTATTCACCATTAATTCTCGTCAAGTCACCCAATACAATATATATGTGTACATTTGCATGGTTAAGTATACATGTGTGCGAGTCTGTTTTTTTTTAACATGCTTTAGTGTGTGTGCTTAAGCATACAGATTCCAACATATGTCGTTGTTGTAGAATGCAAGGGGAAGGTGCAATATCCATAGCAATATTTCTTGCGCTTAGCGGCGTTGGATAAGCTCATGTAATAAATAGTTTCCGTTGACGTTTGACAGAATCAACTTTTATTTTTTGTTCGGCAAGATTTCATGCTGTCCATGTAGCAGACAAGGGGTCAATAAAATACGACAGAATGCGTCTTCGTTCTAAGCAGATTTCTGAAGTTATAATTCAGGATACAAGTCGATTTCCAGTTGCGTTAAAAAAAAAAAAAAACGAGCCGGTAGCAGTGGTCATCTTTTCAAAAGAATGATATAGTTTTCTTTTTCAGGTCCACTTTTCCTGATGCTGCTATATCAATAACCAAAATTCTAAAACATATACAAATTTAAAAGTAGCCACGATTATTATGAGAATTCATTTTTTTACCATTATTCCAAAAAGATAAGGATATCAGTATTACTATTATTTTACTTTTAATCTTTCTTACAAAAACTTTTAAAAATTTTCTTGTTCGCTTCAAGCCACATAAGGCAACGGTAATTTCATTTCGAGTCATTTCATGTGAATAGAATCTATATCTGCTAGTGTCTTATCTGAATATTCTGTTAAAAAATCATAATTTGAAATTTAATGATGGAATAAGTTTCCTTCAAGATTCATGATAATAAAACAAAAGAGGAAATTCTCCTCTTGTATTAATTATTACGGCTAAACAACCTTAATTAATATTGCAATATAAGCGTTAATACAAGACATTCTACAAAGAAATCAGCTTTTCCAATTCATTGATGTAGAAGTTAATAATTATCAACCCTCTATCTTTTCTTTCTTTCTCTCTCTTTTTCACTTTCTTTCTTTCTTTCTTATTTTTATGTATTCTTTCTTTTACACACTACAACCAGTCTCTCTGATCAATGTTTTTATTCTCTTATATCTCAATTAAAATGTAATAGGCCATTATATATATATATATATATATATATATATATATATATATATATACATATATATATATATATATATATATATATATATATATATATATATATGTGAGACAGTGCAAAGAGCAAAACGCATGGGAAAACTTCTTAACGTAGAAACAGCCACGAGTGCAATATGATTACGGGTTTGCAATAGTTGATCAATTATGAAGTCTTCTGTCTCGCTAGATCGATTCGGACTGAATAGTAAGTTCATCCTTGAATAGATGATCCATAATGAGCGCCTTGTGTCACATCAAAGCTACACTTAGAAAATCACCGTTGATGAAGTATTCAGAGGTGTGCTGTATCCTATAGCAAAAACATGGTTTTGTTTTGAGGAGGAAGATATATATGTCCCTACAGCCCACCTATCTTTTTGCATTTGGCGCACACACACAAACATATACACATACAAATATAATATATATATATATATATATATATATATATATATATATATATATATATATATTTCAATTAAAAGGTCCAAATATAATTTATAAATTCATGAGTCATTCATATAAAAAAACAATATAGATGTTAATGGTTTAAATGGCGAGAATAAATCGTCGCAAACTATATAAATAAGATACATCAACCCCGAACCTGTATATGAATGATATGATCCCCGTTTATAAATTCCAGTTGCATAACCTCTATATTTGTTTTTTTGTGTGAATGATTCATGAATTTATAATATATATATATATATATATATATATATATATATATATATATATATATATATATATATTTGTTGTGCAACACTTTTCATTCCGTAATTGAAATCAAAAGTGTGAGGGTTGATAAAGTTTATGTTTATTTTTCTTCTACTTTTTTTTTATTTTCTAATTACCTTTTCTTTTTTTTCTTTTTTATTAATTATATATTTTCTTTTTCTTTATCTTCCTTTTCTGCTCGAATCTTTTTCGTATGTTCGTTTTTATTGTAAAGATAATGAGTTGACGTTGGTTAAATTCATGGCCAAATCCAAAATGTATATTCGGCACAAATTATTCTACATATTTGAGAAGATTGAATCCCTGAGAATGCGGTGGGTTGAATGCAATAGCAATTACGACCTAGCAAAAAATAAAACAGCAGATGTTCTGCTTCAGTAGAAATAAGCGTTCAGAAAAAGCACAGAAATGGAAAACTTATTCGGTGGAGTAATTAATGAAGATGTTTAGGACCACAAAGAGCATATAACAAATAGATCTGTCAACCACATAGTCGAGAAAACATGAATAATGTAACAGGTTAGTTAATGTGCTCTGTATAAACCTCAGTGAGGTTTTAAACATTACACTTTATCTTCTTTCTTGGTAGTGAAAAATGTAGATGGAAGCAAAAGAGTTACAATTATTGAACAATAGATTTATTATGCAACAGTTCAAACCCACACGGAGACACAAAATCATGCATATGAGTGTGTGCGTTGTTTTTCCTCAAACAAATGGAAAAAAATTAGTGATGTTTCACATAAGGCCTGCTTACAAGCAGAATTATTCATAACCAATTTTGGTTCTCACCATTTGAGGTACAAATGAAATGCACTGAAACGAAGTTGCATCTTTGTAGTGAGAAAACTGTTTTTGTCTACATGAAAAAATTATGATAAATAATTGCTCTACTATCAGTATCGAGCCCTCTTTTTAATTAATGCTGTGAACGTTAGAATTTATATATTATTTTCGTTCCCATTGCATTGGATATCATTGCATCATATATATATATATATATATATATATATATATATATATATATATATATATATATATATTATAAAATATTGTTTTAAGGCATGCTATGTCATCTGGGATAAATCGTGTGTAAAATAAGATTGAACACTGAGTTCAACACCGAAAAGCAACAGTCTATTTCATAATTGAACACAATAGTCAGGGCTGAAGATTGCGTTCAAGTTTGAGACAGACTGTAGTCACACGATGTTGACTTCACTACCCACTCATATATATATATATATATATATATATATATATATATATATATATAAAGAATGTAGTTTTAACGTAAAAGTGCTTATAATCAGGGATACAGCGTATGTAAATATAAAATATAAAAATTGACATTGACGTCATTACCGTCGATATTGTATTATTCTAAAGGTTATTGGGTAGGTGGTAATTGTTATATTTCAATATATTCTTGTTATTGATGAGATAATTTGAACGCCAAAAATAGCAAACTACCTGCCCACTAATTGGCAATTGATTGAAAAACAATATTATATACCAAGCTACTGTAATATCATGAAATAATGACGACAAATATATAAGAGTAAATGAAGGACCCTGGACAGAAAATCTATGAATACAACCCATCCTTTATAAATTATCATTTTTCGACTGTAGTCAGGGTCATCGAGCCAATGCGAACGATCCTTTCTTTACCTGTATAGTATATGCTATGCCAGAGCTACATACAGTTTTGAATTCAGAGTTACATTCTCCTTGGCCGGTTGCCATCCAAGGCTATAGAACCCAGTCTGTCCTGCTATTTGTCTATTTGCTGGTGGAGGAGAAGAAGAGGATTCATACCTTTCCCAAGGGTATTAGAACATAAGTGAATTGAATGCATCTGACTAGAATTCGAACTCGGCTCCCTGATCTCTCAATCCAGTCCACCTCTATAAATAATAAATATTCGAAGAGCACAGACCTTTTCTAACCATATATTGGGAATTAAAAAAAAAAATGAAATACACTAAAATACACGGAAATTAGGAAGGCAGCATCAGCCTACAATAAAAAATTCACAAATTCTAAACTCTACCTGGAGGAGAACATTTCTATAATCTAACCCTAACCGTAACCTTAACCATAACCCTAACCCAAACCCGTTCCCAGACCAAAACAAATTATTAAACAAACGATCAGAACGTGTCTCAAAATCCAGAAACCAAATCCAATTTTTACTCCCTGACTTCAAATTTGAAAATTAAAAAGGGACACATTGCAAAATATGACCATGACATGTGATACGAATGAAATATTGTGTGTCAGGAAGAGAATATTATGAGGAAAGAAAGGACAGATAAAGATTGACACTTGGTTTGAAGAGGTTAATATTGTTGTGATTGGAAAGCATCCACACGGGTGGCTATTCCACAAACCGGCAGTTGTAGAAGAAAATCTGACTGGATGAGGCAATCTACTTACATTTATAACACGGTGGAAATGATGCTGAACCGACACCGGAGAAGGAGCAAATGGCGTGTCCTTATTGTAAAGGACAAAGACGCAGAAGAGGAAAAGAAAAGTTCATGTGAAAAGTTCTTGGCACAAAGAGGAGACCACTTATTTCCTCTTAATTATTTCTATTCGACAAATACTCTAACACCTGTCATTATCTACGTGCCATTCACACAGATTTCGTCTGGACTTAACAAATCAAACAGTACTGAGGTTGCTAAGGTGTCATACATTTATACATTCTGGACCTCAGCCAAACAGATGTGACCGAATGTGACGTCACTGCAGAATTTACACTAGACTCCAGGAAACTATCTCATGTTTCTTTTCATATATATATATATATATATATATATATATATATATATATATATATATATATCAAACAACTTTGAGGACGAATAACAGATTTTCTGCTAATGCAGTTGATTCAGGACGTAAGATATCGTAGCTTTTCACGGTTTCCATTCCTTTATTATCTGTGATTTTCTTTAGAAAGTTAGTGGAGTGTTTTGTCTGAAATTTTGGAATTACAGGATGTCTTTATTTACGTTGTAACTATTCTCCTTATTCTGGTTGTGCGGTTAGTTTAAAGGAAGCGGTTCAGAGGAATTGGAGAGTCAATTTCGAATTGCACTTGACATTATCAGAGATACGTTTGGGGAGGGCATGAATCTATCTATTCTAAGACAGGGTGTTGAATGTTAGGACCTTTAAACGGAGAAGTTATTGTTAGCTCGAAAACATTATTAATGCAATATTCAACCGCAAAAAATTGCTTTATCTTCTTCTGTCCCTTGTAGATCTTAATAAGTTTTGTCTTTTTCTATTTTTTCCAAACTCTGTTCTGCCATCCATTTGCTCAAGCCATCAAGTATGCATTCTACTGTCCCACTTTCCCTCTAGGTGACCTATGAGTATCAGTTTTTCCAAACTATTCTTCCTCGATACGTGCCCCAGAAATTTCAACTGCCTCTTCATGATGTTAGGTATAAGTTCCATTTTCTTTCCGTTCACTCCAAAACCTCCTAGTTGTTCACATTTTCGGCCCATGGTATCCTCAGTATCCTCCTGTAGAATCACATTTCTGTTGCCTCTAGTCTCTTCCTCATCTTTGAGGAGATTGTTCACATTCGCTGCCGTATTGGAGGACAGATATCACATAACAGCTCAGTAATCTTTTCATTGTTTCCAACGAAGATTTCCTGTCTCTACATAGTCTGGTTACTTTTTGGAATGCATCTTTGGCCATCCCAGTACGTTTTCGGATGCAAGGGTCGAACTTTCCGTCCTCGGTTAGAACAATTCCCAGATATTTACATTCCTGTATCTGATTGATTTTGGTATATCCGGCTGTGCGCTATATTCATCAGATTTCAGATGATGAGTTTGGTTATGTGACTCATTAGGCTGATTTATCCCATTCGTTTGCATCTGGTTTCTTAGGCAGTTCTCATATTCCCTAGTCAGTCTCCAACACAAAACGTAATTCAATTCTGCGACCCCAATTAATTAACATTACGTTAATCATTATATTATCCGTATATATATATATATATATATATATATATATATATATATATATATATATATATATATATAGATATAGATATATATATAGATATGTATTAGAATGAATCATTCATGCAAAAAATAAATTAGTAAAGTTAATGATATAAAATGGCGATATCCCTTTGCTAACAAAAGTTTAAAGATGCCTTAACCTACCAATCACTCGATGAATGTTATGATCATTGTTTTAAAATTATAAGATTCTCTATCTGAGAGAAATTTGCAAGCTCAAAAATTTTCAGATATTCTTCTATTACTTATAAATTTTTAAAATTATATATATATATATATATATATATATATATATATATATATATATATATATACACGTTATGGTCAATAAACCGTAAAAGCACATCAAGCAATCAACAATCGTAACCTTTGTAGTTATTATCACAACATCGAGGACATTATGACATCCGTGTTTCTTCTTTAGATAGTTAGCGGGAAATGAGAAACTGATCCCAATAGTTTAATTATAGATTTCATTACAATATTCCTTGGGAGTTATTCGGATTGACAAACCGTTGAAGAACAGCTGAAACCACAATTGTATTGTGATAATAATAACAATTAGCGCAATCGTAAACAATGTAAATATTGGAGCGGTTTTAAATAGTCATTTTCTTGACGCCCAGAGCTCAAGAGATGCTCTGAGGGAAGTTTGTAAGCTCAGAAATTTTCAGATATTCTTCTACTTCTCCGTGTCATATCCCTTCAGACGTGGCTCTCCACATTTTATGGTTCTTTTCTAACTATTAATAAATTTTGTATTTTTGCAATATCTTCTGAACCTTGATCCGCCATCCACTTACTCCACATCACTAAGTAGGTTATGCTTTGATTTCTTCTGTCCAACTTGCCTTCAATCATTCCTGTGAGTATCAGATTTTCCAAGCTTTCTTTCCTCGCTATATATATATACTAGAAGACTCAACTGTCTCTTCCTGATAATAATCATTATATTTTGCTATTTTGTTGTCCTCACAAATTTTTGAATAGTTTATCCAGTCACCATATTTGAGTGTGTTATTCGTATGGAAGACGATCTCTTTTTTATTTTTATTTAACAGGTAGTGGATTCGAGAAACTCATTCTTATTTTCTCCAAGAAGATGTCTCCAAAGGTGAATACAACAGCTTAACTTCGGGACTTTGCTTGGTCGACTCCAGTTTTATCGAAGACATCCATTACACTACGAGCATACCCAGGTGTCAGAACGTATTCCAACATCGTTAGACTTACCCTCAATATCCCTATTTCTTTACTTGAAGTAGTAAGTTAGCATTACCTATAGACAACTTCTTACTGAATACTTTATCAAATCTACAGGGTAGGTAGTTCCCGTTCCGCTATATCGAACATTATCCTGTCTTAGTTATTGTTAGCCAGATGGTCATTGAATCTGAATTTGTACTGCCTGACAGAGGGACTGAACTTTGCAATTTGTATACCGGCAAATTTATGGAACTGCACTTTAATCCTCTGGGACTTATGGTGATTCACTAAGTGTACCTTAGGTGTGGTACAAGACTGAAAGTATGGACCGTCGACAGTGAGGATCTAAGTCACTACACAGTTGTAATTGATCTAGCGAGACAAGCTTGGTAACATCACACCACAACGAAGTGCTTTAACGATTTTCTAAGTGTAACTTAGGGGTGGCACAAGGCCGAACATATGGAGCACCCAGTGAGGATCAAATAGCTATTCAGTTGTAATTGTTCTAGCAAGACAGGCTTGCTAAATATTACAGCATGTTGAGGTGCCCAAATGATTTTCTAAGGTTAGCTTAGATGTGGCACAAGCCTGAATGTGCGGAGCTCCTAGTCGGGATCGAACTCACTACTCAGTCGTAGTTAATCTACCCAGACATGCTTGCTAGTCATAATACTACGTCGAAGCGCCTCCTGTTTCTCATTATGAGGGCCATCAATAGTTTCTGTCTTGCTATTTATTTTCATATCTACTTACATACTGTCATCTGGCTACACCGACAATCTTAGAGGTTTGCCTGTCTATGTTTATACGAAATCGTTCAGTCTATTTTACACAATTACTCTAGTATTATGAGATTACTATGACATAAACACAAGAAAATACGCGAGTGTATCGTGTGATTCAGTATAGGAAACACCAGATGGCCTGAATTGAATTTAATGTTAATATCGAATATTTGCTCTTAGAGAAGTTGAACTGTAAAGAGTTCAATATGTATTCGGCTCATAGAAGTTAATATCAATCAGTGTCTCGTGAGGGCATCAGAGAAGTCAGGTGCATCTGCGGGTTGACTTGAAAGGTGACTTCCTATCCATTAGATTCAGATTCGCGCCTAAAACAAGATATCAGTTGCTTTTTCCTGTCATATAAGCAGGTGGTCAAACCAGCTACGATTAGGATGTGCACACGTGGAACAACAAGTCGATAGAAATATATGTAACATATAAGCAGAAAAAGGGGAAAAAATACCTCACATCGATGCAAAAAGAATCCACAACGTCTGTCTATATATCTGAGAGGAGCTATTATGATTATTTACATTATTTACATTATCGGAACTGTTATCTTCATCTTTATTGCCATATTCACAACATTTCGGCCGTTGTAAGCTCCGGCCTTCTTCAGGTGATTGGAATTTCGAACCGAACCCTTTATTTCGTCTAAAGGGGTAGATTGTTCTAGTTCCATGTATCCTCAAGGATTTAAACAATATTTTTATCTTGAAGACACATTACCCAGTGGATAAAAAACTTGGTTCAATCAAATGACGGCTAGTTTTGAGTTCAGTACCAAGGTACAGCAGTGCTGAACCAAAATGGAGATTTGAGTTAAAGAGAAATAGCTGAGACATCCGGAAGAAGCATGGCACATAGAAATAGAACAATCTACGGACGATGGATGAAATAAAGGGTCCGATTCAAAATTCTAATTACCTGAAGAAGGCCGGAACGAAAGGAAATGAAGATGGGGATAACAGCCCCAATAATGTAAATAATGTAAATAACATTAATCA
Source organism: Acanthosepion lycidas (assembly GCA_963932145.1). NCBI lineage: Eukaryota > Metazoa > Mollusca > Cephalopoda > Sepiida > Sepiidae > Acanthosepion > Acanthosepion lycidas. The sequence goes on from OZ010581.1 coordinate 128,188,298, forward strand.
TTAATGATCTCAGTTCTCACTCTACACGCATTACACCAAATAATATAAAATATATTTTTCTGTCGAAGGAAAAACTCTTCCAGATATAGGAATGATTTGCACAAATCTCTGTTCCATTGACAGTTTCACATATTAAACTCCAGCGCCAATTGCACTGATCAATAATCTCTTTGTACTGATAAATCTCCCGCTTAGCGGCTTAAAGTATTATGCAAACGTAATCAATAAACATAATCTAAAGATTATCAATTATTAGATGGAATATGCCAGTTCTAAAAAGTAGTTTTGGTGGTAAATTTAAACAATAATATATCTGAAATAAACATGAAGAAAACAGAAGTAAAAAAAAAAAAAAATAAACAACCCCGAAACTATTACAATTAAAGAAGAAAACTAAACTCGAAATACTGTTATTTCGACGAAAAAAGAAATAATATTTAACTGAGACTATCTCGTGAGATAAGCAGCAAATTTGATGAAAATAAAGTGATGTCTCCATGGTAGAATCTAGATGGAAGCATTGCGATGTCCAGACAACAAGGTGCTAGATACACCTAAATAATTCTTCTATGACAGTTGCCTGCTAAGGCAAGATAACTTCCTCTGCCGCTATTTCATCTATAGCTGAAGCAATACGAGCCCATTTTTTCTCTAAGAGTATAAATACCAAGAAAACAATAAGACGTGGCCGATTTTACTTATGCTTAGCTTCATATCCTTTCAAAAATTATGACTCTCCACAGCTTCAATCTTTTAGTATGTGTGAATTACCAGAACTTATTAAATTAAAAATGTTCACCTATTGCATTCCTGTGATTTTGAGGGATGTGCGTGTGTTGTAATGCGATGTGTGGGTGGTGCAATGGGCAGCTGCACGAAAAAAGAAGTAAATCTGAGTTCGAAATCCAGTTGTATTCGTTAGATTCACTTATGAGCAAATACCCCTAGGAAAGATATGAATCCATCTTTTTGCCCTAACTATGTATTAATTAGTAGGAATTGTATCTTAAAAGAATTGTATCTTAAAAGAATTGTTACTGGAATATTCTCACGAAAACAAACAAATTTTGTATTTATACAATCCAACATATACTTCGGTTTTAAATAACACACAAACGGGTGATAAACCGTAAAATTAATGTCAGTCAATCCATCGTTTTGAATTCGAAGTTTCTATTTCCCCAGACAACTTGCTACTCAAAGGTGTTTAGTTTACTCTATACTGATATTTAACCCATAGCTAGGGGAAAAAGAGAAGAGATAGATATATATGTTTTCAATTTGCATCGAATGAATGCAACCGATTAGATTTAGATGGTTGATTCATTTCTACCCAGATAACATTAAAGTAAGCCGATCATTCACCTACATAACTAAGTAAATTTCTCATGTTACAATTATAAAGTTTTCGGTAATTATAGACCATCGTTTGCCTTAAAGTGATGTCCTTGACATTTGTTTCGTAAGCTTTTGCGTTTGTATTCCAGTTCACATCTCAAGGACGTACAGTCGTAATTTTTCCATATTGAACTAACATTGACAATGAAATATTAATAAATGATAAAGAGTTACCGGTGTATTGAACAAACTCCTCCCAGATGAAGAAAATACAAGATGGGATTGAGAGGTGGATACTTGGAATCTATGAAGAAAATATGTAACGAAGACGTTTTATAGCAAATAAGAACAATATGAAACCAAATAATTATAAAAGAAAATGTGCCCAGTATAAGGTATATCGTGGGTAAATGTGAGATCAGTACACACTCTATGGATTTTAACTCTTGACGCGGCCATTTTGTCGGTCCAGGTAAAATAGACAGCAAGGCTATTTTGTCGGTAAATATAATTAGTATTTTAAGAATAAAGAATATATCATATTTATATTTGAAACTTTTGTAGTGATCTCATAACATATGTTATGGATATAAAACTGAATAAATACTATTAGCTCTACTCGGTATTGAGCACTCTTTTAAGAATAGTTTTTTTGGTTATTGGAATTTTATTCCATGTGTACCAAATTTGTACTTGTATACATATATATATATATATATATATATATATATATATATATATATATATATATAAAAGTGAAAACTGAAGTCAACACTTAGAGGTGACAGGCTGTTACATGCTAGACGCAATCGTCGGTGGCCTGAGAATTTCGTCTGGCATGAAACAGCCTGTCGCCTCTAAGTGTTGACCTCAATTTTCCCTTTTATATTTACACACGCTCTATCTGATATAAATAGTATATTTCTTCATATATATATATATATATATATATATATATATATACACACACACACATATATATATATATATATATATACATATGTATGTATTCAAAATTTGTATTCTTATATTATTAATAATCTTTAAT
>OZ010581.1:128195683-128220683 GCA_963932145.1 Acanthosepion lycidas
GCTAAACCGGTTTATTGGTTATCTCTCATTATAGAAATACAAAAAAACTCGCTTCTTTTTTAATAAGCTGTGTTTATATAAACAATCGATGCTAAAATATACCTGAATTTATAAATGATTATCTGATTTAAGTCATTGTATTGCATCATGTCTTATAAGAATAAAATACCTAGACAGTAAGATAGATTTTGTAGAAGATTAACTTATATCAGCTGAAGCAGTTATTTTGTTATCTGTGTTTTATTTTAACTTTTTTTTTACTGCTGGGTCCGTATATGCGTATTTATCGATCCACTTTTCGGCATTAATCCCCCGTGGCAAAGAATGAGATTAAGGGATCTTGGTGAAGGGGCAACCTGCTGGCTGTGGTTTGCTTAGATTGATGCGGACGATACTGCACGGTACTGAGGCTACCCAATGAGACACTTTCACTATCAGAAGGCGCTCCACGTTTTCAGAATGATGTGCGAATGATAGCGACTCAGAATGAGAAATTGAAGAGTTAATTCCTGTCGAGTTTTTACCTTCATTTATACGCAAGTAGCCTTGGGAAAGGGTATGAATCCATACCTTCTCCTTTCAGCTAAATAGTAGGTTTAATTTGTGGTTTTTACGACCTATCAAACTTTTTTAGTTTATTTAAATGTCTACATTGTGGAAAGGAAATAGCTGACTGATGGTGTTACAGAGTCGATTAGACATGGCAAAAAACAAAACTTCATATTCTACCGAGAATGGCGAATGCCTATTGATTAACAAAATAAAATATTCAGATTGCACATTGTTGGTATCTGTTGTGGCCTTTTTAGGGGCAGAAATAAAGACACAAAGAGAGGAATTGAGTTAAACAAATATATAAAAAGAAATAGTAATACAAACATATAGAAATGAGAGTGTTACAGCAAGAATGTTCGGTCCGGCTGTCGGAGCTTACTACTGGAAACTTCCATATCCAAAAGACAGTACTTGCTCCTATTTATAGCTGGGAAAGTTCATGCGTGCATAGGAAAATTACCCTAACAGTATCAAACACAGATATCAAACTGCAGTAATTCCTAGAGAAATTAGTAATGGAATGTGCGAAGAAATGACTAACCATCAATTATACCAAAAGAAAATGTATGGTTGTCAGAAAGAGAGATTGGCCTTCCTCTGTTAAAGAAGATGCCTCCTACATGAAGAAGAGTCTTGAGGTAACAGAAATATAGTTTTATAGAATGGGCTGAATATATGAGGAAGGAAGTAGTTTTAAGAGAATTTGGAAGCAAAAAGGACATTTATATTTTGAGTCAGAAAAAAAAAATTCCGAGTGAACACAATGAGTTCGTTGCTTGCTTTTCTTGGTTTATGTGATGCCGAAATCGAAATATTTTGAACAAAATTTTATGCCTTCAACTACAGATATATATTGTTGATCATTTTCTATCAAATGTATTGCTGCTAATTTTTACTATAAATAAGTACTGTTGGTAAGTATATATATATAAATAGATTATGTTGATAATTTTTAAAAAAATGGTATTTTTACTATAAAATGTATTTTTATACTTTCATGATGTTTTGTTTTGCTTGGGGGTTCAATATTTGCTCATAGCTGGGAGCCCAACAAGTGCTATCACCATAACAGCAATGAAATGAAAACCTCCAATCTCCTAGGTGCCGGATGTAGTTTATCGTTATACCGAGGAATGGATACAATAAAGAAGAAGGTGGGGAGATTTTGACACTTGCAGGGCATACGGAAAGCGAGAGAGCCAGAGGAAAGCACCCAAAAATGTCCCTAATGATGTTGTGCAAATGTTTAGCAAATCGGGGGCGAAAGAGGGACGATGAAAAGAAAAACCTTACTAAAGGCTGAAAATGATTGGAAGTTGTGAAGAATCATGATCAGGCACGTTTTGAAGGGAGACAGATCTCACTAGAATAATTGCACTATTATACAAAGTACAAGACAGGATCGCCTGTCAACGAGCAAGTTATTGATACATAACGCGTCAGGTGAATGGATGTCCCCGCCGAGGAGTCCCCTTGACTTGAGAGACTATTAAGACTTAAATTCATCCCTGAATTCAAGTGGAACTAGTACATGCGATCCATTGCTAAAGATGCAGGGAAAAGTGGTCAGTTCTCTGTAACGATCCAGTAGGTACCTGACTTGATGAGCTATCCTCTATCTTCGGAAGTGCTGCATCGAGCATAAAATAAAGTCCTGCTGTCATATCTAATTTGCCCAGTTCTCACTTACATGTCTTGATAGAGTCCAAAAGCATCTCCGCGTCCTTGTGGGTCTCAAATTATTTCCCACACTGCAACCCCTCTCTCACAGATTGAATGTGGTAACCCTCTCATTGCGTTATCGCTACTTCCTTGGAATATCCTCTTTGTTTCTGCCTCCACCCGCCATACAACTCAAATTGTAGCAAACGACCCTCATTCCCTCCATATTCCATTGGTGAGAAGTAATTTCGATTCGAGGAATTTCTTCCTGCGAACCACTGCTCTTTGGGACCAACTCCCAAGGGGATGTTTTCCTGATCACCACAATCTTAACCTATTCATGTTAACCGTTATCTCCCTCACCTATCCTCATAAACTGCCTCTTCTTCTGTAATGTGGGTTCCGGGTTTTGTACACACTGTAAAAACTGACCGAGATTGTCACTATTGTGACATTCTACAAAACAGTTTGTGTAAATAAATTAAGTTTGTCTATTGATGCGCCGTAGGGGAGTTCTTATCGGTTTTTCACTTTCGCACTTGGGAAAAATGAAAATTAATTTACTCCCTATCCCAGTAATGTGTTAAAATTAAGGTAGACTGGTTGGCAACCGTATTGGAGAAGGACAGATTCGGTGTGGGATGAGAAATTTTATCCAATAAAATCAACTTGCTACTAAACACACAACAGCATCCCCTAGCATAGTGGGTTTGAGGCTGTATGCTCCAAAAGGAATCCCCTACCTTTAAGAAGAAGGAAGAAAAATTCATGTCTAATATACATTTTTTAATTTTCACATCAATCAAGGCACTAAAACCACCACAGCAGAAACGTTACTGAATGTGAAAGAATAAAAAATATTATTACCGTAGATAACAATTGACATTGCATTTAAATTTTTGAACATCAAATCAAGAAGCAGGAAGAAAGTTTCACAGTCGAGAAGTACGATAAAGAACCTGTTAGCATAAAATACACGGGCTATATCGAGCATTTTCAATCTAATACTTCTCTTAAATTCATAAAGTCTAGTTACCATGGAGCAACGTTCGGCAAAACAAAGGCCATGGACGTATTGATAGAAAAAATCACATGGAGACTACATGACGGCCGTGGAAAAGCGTCTGAAGCCGCCAGGACCAATAGCGTTGCAGATAGAGTTTCGTTTTCTGAAGAGCGCTACTTAATGTTCGACCATTATGAAGACCTTTGAAATGCTAGTTTTAAAGGCTTTTCTTGTTTCAAGATTTTGTCATGTTAATACAGGGAGCACTTATGCGTGCCATGTCAATAGCGGCTTTTTGAATTCCTGAAATTCTATGATTGTTATTCTCAAAATAATTGTTTGGTTTGAAATATTTCTGTATTTGCAGTCCCCCTTTCATTGTTTCTAGAATAGTATGCTCTCTGACAGCGGACTGTGATGAGTCATCATTGAAGCAAGATTTGCATTCACTGTTGCACAACTTACCTTAGGAAAAGTATAAATCAATCTCCACCCACTAGGTAACAGTTAAATAGCAAAGTAGACTGGAATCTTTAGCCTTAGTCTAAGAGAATGAAAACTTTGACTTTCAAAATATGCAGAAAACAGCGAGAAACCACTCTATTATATTTTCGGAGAAAGCATATCAAATCACAGATAATAAGGAAAAAGGAACTTGTGGAGAACCATGATCACTTATGTTTGTTTGTTTGTTTTTAATTACGTTTTCCATTATTCCAGGATTTTATATATTCGTTTATTTCCAGGATTTTATTTTTTCTGTTTTTTCCAGTCTTTTATGGGTTCAATAAATTATCGGTTGTTACTTTCACCATTATTTATTTTATTGTATATCCCCCCGTTATTTCTGAGGTTTTATAATTCTTCTTTTTCTTCTTTCTTGGTCTGGAGTTCTCTCGTTGGTGTAATTGGAAAAGTTGTTGTTGTTTTGCTGTGTTTCACTGTTGGCATAAACGCCGCGAACAGACAGCAAACTGTAGAAGGAATAAAATCTTTGAAATGTTTAAGGATTCTTTAAAAAAAAGAAGAAGCGACAAGCGGCATTATAAAAGCGTTCGATATTTGTAAAGCAGTTTGCCTATGATTAATGAGAAAGAAAAGCAAAAATGAAAAAGAACCTGACGTGAAATAGGCGAAGAAACAATGTAATTGAGAAACTTTCTGGTTTAAAAGCGACGTGGAAAATCATTTACACAGCATTGAAAAGCTGAAGACGATCAAGACTTGTTATTTCACAGCGTAATCAAATGTATTGACACATCAGCATATAAGAATATATCTATCGTATTGAGTTATTTTGCCGGAGTCTTACTGTATCGTGATGAATAGCAACCGAATTCAAACTCACAGTGATAAGGCCAGTGAGTGATAAGTCTCATGCGTGATAAGGCCCGAACGTGATAATGCGCCTGCGTGATAAAGCCCGTGACTGATAAGGCCCGTATGCATCCAGCAATTCTGAAGATGTGATGTTAGTGTCGACGCCATCAAACAGTTTAAATATGCTGAGAAGCATTTGTGCAATGTTGATATAATTTGGCAACTATCTATATTAAACTTTATTTTATATACATGAATATTCTCCGTGACGTTATTCAGTCGGGAGCCACAGTAAGTACAACCGAGTAAATAGATTCTTCATGTCCTGTGCAATATTACGGACTTTCTTCCAACATTAAAACACTGTATAATTTTTGTGTAGTCCATAAAATAGCGTCAGGAAATCTGGTTCAAATAGTTGCTTCTAAAGTCAAGAACCAAATAGCCAGTGGTATAGTCAGATGAAATTTTAACATCTTCTGAAAACTTCTTTTTTATTAAATATGTTTCTCATGACCATGAACTGTTAATCCACTTTCTAGTATGGATGGTAACTTTCTTCCTAACAACTTTTTGAAGTACAGTTGACAGTAAACATTTTGTTTATTTTAATAGTTTCACGTCGAGTTACATTTATTATCTTTTATTAGTTGTTGCTACTATTGAAATCTTCGTGGGATGTCGTTTCTGCTATTTGGTAAATTCTTTGTTTATGATTACATATTGGCGGTTCGCAAGATCTGATGAGTTTAGTCTTCTTTAATAAACAAGGGTTCCATTCCCTTGTAGCCATTTATACTAATCGATCTCAGAAATCGGGTGTATAAGACTACAGTTTGAGTATTTCAGAACGCGTTGGACGCTATGTATGCCATCAATAGTAGAGTCTAGATCTGAGGGATTTCATTAAGTACAAGACACGTGTTCTTAGGCTAATGTTTAGTTTTGTAGCTACTCTCAGGGCATCGTGGATTATGTTAAATTTTTTACGTCTTTTGTGATGTCAACTAGCACTCATTGTCACATTTGTAATGCCAACGAACACTTGTTGTCACTTTCGCAAATCCTCGTTGTAGTAGAGACTTTGTAATCGTAGATACGACTATAGTAACGCCGTTGAACAATGCTGGTGTCAGACGCCTTCGAATATCACTCGCACTAATAGTACTTGCTCGATAATACTCGCTTGAATCAGAAATGGCTTCATAATATTTTACACTGATCATTGAAAATACATAAGCTCTAACACATATTCATATACATAAAGCTCTTCATAATGTGTGAACTGTAATTGGGAGTAGAATTTTTTGCATTTCTTTTAGGCATGGGTTTAACAGGAATTCCTTGAATGAATTCTATCATAATCTCTTCCAATCAAACCGGGGGCACCAAGTACAAATGGAATTATTTTGTCTTTACGGGCCGCATTTTTGAAATGTCCACTTCAAGATTCTTGTATTTTGATAGTTTTTTTGAAGATCATCAAAGATAGATTAGAGAGATTGCCATGTCAATAACAAAGTGTTATTATTATTATTATTATTATTATTATTATTATTATTATATTTCGATTCCTGCTATAGTCACAGTACCTACCAATTTTGCGGGAAGACCTAAGGTAGAGAGTTGTGTGTTTTTATGGCTACATTTCATGATTTGTTTTTCTAACTTCCATAACATCACTAGCGTTAGACAGACAACGTTCTTCTTTGCGGGTGGACTGTACTTACCAAGACAATTTTTTGTATTTTTCTTAAGCAGGGATTTTCAGGGATTTGTTCAATGTGTTGTTGTGATCCTTTTTTTATCATTCCAAGAGCTTCTACTATGACTGTTACTATCCTTGTTTTCAATTTCCATATTTTTCTCTTTCGATTTCTAGGTCTTTATTCTTCGATAGTTTATTAAATTCCTTGGTTGCTATGTTACAGTCCATTGGGAAAGTCATATAAATTAGTAGGCAAGTTGTTTCTTCCTTTTCGGTTTTTGAAAAATATGTCCGGTTATTTGCTTCAATCTTCCTCATTGTGAAGATGGTGTAATCCCATAGAATTGTGATTTTATATCTGTAACCGCGCTGGACGGTGATGTTCATACCAATGTTTGTTAACATTTTTTCCAAAGTGTTTGTAAATTGTCCAGCGTAAATATTGCCTCACTCTGTCATGATCATTTTCATATTCATTTGGCACAATTGCAGAACATCTTGAGGTTAGATGTTTTATAGTTTCCTCATTATGTATGATATTCGCCTGAAAGTTCCTAGTGAAAAAATTCTGGTCTTCCATTTCAGCATTTAATCCATATGCTCGTAACCATTGATGAGTGTTAATTTTATCATCATCGGCTTTATTAGCACGTTCTGCATATTGGCCATGTAGACGTTTGTCTTGCCAGCGTTGATTCATCTGTTCAAGAGTTTTATTCTTGGTTTTCTTTTACATAATTTTGGCCGCAACAGTATGTTCTCGGGTTATGTTTTAGTTTTCTACAGATTCTACTAAATTTAAACCTCGTTTGTATTTACAACTTTCTTTGATGATTGAATATTTTTCTTTGTTTTCATGTTACTTGACTAATTGTATTATCCAGTCCATTTTTGTTTCAATGAATGTTAGTAAGTAAATAGTTTTCGTCTTGTATGTCACTTCCAGTTGAATAAGATTTCTTCTTTACGGAATATATATAAACGGTCTGCATCAGCCTTTGAATGATTCAGGCTATGATTAAAAAGAAGTTTTCTTATCTAAGAATCCATTCGTATGATATCATTTAGAGTCCAGTTCAAGATTTTGAAACTATATTCAACCACTGTAATGGTCATTATTTTATTTTGATAATTTATTTCAGTTTTTAATTATTATTTTAATAAATTATTTATTAATTTTAATTATTTTTAATTAGTTTATTAATAGCGATTATTTTATTCTGATAATTTAATTCAGTTTTTAATATCAGTCACACCTTTCTAGTACTTTTTGCATTATTTTTGTCATTTTTTTATATTTAATTCCTTCACTCTCAATTACACCGAGCTACTTATAAGCTGCTTCTTACACTAAATCTTTGATTGTTACCCCAGGATCTAAGCTCATAGAGAAGGTTTATTGTAGTGATTAGTATTATTATTATTATTATTATTATTATTATTATTATTATTATTATTATTATTATTATTTAGCTTCTAATTTCAGTTGTTTATATGAAAACATGCATCGCAAAAAATGATATTATTCACACGTCATACTCTTCTGTCATTATCTGAATATCTAACGAGATAAAAGAAAAAAATATGTTAAAATGGCCGACTTCGAAGAAAATATACTTTGACATGGTGTATGACGATTATTTCTTGCAATTCTTCGTGTTTTCTTTACCATTTTGGTTTCATTTCGCTTCGTTTTGCTTTCAGACATACTAAAAATTCTAACTTATTCTATGCATTAACAATTCTTTCACGAAGTAATTCGCCAGTGAAAAAAATCAGACGGAAAATTATTCATGATAGCTGTTTTCTGCCAAACATTTGCCAGGCTTCGTCACGATTTCCTGTCTTGTTTTTTTCTTTCTCAGCCAATCCATATAAATTCCTTACTTACGTATAAGCCCCATCCTTTCCGCCTTACACTATCTACTTTATTTGTCATTTTTAATACGATTACAAACATCATTGCCACTAACGCCATCATCAATATGTTCTTTATTATGGCTATTATTTGTACAGTATCATGCATACTTGTCTTGGGCAATTTTACAATAACAATTAATTCGTTTACTTTTACTCCTTATGGAATATGGACAGATTTTTTAAGGCTTAATTAAAAACTGTGGAAATTTTATCCTCAAAAAGAGTCAAACCATTATCAATCAATATTTCACATTACGTCTTTGCTAAATTCATCTTGTTTTGGCGATGATTGAATTCCGAGAGCACATCTTCAGGATATTATGGCGTTGCGGTTTAATAGATATCGGCTCGGAATAAGAAATCGGAGGACCGAGTTCGAATTCCTGTCGGGTTCGTTATATTTGCTTACACGGAAATGTCACTGGAAAAGGGACAAATCCATGTTTTTTCCTCCAACTATGGGTTGAACAGCAATACAGACTGTAGTCAAGGAGAGCAACAAACCAGAAAGAAAAGGCAACATGATGCGGGAAAAATCATCTGTTATTAGTTTTGAATTAAAAGAGACATTATCGGCTAAGCGTGTATCACGTACGATGTAGTTGAGCAGACCATAGCTATATTCCCTGCGCATAATACAATGTGATCAATATCGTGGACAAGCCAAAGAGCCATAAAACCTCGGCCACAACGACGTGTGATTCCTTGATAACCCCGAATTTACCTCACAAGGCCAGGGTGAACCGTTGGTAAAATCTTCAGGCACTAGAATCGTATCTCCCGGTTAATTATATCAAGAAGTCATTTAAACGAACGAAAATTCGAACCTCGGTGAATCACACAGCCACGCAATCATAGCTTAGATATATGGGAATTATGAAAAACTGTGGGGATTAAAATCACTACTCAGTCGTAATTGATATAGCGAGAGAGTCTTGTTAACCATTACACTACGTCAATATATACACGGATTATGTCTCTCTGAATCTATGGTCACTTGTTGACCATAGATACAGAGAGAAATAATCTTGATAAATGCCGTGTATATATTCGAAATATTGTCCTACTCTTGTTGTTATCCCAACGTTTCAACCGTCCTGCCTTTCAGGTTTGTCCATCCAGGTAACCTCACAGTATATCGAACTGATCTTATTATTTAAACTACCGTGTTAGGTTGTTTTCATTCTGCTGACCGTGTCTAGGGATACCTCATCTTGCTCTCTTATTTATTGCAGTTCAGTCATTGCTGTCGGTGTTTCCTGAATAGAAGCCGGTTCTACGCCGTCCAGGCCTTAAAAACGCAATTACGATGTCACGAAATTCACCAAGCAACGCTTTAATCCGCTAAACTAATTTAGACCGCGATATTTGCGATTGCCAGAAGCACCTGAAGATATTCCATTTTTCACAGAACAGAACATTTTTCATCAGTGAACAGAGCATCTACTAAATAAAACATTAAGAAAATAATTACTTTTTCTAGTGTCATGTCATCTGGTTAAAAATAACAGGCGGTTAACGTAAACAAAATATCAGTGGACTAAGAATAAAAATAAAAATCAACAACGCAATAAAGTTCTTCTTAATTTTATTTTAATCATCATTCTCGCTAAGCGAGTTTTTCACTCACTCATTGACTCTCAGCTTTTCATTTTCTCTTCTGGCAGTCTTTAGGTTTTTCTTTCGCTGTTTGTTATTGCATAACTAATAAGCATAATTCGATTTCATAGCGCGACGAGAAATTATCTATTCAATATATATATATATATATATATATATTATGATATGGATTAAGTCCAACAATTATTTTATATATATATATATATATATATATATATATATATATATATATATATATATATATATATTATGTTGGTGCAAAAATAATTTCGTTTTCTCACATAGTAACATATGTTAAAAAACGAAATTATTTTTGCACCAACCTAATATATATATATTTATATATATATATATATGAAGAATTATAGTTTTAAAGTGTGCTATATTTATGGATAAAGTGCTCAATATCAGGGATGGAGCGTATCTATCTATCTATCTATCTATCTATATATATATATATATATATATATATGTATACTGCTGAGCAAAAATTTAATACCACATGAATTTTTTTTAATAATCTAAATGGTTATGTAGACAAAAAGTTATAATCCGATCAATTTATTCAGAAATGGACATTTTTATAAAATGAGGCGTTTTACACTTGATCAAAATTATAAGACCAGGGGGTATAAATTGTTAGATCTAGGGTAATTCCAATGTTTTTAGTTCAGTTAGAGATTAGCAATCAAAGGTGTCACCATGCCTAAGCAAGCAAACTTACCGAAATGGAGCGTGCTCTAATTCTAGATTTCCATAATCAAGGTTTGTTACAGTGGGCGATCGCAGCTAAGGTAAATCGCAGTAAAGCTGTGATTTGCAACTTTCTAAAGGACAGTGCGAATTATAGAAACCCAAAGTCTAATGGTAGGACCCCCAAAAAATTCTCCGACATTGATTAGGAGAATAAGTCGGATTGTTGTGAAAGCCAGTGGATTTTCTTCTAGTCAAATTAAGGCCGCCACAGATGCTGATTGCAGTTCAGTAACCATCAGACGACACTTATGAAAGAGGCATGGTAAATAAAAAGCGCAAACAAATTCCTCGGCTGCTTCCACGTCACAAAGTGAACCGCTTAAGATTTGGCGTGAATACCAAAAATGGGACATTGAGAAGTGGAGGAAAGTCATGTTTTCTGATGAGAAAAATTCAATCTAGATGGTCCTGATGGCTTCCAACGATATTGGCATAACAAAAACATGCTTGCTGAAATTTTCTCCACACGTCATAGTGTTGGAGGGTCCCTAATGGTATGGGGTATCTTTTCTTACAGAGGGACGATTGAGCTCCAGGTGAGGCAGGGTTGGCAGACAGCGGTTGGTTATGTTAGCATGCTACAAAAGCATCGTTGGTGACGGAGGGCCATCGTTTGTGAGGGGATAGATGGTTATTGCACCGAACGTTGACATTTCTACCAGAATATGGGGTCAATGTCTTAAGACATCCTGCATACTCACCGGACTAGAACCAAATTGAAAATGTTTGGGGATGGATGGCAAGAAATGGCAAACAATATTCAACAAAAAATGAACTTCGTGAAGCTATCTTCAGAAGCTGGATATATATATATATATATATATATATATATATATATATATATAGAGAGAGAGAGAGAGAGAGAGAGAGAGAATATTAGGGGTTGATACACACACACACACACACATATATATATATATATATATATATATATATATATATATATATATATACATACATACATACATACATACATACACATACATACATACATACATATATATATATATATATATATATATATATATATATATATATATATATATATAATTTCCAAGAGGATAAAATCCAGGCAGAACTCAATGTCCAGGACAGAGTAAGAAAATAATAAAAAGGCTTAAACACTAATATTCCATGTTTATAATTTATTACATTGGAATCGTAATTACGCTCCAATTCATCAGACCTACAAATTCATATATTTTTTTAATCTTTTAAATTTCCAATGTAATAAATTATAACCATCGAATATTAGTGTTTAAGCATTCTTATTATATATATATATATATACATATATATATATATATATATATATATATATATATATATATATATATATATGACTAAATGAAATGAGAACGAATCAAATATGAATTCCAACGTTCACAACATTAATTTAAAAATAGTCCTCAATACAATAGTAGAACAATATTCTTTATTATAGGATATTGCATTCTAATATATGCATATCATCGGATCTCTCGGGTGATAGTCATTTACTACCACGTGATGAGATGCGATTATATGTTCGAATGTAATAACTTATAATAAAGTATATATATATATATATGTCTGGATTCGGATAGTATAGAGTTGTATAGAGATGATGGTTTATTAGTTGTTAAAACCTCCACTAAAATTAAGGTAGACCGTATTAGGAAAATGATCCATAGGGTATTTAAGGATTTAGGTCTTAGGACAATAGTCACTACTAATGTTAAACAAGTAGATTTTCTAGACGTCACCCTAAACCTTGCTAACAACTCTTTCCAACCATATGTGAAGGTTAATTCCAATCCGATATACGTTCATCCAAATTCCAACCATCCCCCTTCAGTTATCAAACATATACCCTCTTCCATTGGATTTAGAATTAGCACTAACTCTTCTAACAAAGATGTTTTTAATAAACATAGTGACTTTTATAATTCTGCACTTAAAAATAGTGGATACAAAGATACCACTATTAAATATAAAAACCCTGTTAACTACAACCATAATAAGAATAGATCTAGAAAGATCATCTGGTTCACCCCTTTCAATATAATGATTAAATCTAAATTAGGACGTATGTTTCTAAACCTCATCAAGAAACATTTCCCTAACACTGAAACTAACCCACTTAGTAAAATATTTAATCATAATACCCTTAAATTAAGCTATAGTTGTGCAGATAACCTAGAGAAAATCATTAAAAAACATAACAACATAGTCTTTAACAAGTATAGGGATTCAAAAAGCTCGATTACTCAAAAGGTTACTGACAGTAATACTAAATAATATGACACAAATAATAATTTATGTAATTGTAGGTATCCTAATAATTGTCCACTACAAAATAACTGTGGAATTAGTTCTGTAGTCTATCTTAGTACTATCTCAACTTTTGAGAATCCAAATATAAAGAAGTTTTACATTGGTAGCACAATGAATACATTCAAAGAACGCTGGCGGGGGCATATGCAATCTTTCAATAACTGTGACTATAGGTACATGACTTCATTGTCCAAGTATTTTTGGAACCTAAAAGAAAAGAACAAAACAACTACGGTTAATTGGACATTGATTAAGAAAGCCCGGACATGTAAATCCCTATATTCCCCATGTTACCTGTGTCTTAACGAAAAGTTTGAAATTATAAGATTTAAAAACAAGGCTGATCTCTTAAATCAAAGATATGAACTAACGGTTAACTGTAAACACCGTTATAAATTTAGCTTATTATAGGGGTCGTATACTTTAAATGATAATGATATGTAGCTGTAAGTTTAATAGATTATAACTTTTATTGCCTGATGGTCAATCTGACGATATGAATGTGTATGGTATAACTACATAATGTTATTCATTTTTCTGTATGTGTATGTATATATATGTATATATTTATGTGTAGTTATGTGTGTTTGTACTGTGAAATGTGTATGTTTGTATTTTAATGTATTAATATGTTGCTAAGTTTTATATATATATAGATATGTATATATGTATGTCTGTGTATTTGGTTGTGTGTTTATAGATATATGTGTGTATGTGCGTGTATGTATGTATATATATGTATGTGTCTATATATATATATATATATATATATATAGAGTAAGAAGGTGAAAAGGAGAAGAAGAAAAGAGGTTAAAAATATTGGTGTATATGCGTATGTATGTGTATTTGTATATGTGGGTATGTATGTGTGTATATATATGTGGGTATGTATCCTTATATGCGTGTATATATATTTTTTTATGTGTGTATATATGTAAGTGTCTGCATGTTTATGTAGTTGTATATATATGTATGTGTGTATGTGTATATATATATATATATGTAGGTGTATGTGTATGTATGTGTATGTGTGTATATATATATATATGTATGCATGTATGTGTGCATGTATGTGTATGTGTAGGTATATATATATATATATATATATATGTATATGTATGTATATATATATATATGTGAATATATGTAGATGTATGTGTATGTATATATATATATGTGTATATGTTTGTATGTGTATTGATATATTGTGTACCTAAATTTTTTTACGTATATTTATGTTGGTATGAATGTGTTTATTTTTGATTTTTTTTATATATGTATGTTATCATACATGTATTTTTGTGTTTGCATGTATATCGAGGTATGTCTATGCCTATGTATGTGTATGTATGTCTGTATGTTTATATATGTTTTTGGTCAAATGTCGTTGCATTTATGTGTATGTACGTATATATGTGTATTTATTACTATAGATAGGTATTTTTATGTAGATATTTATGTGTATGTATATTTCTGTATGTGTGTATGCATGTATGTATGTGTATATATATGTATATATATATATATATGTATATATATGTGTGTGTGTATATGTTTGTATGTATGTATATGTATATATATGTATATATGTGTGTGTGTGTTTATTTATGTAGGTTTGCAGTTGTATATATGTATGTTGACACCTACTGTTTATGTGTACGTATAGGTAGGGAAACTTGGGTATGTCATTACGGCCACATGTATGTGTATGTGTAGGTATATATATATATATATATATATATATATATGTATATGTATGTATATATATATATGTGAATATATGTAGATGTATGTGTATGTATATATATATATATATGTGTATATGTTTGTATGTGTATTGATATATTGTGTACCTAAATATATGTGTGTATATATGTTTATATTTGTGTATTGCTGTGTATATATATGTATTTATTTGTAAGCATGTGTACACATATTTGTGTGTATATTTGTGGGTACATATGTGTATATATGTATGTATGTGTATGTGTACTTGATACCACGGAAATGTATACGTATGTATATGTTTATGTATGTATGTGTAGATATTTCGGTGTGTATGTATGTATATTTATGTATGTGTGTGAGTATGTGTGTATGTGTATGTATATTTGTATATGTATGTGTATATGTATGTGTATATGTATATATATGTATATATGTGTGTATATGTATGTATATGTATATGTATGTATATATGTATATATATATATATATATATATATATATATATATATATATATATATATTTGTATGTGTATGTATGCGTATATATGTGTGTGTATGTGTGTGTGTGTGTGTGTGTGTGAGTGTGTGTATATACTTATATGTATATGAGGTGGACATCGTAGTTACCGATGGGTGTTGAATTTAACGTCCGGTTTCTTTTGGGTTTTTTTTATTTTTATTTTTACATACACTATTTTAATATATTAAATAATATTAATTTTAATCATTTTTATCTTTGTATATTTACCCGCTTAAGTTAGATTTCAATAAGTTGTTAACATTCATGCAATGACATTTTCTGTCTTAAATATTTATCGGTTGGGGTATCCAACTGTCTGGGTCAATGTCTGTGGATGTGTGTGCATGTATTTATATGTATCTATGTGTATGGAAAGTGCATTCACTTTTAATTGTGTATGTATGTACGTGTGTGTTGGTTTCCCTTCTCCCACTTCCCCTTCTTTCCCACCCTTTTTTCATGACAGACCGTGAAGATGTTCTCTGTCTTTTCTCTTTTTCTGTGTGTATATGTCTTGGTGCTTAAATATTAGAATCTGACTGCGTTTGTTTTACGTGTGAGTTTAGGAACCCATTCACACACCATGAGGATTAAAATGTATACATTGTAAAAAGACCGTATATTGAATATAGCTAAAGTAACTTCAATGAAAAAATAAATTGAATAACATATATATTTCTTCTTTTCTCCTCAGTAATTTTATAGTTGTAAAATTAATAGCGAATAAATGTTAAATTTTGATTTTGTAATTAGCAGTTTTAAATTTTAATATTAAATTTTATCATATAATTTAGTAATTATTCGTTGGAATAAATTATTTTTTAATACTAAACATCTGAATAGATATTATAACATGACTTCGTTATCGAGCTTTTTGAATTTTCCTGTACTTATATTTTGATTGGTCCATCTAGCCTTTGTAACAATGTTTTCCCCTTGCGTAGGATTATTAATTAATTTGAAACTTTTAAAACCATTTATTTTACATTCAACGTCATCACTTGATAAGACACCAAGGGTGTTGAAACAAAATGGCTATTTTTGTAGTGATTTTATAACATATTTATGTTATAATTTTTTTTTTTTTAAATAAATAATTATATATATATATATATATGTATTCTGAAATATCAGGGAAAGACAGTCGGAGTAGTTTTTCCTTGCTCCGAGTAGCTGTTTGCATGAAAAAGCGGCCACGTCCTGGTAAACCGCTCCGCCAGGCATGCAAACAGTTGAGGTTAGTCAAGAGGCCTAAAGAGTCGATAATTTAGAATCTGTCAGCACTACAGCATGTGAAGACAGGTGGAGAGATAAGATCTCCTACTGTTTCAACAGCTATGAAGGTGTATGTGTCAGCATGTGCCTTGCAGCGCATTAGAGCATGAAGACGACAGGTAGAAGTCCTGGTCATCTACTGAAGTCGTGATATCTCCGGTTCTAACGAATGCTTGTTATACCGGATAAAGACGCCCCAGGAAAGAAGAATAGGATTATACATGCGTAACGCATTCCTCACATTAAATTCTGCACGCATATGTCAGTTTTGAAATCCACTGGTAAGAAAGAATTTCCGTCGGACCCGAAGGGCAATATGGCACTAGAAAATATGATATAAATTTCAATATATCAGACCAATTAAGTTCTCTTTGACGGCGAAACGCTCTACACAGACTTTTTCACTTATATATGTGTGTGTTTTATTTATACAATGTTTTAAATATACATACATATATATATATATATATATATATATATATATATATATATATATATATATATATTCGGCAAAAAATAAGAATTTTTTCCAGTTGTCATTTTGCTTTACCAACATATATATATATATATATATATATATATATATATATATATATATATATATAAATGTCATTTCCCACATTTGGATTTGAACACGTATCACCAAATTGCAACCACAGTCGACCTCATCTTGAATTAATTAGATCAAAGGAAAAAAATATATATTATCGAATTGGCGGCGTCTGACTGAGTATTGTTTAATATTATTGTATCTCTGATTTACAAAGTTTCTCCTACAAACACAAAATTCTGTATTAAAAAATAGGCTGAAAATTAAATGCAACTGGAGTCTTTAAGAATCTTTATTTGCCGTAACTTTACCGGTTTCAAAGTTCTACTGTTTTTCAAACGTTAATTTGAGATGGAGAGACGTGTGTCTATCCTATCATATGACACCCCAAATTTCTGACAATACAATTTTATTATCATACATTTTGTGCGCAAATATTACTATGGCTAATCACATGATGTTAACCGACCAATCAGATTGCATTTTAACAGATAGCAATCTGAGCCACTTTTTCTCTGTATAAAACGGAAAGAATTCTTGAGCAAGTGTTAGATTTGAGATATATCACATGATAACCACACGACTTTATTTTAATTTAAGTTTTGAAAATCATGGAACCGAGGAAGTATTCAAGTTACTCTACATAAATAGTCTTAAAAACTACAGTTGCATTTTTAATTTATTTTCTTATATTTTCACTCGTGGCGGACTTATAAAAAAACTTACTTTCTCGTATATATATATAGAGAGATGTAATTTCTGTATATATATTATTTATATATTATATATGCGCGGTATATGCTGGAAAACACATAATATCAGTAATAGAGCTAACATACTTAGTTGTATTGATGTGAGTTTGGGACTCTGAGTTTCATGCCCTCCCAATCGTCAAGGGGGTGAAACCCAGGATTATATATATATATATATATATATATATATATATATATATATATATATATATATATGTGTGTGTGTGTGTGTGTGTGTGTGTGTGTAATGTTTTTCTTACCTAAAAAATTTTCCAAGAAGAGGCGGGAAGATGTTAATTACGAAGTTGGTAATTACCTGAAATAGAAATAAAGAACATATTGAAATTGATACATAATTTGGGAAGAAAAGGAAATGGAAAAAGTTTTCGTTTCTTTTATTAATAATAAATAATTAATTATGCTTTTTATATGATTTTTTGATGTCGTCATATTCATCGGGTTCAGATAATGGGTTTGAATCTTGAGTTTTTAGTCATTCGTGGTTATCGCTGCAGAAATTGAAATCAGCAACCCGAGTTCAAATTCCAGCTTAATCTGTTGCATTTTCTTTCGAACTTCTGCCCTAGGGAGAGCCATGAATTTGACCCTTTTCCCCTTCCTCCTTACAACAGGCTATCAGCTAAATAGCAAAACAGAGTGAGGCTTTTAGCCTTGGGTGTCACCTTATCTAAGAGCAGGAGAATTCTAAATTTAAATCTGAGAATAAAACAAAGGAAAACAACTATGGCGTCTTTCAAAAGATGTCAGGACAATTTACATACGAGAAGAAAACAAATTTGAAGCGGTACATCATTTAAATAATAGTATTTGAGAGTTGAAATTTTGACATGTAAGTAGATGACATATATATATATATATATATATTTGAAACCAATTAATTTATAATATATATATATATATATATATATATATATACATATATATATATATATATATATATATATATATATATATATATATATAGCTAATATTAGTGGTAAATATACACATACATATGCAAAATATATAAATATATATACATCGGTGCATACGCATACATGTATATTTTTTTGAATAAAAAATTTCAAGAGTAGAATCCAGGTATAACTCAATGTCCAGGACAGAGTAAGCATATAATAAAAAGGCTTAAACATAATATTCCACGGTCATAATTTATTCCATTGGAAATTATGACCATGGGATATTAGTGTTTAAGCCTTTTTATATATATATATATATATATATATATATATATATATATATATATATATATATATATATATATATATATCAGTATGTATTTGTATAAAATAGATTGGTCAGTTCTTAAAACAAGAACTAACGAACGCGTACCAATATAATCAGTATGAAAAACATTTATCAAATATTAATTATTAATTATATGACAGAAAAGAAGCACAGAAAGAAAAAGGTTAACTCTGAAATTTTCGGACACGACGATGTCCTTCATGAACGGGGAGAAAAATAAACAGAGAAATGGTAATTACTCACCGACAGATGTTTTTGTAGACGGTACATTTTTTGGTGGGGATCATATTATTAGCACAAACCCGATCTCTGTGTGATTATTCACTGTCACTTTTTTTTAATAATATATATATATATATATATATATATATATATATATATATATATATATATATATATATATATATAATTATTTATTTAAAAATATGATTCCATCACTACATAAGAGTTCCCATGTTACAAAACAAGAGCCGAAAACTTCAATATAATTATTTGAATTAAATTTAATTAAAGTACCGAGTGCTTCGCTGTGTTTTAATTTAATTATGTCTCGCTGGACGAATTACAATTGAGTAGTGGGTTCGATCATAACTGGTTGATTCATACTTTCGTACTTATATTTCATCACGCTACGCCTAGGAAACCGCTACATATAACAACAATACAATTGCTACTAATCCGACGTGGGTATCACGATAAATTACACAAAGCAACAATGCTTCTGATCGAAAGGTTTTAAGAAGCGTGCAACAATATCTTAATTGGTGTTGTTCCGAGATCCACCCTGACCCCCGGCTATATATATATATATATATATATATATATATATACATATTGTCTTCGATAATGGCTTATGTAAGCCGAAAGCTTAGTTTGGATTAAAAAAATATGGATCACTATTGTAATTTTCTTTCTTCGTTTAATGATAATGTTATTAAGCTTATCAGATATTATGAAAAGAATAATATTAATATATATAAAATCTCGATTGAAACACGACTGATTTGGCATCAGTCAGAGACTCTACCCCTAAGCTATCGGCACACGTCAACAAAAATAAGGAACCGTTTAACTTATTATATACGTGATATATATCAACGAAATGGTATATATATATATATATATATATATATATATATATATATATATATATATGTATGTATGTGTGTGTGTGTGTATTTAGGCAGCAACCCTTCTTTCATGCACGTTTCATTGAATATGACAGCCAAGGTACTTCGATTTTGTTATTTATACAATTTATTATGTTTCCTTAATTTTTCCTTTTTGGAGGATAAACTCTTTAAAAACTGTCAAATTATACTTTCTTTCTTTTGGCCATACATTTAGCCATTTTCAAGGTTGACATATATTCACTGTTAACAAGAAATAGACTGTTTATTTTTTTATATAATTTATTCTACGAAAAGAAGAAAAAATATTATAATATCACATGATTAATTGTATAAAAACTCAATCAAAGCACCTTGTGACACTATTTACGTCGCTAAAAAGAAAGAAGAAAAAAATGAAAGGCGAGAATTAAATTTAGGTGATAAGAAGTCATCACGAAAAGGACACTAAGGAATGTTATTCTTTTTGCCAAAGAAAGATGCTAAAAGTTTTATTCTCATTGGCGAGAGGAGTAAGGTCGCCTATGTTTCGGATTTAATCTGATTTATGTTACGGGGCGGCGAATAAGATATATCAAATGTGCCATGGCAATAGTAAACATTTCAAGTTGCACAAGCGACCTGCCGCAGAATTCTAAAGAGATGAAAATTAAATAGGTCATCCTCTGACCGAAAAACAAAAATGTCCGCTGACCACCATGAAGGAATAAGCCTTTGTCTATATGCACAATATCATTGAGAGGAGCATCTGTTTATTGTCGGGGCTGGCTATGATAGCGAAACGATTTTATCGGAACAGTTAATTAGCGACAGAATGCAAATACGTTCAATTGACCACCCACTTGTTTGGCGAAGGCCCCGCGTGATATTTGGCTAAGATAAAATTCCAAGGGTTTGTTGTCGGGCAGAAGGAAAGAAAGAGAAAGAAAAGAAAAAGAAAAAAAAGAAAAAGGAAGATAATTTTTTTTGCAAGATTTTTTAAACCGAGGCTAGTCTGGCCACACCCACGCCGCTGAGCGACCACTGGCTGAATGGTGGCATGAGCGTTAGGCGGAGGTAATCATGTGAAGAAGGAGGGGAGGCATGTTGCGCCCCCCTGAAGGGATAGGTGTGAGATGCCACTGTGAGAGAGAGGGGAAACCCGTTGACACCGTCTGAGGGTATGGTGAGATAACAATATGAGCACAGAAGAAGGTGGGAAGACGAAAGACTTCCAAAAATGGAAATAATTTTCCTGACCGAAAACAAACAAGTGGATTGTGGATTTAGAATTATCAAGAAACCTCAAACCCCGACAAGGCCACCCCGTCCATATAAGCAGAGTCGCAGCGAGTGAAAAGCAGTTCGAGTTCGACTTCCAGTTAAGTTCGCAGTTCAGCTGGAGTTGTAGTTCAGTTGGAGCTGGAGTTCATTTGGGGAGTTTTTGGCAGTCGCCTTGCAAAACAGCTGACTGAAAGATTCCAGGCAGCACGACCTCAACTTCTAGCCAGGAACAATTTATTTTTGAAGAACGACTTATGAAGAACGACTCATACCACCAAAACAAGTTTTACGAATATCGCCTGAAGATATACCAAAAAAACAGTTCCTTGAAAAAACAACTTAAGATGTTAAGAATCGCCTAACAAACACGAAGTGTCACAATCCATATAATAGCGGTTTGGGAGAAAGACGCAGTCCTGTTTTCAACAACCAGATATAAAATATTGTTATCCTTTTTGGCACATTTGAACTTTTTGAGTTGTTGCCTTGTTTTCTTTTCCATATACTTGTGCAGTGTTGCCCTTGATCGAACTCGGCTTGCATTACGGCCCGGTGACTGATTGATTTCGTCTACCTAAGATCAAATCACAACGTGGGTAGGTTAGAATGGAAATCAAAACAGTTACTTCGGTAACCAGACGTTGGAGGCGAGCTGGGAACGACAAGGCTGATACCGGTTCTAAACAGATTCCCATCCGAATCAGCAAAAGGTTAGAACGTTACATTTGGTGCCGCGACCAATACCAAGTCACATTCGTCGTCATAGGACAGGATAGGACGGCAACGGCGCGGAGACAGACGGGGGACGTCACAACTGGTCACATGACCGGGATAGCACGACGGACGGGGACAGGCAGACGTCACATTTGGCCATCGACACCGGGAGACGTCACACCTTTTCTGTCATATTCGATGAAACCTGCATATATATATATATATATATATATATATATATATATATATATATATATATTACGAAATTGACAAAGTCCGACAATTTATTTATTAAAGACATTTTTATGTTTAACGTTCTTTTTATAGATACAAGTATTTAAATAAATGTACAGTATTAAATAACATTTACCGGCCTGAATGTTCGAGAGATTTTCATAGAAAATATTCGTCCTATTCGAACCTGCATCCTTTGCGGAACCGTCAATTACCTTGACGTGCCTAACCGTTCGGCAACAAAGGATCGTTCGGTTTGCAAGGTCGAATTGAAGATTATAAGAAGTAAATTCGATCTTGCCAACCGAACGGTTAGGCACATCAAGCTAAATGACTGTTCCGTATAGGATGCAGGTTCGAATCCTGTCAATGGACGAATATTTTCTATGAAAATTTCTCGGACATTCAGGCCGGTAAATGTTATTTAATACTGTTTATTATAAACAGAGCATTTACTTAAATACTTGTATCTATAAAAAGAATGTTAAACATAAAAATGTCTTTAATATATATATATATATATATATATATATATATATATATATATATATATATATATATATATATATGGGTACATCAAAAGATTCATTAACACGATAAAAGAACATTGTAAACATTTGTTTTTCTTGCCTCGACGGCATTAAATTAATTAAATTAAAATTGGAACTTTTAGTGTCTTTCTGCGGTGGAAAACAAATAATTGTCCAATTTCAATTAAGCTTTCGGGACTTCACAAATGAATGGAATGATTTGAGAAATGTTTTATTTTAGAAAATCTTGATAAAATATATTTTACATTTGTTTTAACCAGTTATTTAATTTTAGGTAATTTCGAGAAATTCCTTTTTGTACAGTTTAATGGTTGTATAAGTACGTGGACAATTTAAATAATCCGCGCTTTTTTGCAAAACAGGACCCCCAATATCTGCTCTGAATAAAAAAAATGCAATAAAACTGAAACAATATTTAAGTAGAAAATCTTTTAATTGCTTTTATGAATATGATATATTATGGACACTGTCAACTTAAGAAAAAATCGATGAATAATGAATTTTTGCAACAATTGTTTTCATCTTTGTAAAATATTAATTGGAATAATTTATACATATTTAAATCTTCTAAAATTCTATATTAAATTGTTTGAAAATATAGTTATTAGCTAAAAAACTATACTTATATATCTTAGAATAGAAAGGTTTACTAAAATTCAACTAAAATAATTTTGAATTACATATGTCTGTGTGTATTAACATGACGCTTTTTGAATTACTATGTGTGCGTATAAACGTGTAGCTTTTTGCAAATGCTGGCATCTACAACATTATATGAAAAACAAGAAGAGTGACTATAATAAAATTAAAGCCAATGTTCTTAAAATTCAATAACATTAATTTTCTAATATGTTACGGAATGTTAGGAATATATTTTTCTAAATTTTTAAGATTACTGGGCAGGTAAAAAATTATATAAAATAAGTTCCTGACGATATATTCGTCACATGATCTTTTACAGATATATTCCGCGTAGAAAATTCTCAAATGTAAGTCTATCGTTGATAGTTGTCAATACTATATAAAAACATCGACCTCCGTGTAAAAAGTAGTTTTCTGCTTTATTATAAACTAAGAGTAGGTAATACTTGCTTCGAATCAGTTTAATTAAATTTTAAAACAGTTAATCTTTCACGAATAATGTTTCATAACAGTTTTTTTTTGTTTCATAGATTTAGAGAATTTCGTTGTGGCCACTGACTCGTAAATATGGTTAGAAACAGCAATTTTTCCCGATTAAAAAATTCATTCACATTCAAATTAGTTTTGAAATGCAACAAAATAGTTTAACTATTTGAAATATTAAAATGAATCTATTAGCTTGAAATTAAAACTAAAATAAAATTTCTCATGAAAGATGTTTAATTTAAAAACAAAATTAAAATAGATTTTAAGTTTTAGGTATCGCTTGCTTTGGAGGTGTGCGTGTGTGTGTGAAGATATATATATATATATATATATATATATTATAGATTTATTTATTTAAAATATCTTTTTTTTCGCTACACAGTTCTAACCATGTTTCAAAAATGGAAGCTAAAAGCTACGATTTTAATTTTGTAATTAAATTAAAGACATTAGTTCCATTTCATCCTCAAGCGAATTTTGGAGTAACTTTTAAAATTACTGTGTTTTAAAGACACATCTAAAATCATAATTCACGTTTCCAAGGCTACAGATAAATCTTCTTCAACTGGACAAGGGGTGTCTGGGTGTTCATTTTGTCTGTATTATTGTATCCGTTATTAGCTACGTTTTGGTAAGGGGTAGGGATGTATTTTTCAATGAAATCTGACATCCGTTGAATGCATGTCGTCTGGATTTTTTTAAATTTATTGTTAACGGCAAAAAAATTCTTACGGCATTTTTTTCTATTTATAAATTTAAAGATTTTTGTGGGTGTTTAGGTTAGAATACGTTTTATTTTAGTACGATTTGAAATATTTTAATTTTTAATTTTTAATTTTTATTATGCTGTATTTTTAAGAACAATTAAATGTATTAGAATCCCTTATAGTATGTAGAATTATTTTTACATCAAGTATAAGTATGTATATTATTTTACATTTTTTTTTTTGTATTTAAATATTATTTAAGTAAAATTTATGACAATGACGGCAAAAATAGTTACTTAATTTCACTGATTTAGTA
>OZ010581.1:128225683-128283183 GCA_963932145.1 Acanthosepion lycidas
CAACGAACTCTGTATACATATGTTTAAAACTAAGTTTTACTCAGAGAATATAGTTTCCACAGGGAGCCTTCTCATTTAAAACATTGCCACGAAGAATTAGTCCCACTTCTTTGTTTGTTTCACGTCTCGTTAAAAAAAGACACTGGCATTTTCCACACACACACACACACACACACACACACACACACACACTATATATATATATATATATATGTATGTATGTATGTATCTTATTGCTAATAGTGTTATCATTTGTTTGTCGTTTTATTCCTCATATTTTATTAACAGGCCTATTAAAGGTACACACACACGCACACATGCACACACACACATACAAACACTCATATATATATATATATATATATATATATATATTAATGAATATACATATTAACCAACGACAACTTTACAACTCAGAGTTTCCTTGTCCATGAATTATTATATATATATATATATATATATATATATATATATATATATAGATAGATAGATAGATAGATAGATAGATAGATAGATAACTAGACTCGTTTCGAAAAACCCTCGAATATTTGATTTGCCAATAATCAAATCAATCTCGAGGGAAAAAAAGGTTTAAAAAAAAAGAAAGAGCTACAAACATGAACTACTTTCGAACAATCGCACAGATGCAGGTCTGAAGCCCAAAGAAAAAACCCCGATTCGAGTAGACAACTAACTAACAAAAGAGCTCAATACAATCGTAGAGCAGACCTAGATACACCTGGTGAGCCAGACAAACCTACCTAGGTTTCACCTAAACGGATCGTCAGGGAAAGTATGAAAATTAGGTAGGTTTGTCTGGCTCACTAGGTGTATATATATATATATATATATATATATATATATATATATATATATATATATATATATATGTGTGTGTGTGTGTGTGTGTGTGTGCGTCTCTGTGTGTGCATCTGCATAAATGTATACGTATCTTATATAATAACTTGTGTGTATATATATATATATATATATATATATATATATATATATATATATATATATATATATGACGTTTTAGATTTATTTTCATTTGAAGTTCAAATATATTTATATTTCCAAAGCCTTCCAGTTTTACATTGTTGATTAAAATTTGATGAAGTCGTATTTAGATGTCTTAAGGTGAAACATTTATCAAGAGAAACATTCGTTCATTTTTATTTTTCACACTGTTTGGAATTTAGAAATTCCA
Source organism: Acanthosepion lycidas (assembly GCA_963932145.1). NCBI lineage: Eukaryota > Metazoa > Mollusca > Cephalopoda > Sepiida > Sepiidae > Acanthosepion > Acanthosepion lycidas. The sequence continues at coordinate 128,226,894 of OZ010581.1, forward strand.
TTCCCTACGTATGTGACAATTTCTTTTAAAAGCAATTAGTGCCACCTGTTACAACATCGGATTTCAATATTATATCATTTGATGAGTCATCTGAATGCCCCCAAATCGAAAAAAGGTGAGAAAAATAAAGAGAAAAAAGTCTGTTAATAAAAATAGGGAAATGTGAGATAAAAAGCAGGTATAGATAGATAGATAGATAGATAGATAGATAGATAGATAGATAGATAGATAGATAGATAGATAGAAAGATGAAGAGAGAGAGAAGAAGAAAGGGACTGAAAAACTGAAAGAAAGAAAAGAAGAAAAAGAAATACAAGGATTACGGAGACGATATAGAAAATGAAAATGTGAATGCAAGTGAAACAAACGAGCCTCAGAAGAAAGAAGGAAAGAAAGAAAGAAAGAAAGAAAGAAAGAAAGAAAAGAGAAAAATAAATAAAGAAAGAAAGAATGCAGATATGTAGGTATTGATAAACATGAGGGCAAATGAGACCGTAAGAGAAAGACAGAGAAGGCTGAGAGAATACACGAGAGCAACACAGAGAGTAAAAACGTGAGTACGAGAAAAAGATAGAGAGAAATGTGAGAATGTTAGCAGCTTTTTACATTACAATATTTAGAAACAGATAATATTGACAAATCATATTTTCCGTGTTGAAAGGAAAGAAGTAAATTTGAATTTGATTTTCGAGAAGTATTAGCAATGTGAAGACTATTAACACCATTTATTTACTCTTCTGCCAGTTCCCATTAGGAAGTAGGAAAATGGTTCGCTATCTTCCCGATGAACCTGACCTCACATATTATTAATTTTATATATATGGCAATTTCTGTTTTTCACTATTTCTTTCTGAGCAATGAACACTTATTCGAAAAGAATATTTTTTATATAAACTTTATTAAATAAGCAGCGAATACGAATGGCTCTCAACCAAAATGTGGAAATAACTAAGCAAACTGGAAAAGCGTTCTGCTCTTTAGAATAGGTACTTTCGAGCTGGTATGAGAGAAGTCATTGAGAAAAAAAATCTTAGGGGACAAGGTGATAATGATCCTTATCAACTAATGCTTTTTTGTAACTAACTTCTACTGAATTTTAAATTTAATCTGTTTTATCCTCAACCCTGAATCTATTTTAGTGAGTTAGTTACTTCAAAAATATATATGTAAGCTTTCTTATGAGAATATTTTACAATACATGAATTAATGGTGATGAAAAAGGGTACATGAATAAAATAACAGACCAATTGATTTGCTAAGCAAAATAACATTTATGAAAAAATTAACAAAAGGAAAGTTTAAGACAACAGTTTCTTTTCCTAGAAGTACATTGTATACGCAACTAAATGTAAATGAATAGATTCGAATGCGACTTATTGTATCGGTGTGTTGTAGTGTGAAGCGTTCACAGCCCTTTTTAATTCAGTTTGATAAGTTCATGTCATCTAGTTAGAAACGAGGGAAAGCCCGAAAGAGAATTACTTTAAGGATTCTCGTTGTTTTTATCCCTAGACCTGCTGCTGAGACTGCGTTTATTAAGGTACTACAATCCTTCTTTCAGGAAAGATAGTTGTACAACAATTACAAGTTTGCTAAATGCTTTCTAATGTATCAGCAACAATATGTTTTCTAAATGTGTTGTTTTTAGTCGGTTAATGGAAATATTTTATTGTTTATTATTAATCACAACTGTAAACTGTTTCTCTGTGCGTTTCACTACATTGTAAGCGCAGCTGTAAGCTGATTGTAAGGGACGTTTGGTTGCATTGTCTTTTAATAACACAAAGTTGCAGTTTTCTAGTGATTCTGGAAGTACGCCATCATAAGAATTCAACATATGAAAAGTTTAAATTACAAAAAATTAACATAGAATAAGTTTCACTGGTGATAGTTTCGCCCCAAACCGCAAGATGCGACATAGCCTAAACATTAACTATAAAAACACCGGGTTATTATCTTAATTACCATCGTTAAATCGAATTTTTCAGAAGGATGGTGCCAGACAGGTTTCAGATCAGTGATTAAAATAACTTCGAACGAATGAAACATGTAAGCATAAATGAAGACCCTATTTCTTCGAAGAGGGAAGACTGGCGCTACAGAATCATAAAGTACAAACAATGTACTGTAATAAATAAAAGAAAAGGTATCATTTGATATCAAACGATATCCCAACAGGCTGATAAAAAAGATAAGAGCTGTGAAATATTACATGCATTATTTTCAACACTTCTTATTAATTCAACATTATTTCCATGTAAACTGGCATCTGTGTTCAAAGAAGTAAAAATTAATGCATGTAAGATTTAACAGCTCTATCTGGATTCCTTCATAATTAGCCTATGAACTTTTTATCCTACTCTCGTATATTAACCTCATTCAGTAAATCTCTTCCTTAAGTGCCTCTTTGGCCTTTTATTTAGTATAAAATAAATCATTGACGACTGTGATGGTTGGGCTATGTTCATCAAATAGAGGTTATACCAAAGGATGCTATGTAAGGTGAACTGGCTACATTGACTACGCCCAGTAGGCTTTACAGCATTGCACTTAAAGGGCGTATGCAAGAACAGCTTAAAATGCACAGAGATTGATCAAGATAATTTGGATTCATTTGCATCATTGGCGACAGGCAATTCGTGATGGCATCAAGAGAAGCGAGGAAAAGCGTAACCATTAGATGGAGAAGAGAAAATGATAAAGACGCAAAGACGACAACATTAATTTCACGACATTACCCACAGTTGAGCTTTTCCTTCAAGAATCGGATAGCGAATGATGCCTTCCAAAAGTTAAGCAAAGTATTAAGAAACAGGAAAAATTATTTAGAAAAAAAGAAAATAGTTCTGAAGTGTAACGTAATAGAGGCCCTCTTATATAGAAGTAAATATTAGATAATCTCACGGATGAAGAAGGGATTTGATAAAACAGAAAGGAGCTTGAATAGAAGAATACTTTGAATACCATGTGCTGGATATCGGTTGAGGAAGACCTTTGACACCACTCCCGCTGCGACTGAGTGTGAGCTGGAATCGGAAAGGATGATGGCGTAAACAGGAAATGCATCCGGTGGCTAAAATAACCTGGACGCAGAGCTGTCCTGAACGAAGCAAATGCGTGCTTGCGTGGGTGTATGCCGGAAGAGGCGTGGCCACTCGAAGTTGCATGGGCACCTGTCCTGAAGAGGCGTGGCTGCAAGAAATTGCGTAGGCGATATGCCGGAAGAAGGCGTAGCCACGTGAAGTTGCGTGGGTGTCAAAATCTTATAAAAACGGTCCAACTCTTGGCCTGAGAGAGAGGCTGTCTTGACTTTCACAGAAGATTTGTCTCCGTCAATTCCTGTGTGCGTAATCTTAACCTCTGTGATTCTCCCTCATTCTACCCAAACGCCGCAGCTCGAACAATAAAGATATTTATATGTGTTTATATATAAATGCTCGGCGCCTTGGGTCCAGCAGCAATATACAATACATACACTGAACATCTGAGCAATAAGAAAGTGTTGAAGAGAATGAATACAAAAATGTGTTAACATATTTAGAATGAAAATGAGACAATTCTAGCTTACATCATGAGGAAAGAGTATTTGGAAAATTTGATACTCACAGGGCATTTGGAAGGCAAGAGGGAAATATCGAGTAACTCATCTAACACGCTTGGGTAAATGGATGGTAGGACGCATTGGAAGGAATAGTGATATGATATACCTTACTAAGGCCTACAAAGGATATGACGTTGGGGAGACCTACGATAGCTCACGGCCTGAAGAAACCCAAAAAGAAGAGTTATTCATGTGTAGCCCTGTTGCGGCATGTTTCTGTGGATGCCAATTTTACTTTGGTCTGTCTCCGGTGAGCCTCCGCCCTGCACCAAACTCTGCGTCTCCACATTGTCTTTCAGCATCTGCAGAAATATCAGCGACGATCTATCGAATATCAGACTTGATTCTTCGCTGTCCTGGTTATACTAGTGTAGAGAGACCACAGTTGTTTTCCCTTGGGTTGAGCTCATGGAGTTCGGCCCCTTTAGAGAGGAGAACTCTTCTGTCCCTTTATTCTTGCTTCGGTTTAATTTTTTTTTTTTTTGTGGAACGGTCTCTTTACTTTCCTGACCACCAGGGTGTCCACACACGTGGAAACTGGTCAATATGTTCACGGCCTAGCGAAAGAAAAAAGTAATTTCTATTTATTTATCGGCGGACGATCAAAGGCCATAAAGTTGCTATGCTATTTTTTTGTTCTCGTTCTGTAAACCTCCTCGTTCCTTTGGGACATTATGAAGAATCATTTGTTTTAGGACATATGTAAATCCTTTTAATATATGTAAGTTGTTTGCCTTATTAAATGTTTTCTTTGTTACGGACGCCTATCTCGTCTTTCTATATTCGCATTCAGTGTTAGTGTATCAATGGCTACGCTAATGCTAATAGTAGTATTCGTGTGCTACTGGAATGCTAAAACACAGTATTCTTTCTAAACAAAATAGTCGAAAAAATCGACATCTCCACGTGCCCTGATCTATCCCCTATCCTTCTCTTCATTCCTCCTCCATCACTCCTCTCTGCTCTCGCTCCAACTCTCTGTAGCCGCTTGCGTTTAAGTACCAAAATTGCTGGCTCCTTTTTCCGTAGTTTACTGGGTTACTGTTGGAATGTCACTATAGCAGGCAGTTTTTAGTCTTAAATTGCTCGATATCAAAATGTTAATATTTTCTACGCATTAATGGTCTCTCTCTCTCTCTCTCTGTATATATATATATATATATATATATAGTAAGATGGGGAAATTGTCGCCATTTTGTATTTTAAATTTCGCTCATAAGCATTGTTTGTTTTTTATTTTGTCGACTGCCCGATGACCTATATTAATACTAGTAAAAGGGTAAAGTCAACTGTCTCACCAGTAACTTCAAGTAACTTCGAGAACATTCATTAAAAGTATAAAAATAACAACTTTTATTTATAGTGTGACACTGAGACTGTGAGGTGGTTAAACATTAATCCTAAGCAGAAAAAGGATTAAGTTCCCAAATGAAATATAAACTGGATGATAGAGAGAGAAAAAGAGAGAAAGGGGGGCATTTCCCTTGGTAATGTGGAAGTGAAGAAAGGGGCATTTGGGTTGCCTCACCCCTAGGAATTGGAATGATGTACCGGAAATTTACTCTTTTTTTCATGTCGAAAGTCTGGTATGCGTGTAAAGCAAATTGGTAGATGGCTTTATGTTGTGGAGTTATTTCGCAGTGGCGGCTTGTATTTGTACTAAATCGGTCCTAAATAGTTCGACGTATAAAACGTTAGGAACTTGATATAATAGGTATTACGCAGAGTAATCTTGTTGTGGTCGCTGACTACTTTCGTATTCGACTAACTGTCGACTACTGTCGTCCCAAAATCGACTGACCTTCGTTTCTCATACTACTCCTACTTATATTAGGTGGGAGAGTCTTTTACCTATAGAATAGGTGTGTTTCACCATAACACCCTCCTCCAAAAACTTTACTCCGTAGGAGTAAAACAGTTTTATTTATTTATTTTTTACAGGAAATATGAAGAAAGACAAATCATTTTTTAGGCAACATCGTAGCGTATCTCTTACGCTTTGGATGCACTTTTAAATGATCAGTTGCCTTTCTTTTTCTCCTTGATCGGCGTACCTCAGGTAAAATCGTTGCAGGCGTTGTTAGATCAAACGTATCGAAAATCAACTCCATCTGCGTTTCTTACATGGGACCGCTGTCAACCACGTCTGAAGAGCGCCGTCTGATCTGGTTAATGTGCCATCTGCACGTGAATTTTTCGCCTTTCACCAAGTACATCATATTGCCAATCCGCTCTTCTATTTTTTGGTACCTCCATAGTGTTTGAGTTTCTTAAGGATGGGATCACATTTTCTGTAGGTTCTTCTTGTGGTTCTATTTGTTCAGCCTCTAGCTTCCCTTTTGTTGATCTTGTGCTTCTTAACGTTTTCTGTGGTGACTTCAGTTGACTTAAATCATTTAATAATACTGCATGTCCTTGGCTGCGGGTAACTCGCTCCCCAGTTTTTCTCGGTGTCGGCTTCATCTTTACTTTCTGGTGATTTTTTTTTCACGTATACCGTCGGTGTAGACCATTCACTATACTCAACTTTTTTAAGTACACCGGTTTTCTCTAATCTGTCCAATTTTGTATCTATCTTTTCAATTCAGGCAAAGGGCACATTCCTTTTCTTTTTGAATACCGCCTGAGTGTTTTCTTTTAGCTGGAATTTTGCCTCCATCTTGGTACACATTACAAAATCTGGAGAAAAAACAGTAGGAAGTGTTTCCTTAAGTTTCTTTACTAATTTTTGGGCTTCGGTGTTTAAACTTTCTACCTTTTAACAGAAGGAATTTATCGGTAGATCCCATAATTGGAATTCTGTTATCCAATTCGTACCAAGTAAGTTCGTGGTATTTTCTATGACAAATAGTTTAGCTTTTCGCGTTTTTTTATTTAACGTGACGTTTGTAACAAATTCCCCATAAAATTGTATTTTTTCTCCTGTCACTGACCTCGCGATTTTCTTTGTCTTCATTAAAGTTGGTGTCCCCAACTTCTTCCACGTATGCAAATTTATGATAGATAGGTCCGAACTGGTGTCGAGTTTCATTTTTATATTTTTATTACTTATTTCGACCGTAACAAATTTTCTGGTTATTCCATCGTTCACCTCGTCGGACTTTAATTTTCTTATTTTATTGTCTTTATTTTTTGACCTGCAGTGCGAGCTTTTTACAGTTGAAACATTTTTTATTCCTAAAATCGCAGTATCTGTACCAGTGTAGATCACCGCAAGCAAAATATGGCTTCGGGAGTTTTTGTTTATTTTTCTCTGGTATTTCACTTTTTGCTTGATAATCCGCAATCTTAGAATTCTTTTTGTAGACTGACTTTGTAGCGTATTTTCCTTATATGCGAAACGCCAGACTGTTCTATCTTTTTTTAATCTTTCTTTACGCTAACATATCTTGTGCAGTGTTCTGCCAATTTCTGTACCGTAATACTTGGATCGCTTTCCAATTTTGCCAGTACTAATTTTCTCAACTCTGCGTCTCTTTCCGATACCAGGCTCTGAAAAAACACCAAGCACTTAAAATTGTCTGCGCTTAACTCTGCCAGCTTTAATTCTTCACAATGCTTATTCACATTGGCTGCGTACGTTATATAGTCTTGTTCGTCATCTTTCATCAGATTAAAAAATTTCCACCTCTTGTGAAACAGAGATGTCTTTTTACTAAATAATTCACTTAATGTATTTACCGCCTCAGTAAAAGTCAACTCAAGGTTGAAGTTATGGTAAAACGGCCTAGAGCTGTTCAACGATGTAAATGAAGCCAGCTGATCGGGGGAGTTAAAAAAGCGGGCTTAGATAAGAGGACTTCAGATGATTAATGCATCACGGTCATCTGCCCTTTCTGCTCTTTCAACCCAGGCTTTTATGGGGATTCAGACTCCAGCTGCACTGCCATGATTGGCTACCAATAATAACGCTAGAACAAATGTCTTGTGACATACGAATCGAAAGAGAGGAAGTAAAACATCCAGGAACTTAATATGATTGGTGCTCCAATCCAAATAATGTTCTTGTGTCGTATATATTGGATTGTTAGACAAAATCCACACCAGCCTTTCTCTCTTACTTTCTTTCGTTAGCCAACGAATCAAAATCGCGCACATGTATCGCACATATCCAATTTCAGTGAAAGATTTTCCATTTTCCAAAATCTCACCGAGAATATCATATCCATGATCGAAACATATGTGACCTTTAAAGATTTACTTATGTCACTCATTTCAACTAACAATTCCTTTATAAAATGTAAACAATATTCTAGTACAATCTTGTCTACATTTACAATTCCACTTTTTAGACTATACTTCAAAATTTATATAAACATTAGAATTCATAAGAATCGTTTTTTTAACATAAAAAAATATTTTCCCTTACTTACAAGCAAAAATTTAATCCCAAGTCAACCTGTGACACCAGTTATTGGGTCATACTTGATGTTACGTCAGGAAGGAACCTAATCAACAAAAACCCTACAGTTATATTACGTTTATATAAAGTTCTGTCATATTATTAAGACTTAACGTTGAAACACCGGTTCCTTTTTAGGATCATAGAAGTTAAGCAACGTATCATCTGGTCAATATCTAGATAGGTGACCGCTTTGGAATATCAGGTGCCGTAAACTTGGGTGTGCAGGTCGTGTAATGAATAATGGCTCTTAACTGAGTTCCAATTCCAGTTGGGTTCGTTATATTCACTTTCACGCAAATACATCTGGGAAAGATATTAATTCTCTTCTCACCAGCTATGGGTTAATTATTTGGATGTATATCGCTAAACCATTATTATCTCCAAAGAATTGTTATAATCTAACTTTATGTTACCTGAAAAGGGTTGATAAACCGTACAAAACGAATCAATCATTTGAATTATTAATTAAAATATAACGTGTCTTTAACATTACCTCAAGGATTCACCTTGTCTTGAACGTCTGTTAGGATTCAAGCTCATCTAGTCTTTAAGTGGAACTCATATAACCATCTTTACCAGACCCAGATCAGAGAAAGAATAGAATATTGCTTGCCATATTTGGAATACAGCGTAAAAGTATATTGCTTTGCCCACCACCCTTGACATTTGGAATCCACCATGCCACATGCACAAGGAGTAAACATCCCCATTTCCTTCGTATTCCATTAGTAAGGAGGAACTCCTACTCCAAGGTACTGCTGCTTTGTGAAACAGGCTCTTGATAGGATGTTTTCCGAAACGCTACAATCTGAACCTCTTCAAGTCTAGGGTCAAGCGTTATCTTTCCTACATAAACCAATGATGTTCACTTCTTGCCCTTTCTTACGCTCATCCAACACCACACAGTAAACCTCTAACTTAAGTGGAGGAAAATTAACCTCATCTCGAAAGTCTTTCGGAACACTTCAAGAATCAAACTTCTTTATCCTCATAGTCTACACTTCCATTCATATCAGCCACCCACATACTTCATTACTATTTTTTAATCTTCTACCTTGAATGGCTCTCGAACCTTGAAAAATTTAGTATTAAGGAATATTCAAACAAAGGGCATTGAAAATGAAAGAGATATTGAACAAAATATTAAATATTTAAATGTGCTCCAAGTTTTTATTCTTTCTGCTACTGATCATAAGTGAAATATTATTAAAGATCTAAAGAGTTTTAATAACCGACAATGATAGTATTAAAATTAAAAATATACCCAGAAATTCAATGTTTCAAATTTATGGTCTTATTATTCCTGCCATTAATCACTTCTGAAATATTAAATATTTTAAAATATTCTAAATAAAAATAACTTTTTCAAACACTTTGTTTTAATCATTCTGCATTTGAACGTACTTAAGATATTAAATACGAAAATAAATAGATTTTTTTTCAGATTTTTTGGTTTACGAGAAGGAACATTGGGCATGTATGGGAGCTCGGTGATGCAATAACAAGTTATTCGCTGCTTGCCAAGTAGGCCAATTCATTTGACATATTGCAATTTAGATAAATTTATGATAACATGCTGAGAATTTTATCACAAATTTGACCGCCATTACTATGGAATGGAAAGGTCTTTTCTTCACGTGTCATCGATTACCTCCGATGCAAATAGCCCACAATCACTTTTCCATGATATATATATATATATATATATATATATATATATATATATATATATATATATATATATATATTATTATTATTATTATTAAATATAGCAGTCAATGAATATCTTTTATGTCTGATCATGAGCCGTTCTAATGTTTGAATGTTTGCTTTAATTTATGGGGAAAATAAAGACAAAAATTGTCCAACATTTAGATATTTTTTTTATTAAGTTGGTTCTAAGATTTCGGCTCAGATAAGACATCTTCAGAGTGTTTATATGGATATTGAAACAGAGATATGCACCATAAAAGTTGATATTTTTTATGTTGACGCAGAAAATTGTTATGCGATGATAACGGTCACAGAATAACAGTCGCAGATCGTAAGTTCAATATGCAGTTCTATGATGTCATAGCACGCGAGAAGCCAAAATATTAATAACAGAACCATATATCTAGATGCAATGTAATGTGTTGTGCCTAGTTTGAAATGAAATTTTGTTGAGTGTGGTTTGCTTTGTTTTAGTGAAGATGGCCTCCAATCTGAAGGTACTTTTTACTGTATGCACGTGTGAGTTTTAGTGTGTTATCAACTAATGTCTGTCTAATATTATATACATGGCTATATTTTTTTAAGAAATGGCTTTTAATACAACTAAGATCAGAAAGGTGACAGGTAAGTCTACGGGAGAATGTGGTGTATATGTAGCGGGATTATTATTAGTATCAGAGATATAATCGTTGAACAGGTATGTAAATTGATGCACTATATTGTTTTTTGTAGATGATTTAGTTGGGTTATTAGAGACTATGAGGTCAATTGTTTTAAAGTTTTTATAATATAACATGAGCTTAACTCGTTTATTAATATTATTAATGGGTTTAACACTCCTATTTATTCTGTTTTTGAGTATTGGTTCATCATGTTTGTAATTATTATGCATTTGGATACAATAGCAATAGTTAATAGTGCTATGTTTATATATATATATATATATATATATATATATATATATATATATATATATATATATATATATACTAGAATAATCGTAAGGAGCCAGGAAAACCTACCTAGGTTTCACTTAAACGGATCTTCAGGGTAAAACTGGCTAAAAAGGAAAATAACGAAACAGTATTTGTTGATAAAAAACAAATAAAACCATAAGCACCGGACAACTAAAAAGAAGAAAAGAAAGCAAAAAGGGTATGTTACTTTATTGGTAACAAAAAATAAAAAAATAAAAAAACAAACTCTATTCCAATAACCAGCCTTGACTATACTTACACTCACTAAGAATTTCCGATTTTTGGTTTTATAAAATTTTAATGTTCTTGGTTTTTTCTTTTTTTATTTCCAATTTTTCCTCGGGTACCGATTTGTTCTACAGCAACTTGAGCTATCCGAGGTTTTCCAAACGAATATTACCATATATATATATATATATATATATATATATATATATAATTAAAAAATCAGGAGGTATGTTGAATCAGCTACCTTGGTTTCAACCTTACGGTATCCTCAGGCAATTTTTATCAAATGACCTCTTAAAGTTTTTTTTTTTTGTTTTTTTTAAACTAATGAACGCTAGATTATTATTATTATTAGATAATTCATTCTGATCTACGGATTTTAAAGTTTAAATGCTTTACAAGTAATTTTTAATTAATTTAATTTTTTCACACTTGTATTGAGCACTTTCAATATTAGTTTCCTGGTCTGATTCAACTCTGACCATTAACCTTTATATATATATATATATATATATATATATATATATATATTATCATGAAAATTTTAGGGAAAAGAAAAAAATATGAGAAAGTGGGAAATGTTTTCGTGCAACACGTTTCGCTATTTAGGACTTCATCAGACTAAATTTATGCTTTTGTTGATACAGCTATACATGCGCACGAAGAAATGGCCACAATAAAAATTTTAAATTTATTAATGTGTTTTTGGGTATATAATCTAAGCGATTTTATATTGATTCTTTTTGCTTTTGTTTTTTATCAATTTTGTTATCAAATCAAACATTATATTAATAGAAGAATGGTTAAACGTTGTAAAATCCTGGGCGCAAAATTTCTGGGGATGATTTTACAATTAAATGTGATGGCGACATAAACTAAAAATTTCCTGTGGGTGTGAATGATCGTGCGTCTCCACATCTTCTCATTTCATTTTTTTTCTCATTTACAATTTCACTTTGTTTTTCCGATACCTGTTATTGTATATATTTACTCCCTCTTCACACATAGGTTACTTGTTTCTTTCCTTTGCTTTTAATAGTCCTCTGAGTATTAAATTCGCCATGCCTTTTTTCTCACTATGAATCTGCACGTCTACGTTTTCTCGCGACACTTCCTTTACAGGAACAATTCGTCTTGGAAAGACTTCATTCATCGCATAATCTGTCCCTAATCTCTAAATACCTGATACTCAAGGTAATGAAGAACTCGAAATTTCGCCCAAATATAAAAACGTGCATAGAAACCAATCCTTGCAATACAATTGCTGGTCATCAAAGTTGATTACATAGACGAAGATCTAATTAAAAAAAAATATCAGATTCTTCAACATTTGAAAATAGGACTAAAAGATTCTAGTGTTGCTGTGAGGGTAGATGCTGTATTTATGGACGATTAATGTGCCAGAAATTACATCCATTCATTTTTGTGAACGGTATTTCTATGCCGGTAATGAGACTTGGGAAAGTTTTCTGGTTAATAACACAGAGCAAAAAGAGAAAGAGGCGTCCATTTCTAAATGGGATTTTTATGGCAGGTGAAACTCTTCGATTCGAAACCGTTTCGTTAATTCCCTGGGGCGGGGGATTTAACTACGTCACCCTTCAAAACAACCCTTTAATAAACAAAATTACAATTCTCACGATGGAAGCTGTTCAGTATGTCAATCTCATAAGCAATTGTTAGTGCATTACATAAATCATGGATGTCCTAACTATTAAAGATTTGTGTCAGCTTGAATCTATCTCGACCTGTTCATTCATCTATCTAGCTATCTTTATATTTATTTCACCCTGTAATCTATCTATCTATCTATCTATGCCAGTCAGTTCTATTTATCAATTTATCTATCGATTTATCTAGCTACCTAAATATCTAGCTATGCCAATTGTTCATATCTATCTATCTATCTATCTATCTATCTATCTATCTATCTATGTTTATTTATCTATCAATCTATCTCAGTCGGTATATATCTATCTATATCAGTCTGTTTACATCTATCTATCTATCTATCTATCTATCTATCTATCTATCTATCTATCTATCTATCTATCTATCTATCTATCTATCTATCTATCTAGTAAGATAGCTATCTCAAACTGTAAATATCAATCACACTTTCTTCATATACATGCATTTATCTCTGTTTATATCTATTTCACTCTGTAAGCATCTATCTATCTATCTATCTATCTATCTATATTAGTCTATTTATATGTGTTTCGCTCTGCACATATGTATCTGAAATGGTTCTTATTTATGTATGAACCTATATTACTTACTCCTCCGTATATATATATATATATATATATATATATATATATATATATATATATATATATATATATAATATAATTCGGTTCAGAGGTAATATTATGACAAAGGAGTCAAGCTAGAAAATATTTCAATGTCTCTCCATAAGGAAGACACAAACGAAATTGAATTGAGAACTGAAACGGAAATATTGCCGAACTCAGTCAAATACAAACATGTCAGCGACTTGTCGGTTGATTGTCTCAATTGGACACTGCTCAATTTTAACACTTCTGATCGATATCGATTTCTTGCAATATAATTAGAGACATTCCTTGCAATTTGCCTCTTTCTCCTCACCTGTAACTATTAACACTCCCCCCCCAAACACGAGCATCTGTGATTCCTTCTCGGGTGGCCTAAAAATAAACGCGTATTGGTTATGAAGCAATTTGTAGCGCAAATTTGGTAATTATTTTCAAGGAATTAATTCGATGATTTTCGTTTTGGGATTCTCCTCTAGTAAATGGGAATAAAGGCTTTCGGTGCATTTTTCAAAGTTCAAGTTTCACTCTGTAAACATCTATCTATCTATCTATAGATAGTATATTCAAATGACGCATATTTAAATGACATCACAATAAATTGTAGTTAATTGTTCATGTGTTCGATATCCTTGTCTTCTTTTGACTTATATATTGATTTATCATATAATATATATTGTATGTTATATATTGACATATTGAAAAGTAAATACATACATAAATATACGTTACCAAGCTGATAAAACTTTAGAGGTAAAACCATTAGACCTGCGTTCGAATCTCAGTACATTGAATTGATCAAGTGGGTAGATTATTTATAATAGTGGCCAGGCGAGACAATCCAACCAAGCGGTGGCATTTTGGAAGCGTCTGAAAGTCATATCGTGAATTGATCCAATTGTATCATGATATGCTGCCAAACCTGTTCAGAAATATCAATAGAGTCAGATGGATAAAGCTATTTTCTCAGGTCGATATTTGATACAATAAAGCCTCTAGGTCTTAGCAACTTAGTTTTGAAATCCATGACAGCAACAGACTTTAAAGAAATTAGAAGGCTGGTTATAAGGTTTGTGGGAATTGCTTAGATCGACCAAACAAAAATGACCTACGTTGAATTTAAAGTAAGGGATGAAGTAAAAATTAAGAAATTATTTTTCATGAAATGGTCATGACCTGTAGTTTTGAAATCCATGACAGCAACAGACTTTAAATAAATGAGAAGGGTGGTTATAAGGTTTGTAGGAATTGCTTAGATCGACCAAACAAAAATGACCTACGTTGAATTTAAAGTAAGGGATGAAGTAAAAATTAAGAAATTATTTTTCATGAAATGGTCATGACCTGTAGTTTTGAAATCCATGACAGCAACAGACATTAAACAGGAGCGGATGTAAATAGATACACTTTTTTCTTTTTTCTCATTGTGATGTTAAATAACAAAATTTACGATAACATACAATCTCTATTTCTAATTAAATTTCATTATCATTCTGGCGTTAAATAACAACAACATTTAGTATAATATGCAAACTTTATATTTATAAAATTCATTATGCAGTATTATTTGTATCATTAAACAACAAATCGTTTAAGATGTCATAAAACCTTTATTTCTCATTTCTGAACAAAAACACATTAGACACCCACATACATAATTAAAACCATTCAAAATTAATATAATCCTGATCATCTGATGCAAATATCTCATCATAAACATTGTCATTTACAGTTTAACAATATGGGTCACAGTTGGTCGTTTTATACTACGGATATCACATAAAATCATTACCGAGATTTTGGGTCTCGTCTTACCTATCGGTTAGCTTATACATGGAAATATACGGTACGTATTTACCTAAGTATTTACCAAGTACAACTTAGGTATATTGTCAAAATGATTAAAAAAATCTTTTATAAGGTTTGAGATCTTAATGAAAAAAGTTTGACAATAACTCTGTAATAAAAGAATGTGATGCATCAGGACTGAGAACGCCCTGATTCCTGGCATTAAAAATCCTAATCGAAAAGATAGGGTAACAATCAGAGCAGAAAAATGATTCCTTCGAGCAAATGCTTGAGAAAAACCGTCTCTTGCGCATAGGAATGAAATCATTGGGAAGAATGAATAAATAAATAGTTTTTGTGTAAAATAAAATATGAAGAAAAAAAAAACATTTTAACGACAATCAATTTAGATAATCGAATTGGATTAAGTATGCTTGCAATCATTAAGTTTTAAGATAGTATAATTGAGTTTTAACCAATTAGGTAATGGTTAAGCGAAAAACGTGTGGATTCGCTTTATATTTTATTATTCACTCAGTTCAGAAAGTATGATTCTTTTAGTTGTTAAAACATTGGAAAATACAATTGAACTAATTCATTTATATACTGGTTTTTCTTTTTCTCACAACTACAGTTTCTGTCTATTTCTATTCCACTACCTATATATATATATATATATATATATATATATATATATATATATATATATATATATATATATATATATAAAAATATAAATATATATAAGAAGATATTTATCAAGCTTCATCGACCGATTTCGTTCCGGGAAAAGGAGAACTTTTTTCGTTCTATGTGTCTCATTATGTTTTATACTCACTAGGGGATAATTTACACCGATTTGTTAGTTTTTAGTAATATATTTATTTTAGTCGTGGCTCCTTATTAAACCTATCCCCCTCCACCGGTTTCGTCGTTTTGATTATTGTTGTTCCAAAAGAAATTTTAGAGAAATATTCGTTCGAAAAAAAAAAGAAAAAAAGGGTCAGTTTAAAAGAAGGCGTCTGAAGTTCGCATGAGCGTGAAAATCTGGTTAAGACAAGGGTCATCCTTTCAAAGGTTAAACACTGTTTAATATATATATATATATATATATATATATATATATATATATATATTACTCTGACGATACGTTTAGGTGAAACCTAGGTAGGTTTGGTTGCCTGGCTTCTTAGGTTTATCTTAGGTTTGCTCTACTTCCTGTATTGAGCACTCTTTACGTCGTTATTTTTACTTGTTTTCGGGTTTTGTTTTTTTTGGGGGACTCTGAGCTCAAACTCTGGAGGATTTTTTCACCTCCATTTTTATGTTCTTAGTTCTTTCTTTTTTTATCCCTCATTTTTTTGGTACTGGTTTGTTCTACTACAAGCCGAAATACACAAGTTTCTTCCAAGCGGGTACCACCATTTACACACACACACACACACACACACACACACACACACACACACACACACACACACACACACACATATATATATATATATATATATATATATATATATAAACGGAAAAATCTAAAAATATTTTTCTCAAAAAATAAAAGAAATAAATAAAAGAAAAAATACCAAAGAATAAAAAAAACATATCGCACGCACATACGCACACACACACGCACACACACACGGATAAAAATATATGCGTGTGTATGCATGTGTGTGTGTTCAAATGTAAAAGAACGAAAACATAAAATTCAAAACGTTCAAGCCAGTAATTAAAAAAAATGGCTCAATATATGAGTAGAGCAATTATATATATATATATATATATATATATATATATATATATATATATATATATATACCCACCAACGGATACACACACATATATATATATATATATATATATATATATATATATGCATTGATGTGAGGTGAGTTTTTGACTCTGGATTTCAAGCCTTTTGCGATCGTCAGACAAACTCACACAAAGTGTTTGTCTGACGATGGCAAAGATCGTGAAACCCAGGGTCACAAGCTCACATTAATGTAAATAAATATGTTAGCTCTATCTCTGATATTGAGCAGTTTCTAATAAGTACTGCGCATATGTAATATATTAGTAATATATATACAGGAATTGTATATATATATATATATATATATATATATATATATATATATATATATATACACACACACGTATATATATATATATATATATATATATATATATCCAGACAAGTTTGAGGAAAAGGGAAACGACAAGGTGCGTCTGTTTAATTTTTTTTATACTTTCTAATTTTCGAATAATGTTTTGAGTATTGTACTCGAAGTTGTAGACAAACTGCCCGAAGTTCATATGTTGTTATTTTTTTCGCAGTCATTATCAAGAGCCGATGTCGTGTCTCTGTTGGAGTTAAATTTCCTTTGTCTGCATCATGGTATTTTTGGCAAAGCTGGCCGATTGAAATGGTCTAGCGTGATGTTATAGGCAACCAGTATTGGGAATGAAGCTGCACAAAAAAAGATTGCATTTTTTCCATTTAATATATATATATATATATATATATATATATATATATATATATATATATATATATATATATATATATATATGTATATATATATATATATATTAAATAAAAATCGCAAATTTTTTGTTCGGCCTCATTCAAAATAGTCATTGTACATAACAACACGCTAGACGACATCATATATATATATATATATATATATATATTGAAAGTTATGTCTATGATAAAATATCAAACTTATGTGTGTATATATATATATGTATATATATATAGTCATTCACACTATATAGATATATATAGATATACTGTGGCATCTAACAATATATCTATCTATCTCTCTCTCTCTCTATATATATATATATATATATATATATATATATATATACAGACACACACCCACACGCACGTATAGTGCAGTTCAGTTTATATTACAATGAATCATTCATACAAAAAGTAGATTAGTAAAGTTAATGATATAAAATAGCGAAATCTCTTCGGTAACAAAATTTTAAAGGTGCATTGACCAACAAATCATTCGATGAATGTTATGATCCTTGTCTTTTAAAAATTATAAACTTTATAAGGACTTTCTTTAATACGTAATTACTTTCAACTGCATATTCAGTCATCTTCATTAAATGTTAAATGTTTTTTTTTTTTTTTTAATGTGTTATTGTTAACGGATACAAACTTTTCCAGCGTGCTGTCGCAATACTAAAGTAGAAGTTTTTGTTGTAAGATATATATATATATATATATATATATATATATATATATATATATATATATATATTGTCAGATGCCACAATATATCTGTCTATGTGTGTTTGAGCAAGGCCGGCTTGAACGTGGGGATCAACTGTGTGGAAATATTAAAGATATCTGCTAGCATGCTGCTCCTCTCACTGATAAGCGGTGAGCTGTCACTGTGGTTTTGTTGGTCCCAGTAAAGCAGGTCCTGGTCTCCACTTGCGGTAACATGTAGCAACTGATCCTCAATCACTCAAACCACAATGACTCAGACACATGTTCCAGCTGTCTAGAAGTTTTCAAAACAACTGCAAGAGACACTGGGAGACACATGCGTTTCCATAAAAGTTGAGTACCTTCTTATTTTACTGAGCCCCCATTTTTTGTCCACGACGAAATGACCCACCATATATATATATTAACGGTATGGTCATTGAAACCAACACTGGATCGTAACTGTCATATTTTACGATTTAACTGATCAGCAAAACCATTAAGTTATAGTTTCATTGTTGCTGTAAACTTGAACACATTATTTCGAATTTTGAGTTGGAAAAAATTCAAGCGTCACACTATCTTTCAATACGTTATCTGCATTTGGCTTTAGGCTGTACATAGCATAGCATCATATGTCCCCAATTTGTATGTTGTCTACATTTATGTCGGCTGTATTTGAACGCAGCAGTACACTTAAATGAACCCTTGGAAACAAATGATTATGCAAAAGCTGGTTTTCCAAATGTGTGCTTCGTTGCGAAGAATTAAAAAAAAATTTCATGGTGAAAACTGTGAGCATTTAAAGAAATTCTACGAAATCAAACATCATTTCTTTTAGCATTTAACTTTCGAAAAGACGTATATAATAGCAGAGTAGGTAATGGCTGCTCCAGTTACTGCTAAGCAGTAACTATTTATTTAAGACGTTGCATAGTGAGGAAGACAATATTCGGAAAATGAAAAATTGAATCCAGTCTGAACAGTAACATCGGTAAAAAAAAACAAACACCAGGTGATATGTTTAGAGACATAATTCAAACATTATGGAAACGGATTTGTTGTCAAGAGTAAATTGAGGAATAACGTACATCCATGTTGGAAAGTAACAGGTCCTGTATCTGTAATACAACTCACTATTCAAGAAAAAACCAACAACATACGAATGTTAACAAACAGAATGTATCCAGAATGCCCAGCTAATAAAGCCATGGAATTTTACTTTGAAAAGACTGACTTCAAAAAGTTCAGAGGTCATCCAAGAATCACTATAATCACAATGCGGAACCGAAACATACAAAAAACAAAACAAAGATCCCATTTTATCTTTGGAGAAGTTTACAATCAAGGAAGATCTGCAAGAAATCAACAAACTCGAAAAGGACAGAGAAGGCTTGCAAAATCTTGGCGAATCAGTAAACAATGTCACTGAAGATGAGAGAACATGTAAATTTATGAACTCAAATTAAAAGAGTTTTGATGATGATGGTGATTTATATACGTATTTCTGTTACTTTGAATTTTCTTATCTTTTATGTTGGGGTGTCATCTAGCTTATTCTGGACTTCGGCGTATCTGATCGAACCGAATTGGTGGCACTGATTTGAAATCGCAGTCACCGACGTTAGAGTCATTTATTTCTTGTGAATGATAACTTTCTATTTTTTCGAAAATTGGCCAGTACGACTAGGCAACAATTTCAGCAGTGAGATATTGTTTCGCTGATGGGGATATTTGAATTTAGCAAAACTACTTAGCTTTGGGGATTCAATATAAACATCTTAAACTGAGCGTAGTTGAGGCACAACACTATATTCACGAGTCTATAGTCAGGGTTGAATGCATGAAAGGCGATCTTCCAAATCAAGTTGCTAATAATCACAGGATTTGTGTCTATTCGAAGGGTCTCTATTCGAAGGGTCTCTATTCGAGGTGTGTCAGTTCACGTTGTAATGAAGTGTTTAATGCAAACAATCGTAATGACTTTTTCGGTAGTGACAAATCTTTCTACCGTTTAGCCAAATACCTAATCTTTATCTTCAGCTGTCATCATGTGTCATTAAAAATAATTCTATTAGAAAAACAATATATCTATCTATCTATCTATCTATCTATCTATCTATCTATCTATCTATCTATCTATATATATATATATATATATATATATATATGTACACACACACAGAGGAAAGATAGTTTCAAGGTGTGCTACATTTATAGGATAAAATGCTCAAAATCAGAGATAAAGCAATCATCAGGACACTACTATATATATATATATATATATATATATATATAATTATTTATTCGAAAATTATAACATATGTCATATTTATGTTATAATTTTCAAAGAAATATTAATATTCGTTCTACTCTGTATTGAGCACTCTTTTAAGAATAGTAATTGTTGGAACTTATTCCGTATACACCAATCCTATACTTGTATATATATATATATATATATATATATATATATATATATATATATATATATATATATACGTAAAGATGCTTTTAACTCGCGAGATAAACAGATAACGTGTTTGGTCAGAATTCAATCATTTGGTAGTGAAACCAGAATGCAGGCCATGATTATAGTGTATGGAGGCCGTGCGCTGCCCAGACTAAATGATCCCCTTCTCGACGCAAAGTAATATAACGCATTGTATTTTCGGACGGCTGAGCTGCAGGAGTTGCAGTAAAATTGTCAATGTTGACATCGAACCGTCTTTGCGTCGCCAATCCGTATTTTTTGTTTGCATTGACTTCCACCAATTTTTCCCTGCTTTGGATATGACCGCAAAGTCGCGGAGGTTTAAAATCAGGGCTTTTCTTCTTCTAAATAAACTATTTTGTCCACTATTACCCTCATTTATGACCACCTTTAAAAAATATATAATATATAAAGATTACATTATATTCATTATGCGTTTTAGAAGATCGCTCCCAGCAAAACAAATCTAATATTCTTTTAAATATATACAGAATCAGATAAACAAAATAAAACATTAGGACGCAAGCCAAATTACAAAACTACGTACATAAGGAAGCAAATGTCGAAAACTTTGATAAATTTAGAAAAATTATGCGAGACTAACCTTAACGGGTCAATCACTTCCTCGAATTTCTTGATTCACAGATACCTTACTCTACTTAAAATTAACCCTAAAATCCACATGCATGGCCTGGGAGTTTATGTCCACGATCATCTTCCGCTTTCTAGGGAACTTTCATTTGAATATCCAGACAATTCATATATTTGTCTCCGTCTATTTCTCCTCAATTCAGTAAGCTATCTATTCTTTCTCTATTGTTCACCTTCCTCTCAAAACCGTGGTGTACTCGACAGAACTTCCGATAATATGCGCAAGCTACCTTCTACATCCGTTTGCACGCATATTTGTGTTCGGTGACTTAGCTTCCCACCATACAATGTGGCTTAACCATTCTGTAACTGACCTCTCAATCATCCAAACCCATAACTTTTCAATCACTCAAACCATCACGGAAGTGGTTGACTTTCCTACATGTTTCCCCAGTAACCCTGACGGTAACGCTTCCCTTCTCGATCTCTGTTTTAACTCCAGCCCTGACTCTTGTCGCGCTATGCAACTCTGCCCTCTTCGCAACTCTAATCACCCCTCGGTGTCTGTTAACATCTCTTTCCACTCCCATTCCAACCAAGAACCTTCTTTCTGTTATCAACGTGAAGACTCGTTCCGTGATTTCCTTTCTGGCATCACTTGGAATCTGTCTTTTAAACACCCCGTTCAAAAATATGCGTCTGTGTTCTCCTCCTGGGTAAAAGCCGGCATCGAGACTTTCATCCCAGTAAGAAAATACAAAGCTAAATCTCGTTCATCTCCTTGGTTCTCAGCTATTTGCTCGGTTTCTATAGCCCATAGGAATCCCTTCTATCGTATGATTAGAACAGATGTTTCTTTGTCTCCCGCTCGTAGTGAATAGAAGCGTGTCCTCAATGAGGTAAAGTTACTATTTGCTGATAGAATGAAACAACGTACTGCATCTCACAAGTTCAATTCTAAAAATTATTGGCGGTTCTGTAAGAATGTGCTGCACAACAGCAAATCCTCAATCCCGCCTCTATTCAATCAATTCGAAGTCCCAACTTCCACAGCTGATAAGGCTGAATGCTTTGTCTCGAAAATTCTCCTCTACATCAACACTCGTTCAGAGTACCTACATCTAATTTTCCCCTTAGAATTGAGGCTCTAACATAATCCCGTCGATGGCATTGGACATCATCTCTAAATTAGACTCACATAAAGTTAGTGGTGCTGAGGGGATACCAGCTGTAGTTCTAACGAGATTTGCTTCAAAACTGCCTTCAGTTCTCTCCAAACTCTATAACTATTGCCTCGCTGACTTTTGCTTTTGAGTCTGTTGAATGTCCTCACATGTCTCTCTTTTTAAGAATACTGGAGACCCTTCTGTTCCATCTAATTACCATCATATCAGTTTCCTACCACTTTTCGGCAAAGTCTTCGAGGCTTTAATCAATGCCGAAGTGTTTAAGAACCTTATATCCCATCATCTACACTGTGACAAACAATATGGTTTCCGCTTCGCCCAGTCTACCGATAACGTACTTATGGTCATAACTGAATTTGTATACCAAGCTCTTGATAATAACGGCGAAGCTTGAGGTGTGGCTCTAGATAACTTTAAGGCGTTTGATAGGATTTGGCGTGGCGGCCTATTCTGATCTTCATCAACGATCTTTCCGATGTCATCAGTTCTCAAGTAGGCATCTACCATTTACTTCTATCTCAATAATAAATCCGGAATTGTTGACAAAGTTAACCTGACTCTTAGTCTCGAAAGTGAACTCCAATTTGTGGTTGACTGGAGCAGGAAATTCCTTGTAAATTTTAATGCATCCAAAACGAAACTGCTCTCATTTACCCACTGTAGACAAATCTCCCTGCCTCCTATCAGCATGGCTGATGCTTAACTTCAAGAAAGCGTCTCTCTGATCATTCTTGGTCGCACATTTTACACTGACCTGTCATGGAACAACTACATTTAATTAATACCTGCGTCTACTGCAAGGAAAGATGGTTCTCAGTGTCGCGCCAGAAAGTTTTTCTCGTCTGAGTCTATCCTTCAAATCTACAAATCTCCCATTGATCCATGCATTGAATACTGTTACCATATATGATCTTGTGCTCCCACTTTTCATCACGAGTTTCTCGACAAAATTCAAAGATGGATATAAAATGTGATATGACCTGGTATCTCGACTGCGGTTACTTTCTCACAGACGTAATGTAGCTTTCCTCTGTCTCTTCTACAAATAATTTCATGGCATCTGCTCCAATGTGCTGTTTTCACTGGTGTCCCAACTGCATGAATTTAAGCGTGCTACTAGGTTGGCATCTAGGTCCCACCCGTTTACTGTCGAAACAGTTAAATGTAACAGCCTCTTCTACTCCAACAGCTTCTTCTTTAGTTTTTTCCGACAGTGAAACTCCCTTCTTATTATTTACTTCCCGGTAACTATAATCTTCAAAAGCTTAAATGTAATGCAAATTGAAATCTTCTGATGCTTTGATCTTGATCCCCGTCAATATATTTCTTTCCTCAAACACCCCTCTTTTGACTTACTTTAACTCTCTGGAAACACTTGCGTGTTAGTGGCACTCCCGCCTTGGGATGAAATGCTTTAAAAAAAGCAGACAAAAAACGGAAGTATAAATCGATATATATATATATATATATATATATATATATATATATATATATATATATATATATATATATATATATTGTTATAGTCCAATATCCTCGCACCACAGTTATGGTCCAAGGTTAGAACCAAAGAAGAACAACACGAACACAAGAGTAGAATAACAAAGATATATTACAAGAGAAATATAGTACAAGAAGTTGAAGTTGTTAGTAATGACTGTCCGTCTGGTTTAGAGTGAACTAATATTGTCTCAACTGGTTACACCATTCATTCATTATACCTCTTGAGAGGTGCAGTATTTATAGTGTCAGGATGAGTCCATTATCGTTATAGGTAGGTTCCCATAACAATATATATATATATATATATATATATATATATATATATATATATATGCATGTTCCATTAAATAATTTAGACATGTTTTGCCTATTTATTTTATGTAAATTCTTTTCATATCGTCTGATAAGCTTAATAACATTATTATAAAACTTGTCTATATTATTTAATAAAACCTGCATCAATGAAAAAATTCTTCCTAAATACACACACACAATATATATATATATATATACACACGCATATATATATATATATATATATATATATATATGTATATATATATATATATATATATATATATATGTGTGTGTGTGTGTGTGTGTGTGTGTGTGTGTGTGTGTGTGTGCGCGCCCGTGTGGGTGTTTGATTAAAGATAACAGACAAGTTACTGCCATTAACCTTTTTTATTTAATTTTTCTTGTGTTCTTGCAAATGTTTTCTTTTCTGGACACAGAGTCTTTAGAAACTATCCAATTATCAAGGATGATTTTATTTTTTTTTTTTACATGCGGATAAGGTAATTATGCTTGTATTTTCTACTAGTATGTTTTGGATGGAGTCCGGTAAGTTTGTGTGTGTGTGCGTGTTTAAACGAGTTATAACGAAGCTGTGGTCGCCTGCTTGTAATGTAAGTCGTCTGGATAGGCATGTGATAGTGTGACCGATGTAATTATTTATGAGTTTGGTCTGATCAGGAATACAATTCCTTAAGGGGCATTTGAACTCATAAAATAATGAATGCTCACTCAGATGCAAAATAGCAGTAATAAAAAAGAAAGCACACGAGAATTCATCATCTCGTCTACTCAACAATACAAAACAGACACTAACAATAGTTTTCCTAACCACCTCATCGACTATTTCTTTTCGAAGTAAATAATAGCGATACAGAACATACAGGCAAAAATAACATAACTTCTATAATATCCAAATGCACGTCAAATACAAACAAGATGAATCTTTACTTAGAAATATCATAAAGAAATACACTACTCCAGCTGAGCTGACCCCCCCCCCAAAAAAAAAAATAAATTTATTATCTATTACAAAACATTTAAAATAGAAAAGATCATCCTAAAAAATAGCAAGACACCTGCAAAATCAAAACTACAAGGAACGTACATTATATATGAGTTCAAATGCACCTTAAGGAAGTAAATTCCTGATCAAAGTAAACTCATGAATAATTAAACTGATCACACTACAACATGCCTATCTACACGATTTAGGTTACATCTTTCCGATTTAGAAGTCGTTTAAACACACACACACAAACCCACCAGAACCAATCCGACACATAATAGTAGAAAATATAAGCATAATAATCGCATCCGCATGTAAAAAATGATTAAAACGAATGAAACCCTTAATAAAAAAAATAAAAAGCCAATACTTAATATTAGCTACGGACACGGCCACAATGTGATGATTGTGTTCAGAATATAAAACATCCCTATAAACCTAGATACATGCACACAACTCATACATCCTGTTAAAAAGCAAAACTAAAATCATCCTTGATAATGGCTAGAAATATAGTTAAAACCGCTTGGAATTACAAAACATTTTAGCAATTTCTACACGTTCTGTGTCCACAAAACTAAACACGTGTTCGAACACAAGAAATTTTAAATAAAAACCTTAATTACAATACCTTCTCTGTCGTCTTTAATGAAACTTGTATAAAAGAAGGATTGTTACAAATCATATATATATATATATATATATATATATATATATATATATATATATATATATATATGTTTGTGTGTGTGCAAATATATTGATAAAATAGGAAAGAGCCGTTAGATTGAAGACCCGAAGGTTTTAGTATTTTTTGTTTATATTTAAAAAAAAATAAATGATCGATACAACAAGTAGAACCTAGGTTATAATTATTTTTTTAAAAATATAAAAATTTATAATATATATATATATATATATATATATATATATATATATATATATATATATATATATACGGAGGGTATCAAAATTAATTTTATAAAATTTGAAGACGGCTTCTTTACACCAGAACAAGGACAAAAAGCCCATATAAATATATGTCCGCAAATCATTCGTTTTTTATATCGTCATCTGTATCTACAGCTTCCCTCTCGCCTTTGTTTATATTTCCTTGCTACATATTTATGATTGCATAAATAAAAATGTAATTTTAATCTGATGAAGACATTTTTAAGGACGAAGAGCGTTATATATAATTTATCCCAATTTATCATACAGTTACCCAGAATTGTCCTGATATTCTAGAAATTTGTATATCATATTCTGCCATATATACACACACACATATATATATATATATATATATATATATATATATATATATATATATATATATATATATATATATATATGTTCAGAGAAGATAACATTAGAAAGATTTTAGAAGGACATGAAGATAAGTGGAGTCGGTGCCTAAAAACGCTCCATTCAGACGGGCTTAATCCCAAATTTAACAACATAGAATTAATATATAAACCCAGAAATCAGGATCATCCCACCTTTCTCACCGCCACAAGACAGACATGCTTGCTGAGGTGTTCAGGCATGAAACATGTACATACACCTATACTAACCCTACACACTTACACACATCATACTCACTCACTCCCTAATGAGCTTAATGATAAAGCACACTTAACACAGACACATTCCCTATCCAGGAACCAATAAAACTGTTAAAATGACCATGGGAATTCAGAGCAGCAGGAATCCATCCAGCTCTTAACTTAAATAACAACTTAAAAGAGACTGTTTGAATGATACAAGGGCTGAACAAAAGTCATGTTAAAAAATTAAAAAATTAAAAACAAAAACAAATGAAAACTACAGATAAATTTCAGTTTCTCCACCAAGTCATTCATTTCTGTAGTTCACTGTTATTAACAAGCAGAATTGTTTTGTCCTGATGATGGCCAATTTGGCCGAAACTAGTCGAGGAATCTAACTGAAATAATAAAAAGAAATAATATGAATATACAACACAGTGTGTCTGAAGATTTTAATTTTTTTAAACTTTTATTGGTCTTTATATATATATATATATATATATATATATATATATATATATATATATATATGTGTGTGTGTGTGTGTGTGTGTGTGTGTGTGTGTGTCTATTAATAACAAATATACGTATTTTTCCTCACCGCGAGTTCCATACACAATAAAAACATTAGGTGCTGATTGAAAATTTAATTTTCAATCATGATATCAGTGTTGTACTACCAAGGAGGAAGCCTTGTATATTTATTATGAGTATAAACTACACATTTGTTATTCTACATCCAGCAATATTTTATTTGCATCCGCACTCTGTGTGCGCCATTCTATATTCATAACTTCTATCTGAATTTACTTTCATAGTCTTTTCCGTGTTTAGATATAACCGCAAGGCAGCAGAGGTTTAAGATCAGTGTTTTCCTTCCCTTAGATGGACTGACTTCCTGGGCTGTCGAGCTCCATCTACCCAAAGGAGTTGGTTATGACTTGACAGTTGTCTGCGTTCGCTCCTATTCCGGCTTGGAGCTGAACTTAGTTGTCAGAGATGCATTCCAAGGAAGCATTTTACAGATCCCGGCAGCTTATCTCCACTACACACACACACACACACACACACACATATATGTATGTATATATAATTTTAATTGAATATATTTGGCCAAAAGTGGTATTCGCCAAAGAACGTCTAAATTTAAAGAGTGCTCAATAAAATTTTCAGAAAACAAAAGATAAAATGCTTTAATTGTATTCATTTGTTTCTTAAATCATTCTTTTAATTTTCAACTATAAAATCTATGTTACAATTAGCTATGCGTTTGATTATCTTCCTACTCCTTCCCTTAGCTTCTTATGGAAAACTGAACAAGTCATATTTATCCAAACTTATTATACAGTGTTGCCACTCGCTCATAGTTTGAATTAATTTCATGTCTGACAAAATCATCTTATCTAGGATTTCTATTTCAGGTTACTATATGCTATGATCTAAATTTTCATTTTTTATTTCAATTTTGAATTTAGCGTAAGTCTGACACCTGCCTCGTTAATCAGTGTAAGTCATTTTAAATCTTCTCGGCTTTTGTTCTCTTCCGAAAAAACAGGATGAAATTAAAAATGATGGCTTACTCACCGTTTATTTACCATCGCCTGAAGAGGCACAACTTAGTGGCGAAACACGAAAGCAATTGTATAGCGATTTTTAACATGTTTTTGTTTTGTTATAATACATAATATAAAGCTTTACTGTGTATTGAGCGCTTTTATTAAAGAATTAAATGCTACGGACAGTGGAATTATACTCCATTTATTCTTATCTTATACCTTTGTTTTGTGTTCAACATAATATCTAGACTTACAAAGACAAAGCTTTCATTTTAAAATATAATAAACACTACATTTCAACTGTGGACAGCATTATACTAAGAAGTATCACAATGTTGACAACGTGCTAGAATCAATTAGTTCAAGCTAATATAAGTAAAGAATGATTTATAAACTGGCGAAGGAAGTGCAATGTTTTAAATTTGATTACTACGAATATTATAGCTTTAAAATTCGAGCGTGAAGATCCATCAATAAAAAATTTGGTAATCTGTGTATATGATAGTCCGAACAATGTAAATAGTTTATATAATACCTGAAGATGATAGTCCAAACAATGTAAATAGAGTAAATCTGGTAATGTGATCGATTCCTTAAAGCTGTCAAGAATGTTCACGACTCCACACGCCTGTTTTTTTTATTTTTGTTATATCGTTGTAAAAATCAAATCAGAGCATAATTGGAGTGCTGCTGGGATATGTGGTGTTGGAGCTGACCATTTCACACTTTTCAGCATTGGTAGGTTTCAAAAGCGTTTTACTCCTTGTAGGTGATTAATTATTCATTTCTCTACAGACGGTTCACACTAAATGTTACTACACTCCCGCTGTCATTATTTTCTGAACAAGTTTTCAGATGAGCTACATTCCTTATTCCACCAGTTTAGAACTTCACTACTAAGAGCCATCTCATCTTCATTCTTATCTTCATTCGTATTCCATTCGTATTGCATTAGTAAGGAGGAAGTTCTACTCAGCTTCTTTTTCGGAACTGCTACTTGGTAGAAAAGACAACCGAAATGATTTTTTCCGATAACCACGATCGTAATCTTTTCAAGTCTAAGTTAACTCTTATTTGTCCTATGTATCTTCTTAGTAAATATCCTTACTTTCTTCTCTTGCACTCCTACAACAAAGTGGCTCTTGAGGCTTGCACACGATGAACAATAAGATAAAGACGATACAAATCTTTGTGTTCTATAATTAGGCTTATAAAGAAAAACATAAATAGATATTTGGATAAATAAAAACATATGAACATTACTTTTGTTTGATAAAATACTTTTTGAGGACGAAACGATTTACATAGAATGTTCCCCATTTGTCATTCAGTTACAAAATATTTTATTTGATTTTGACAGTTTGTAAAAAGAAAACGTCTACATTTCTATATGCCAGCATTATATTAGGTTGGTGCAAAAATATTGTCGGTTTTTGACGTATTTTTTTAACGTCAAAAACCGACAATATTTTTGAACCAACCTAATAGTTATTCTATGGTATTCCATGTAGATTAGTGTTCTCATTTTGCTTGGTATACTGGCAATGTTTCAAGTCTTCACTATCCAGACTCTTTCCAGTGTTTTGTCATACTCGCTAACCTTGAACGGAACACTTTATTTAATCGACTGTGTAGACTGTTCATATTTCGCTTGCCATGCTTTGCAGATAACTTGTAGAGGCTAAACATCTTCCGTTGCGCCTAACAACCAAAACATGCCTGCTGATCTGAATACAGAATCAAATGAAAAGGATAATTCTACAATATTATACACCAGAACAGAGTTTCTAGAACTGGTATATATGTTACATTTTCAAAGAATATATTTACAAAAAAACCCCAAAAGATCAGATACATAGAGAGATATAAAAAAGACTGAGATAGATAGATAGATAGATAGATAGATAGATAGATAGATAGATAGATAGATAGATAGATATAAAAAAGGACTGGGATCGATAGATAGATAGATAGATAGATAGATAGATAGGTATTAAAAAGGACTGATATCGATAGATAAAAAGGACTAAGACAGATAGATTGATAGTTATAAACAGGCTTAGATAGATAGATAGATAGAAACTAGCTTATATCTATCTATCTATCTATCTAGCTAGCTAGCTAGCTATCGAGCTAGCTAGCTAGCTAGATATAAACAGGCTTAGATAGATAGATATAAAAAGGACTGAGATAGATAGATAGATAGATGGATGGATGGATGGATGGATGGATACATAGATAGATAGATAGATAGATAGATAGATAGATAGATATAAACAGGTTGAGATAGATAGATAGATAGATAGATAGATAGATAGATAGATAGATAGATGTGAACATCGGGAGTTAGATAGATAGTTAGATGGATAGTAACTGATTTTCGAAACCGTAACATTAACAAGAAAACATGTAAGACCTTTTGTTAATTGTTTTTAGTTCGATTAATTTCTCGACGACTGTTGTTTTATTTCCTGCCAGATATGCCTTAAATGGCAACACATCATATGAGAAAGATCTTTACAAAAGAACCAGAAGTACGCGAAAAACAGCTTCTACAAAATGTGTTTGGTGTATGCAAGAATTTCGTTCTGCTAACTAATTGGTTGTTTGTACACGATAGTTTCTCAACATAGATGGATGGCAATCGTTCCGCTAATTTGCATTAACGTAGCCTTGTACCGGCGGAACTATACTGTAAAAAATATGATAAAACATATTTACGCTGTTTACTGAGAAAATTAAAGTAAAGTAAACATAAACTGCCTTAAGCGGATATCGAACCCCATTCTCTACTTATATTTTCGCCACTCTCTTTCTAACGCTGTTAAAGTACGCTTTCAAATGATTACGCTATGATTCTTATAAGAACTCAATAAAGACATATGAGAATGAAATCGATAATGATTTCAAATTGCCAAGAACTAAATCATATTGGCCCTTGACATCCCCCCATGTTCATATAAATCTACATAAAAGGAAAACATCAAATCCCTATCGTAAGAAACTACCAATATATATACACTCTTAAACAGGCACGCAAAAATGCACCACTCCCAAAAAGAGACTGAAGAAAACAAATATATATATATATATATATATATATATATATATATATATATATATATATATATATATATATATATATATATATATATATATATATATATATATATATATATATATATATATATATATGCTTGCGGCTCTTAAATAGGAAATGACATGGCCAATGAAAATCGAGAAAAGTTCTGTGGTTTTGGACTAAAAGTCATGGAAGGGAAGTCAACCCTAACAAACTTAAAAGCTTGTGTATAAGATAAATGTTTACTCAAACGTATCATATATGAATCTTTGAATCTTATATAAGCGTAAGTAGAAGAATACTAAGAAATAAAGAAATCTCATATCAATTTCATCAAACGTGATCAAACTGGAAAATATACTTCCGGTAAGTAAATATGGAAGAAAGAATAAAGACGCTGATTTTTCGTGTCAGACATTTTTCTCTTCCAACCAAAGAGAGAAAAAAAAGTCCCACAGAATGCTCAAAGAGACGTGCTATATAACATTCACGATATAAACCCAGACAAATCAAATTATAAGCAACTTCAACTTAATTACTTCACTTGAGAAATCTTAACTTCTGAGCCAAATAGATAATGTAGCCTGTAAAGGATGAATATTAAAAGGTGTTTCCATCACTTGATGACCATTAATAGACTTCATACTTATGCGTGCAAACAGATCTTAAATGTTCATCAAAGGGAACACATTTATAATATGGATGATGAGATAAAAACTTTTCCATACAGGGAAAATTTGACATTCACTGACCGAAGAGTTAGCATTGCTGTCGTTTGAAACATAGAAATATTTTCATTGAAAATCCTTTTGCAGGAAAACAGATTTCTCAAAACTATTTCTAGTAGTGAAAGGTTTCTTTTTTTGTTTCATTTAAATGTGGAAAGTCAACGCGTTGAATATGTCATTACATACGCTATGCATTTGTTGCTGCTGTTGAAAGTCTTATAGTGATGTGTTTTCGGTTATTTTATACAATTTTTGTTTGTGATTGTGTAGCTCCAGCCCACGAGTTAGTACAAAGGACAGTCCGTTTCAAGCCGCACAGATCTTATTTGATTTAAATCATTTTAATCATTGATCTGAGTAAAGAGTTGAATGTAACTGGTAGTCTAAATATTTCTGATCGAAATATAGGTCATGTATGATATCCATCTGAGAATCTAAATGTCGAGACTATTTAAGAACATGGCTCGAGTTTTTAGATTAATGTTTTAGTTTTGTAGCAGCTTGTGGTATTGTTGGAAACTAAACTTAAGGTAGTTTATTTTGAGTTTAATTTGTTATAACCGATCCAAAGAAATTGATGTGTTTACTATTTAGACAAATACATAAAAATGAATCTACTTATTTCTAAATGGCTTTCCAATTAATTCAAAGATAGGTCTGATTGGGTAGGATTGGTGATCCATTGGTACTTGTACAGTGATCTGTGTATACGTGCCAAAAATACAAATAATGAGAAAAATAAAATGATGAAATTATATGTTTATTACACATAGACACATAAGATAATAAATCAAGAAAACCACCGGGAGAATATTTCTTCAAAAAAAGACGATTGCTGCTTTCAATGTTAGTGAAAAGTTGTAAAATGCAACAAGTTTTAGAAATATAAAGTCAGTTTCCAAAACCAAAGTAGGTAATTGTATACGAATGCTAATTCTTGGCTATCTTTGAACTATTGCAAGAAGATTGGAAGAAGGGGAATTTCAGGGAATCAGAGAAAACATCCGGGCAACAGAATTGTCTAATATTAATTATCATATTGAGGAAAGAGTTTTAACGAAATTACCAAAAATTCCAAGAAATTCACCAAATATTATTATTATTATTATTGTTATTAGCTTCATTGTTCATGTTGTTGTTGAGTGGCGCAAACCACGCCAAAAATGTGATGCTGGGGTACAAATATATGTAACCTTATATACCCATCATGGAACCCCCACCTGATAGGTTTATAGAAAAGAGCAGCATCCTCAACAAACGTCTGCTAAATACTGACCGGTTTTGATAAAGCAAGGCAATAAAGCCACTAACACGGAATGGAGTTACTCAGTGTGAGTGAATTTGAGAATAAAATTACTAATTAAGTGAGGAAACAATAAAAGAACAAAAATTAAGAAGACAGAAGAACTTCAGACATTGCATTTAAATTTTTAAATATAACATTTGACTGGGAAACAAGAAGCCCGTAGAGAGGTCCACTAGGAAGAACTGCGATAGGAAAAAAGATTTGCACAGAACTTGCGGTTACATTTAACCATTTCGACTGTAAAATGATGAGAACTTGCCGTACTATACTCCATTCGCAATCCACATGGTCAACACCCTACTAAATGCTTCATCATAATAAAAAAAAAATATTCTCTTTAAAAATACCAAATCAACAAACTATCAATATATTAGGTCGGTGCAAAAATAATGACGTACTAATGTCGTTTTTTGACGTTATAAATACGTCAAAAAACGACATTAATACGTTATTATTTTTGCACCAACCTAATATTTTAATAAATTTCATTATTGAAATCATTATCAATGAATCACATGTAGATAGTACCTTAATCATTGAATCTACTACTGTGCAAAACCCATAGGAAAAACAGTGAACATATTTACAAAATATTGCCAAACGCCCTGAAACCAGTCATGCTGCTTCATTAGAAGAAACTGATAGTAATTTACAGGAGAACTCAAACTATAAACATATGGCTAAAAGACTAATGTCATCATCTTTGTTGCCATATTTATTACAACGTTTCGGCCGTTGTACGCTCCGGCCTTCTTCAGGTAGTTAGAATGTCGAACTGAACCCTTTATTTCGCTCACTGGGGTAGACTGTTCTAGTTCCACGTGCAATGTTTTATGGATGTCAGTTTTCAGTTGCAATATGAGCTTTGGTAAAAACAGGATGATAACAGCAAAAATTGCAGCATGAACACTGTTAAAAAATGGTCGTTGAAACATTAGGTTTATAATAGCCAGAAATTCATACACAGATGTTATCAAGTCCACATGGCAGAGTGGATAAAGGCGTTGGTTAGAGAGGACCCAAAGTTTGTGAGATAGCCATTACACATTCTAAGAGAAGAGCATCATGATCTCAGTATTTTTTTTGGAAAATCCGAATAGGAAACACCTATATCCTTCACACACTCACTCATTTGTCCTAAAATGGCCCTCCTCCTGAATGCACACGTCAGGAGGCATATAACGTAAAAAATATTCAAACCGATTGCAGTGGCCGTGTCTCTGTAGGTCAAAGATTTTATAACATGCCTAGTCTAGAGGACTATTTCAAAAAGATAAAAGTACCCAGTTTACAGGAAGTAAGTTGGTCTAAACTAATAATGATCGCACTAAATAGAAGTTTAACTGCAGAGTGATGAAACCAACAATCCAAAGGATTGTTTCAAAGTCCAGATATTTAAAAAAAATAACTTCAGGATTAAATAAGCAACAGAATTGATAGGTCGTTAAAACAGGACAACCAATAAATCAATAACAGATTTCTCATCTGAAATCTTTACGAAGTCAAGGTAATCAAGAGTCTTGTAATAAGAATGCAGTGAATCCATTGTTAGGTCATCAACTAAGAAGTCATTTCACTGTGTCGGGAGAGACAATGTTTCTCACCAGAATCAATCTTACATACCTAGATGTTTACTATTCGTCCATGGTTAGAATATTGCTGGCACATATTGTCCGGTGTCCCTGCTATTTAACTTGAGCTCCTTGGTAGGATTCAAAGAAGAATCAGCAATATTATGGGTCCTGATCTGTCAGCTCGGCTTCAGTTACTTTCACACCGCCGTAAAAATGACTCTCTGGGTCTTTCCTATAAATACTTTCATAGTAAGTGTTCA
This sequence comes from Acanthosepion lycidas, assembly GCA_963932145.1. Taxonomy (NCBI): domain Eukaryota; kingdom Metazoa; phylum Mollusca; class Cephalopoda; order Sepiida; family Sepiidae; genus Acanthosepion; species Acanthosepion lycidas. Next base: position 128,262,274 of record OZ010581.1, read on the forward strand.
AACGAGCACATAGCTCTGATACATAGATATTTTTAAAATTTAAGCCCAGTACAAAAAAGGCGACTAAGTTTCATCAACATACAGTATAGCTGGCTAGATGTAGCCGTAATTTCTATGCTATGTTTCTTATCTCGCACTTCTCATTGTGGAACGCCCTTCTCGCACATTGCTTTCCAGCCAACTTTAATCTGCAAAAATATAAATGCAATGTCAGTCCCTGTCTATTGTCCTCTTGATGACTCTTTTGTCTTTCCGATCATTATTCATAATTTTGCTCTAATTCATCCATACCATGTAACCCCTTGTTCCTTAGTGGCTTTACTGCTCGCATGGGTGATACTAATTAAAAAAAGTCTTTTCACACGCAAGGTTAAATCAGAATTATTTGAAAAACGTTTGAGCCATTGCTTACTATAATCCTTCTTGAAATCCAACACAATGTATGTTTCGCAATTTAATTAAATTTTTGCGAATATAAAATCAGTACTCATTTTGAAAACTTCCTCATTTTCAGGATATATTAACAAAGGACAGCTGATAAAACCGAATGTGAAATTAAAATAACATTGTTATTTTAACTGATTTCCATCCATAGACTTATAAAATATAATAGTCAACAAGTGAAGTTGTTTTCTGAACATATGTTGCTTGCCTTTTAATTTTTATAGCAGTTAGAATTGGCTGTAGAAGAACCTGTTTTTGCTTGTGGAAGGTCAAGATGATTTATTCCATTCTTACGACTCGAAGATCATTGCCCTTATTGCTATTAAGTGGCCATCAAACAAATTTCCCGGAAATTGAGTTTTTTTCTTTCTAAATTCTCTGCGCTTTCTACCTTAATAAGTTAAACATTAAAGTCTGTTAAAAGAAGTCAACAATAATATCGTGAACATCTGGTATAAAAAAATGTTAAGAACATCGCAGAAAAGCAGGTGGGCGTATTCTATTAAGACTAACATCCTATTTTTGGAACCGATAGACGTACACCGAATTAATGATGGAATAAATCTGATTAGATACATTTAATAATTGCAAAACGGGGACTCGTCAAACCTCTGTGATCTATTGTGTAAACTGTTTCACTGAGAGAATCGGAGGAGCAAAATGAAATATAAAATAGATGTTCGAATTTTAAGAATTCAATTTATTGAATAATATAATTTCTATTTGATACAATATTCTTACATCTTTCGGGAAAAAACATAATTATATCTCCCCAAAAATGTTTTGTTTTCTAATCAACCAGCAGTTGGAGATACCCTTAGCAGTCTTTCGTTGAACTGATTTTCTGTATTTAAATTAAGACAATTCAATAAACAGATTTATACTGATTTGGCATTAAACTTATTTTTGTTAATAAATTTAAGGAGATCAATAGCTGCATTCAGTTGCTCGAATTATACGACACTGGCTTGATTGAAAGCAACGGCTTGTTTGCTGGAGTGATTTCACAACAGCAGAGTCTGTTCAACTCTCGCCATTATGGTCTGATTCCATCCTTCAAATCTACAAATCTACCATTCATCCATGCATTGAATAATGTTGTCATATATGGCCTGGTGTCCCCGCAGTTCATCTTGATGTTCTCGACAAAATCCAAAGACGAATATGAAATGTGATAGGTTGTGACATGGCATCTCGACTTCACTCTCTTTCTTATAGATGTCATGTGGCTTCCCTCTGTATTTTCTATAAATATTTTCATGGCAACTGCTGTGACGAGCTACTTTCACTGGTTCCCAACCACATGAATTTAAACGTGCTACTAGATTGGCATCTCAGTCCCACTCTTTTACTGCCGAAACAGTTAAATTTTTCTACCCTAACAGATTCTCGCACTTTCCGACAGAGAAACTCCCTTCATCTTACTTGCTTCCCGGTAACTATAATCTTCCGAAATTTAAATGTAATGTCAATCGAAATCTTCTGACGCCCTGATCCCCATTCTTCTCTTTATCCTTCCCTCAAACACCCCTCTTTTCTCATACTTTGACTTCCCGTAAACCATTGCGTGCTAGTGGCACACCCGCCTTGCGTTGTGGGTGAAATCTATAAAAAAAAATACAGAGCAACATTTATTCTTATGAAAAGACTAGTGGTACGTTCAACTAATCCCTAGCAGAATGAAATATGTGGATTCCGTCGTTACCACAGGAAACATAGCTGATTTGAAAGAGTGAGAAAAATTAAATAAGTATTACGAGATTACTCTAGAAATAAGGAATCCGTTATTCGGGAACGATATGACGAGTCTTCAGTAGATATTGGACAAACTAGAAATTAACGGAAGAATTAGAATAATCTAGGCGACATGACTCTATATTTGATTTTGGTAATCAACTTTAGTATCTGCCTATATTTCTGAGATGAGGTATTTGTACATTATTTTCATTATTCGGACTATTGGCGACAAAGATGAGGACAATAGTCCGAATAATGTAAATAATGTAATCAATTTTATTTTTAAAACAAGTAAAGTACAATTAAACTTTTTAAAAATCATTTCATCTCAAGCAAAGCGGGAATACCACCAGATATAGTGAATGAAAGGGAGAGAAATCACTTGGTTTAGGGAGGATAGAGGAAGAATAAAAGATCAACGGGATTAAAGAAGATGACGACTGACGTTGCATTTAAATCTTTGGAAGATTCTTATTATGAAGGAAGCCAGTAAACGCAAAGTAGTTCCAAAGGCAAGAAGTGCGAGAAAAGAAAATGCTGTGCCGGCTGCATTTAATGGAAAAGCCCGCTGGGAAAAGCCCGCTGGGAAAAACCCGCTGGGAAAAGCCCGATGGGACATAGATGACAATCTATTAGCACACTTAGATTTATGTAAGCGCGGGACCAGCGAAAAACGTTCGTTCAGAGCAGTTGCCATCAAAATATTTTTGGAAAAGACAGAGGGAAGCCACGTCACGTAGGTGAGAAATTGACAAGTCGAGATGCCAAATTAAGATGGATTACATTACATATCTGTTATGGTCCAGGTTAGGACCAAGGAAGAACAACACGAACACAAGAGGAGAAATAACGAAGGTATATTATACGAAATAATAATACAAGATGTGGAAGGTGTTAGTATGACTGTCAGTCTGGTTTGGAGTGAACTACTATCGACTCGACTCGATTTGACCCTCTCTCTTGAGAGGCGTAGTATACATAGTGTTAGGAAGAGTTCATTTTGTAGTTATAGGTAAGGACCCAGGACAATATCCTTATTTGGATTTTGTCAAGAACCTCCAGATAAATAGCAGGGGCAACAGACCAGATGAAGCAAAAATATTCAATGCACAGACAAATGACAGACTTGTTCTATTTAATTCTATATTTACCATTATTTGAAATGACTTGTTTCCAATTAACAAGCAACTCTTCGATACAATTTGAGTTAGGTTCTGCAAGTCTTGATATTAAAATGTTTTCGAGGAATACTTAAATTTGGCTTTCTATGGAGAAAATTTTCTCCTCAAATATTTTTGCAGCGATCGAAAAAGGTAATAATCGTTTAGTAGACAGTCTAAAAATATGGCGAATGAGGTAGAAAAGATCCTCTGTGTTTTATAAATATTTCCTGCCCTATTCTTTCTGTATGGGGCTTTATGTTGTCATGAGAGAGGACGACATTCTTCCTAGAATCAACTGTGTATGCTGCCACAGACGTGCATGAATGTAAATTAGCATGCACCAAATTCATTCTTTTCTCTCATGTATTATTAGTATTGTGGAATTGCCTGATACTAACCTTCAGAATATAAACTTATATTCTCTACTGACGTGAAATCGAGCGATTATATTGAATAGATTATTAGGCTTGCTAATCAGAAGGTTGGTTCGTTGAATCGTGGCAGAGATTTTTTTCTCGTCGGAATCTATATTGCACATTTAAAAGTTTACAAATCGTTCGTGCTTATCTCGACTGAAAATCGAGATATATGCATGGAGACTCACGAAAAATGGAAAACAAGCGCCTGTAATATCGGGGTCCGCATCTCGACATCAGTCACTTCCCCCACCGCCATGACGTGGTGGCTTCCCTCTGTCTAGTATATAAATATTTTTTATCCCTGACTAAATTAGGCTTACTTTTAGATTGGCTAATTTGTCCCATAATTTTACGGTTCCAATACATAGAAAGTAAACTGTAAGTAACTTGTACTTTCTCATTAAAATTGGTTCCAAAAAATGGAAATTATTTATAATTATAAGTTATAAAAACGGAGAAAATTATGCTGTATTAATGCAGAGATTAGCCCTAAATTAATATTTGGTGTAAGCCAGTGATTTTTAAGATATGGACACAAAATAAATACGTAATAATAATAATTATAACAACAGCGCAAAAACATATATATATCAACAACAACAACAACAACAATAATAATAATAATAATAACAAAAATTATAATAACATGTTACAGCCGTACCCGAAAAAACAAAAAAAAAACAAAACAAAACAAAACAAAAAAAAAAAACAATTTTGAACGTTTGTGAAACTAAGTAAATCGAAGAAGGCCGAAATAGAGATTAATAGCGTGCGACATCCGAAGGTAACAAGATTATCTGATGCTATCGGTGCTGTTTGAATTGTATCAAAAGACGCAAACCAAATGAATGGAACAAATTTCTGGAAGCTCTAAAATATATAAATTGGAATAAATTAAACTCATTCTTAGTTATGAAATCTTGCAGAGAACGCCGTTCCTTAGGGTACCCACAATGAAATATTCATCTCTCCCTGAATGCATGATACCTCGTCTGTTTGAATCATCTGATACACAAAAAGCTTGAAGCAACTCATATTACACAAAGAAAAATCAATGAACACAACAACAAGATTCATGATAAAATCTTGAGGTGTGGGGCAGTATAACTCCATTCGATGAGGAAATGTGGATTTCTCTTAGACTTGTTGCCAACCCACAGAGTGATTGAGTTTCGAAGGAAAACAGCTGAAAGAAACCAATTCCTTCATGGGAATAATGCAGAATAATAGTGACATGATAACAAGACTTGACAGTGGTGAACGTTCCTCCCCCGGCAGGTGTGGGGCTTAGTTGTGCAATTATGAAGAGTTAAGCTCCTACCGGTCGTAACCTGAACTGGATGAAAGTCAGAATGCTTAAGAGTTTGTTTGAATGAATTAATAGTTCAGATGCTTGTAAACTCAGAATGGTGGGGGACACTTTCCATATTAGGTGAAGTTAAACAGCAGGTAAATGATATTTTCCAGAGATCCCAGGACAGCCCTTGCCTTAAAGAAATAAACAATAATTGTTCTCTTTTAGAACAACTCACAACAAATGTAAACTGTCTGGGTTATTTTTATTCAAATGTCTTGTGAAAATGTCATGATGCCATTTCTGTCCTGTGGTTTCAGGTTGAAACCAAGAAAGAAATGAGTATACGATATAAGTCAAAGGAATTAATAATAATAATGATAATAATAATAATAATAATTTATTGTATGGAAATTACACAAAGCGTCTGGATAAACCAGTTTTTGATGCTTGCCAAAACCATCAATAGCATGACCAATTGTCTTCAGTGGTGAGATGAAGGCCTTGTTATGGTAGCGCAAAAGTCTAAAATCTACAAACATTTCTCAAATCCCACATACATCCTATGATACCAATTTGATGAAATTGTTGACCACATAGTATCAGGTGCCATGGTATTGAAGTCCCGGTAAATATGTTTAAGACCCAAACGAATGTGGTCACAAATGGTTAGCGAGAGACTATATGGAATTTCACAATCTTTACACACAGCATATGTGATGCATATAGACAAGACAGTCCTAAAAGATTTCAAGAAAGAAACCTGCGAACTAACTGATATGACTTTTGCGGACATGATTCTAATGTTTCTAAAAGAAGAAAACCAAAAAGTGTCAAATTATTATCGAAACATAATAGTACAATGATTCCTAATGTCATAAGGGTATTAGGTATGGTAAAGAACGGTGCTTAATATCATGTGAGTAAAATTCCTGGACATATCAGTACCTGAGATCTACAAAAAACTATCTACAAACTATTTACAATTGATATGACTTGTCCAGAGGATTCCAATATTTAAAAAAAAAAAAGAAATCCAAAAAGTTTCAAATTATTTATTGTCCTACAAATTGACATAAAAATATCGAAACTTAAAACTACAATGATTGCTGTTGTGAGAGGAATATTTGGTATGGTACCGAAGGGTAATTAATATTATGTGTGTAAAATTCTTGGATACATCAGTACCTGAAATCTACAAAAAAAATAACTGTCTACAAACTACCTACAAATCCCTTTCAATCTTATCGAAACATCCAAAATAAATCTCCTACCTCGCGTCCTTTTTACTCACGGACCTCGATCATGATTTGGTAATTAGGCAGTTAAAATTAATCCATAGAAAGCGGGTTGAAAAAAATCATAATTGTAATAATTAATTATAAATATTGTTTTGTCCTAGTGAATTAGGATGGACTAAAATACATATCCCATTCAGTACCAAAGATTTGGTTGTTAATTACCTGATTTTAATTAGTTGCACCTAATTACGTAGGAGTTGATGTATATTGCATCTCCGTTAATGAGAATTTGTTTTTTTTAATTTGAAAGATGAGGCAGACAAGGCAACTTGGGTGCCAGACCTAGATAATTGAGAATAACTTTAATCGGAGGCTGAGGGGACAGGGTTAATCGACCTGAAGGTTTTTTTCTAGCTGGGCCCTAACTTCATTTTTACGCGCTGTTTTATCAAAGCCTCTCACTATTATCTTACACATTTGTTATCGGCTTGGTATATTTATCAGACGAGGTATATTGGGCGTGGAGTTAACCAGCTGCATCCTAGCCTTAAAAGTCTGAAATGTTGAAAGTAAATACTGAAACTCATATTAAAATTTTCCATCGAAATAGCAATAGAGTGGCGATAGGTTTGCAATGTATATGGTTAATTCGTTGTTAAGTAAAGATTGCGTAGCTTCAGCCCAGGTATGTCTGTATACTGATGCTTATCCAGTTTTAGCACCCGATTGAAGCCATAAACCAATGGTGACTGTTGCAAGATGTGTTAAATGATGAAAAATAAAAAGCAATATGTGAGAAAAATTCAGTAACATTAAAAAAAATTAAAGAAATTCTTGTATGTTTTCTGTCTCTTGATAGATTTAAAGTATATAATGGAAATATATCTGGTGTGTATTTTGCTAAGAGCCAAACATATATTTTTTCATGTCTTTAACCACTGTCTATAATGTCAGTATTGATATCACGTGGGGTGATATCTTTGCCAAGAACCGTTATGTGTATTACGATAAACTACATCCGCCTCCTAGGTAAGACGATAAACTACGTCCAACAGCAAGGCCTCTGATCAGGAGGTTTTGAGGAGTGTGGAACCACCTCTTAATTGTTGGTGTTCCCAGGTCTACCCTGATCCGGAGTGGTAGCACCTGTTAAGGTCCCAGCTATGGGCAAATAGTTAACCCCCAAACAGTGGTCAAAACACTATGAAAGTGTAAATATAGGTTTTAATACCAGCAATACAATGTAAAAAAAATTACTCATATTTCTGAGATTTTTTAAACGATGACCCTAACAGGTGCTACCATCTCGGTGGACCTTGGAACATCAGCATTTAAGAGGTGGTCCCACGCTCCTCAAAACCTCCTGATCAGAAGCCTTGCTGTTGGACATAGTTTATCGTCATACCCAGGACGGTCGAAAATGAGTTGATAAATTTGATAAAAGCCACGTTTGGATTTATCGACAGTAAATTTCGGATTGATACCGCAGTTGTTTGCATACATTTGCTGCGAATCAGCTATGAATGGAATATTCATTTGTCTTGATTATTGCGCACGCAACATAGTTCTCTTGCGCAGTTATTGAGACAAGTAAGATCAGTTTAAAAAATCCGTTAACTACTTTCTTCCGCGCCTAACTTTCCGCGGCAAATGTATGTAAACAACGCCAGTATTTACTGCCGCTAACGACGCGAATGAATCTGAAATTTTACTGTCGATAACTCCAAAACGATAGATTTTATCAAATTTGTCAAGTCATTTTCGAATGAAGCAAGCATATTTACACCTAAATGTAAGTATTCGGGAAATTTTTAATGCCAATTGAGCGCGGGTCCTAATCTGCTAATTAACCGAAAAATTTTTGAATAGTCTTTTCTACAAAATAGAAGTGTCGTTGCAAATAATCCCGTCGGTAGGAATTTTTCAATTTATAAAAATAAGCAGTTATTTTATATTTCTACAACAAAGATCGTACTACGAAGAACATTATCTAATAATCACAGTGTTGGCGTTGGGTGGAGATGCAATTGAAAGGAATAAGTAATCAAGACGGCACATATATTTACTACACAACAATAAATTTCCAAACTATAAAGACTTGTTTTTTTTCCCCAAAAAATCAGAGTAGACGACGTAAGATAAATTCTATTTAGATAAATATAAACTTAATACTTAAGGTAAACATGTCTTTTGATCTTTTCTCCTAAATGGAATGATAAAACTTATTTCTGTAGCAAACATTTGAAGCGAAAAATGTTCTTTCATCGAATATTTTATGTAAGAATATAAAGAGGTAGGAATGGTTAATATTTTTCGTCTATTGCACCTTCTTGGATGGAATGATTATATTAAATCAATAGTTAGGTTTCCTACGAAGACATTTGGTTCGCAGTATCCTATCAGGCAACTCTCACCAGAATACATTTATTGGGTTGGTGCATAATTATCAGGTGTTTTTAAACAATATTTATTATGAAAAACAAATAACAATTCACGAATAACATTTTTAAATGATTATTACGGAGCCCATGTTTATAACTTGAAAAGAAAATAAAAGTAAACAAAATAACAATTTTTATTAACAAATAACCCTACAAAAACGCCTGATAATTATGAACCAACCCAATAAAAATATAACATCCGTCTGTGCATTGAACATAGCTGTCATATCTGGTTTAGTTCTCCTGTTATATATTTCGAGATTTTTGATAAAATCTAAAGAAATCTATGCAATTTTATCGGTCTTGACCTGGCATATCAACACCAGTTACTTTACCATGGCCCCCTCTTTCCCTCTGTTTTCTCAACAAACTTTTTTCTTTGCTAATTATTTCCTAATGAGCTTTCACCATTTGTACGTCGATCACTTGAATTTAATTGTACGACTAGATTGACAACCAGTTCTCATCATCTTACTGTTGAATTAGCAAGATGTAACCGTAAGTTGTATTCTAGTAGTTTCTTTTCTGGCACTTCTTGCCTGTGGAACCCTCTTCCCGAAACTTGCTTCTCTGATTTCTATGATCGTCAAAACTTTAAATTATTAATGAGAGACGCTTCTTTATTCTTAATTTATCTGGCTTTATTTCCGTGAGTCAATTTAATAGTAGTAATATTGTTTTAATTTTTAATTCAATGCACAGATGAATGTTATATTTTTATTGGGTTGGTTCATAATTATCAGGCGTTTTTGTAGGGTTATTTGTTAATAAAAATTGTTGTTTTGTTTACTTTTTTTAATAAAAACATTATTTTCTTTTCAAGTTATAAACATGGGATCCGTAATAATCATTTAAAAATGTTATTCTTGAACTATTATTTTTTTTCATAATAAATTGACAACGATTATTAATTATTGACAACATTTTCCTTTTAATTTCGAATGTTTTATTTACAAAAGTAATATCCATAGTGATAATATTAACTTGAATTTTTCATTAGATTATTAAAATTTATTCACATTTGATTACCATTTTATCATCTTTATTTCAGTTGTTTTATATTCGCTACTAGTATTACGAGTAGTGGTAATATTATAAACCGTATTATTATCTTGAATTTGATTGATTCGTTTTCTACGGTTTATCAACCCTTTGCAGCTTATTTAAAGTCAGAAAATATTTTTAAATTATAAGAATTTATTTTTAGATAATAATCATTTAGTGATACAGGTCTTTCTAATTAACCCATAGCTGGAGATGGAAGAAGAGGATTCATAGCTCCCCCAAGGGTATTGCGCGTAAGTGTATATAACGAAACCAACTGGAATTGGATCTCGATTCTCCGAGGCATTATTTATTACATTACACCCATATCGAATCTTAAAGTACTCAAACGATCACCCATCTAGGTATTGACCAGGCTTGACATTGCTTAACATCAGTGATCATACAGGAGACGTGATATGACTATACGTTTTTATTAGATTAAGCATTTTTAACAATTGTTTACTGTTGACAGTTATCGTAATTTTCTAGCTTTATTTTCAGCATTGAAAGATATAATATTATTACTTGAATAAGTAGGAAATATTTTTTTATTCTTACAACTATTCTTTTATATTAATTTCATTTGCTTTTTTCCATTTGTCAACGTAATATTATTATTCTGAATCATATTCGACGAAATATTGACAAAATAATTGAAATTTGTCAAGAATTTATTTCATTTTAATTAATTTATTTCTTAAGACAATTGTTCAAATAGTCAATCTCTCTTCATAAATAAACAGTGAGTTTTGAAAATTAAAGAAAAAACTACCCGAGAAAGAAAAAGAAAACCACAAGAATGTTGGCTTTGAAAAGCCGGTTAACCGTTTCAGCTGCATTACTAAACTACAGCAGTCAACTATTCATATATACCTATATATTATAATTATTTTCTATTTTAAATGTATGATTCCACTGCTAAACGGGAATTACCATGTTCAACTAAAATTTTACTTTCGGTTTCGAAACATGATTATTCCTCTATAGCGATGGAACCATATTTTTAAAATAGAAAATAATTATAATATTATGATCTACTGTTTTGTATCGAGGACTGTTTTTTTAAAAATAAAAAAATAATTACTAAGATAACCGGATTGTAAAACTTACTGTTCTCTCTTATTGTCTTTATATATATATATATATATATATATATATATATATATATATATATATATATATATATATATATATATATATATATATTGAATAAAAACAGACCACTTTAAGGTTCCATGTAATAAGTTATTTCACCACAACCCCTTTAACAGGGCTCTGGATCATCAGACTTTACTTCCAAAGGTTGAAATGAAAAATGAAAAGAAATTCACACGTTTTTGATGGACCTCATCAAGCAGATGTAAAATTAACGAAGTTATGAAGTAAGGTGGGAGAGAAGATAAGATGAAATGGTACACCTAACCTACTCATATCTTATCTTCTTAGCCATAAGTTTTTTTAGAAATTTCAAAGAAATTAACTTCTGCATTTCCAAGAGAAAAAAAAAATCACCTGGGTCAATTTTACACATATATCTTTATATAATTAATAATACTGTAACGGTTGAATATAATTATGTGTACGGGAAGATGGAAAAGAAAAAAAACAACGTTTAAGCATTTAAGCTACGTGTTTGTGTGTATGTGATGTGTATGTGAGTTGAAAATCTGGAAGGTGCACCCCACAACACCTGAAAGTAAAGATATTTCGCCCTGCAATTAACAGGACCTTGCTAATAATAATAATAATAATAATAATAATAATAATAATAATAATAATAAGAAGAAGAAGAAGAAGAAGAAGAAGAAGAAGAAGAAGAAGAAGAAGAAATAAAGAATTGAGGAGAAGTGTTTATTGTTCTCGCGCATTAATAGTTCTCAAAAACGTCACCTAGCGGCTATCTTCTTATATATTTTCCGTCATAATTTTCACCTCTTTACAACCCCTATTTACCCATCATAATTGCCAGTTACTTTTTGTCACAAATAAACTGACCATCGTCTGTGTAGCATCAGCCATAAAACTCTCACAGATCAAATTTTGAAGAATCTCTCGAACACAGACGGAATACCAAATTTTAATAGTAATGGGGAGATGAACGGTTCCCTTATAGGTAAACATTCACCATGTATTGATCGAACAGTTTGAGTTACTCTCGGTTGAAATTTATAAAATTATTCATGAAAATAGACTTGATAATGCCACTAAAAGTTATAACACTTTCTAATATTGATGGGAGTTTCTTTCCAAATCTTTTGTGAGTCTACAATTTTGTTAGAATTGTATCTTTATTTTCTCTTTTAGTTACATATGCTAACCATTTTGTTTCTTACTGCTGTTGGAAGTTTTCAAATGATGTCGTTTTAGTACAGCTCATTCATGTGTTGTTTTCGCGCGCATTTATAGAGTCCGATAAATGTTCGTCTTCTTTAAGAATTAATATAGATCGTCTTTTATGAGAAGAATTTTGTCATCTTTCTAATGATTGATCTTCAAAAAACGCTTATATACAAATTAGAATTTCGATGTTCCTGAACGAGCTAAAAGGCATGCATATCGTCTATATGAGAATCTAGACGTAACGGGGCAATTTAAGAAACGAGTTTTCGGATGAATATTTTGCATTTGTAGGGTCCTAGAGAATTAGACAAAGGTACGCAAGCACATAATCCTGCATTCAGTTTTTGTATCGACTAAATTAAATTTGTTGGAACTGATACACCCATCGAAGTATTTAAAGCAATCCGTATTTAACAATTACATATTCTGATTTTTTTTTATAACGGATTCAGTGTAGGATCCTTCACTGCTTTCTTTCAAATTTCAGATGATAATTTTTGGACATTTTAATGTGCTCTAATTATTAGCAAGCTTGTCTTGTTAGATCAATTACGTCTGAATAGTGAGTTCCAAACATTAAGCCTTGTGCCATATCTAAAGTAATCTTAGAAAATCATTTAAGGCACCTCGACGTAGTGTAATGGTTAGAAAGCTTGTCTCACTTGAGCAATTACGACAGACTAGTGTGTTCGATCCTCATTGGGTACCACATACTGTCGGACTGTGTTCCATCTACTCACCATTATTTTCTGTTCTGGTAAGATTTGTCTTGAGCCCTATTTCTTGGACACTTTTTGTTGATTTTCTCTTCATGATCATTCTGTTCCTAAATACGAAAACCTATGTCATCCTCATAACCCTTTTCAGTACTTTGGTTTTTAGAGGGAAAACAAAAGCGATGTTTTCTATTCGTAGAATCTTATGCGATATAGCACGGAATATTTCAATATTCTAACCCCATTTCTCCGCGTCAGTGCTTATGCAAGCGCAAAGAATCGTCTACGAACAGACTGGAACTCTCGTTCCCTTCTAGTCGTACTTACGACGATATTTGGCTTGTATCGAATTTAAGGTCATTAACAGATGTATATGGATCTGTTTTTCAATATTATTACTCTATGTGATTGAATCAGACAGTAGATAATTGTTTCTCATGCACGAGAAGATCTGGATGGTGTGATCTTTTACTTCTTTGTGGTCCGGATAGAAGGGAAGTGAGTTGGGGTCACACTAAGAACTTGTTCTTTATTTCTGCTCCACATTGATTACTGAAATGGGTCGACAGTCAGTAAATTCTGCGATGAAGAGCGAAGAAGAATAAGTTGATGAAAATAAGAAAAATAACTCAGGACCTTTAGTAAAACATAGCTGTATTCATGCATATTATTTTCATTATTCCTATCTGTAAGTGTCTGTATTGAAAACGTCAGCACTTTGGGAAATTAAAAGCCGGGTCGATTTTAAAATAAAAGAAAATTTATTGAGTCTTTGAACAATCAAATTTTCCTTGAAATTGTTTTATCAAATTAATTTGTTTTTTGTCTCTCACTTTAGCAGACAATAGACACACAAATACAATTAGTGAGTTTCTATTTCTTCTGAAATTGTTGGAATAGTATTACGAAAGTTTGACCAAGCAAAACACATTAATGACATGATTTTACTTTATCAAGTAGTACACTTTATCAAGTAGTACTCTGCGATTTAAATAGACTTTATGAAGAAGGCTTCAGAATTTGAATCCAGATGTAAGTGGACATTTTTGCTAAAACGAATATTCCATTTTTAGAACATTTTCATGTTTTTCAAAATCAGATATCGATTGATTTTTAGCGTTATATTTTCAACCATAAAATGTATTATTCGCATCCATTTCTCTAATAACATATATTTTTTTTAAATTCTTAATGTTATTTATGACTTGATAATTACTTACATTATAGACTTGTTTATCACTTATTTTACAAACTTATTCACTACTAAATACAATTAAAATAAATACATAGAAACAAATAATCTTTATATGAAAGTTCAACAACATCAACTCATTTTTCTTAATTAGAAAATGTATCGTTCTCCATATGTTTAACTTTTCCTACGCAGTAAGCATTAAAACTATTTTAAGGGCTTTTCTCAAATTCAAAAACAATATTTTCAGAGACATTAAATACAAATTACAAACGAAAATCTCTAAATTTACCTTTGATAAATTACCTTGATTCCGACCTTAATATTCGAGAAATCTTGTCAGAAAATATACATCCTCCAGCAGGATTCGAACCTGCAACACCTCATTATCCTTGCATGTTTAACAGTTCGGTCACATAGGACGAACGGTTGAACGAAGCCCGGGAAATGTAATTAAATAAAAATACTGTTTAATTAAATAAACAGCGCACACACGCCAATATGAGTATCCATCTCAAATAACCTGAAATCCATTTCATAATATATATATATATATATATATATATATATATATATATATATATATATATATATATATATATATATATATATATATATATATATATATATATATATATATATATATATATATATATATATATATATATATATATATATATGTATGTGTGTGTGTGTGTGTGAAGAAATATAGTCTTAAGATGTGCTATATTTATGGGATAAAGTGCTCAATATCAGAGATAGAGAGTGTGTAAATAAGGTGTCCTGACGATTGCATCTAGCATGAAAAAGACTGTCGCCTCTAAGTCTTGACTTCTATGTTCACTTTTATATATATATATATATTTTTGCACCAACTTAATATATATATATATATATATATATATATATATATATATATATATATATATATATATATATGTGTATATATATATATATATATATATATATATATATATATATATATATATATATATATATATATATATATATATATCATGACAGACCTTATACACAATAATTTGTCAAATGCATTTGTCATACATAGAAATAAATTCTACCACAACTTTAATCTAGCATATGACATACTTATTAAAAAAAGAAAGTAATTTACTTAGAATGAAATTTCTCCAAAGTGCAGCTATCGAATCTTATCAAAATATAAATCTACGCCGCGGATTTTTCCCAATATATCTTTTCCCAAAAGGATTACTACGTTCCCAAGCTAAGATACATTACCGCTAAAAAAAACAACAACCCAAAAAACGATTAAATTCACAAGCTCGGGGTATTCAAAGCATATAACACATAAATCAACTCCTAACTAACATAGTTAAAATAATAATTACATACTAATGCTGTATTTGCAAACTTACTTTTCAATTCGGTAACTGACAAATCTGTTCAAGAGTGTTTTTTGTTTACCGGCACTAACATATTCCGAAGCTCCATGCAACATATATTTAAGTTTAGTATCCCAACTTATTGTTCTTAATTCTATCTTCTCCGCCTGAAAACTGATTAATTTTTGTATATTATTTCTTTAATTAATGTAGCTGTTTCCCAAGACGAGATTCTCTCCTTCATCATAGCCTCGTTTGGAGATCCTCTGTGCCCAGAGGCAGAGAGTTTGAACAGCTGGAGACGAATATCCAATTGCAGGATATCTACTAACAATCCGACGTGGTCAGATGTGGCACCAGTCCGAATTTAATCTGGGGTATCCGAGCCCGTATGGTCGGCCCGAATTTCACCGTAGACCCCGTATTTTCTGAGATGTGAACTTATATATATATATATATATATATATATATATATATATATATATATATATATATATTTATAGCTGGCGACTCGTATTCGAGGATACCAATTTACTTGGGCGTCAAGCTAATCCCTGTTGCAGCACTTTCCTCAGGCGCATTTGCGTTTATTTAACACCCACAGAGCCCAACTCTGGTTTATACTTCAACTATGCTGAGCAGACGTTAGTTACATTTTCTGGGAAAGAGCGTGTTATCTAGCGTGAAAAACAAATTGAAAAGACCAGTTCGGTCAAGCTCTCGGCCACGATGACTTGTGACTTCGTGCTAGCACAACTATTATCGGCACCTAAGGTTTCCGTCTACCCAATTTCACACACAAGGCTTGGGCCAACCCGTAGTATGTCTTTCAGGCACTTTCCAAAGATGCCGCTCGCTGGGATCAACCGCTCCATTCCGATAACATCAAGAACTCTCCTTCCTGACAAATCGACCAGGGTGTGATTCGAACCCGGGTCTCATTGTAAACATTATCTTTTCAATGGTTTGTCTAGCGCCTGGACTACATAAGGTTTAAAAAACAAAATTTTCTTTCTACTATACTATACTGCATTTTATATTTTTAATGTCATTCATATTCCATTTAATAATTTTGAAGCTGTATGATAAGCTCGGTATAGATAAGCTGTTAATAGCCTTCATTTTATTGGTTGCATTTAGTTCGTTTTCTCGTATCAAACATACACTTCTATAATATTCTTTTCGGATCTTTTTCTTCATAATTGAATGTTGTATTCCGTCTCCTTCATTAATCCCTAAGAATTTGTCCGTACCATTTTGGTCGAGTTCCTTAATCTTCTTGTTGATATCAAGGTCTATATCCGTAGCTTTCTCTAGTTTACCATCTTTGAAGATGGCTTTGGTGCATTTGTCGATTCTGAAATCAATCCTTATCCCTTCGCTGAAGATTTTTCTGTTAGTTGTTGTCCTTGGTAATTTTTTTAAGATCATCAGTATAAAATACGTGATTCAGTTTGATATTCTGTGTCTTGTATCCGTGGCTACTGTTATTCAGTAGGCAGATGAGAGGCGTCAATTAAGAAGAGTAGTAGTGATAATGAATCTCTTTGATTTAATTATTATTATTATTATTATTATTATTATTATTTTGTTTCTTTTGATTTCTGGTGTGCACTCATTTCTTTCCGGCTCCCGACGAAGGATCTAAGATCAGAAATGTCATCATGGCATTTTCCACTTTTAAAAATCACGTACTTTACATAGATAAAGCTCTTCGTAAAGTGTGGACTCTACTCGTGAGAACAATTTTTTGTATTTCTTTAAGGCATAGTCTGCCAGGAATCTCTTCAATGAGTCTATTGGAATCTTTTCCAATCAGCCAGAGGGCTCCAACTACAACTGGAATTGTTGGTGTCCTCATGTGCCTCAGTTTTGAGATTTCGATTTCAAGGTGCTTGTATATTTCATAGTTTTTTTTTTTAAAGTATATTCAAAGATACAATACAATCTCCAGGTACAGTCATGTGAATAAGAAGGCATATTCTGTTTTTTCAATCTCTGATCACGATGTCTGGACGATTAGCTTTGATTAATCTCTGTGTATCGTAAAGTTTCATAAAATTCTTACAAGACCTATGTCTGTAACCGGCCCTGGGTAGTGTTCATACCATTTTCTCGCAGTTTCCTTTCCGTAAAAGTTGCTTATTTTCCAGTGCAGATATTGACCCACACTGTCATGCCGGGTTTTATATTCAGTTGGTGCCAACAGCGTGCAAGATGGTCAACTGCTTCTGGATATTATTATTATTTTATTTGTTTTGATTTCTGGTGTTTACACATCTCTTTCTGTTCCCTTTATGGGTAAAAAATGGTATCATGACATTTCCCACTGACCAATTAAAAAAAAACACACACACACAGAAAAAATATTTTACGTAGATAAACCCCTTCGTAAGTTGTGGGTTGTACACGTTTTTATCACAAAATTTTTAGAACAATTTATTATTATTATTGTTGTTGTTGTTGTTGTTATTATTATCATTATTGTTGTTGTTGTTGCTATTGTTGTTGTTGTTATAATTGATGTTGTTGCTATTATTATTATTATTATTATTATTATTAAGAAGACAGGAGTAAGTAGTTGTGCCCTTCTAACCAAGGACAAACAGTAGCAGTTTAAAGCCTGTATACATTAAAGAAAAAGACGTTGTGGAGATCCTGATAAAAGAGAGAAAAAATCTGAAACTTGTCAACAGTTTACAATATTTTATGTTATTTTTCTTTTTTTAGAACTATTTGTTTCCCTTGTCAATTCCTTTACGCTGAATATTAGAACAACTCAGACATAGACAATGCGGAACATAAAACACGAGCTTCCCAGTCGTAAGTCTCATAAATTTCGAACAGACACTGCAGCCAGTTTTGCACAGAATCTTTTTGTCTATGCGCTCATACAGGGAATTGACTGCAAACACTTGCTTTAATGGCGATTATTTCAAACAAGCACAATTTGGCAAGCTGCAAACGCCATAAAATACACTTCTTGCCTTATTTACACGGTTTGGACGTTTAATGTCCTGCGGCAAAGGGAATTTAACGAATCCCTATTGGTAAGCATCTTTGGCACAGAAGGTGAGAAGACGGACGTAACCAAGAGGCTGACACATTTTAATTTCAGCGAAAATCAATCTCTCTATCTACACCAATTTTTCAGCATTGTATTCAATTCATATGGGAAATAATCAACACCAGTTTTAAGTGTAATCTAGTGTTCTTATTTGATAATAGAAATCTAATCTCAGGCCATAAATAAAGCGGCAGAGGAGGAGATAGAGGTGGCAAACCTAGGCCATAATTGTTCTGCTATGAACAATAATTTTACTTCTACCTTTATGCGAATTTAATGATTTCCAAGAAATTTGTTCATATCTTAGTTTTAGATTCTTAGCTCTATAACGTAAACAATATATATATATATATATATATATATATATATATATATATATATATATATATATATATATATATATAATGGACTTTCCCGTGGGTTTCGACGTATGAGGATCTGACAGCTTAGTTGATTCAGTTATGAAATTTTGTACAATGATCTTAAGTAGCATTTAAGCTAGTGATTTACAAAGGAAGCCACAAAGTGAGGATTGTGGGATGAGATACCTGTTAGATTGGCTGATCTTTTAGTTCTTGCTCTCGCTTCTTGAAGATGATTCAGACAAGCATATTGAAAACTGCTGAGTCCACTAAAACACGTACATCTCCATTTTACCCGCTCCAAGGCTAAGCGCTCAAGGCTGTTATGTGGTATATTGACTGCTGACAAATTGCTTTTCAGCTTTTGTATCTCAGCCATGGGCGTCTTATATTCCTGTAGCCCTGATCTAACTGGCTGAACATTAGGATCTTGTGTATCCTGTCATCAGACATTCTCAAGACATTACCAGTCCACCGTAAGTGAGACTGTATGAGAAAGTCTCGATTCCTCCAATATTACGCCTAATAAACATGCCTACTTAAATTTCCTATCTTGAAGGTTAACTTCACAGATTGCACGCAGACACATATATATACACACACACACACACACACACGTATACACACACACATGCACACACACAGACACACACATATATATATATATATATATAGAGAGAGAGAGAGAGAGACAGAGAGATGTGATATCAACGAATGGAGTATAATTTCTGTTTCTGTAGCATTTAATTATTTATTTATTAAAAATTTTTCAATAAAAAGTAGAGCTTAATATTACTTATAAGAAATTAAAGCAAAAACATGTAAAAAGTCACTACACATTAGCTTTAATGTTTCTGAGCTCAAAGTGTGCTTCCTCGGGCGATAGTAAGTAACTGTTAATGCTCACCAGTTATTTACTCTCGCCAGGGTCAGTTGAGCCACACACTAAGTAGTAATGCCAAAAGATTATGACAGCACTAAACATGGAGACAGTCCAGAAGAATTGCATGAGATACCGAAGTCGTCTGGAGCTAATGTCGATTTTATTGAATAAATTTTTAGTATTTCAAAATATTTTATGTAATTTTGCAAAATATATCTGTTAAAATCGGATATCAGTGTTATCTTCATCTTTGCTCAATTTAGACGACAATTCATCCATCGCATTCTGTATGTAAATGAATGTAAGGACTCTGATTGGAATTGGAACCTGGCAGACCCTTTCTCATTCAGAGTCACTCACTCATTCATGTAGAAAAGGCTTATATAGAGAAAACATTTATTTATAAATTTTAAAATGAAGTATTGCTGCGATAACTGGACAGGAGTTGCTCATTTCTCCATGTTCAGCTTTGATAGGGTTGAGAGCGTTCCACGAAATCTTCGAAGTGATTCACTGATTTTCCTTTCTGTAGCATCTTTCTTACAGGCGCAAATCTATCACTATCGCGATTTAGTCGACCAGTTAAGACATTTTCGGATAAGAACTACAATGCCATGAATCGATTCTCCCTCGTTTCCTCCATATTCCAATTGTAATGATAAAATTTCACATAGATAGAATTTTCTCACGAAATAACCATTTTTAGAATAGTCGCCTACGGTGATGGTTCAACTGTACAAATTTGATACCACCTATAGTATGGTAATTTACCCATTCACGCATGGACTCTCTCAGCTTTAAATAGGAGTAGGTACTGCCTTTTAGAGATGGAAGTTTTCCAGTAGTCAGCTCTGACAGTCAGACAGAACATTCTTGCTGTAACACTCTCGTTTGTATATGTTTGTATTACTGTTTTTGTTAATATATTTAACACAATTCTTCTCTTTGTGTCTTTATTTATGGACCTAACAAGGTCACAACACCCTATTACTTTGATATAACAAACCTCGTTCAATAATCCTCGACTATGAGGCTTACGGCCATATCAAGCAGAACACTAGCTCCCATACAATGACCAAAGTTAACCCACGTCAAGGCTGGTCAGTATTTGGATGGTGGACAGCTTGGGAATATCAGGTGCTGTAAGCTTGGATACGTGTGTTGTGTATGGATAATGACTCAAAATTGTTAATCGGAGAGCCT
>OZ010581.1:128288183-128320683 GCA_963932145.1 Acanthosepion lycidas
TCCTGAAAAAATCGACTAGAGTCAGGTTCGAAACCGAGTCTCATGGTCAGAATGTTCTAACCAGGCGGCAACGTATCCTCATGCATACATACATACATATCTATGCCATGGATGCGGATAATTTCCTTTCCCTCATTCATATATATATATATATATATATATATATATATATATATATATATATATATATATATATATATATATATATATATATATATATATATATATATATATATATATATATATATATATATATATATATATATATATATATATATATATATATATATAACAACTTATTTCTATAAAATCCAGGTGAATCCTATTGATATAATATTAAATATTAAAATTGATTCACAGATAGAGCTCATTATGTTTATAATAAAGAGAGCAATATATTTCATACAAACGGAATTAAGATACCATTATGTATCTTAATTCCGGTTCTATGGTATGGTATGGTATATATATATATATATATATATATATATATATAAAATTAAAGACAACAGACATCTTGTGTTGGATTAATTTTACTAACCACCTTTTAAAAATTACGAATGATCCTTCTCAGGCAGCGTGGAAATTCCATCAGATATTATGCAAAGTATACATATATTATCTGAAATGTGTGTATATATATATATATATATATATATATATATATATATATATATATATATATATATATATATATATATATATATATATTAGGTTGGTGCAAAAATGATGACGTAATAATGTCGTTTTTTGACGTATTTTACGTCAAAAAACGACATTATTACGTCATTATTTTTGCACCACCTAATATATATATATATTAATTGTACTGATGCTCACACATCAACTCGATCACACACACACACATATAAATGTGTATAAATGGATTCTGTGTGTATTTAACATCTTATAAATATTTAATAAATCGTTTCGTAATCTCATGAATGTTAATATGAAATGGTTTCGTGCATATAAGAAAGATATGATTATCCTACAAATTTTATTAAAAAGTAAAAAATGATTATCTTTCGTCTATAAAACCATGAATTTCGAAAAAGAAGTCTTAAGGAAACCTTGTGCATTTCAGATAACATAAATTTCATTACGAAGATGAAATTTTGAATAAAAAAGCGATTCGCATTTCCAGGAAAATGGAAATTATTCATTATCTATCATTAACTATCTATAAACTGTTATAATATGTAAAGATGTGACTTCTGAAAAGTGCTGTGTCCTGGCCGCTTTAATAATTAGACTTATCATTAAGTTTTTTTACTAAGATAATGATCAGGCTGAGACAATTTCAGCATTTCTCTCACTTTGTTTCTATCTATCTATCTATCTATCTATCTATTTATCTATCTCAGTCTTTTCATTATCCATCTCAGTCTCGCTATCTATCTCACTATGTTTATATCTATCTATCTATCTATCTATCTATCTATCTATCTATCTATCTATCTATCTATCTCATTCTTTCGCTCTCTCTCTTTCTTTATCCCTCTCTCTCTCTCTCTCTCTCTCTATATATATATATATATATATATATATATATATATATATATAAAACCACTTCATTCTACATATGTGCACAAAAATAAGCAACGTATACACAGCATGTACACATACGTGCACACACAAAGAAGAAGAAGAAAAATCGACCCAATACCAATAAAAATAGCATATTTTAAAACGCTGATACTCCTTTGATCAGCCTTTGTTACAGAGCCTCAAACATTAATGGAGAACCTCTGTTAATGTTTTGTTACTAAAAAGATACTCCAGCCTTAACACATTGTGTGGCCATCCCATAAAACACCGCATCTCATGACAGCGTCCAGATAATGTACCAAAAAGATGTCTGACATCAGCATATCGAACTTGAGTCAGATGTTAGTGTATATTATTCATATATTGAATCTGTTCACAGTCTACTTGTAATTAAACTGACAAAAGCAAGCAATAAAATAGCTCGCTTCCGCTCACCTAAAGCAAAATAAAAAACAACCTTAAAAATGAAAAGGTAAATTTAGAATTCAGCAATTAACTCGAGTTCAAGTTGATGTCAATAAATTTTTATGAAAAAAAAATTGTAGACGAATCAGATAATATTATCATATATTCTTTAGTTGATGCACGAGAGGCCATTTCAAGAATACCTAGAAAGAAAAAAAGATACACTGATGGGACGACAGTACTGAGTTGAAAAGTTGATAGAACAAAGAAAAAAAGAAGAGGGAGTAAAAGAAGAGGATATACTAAACAATTAAAGAAAGAAAGACATGGAAGACGAAGGTAGGTTGAAAAAGTATATTGAAGATATATACAAAACAATAGTGTTAGTAATAAGTAGATTAGCACTGTGTCTACTGCTCAGCACTCCCCGACTCTTGTAGTTTGTATTTATGAGAGAAGGAAGAGTTCATTATACTGGTTATATAGGGTTTACCACAACATATAGGGTTTCCCACAACATATAGGGCTTTATCACAACATATAGAGTTTACCACAACATTAACAAATACAAGAAAAAACGTTAGTTATGTCTCGGAGAAAAAAAATATCTCCTGAAAATTCGTAATGAAATTAATGAACCCAAGCAGAATAGAGAATGTGCTAAAATGAGGAGAAAAGCCAGAAATCTTCATAATATCCAATCAAAACCACGATAGAAACAATATTGTGGTCTCCAAAAACACATTTTGACTTTTACCACAGCAAACTTAAGATGTCCGCAGAAATAGAACATATATATACATCCAATCACGATAAAGTCTGTCTCCAGTAATAATGAAACAGGAGATAAGAAAATTAAGTAAGATATTAAAAAAAACAACAAAGGAATAATACTTGCTATCTTAAATAGAGTTTATTTTCTGCCCGAATTCTGTAACAAGTTTTTCTATTTTATGAAAGACATCTATAACCAGAAATTCATCTCCAAAATTTAAGATTTATCCCGCATTATTACTCTATCAATTAGATCAATGTGAAAGTATTAATGAACATTAACTAAGCTCTCATCTTTTTATGAAAGTCAACACCTCACAACTCAGTTTGGTTTTTGTTCTCTTAAGGGATAATAATTAATGTCTCCTGATATCCAAACGCCAAATGTAAGTTAATAGACAGACACGTCAAGACCTCAGTGATACGTGTCTTTCAGTTGTCACATTCATAGAAAGCGTAATGGAATGCCAATTTCCTGTCAGCTTTGCGATTTTCAAAAAGAATCTTTATCTAATATAACCTTTAACCAGAATTACAATGTGTCAGAACTCCGCAGTCTATTGACCTTGTTCTTTATAATACTCAAACCGTTCCCTACTATCTTTACAGTCCATTGTCATTAAAGGTTATATAATGGCTTCAATGCGTATGCATGCTCACTAATCTACTGAGCTATTTTATGCATTCCAATTACTATTCAATATGATTTATTCTTTTGCATGTGTCACCGTTTTAACTTTGAATGTAAATTATTACGTTAAATCTGAAGATACATGAAGACAATAATAAAATAAAAGCATTATGATAAAACGTAATCTAGTTATTGATGAATGGAGTCGTAGGAAACAAGTCACCTGTAAAAAATCGACTAACTATAAAAGAGTTTGCCAATGTCAGAGCTCTTGAAAACATTTAATTTTATTTTTAGATAAAATGAAAGTATTTGGTTCACATTGAAAGATGCTTTTCAGGTTGTAAAGGTCCCACTGAGCAAATGTATTGTTTAGTATGTTGAAACTATTTAAATGTGTTCTAGATCCTGTAATGTGGGAAATGTTTGACTTTTCCACAAAAAAGACAAAGCGAGTGATGTTTCATCAACAATCATAAACTCACTCCAGTCAGTATTAAAGATTGCTGCATTCTCAATGAGGCTTCACACTTTGAATGACTACTGAGACTCAAGATCACTCTAAGTCTCAAATGAAATTCATTTTGACGAAGATATTTAGCTCTTCCTATTGATTCCGGAAATGTCTGCCTCCATTGGGCATGCTATGACTTGACAAGAATCAGATTAAATCAAAAATGGAATATATGTAGGATGCGTCAGCGCACGTACCTTTTTCCCTTGATAGAAATGAAAATAGTTTATGCGCATTTGTAGATAAAGACATATTCTCCACTCTGCACCATTTTCCCTCCACAAGGATGTTGCTACTCCAACGCTATTTCCATGGAAAATGTTCAGTTGAGCTCCATTCGTTAGTTTTGTCCGTTTACACTTTTACAGCGAGGACGCGCATTACGTTTCTATTCGGACGAATCATCTTAATTTCTTCTGTGTTCAAAATGTAAGAAGACCAGCCCACTCAGGCAAAAAACGTTTCCCACAAACTGTTACTTGATGGAACCGAGTTCCAAGTCGATGATTCCGATCCTGACCCTTTCAAATCAAGCATCAAGCGTCCTTAAATCTTTACTTGCTACCATATTAAATGCCTCTTTCATCACCATCCTATTTTCTGTAACCTTCAAGCGTTCTCTCGAACCTTCCCAAACTTGAATGACTTTCGGGCGTTTTTTTGGTATATCTTGTTTAAAGAATTAATCTAATTTTACGTTATAATATTTTCATGTCTCGTATATTTTTTTGCAATATTATCAATAATTGACACAGAAATTTATGCTTATTCGAATATACTCCAATATATTTACTTATTTTTACTCACTGTTATTATTAAAGTTATTTTTTTGATCATACATTGACGTCCCAAAGTTTTAGTAAAATTGCCTTGTATCATGTAGCCTCTACAGATCATCGATAACACAAATGGCCGGAAAACGTTGAGCCATATTTTCTTGATAACCCCGAAGAGATCCCAGCTATTTATCGATTCCTCGACTCCCGTTCTATACATTCTCGGTTGAGCTAAACTCAGTAATCATATTGGTCGGCTAGTGGTCAAACCATTCGTAAGAAATCCCCAGAAATTTCCTAAACCCATCATAGTTGTTGGGTTGTGCAAAGCCGATAAACAATTGGAAATAGTCACGAAGTTGATAGCCGGGAGATGACGCCTTCTGGCGCGTAGAGTGTCAAAAGAACACACAACATTATGGAAACAGGGACAAGTTACACAATGATTTGTTGACAAAAAATGTGAAGCCTAACGTCACCGGAAACTTTACGAACCCTGACTCATTGGATCACTGCATACGATGCTATATTAGTGAGCTTACTGACATATCACTAGTTCACGTGAAGACGCACCCAGTGAGGATCGGACTCACTACTCAGTCGTAATTGTTCTAGCGAAACAAGCTTGCTAACCATTACACCACCTCGAGGTGCCCAACTATTAAATTTACAATATAAACGAGATAGAACCACCCCTGCCTCCTATTTGAATGTGTGACGCCCAAGTCCACGAGAGCACTTCGCGACTGCTCGGTCTCACATTTTCGGCTGACCTGAGAAGGAATGAATACATTGAGTCAATAGCTTCGTCCACCGCTAGGAAAGTCGACTCCCTGTGCCACGCCAGGAAATTTTTCTCGCCGGAGTCGATCCTTCAAATCTACAAATCAACCATTCGACCTTGCATGGAGTATTGCTGCCATATATGGTCTGGAGTCCCTTTTGTTTGTCTCAAGGTCCTTGATAAAATCCAAAGACGGATATGCAATGTAATTTGCCCTGATCTGGCATCTCGTCTGCAGCCGCTCTCTTACAGACGTGCCGTTGCCTCCCTCTGTCTTTTTTACAAATACATTCACGCTAACTACTCCGATGTGCTGCTTTCTCTGGTTCCCAGACTTCACGAATTTAAGCGTTCAACTAGGCTGGCATCTCGCTCTCACCCTTTCACTGTTGAAACTGTTAAATGTAGCCGTCTCTTCTACTCCAATAGCTTCATGTCTCGCACTTCTCGCCTGTGGAACTCCCTCCCTATTTCTTGTTTTCCTGATAGCTCTAATCTACAACTATTGAAATGTAATGTCAATCGACGTCTCCAGATGCCCTGATCTATCCTCTATCCTTCTCTTCATCCTTTCCTCTATCACTCCTATTTGCTCTCAATCCAACTCTCTGTAACCCTTTGCGTGCTAGTGGCTTCCCGCCTTGCTTGGAGTGGAATTGCTTAAAAAATATGGGGCATTAAATAATAGTTTTTTAGAATTTTCTCTGTAATCTTTTTAATCTAGTAGATATCAGGGAGCAATTGACAACAAAGATGATCCATTATTCCATTCTTTTGATTTTCTTCGCCGTTTTGCTGTTTCTTCGCATTCTTTCCTTTATTCCTTTCAATAACACATAGAACTGAACTAACACTTTGCCAGTATCTTCTCATTCACTCCCTTATCCCTTTCAATACTTTTAAGATTACCCAGTATATCTCATCTCTGCTATTTTACCACGCATTACTTGTATCTTCTCAGTATATTTCTTCCGATACAGCTAGAATCAACATTTATCTCATACTTGGCTCCTGCTTTTTTTTCTATTCTCTCTCGTATCCCTTTCAATACATTTAAGATTAATAATTATTTCATGCCACCGATCTTCTCTCTCTCTTTGTCTGTATCTTCTCATTCTTCCCCTTATCCCTTCCAAAACTAAAATCATCATTTATCTCATAACTCTGCATTTCTCTCGCTCGTATCTTTTAATTCTTTCCGTTATCCATCCGAATACATATACAATTTTCCATTATCTCATACCTCTCCCCTTTTCTCACCCTTTGTCTGTATCTTCTGATTCTCTCCCTTATCCATTCCAATACTATTAAAATCATCCGTTATCTAATACTTCTGCTCTTAGGGAATGATTAAAGAAATGCATTCAATATAGAATAAGCTGCAGACACACATTATTCAATGTTCAATGCATTTCTTTAATTATTTCAAACCAAGGAAGGCAATAAAGCCACTAAGACACAACGAGGTCACGGTGTGTTAGAGAAAATGAAAAAATATACTAGTAAGGAGTGAAGGCAATATAGGAACAAGAATTAAGAAGACAGAAGATACCGATTCGCACTGCACTATTTACATTATTCGAACTATTTTCCTCATCTTTGTCGCCATGTTTATCACAACGGTTCGGTAGTTGTATGCCCCGGTCGTCTTCAGATGATTGGAATGTCGAACTGAACCCATTATTTCGCTCACTTGGGTAGACCGTTCTAGTTCCACGTGCCATGTTTAATGGATGTCAGTTATCTCCAGTTAAATCCCCTCTCCAATTCTCCACCGCCTTAACCAGATATTGAACTCACACTCTTTGGATCATGTCACTGGATCTAATTAACGCCTTTATCCAGTGGGCCATGTGTCCTTGTGGCCGAAATGTTGTGATAAACATGGCGACAAAGATGCGGACAATAGTCCGAATAATGTAAATAATGTACATAATACCTCATCTCAGAAATATAGACAGACTGGCATTGCATTTAAATATTTGACGATCAAAGACGACAGGAGAGCAAGAAGCCGGAAGAGATTTTTACAAGCGAGAAGTGCGATAGAAGAAACAGTTAACATAGAACTTACGGTTACATCTAGCAATTTCAATTGTAAATTGATGAGACCTTTCAGCCAATCTCGTACTGCGTTTAATTTCTTAAATTCTAGGTACCATAGCGAAGAGTTCATCAGAATCATTACTTTGAAAGTATTTATAGAAAAGGAACAGGGAAGAGACGTTAAGGCACTGGGAAAGTGGCTGAAGTCGAAATGTCTGTTAGTAGCAATAACATGTCAGATTCTTCATTGGATTTTATCAGGAATCTCTATGTATATTGCAGGATCACAAGACCAAATTTGGCTGTGATATTCTAAGCAACGGCAAAGGAAAGACTTGTAAATATCTAAGATAGATTCTTGTGAGAAAAATTGTCTAGTTCCAATGCATGGTTACCATCAAAATAGACAGCCAAATATATGAGCTATGTCCATGAGAAATGAGGGACAGAATTTCAAGTTCCTGGGTACTGTAGAAACAGAATATAGATGATGCGACGCAGAAATCAGAACAGGCGCATATAAATAGCGAATGGTGCGTTCCAGGAAGTATAAGAGATGGGAAAATGTCGACAGAAACAAATACAAAATAAACTACTTTTCTAATTTCCTATATACCAGTGAACGTTCACGGGGTACCCCACACATTTGTCCTTGTACCACATCTATGTCATAGCAGTGAACATGAGACAGTTTCCACAGAGATGAAGAAGAGCCTTGAAGCAGTAGTGATGTGCCTCTGCTGAACATGTCATAAAGCACGTTGGCAACGAGAAAGTTTTAATGAAAACAGATTTTAAAAGGAAACTTATAGATAGAACCAGAAAGAAAAACCGTTGTCATTCTGGGACACGTAATGAGGAAAGAAGGTCTAGAGAATTTAACACTCAGAGGATATTAGGATGGCAGGACAAGCAGAGGGAATCATGAGCAATTTAAGATGTTTGTGTAAATTAACGTCAAAATGATAAAGATGGGACAAAAAAAAAAACAGGAAGCTATGGATAGACATAATCCCCTAACATAACAAAGCGCATAAAATAGAATTTGAAAATGGTGGCATGCTTTTCCTCTTTACAATCCTGGGAATTTTTTTTTTTTTTTTTTGACAAATTGTATTCAGAATTATCTTATGAGACGTCATTTCTCGTTGCATTTACGGATATTTAGTTAATATTTTTATCAAATAAGGAAGATAGAGTTTCGAAAAATAAGAGTCTTAGGAATTTGCTCTGAGATTATTCAAGGCTTTAAATATGATTATACAACGAAAGGCGATCACATATTATGATTGTAGAGAATTGATTCGAAACCGCTATCATTAGAATTGCATCTTCAACTCGAAATCTTAAAACCATTCTTTCACGCACTGAATTAAAATAATGGTTACATATTTCAATGCCAACGAATGGTATTTGAAAGAATTTCTGTACTAATTAAATTAAATGACCTCAGCAGTAAAGGTAAAAAATGTGAAGAAACTCATTAAATTTTGGTTTCATTATTTCTAGTAACATGTGAAATCGTAATATAAAAATTTGATAAAAAATTATATATACAGCTGGTGTTCGATAATTCGTAATTGTGAAATCGTAATATAAAAATTTGATAAAAAAGTATGTATATCTGGTGTTCGATAATTTTCAAAAATGAAAATTGGCAAAATTAAATACTATCATATTGATTTCATCTGAATTTTGCTGTTGATATTTACTAAACGTAGTTTTGTAAAATCATCTGATATTTAAGCAGCCTGTTTATCTCAGTTACTACTGTGTATTCATTGTATTCATGAGCAAAGTTTTTCTATTTACCATTACTCCCACTCCCCAATCTGAACACGGAACTCAGGAGATTTCTTTCAAATATGAAAAAGAATATCGTCGATTCGATTTTACCTAAGTATCCCCTTTATATTTACACACATTCAGTGATACTCAGCATTTTACTCATGAATATTGCACATCTTAAAACTAGATTTATATCATAGGCGAATATATATACAGTAGAGGCCATAATATAAGGAACAGAAACAACAAAGACATAAATATTTGTATTACTTAAAAAGTAATGCATGATTCGCAATTAAATTTTTTACCGAATAAAGATTAGGGTGTAATGCATAAATATTATGCAAAGTTACAAAAATTTACATAACAGTTTTTTTTTAAAATAAAGATTAAATGGAACAAAGGAAATAAGCTACTGGACAAAAATTAAGGAACGATCTTGTTAATACTTGATTGTGAACAAAATATCAACAAAATTTAATATTTGGTAAACATCCCCTTATTTCCAATGACTTCTCTGCATTGTCGACCACATGATCTAATTAATTTCTTGAAAAAATCAGCAGTAATTCCCTCCCATTCATCTTTCAATAACTCCCATAGGTGATCCTGGTTTTTCGGATTTCTTTTCTGAGCCCTTTCTACAAACATTTTCTATTGGATTCAGGTCGGGGCTCTGGGCTGGCCACTTCATTAGGGCGATTCCTTCTTCTTCAAACAAAGCCATAAACTTCTGAGCCTTGTGGCAAGGTGCATTGTCCTGCAAGAAAATAGGAGATTCATAAAGATTATGGTGTAATCTTGGTACCACATGTTGCTGAAGAAGCCTTTTGTAAATGTCAGCATTGGTATTGCCATGTACGCGGATGATAGGGCCAACTCTTGCAGATGAAATCATTCCCCACACCATCACACTGCCAACATCAAACTTAACGGTTTTCATGACACATTGAGGAGACAGTCGTTCACCTATTCTACGACGTACGTAAGTTTTGCCCTCAGAACCAAATATAGCAAACTTCGACTCGACACTGAAATGATCTATGCGTCAGTCCAAACAACATGTTCTCTCGCATACTCCAGGCGTGCCCTTTGTTTTCGTTTTGATATGAGAGGCTTCAAAGATGGAATACGGGCATGCAATCCTGCATTTTTTAACCTACAAGCAACCATTTCCATGAGATCTTATTATCTGTATCTTCATTAAATTTACGGGCAATTGATGTAGCAGTTTCAAAACGGTTTTTTGTAAATATTCTAACAATTCTTCGATGTTCTGTTTGCGATGTTTTTGGAGGTCTGCCGGTTTTTGGTTTTGCATCTAACGTTTTATCGGTTTTATACCTGCTAATTACACGATGAACGACACTTTTAGAACTATGAACAATGTCAGAAATTTCTGAAATTGACTTTTTTTTCTTGATAGCGATAATGAGTTTTTTTTCTTCAAAAGAGAGTATTTTGCATATAGAATTTGCCATATTGCTTAAAAATAAAGTCCTAATGATATTTTACTTATTGTTGAAAAGCTCCATCGAGTTTTTAACAATGTAAATTAAAAGTTTATGCAAATTATTAACATCGTTCCTTAACTTTTGCCCAGTAGCTTATTTCCTTTGTTCCATTTAATCTTTATTTTTAAAAAAACAAAAGAAACTATTATGTAAATTTTTGTAACTTTATATAATATTAATATTTTACACCCTAATCTTTATTCGGTAAAAATTTCATTGCTAACCATGCATTACTTTTTAATTAATACACATATTTATATCTTTGTTGTTTCCGTTCCTTATATATATGGCGCTCCTGTATATATATATATATATATATATATATATATATATATATATATATATATATAAAAATGTATATATGCATATATATAGGAATACATACATATATATATATATATATATATATATATATATATATATATATATATATATATGTGTGTGTGTGTGTGTGTGTGTGTGTGTGTGTGTGTGTGTTTGTAAAGTTTTGAATGAAAACAATGAATTTCCTAGGTATCTGTTGATATGGTTGTGCAAGCAATGTATTTGATTCTTTTTAAAGCCATTTTTAATGATTTCCTTAAGCTATTTTATTCGTTTGTATCTATGTTAATCTATCTATCTATCTATCTATCTATCTATCTATCTATTTGATATCAGTGTGTTCCCGATGTATAGTACATATGTATGGGCTCCTGAAACATTTATCCAGGAAACAATATTAGCGGACTCATGTGAATCCAGGTAAATTAGCATCTCAAAACAATGATGTTAAAACAGATGGCAATTACATGCATGTTTTAATAAAAGTAATGTGATAGCAATTCGAATTAAACGTTGCTGTTGTTGTTGGTGGTGGCGTTGTTTTTTTGTTTTTTGTTGTGTGTGTGTGTGTGTGTAGAAGAAGAGTTTATGATACACGTATCTGTATGTGCGCTTGTGGATTAATTCAACTAAAAGTGGATCAAATAAGCGAACGCGCCACGGCTGCAGCGTTCTTTATCTGCGTTCGTCTACATCTGGAAGAAAGAGTTAAAAACAAGAGAGAGAGAGAGAGAGAGAGAGAGAGAGAGAGAGAGAGAGTATGCTTGCCTTTTTATAAACTTAAATAACGCCACCTGACGGACACTTTTAGCAAAGCCAAGTTGGGTAACCTACACCATCTATCTATCTATCTATCTATCTATCTATCTATCTATCTATCTATCTATCTCTTCATAAGCCAGGTGTAAGTGCATGAACAAAACATATTTGCAGAATATTTGTATAAAACCAACTTTTGTGAAATATGCCTAAAAATTGCTTATAAAATTATTTATTGCGAAGCACTGTAAATAACAGGGGTTATGCTAGCGCCGTGACACAAAAATGTATTATTCTTGTATCATAGAAGCAAACCTTCTCGTAATAAAATTCTCCGCAAGCAAAAAACGTCATTCAATTAAATATTCTAAACATAGAATATATATTCAGGCGACATATAATTCTAAAAAATAAAAGATTGAAACTCAGTCGTAAAAAGAAATTATATACAAATATTGTATTATTATACAACAGTAGAACTCTTATAAGCTTATTAATAATATTTCAACATATTCACACACGAATACACTGGCAATCCTATCATACACATACACACAGACACACACGCACGCAGTCCCACCCCCACATATATATGTGTGTGTCTGTGTGTATGTGTAGCTTTACTGACAAAAAAAGATTCAATATTCTAGAAGCCATAATAGAAAAGAAATCAACCCGTGTTAAATAAAATATCCTTCTTCACAGGATATCGTCTATTGTAGTGTGTATAAAATATTCAATATGCGTACGGCATATTTAATACGCTTAAAAAAACTAACATCAATAATAAATATTCGATACATGCTTTTCGGTTTAAGCTCTAAAGATGATGCCATTTTGAAAGGATTACAATTCGAAGCTCAGCGATTTAAAAACACCAAAATGTATCAACAACATTTTTCTAACATACAACACCGAGTTCTTGATAATGGCTGTGAAAGACAATTGTACTTGAACAAAACAGAAACAAATGAATTATGACCATTTTATTCCTAATTTCAATCACGATATACAACTAATTAGAAAATTTGAAAAAAATAATAATATTAGTTTCATTCTAGGTACTGGCAATGATAATATTAGAAATTTCTTTCTAAGAAAAAACATTCAACTTTCATTAACCGAGCAGCCAGTATTGCTTTCGGTTGGAATTTATACAATCTTTCTCTTAAAACAATTTTTCTTGAAAGGAGGTTTATCGAATTCCGCATCGGTTATCGCCCTTTCAGGCACTGATGGGGTGGGGGATTATTTCCTATTTCGTTAGATTTTTTTCAGAAATACAATCACCCAAAGGATATTTTAACTGATATGCAATATTGTTTTTTTTTTTCAAAACACTAGTTTACGGAAAAAAGATGTATTGCGTTGATTCTGTTAATTTTAGCATAATAAATAATTAGTTAAACAAGCATAAACACTTGCACTCTAAACTATAAAAATGAATGCCCTGATTATTACCAAAAAGCTCTTTCGCAAAATGAAATGCACTGTACAAAATTTAACTCCTCCAGGAAAAATAATTTTTTCGCACTGATTTAAAAAGCATTAAACAAACTCTCATTAATAATGTCATTCTTAATTACAGCGTTGATGAAGAAATTTGAAAAGCTATTAGAAAAATTAACATAGATAAAAAAGAACTTAATACTTCCTCAAATAACCCTAAACATATCAATCTACTATATCTTAATCGAATGCATTTAAAGTATAAACAAGAGGAGAATATCCTAAAAAATCTCGTAAGTCCTAAAAGACTACCCACTGTTAATCATCACTATTTTCCCTGTCAGAAATAAACATAAATTTCATAACGGAAATGCAGACAGCCTTAAATGATTTTGGCATGAAGAAGATCAGAGAAATAATAAATAAAATCTACAACATCTGGGATATACTGGAAGATCTCAGCAGATCTATTTTCATAGCACTGCTAAAAAAAACCAGAAGAAATCGAATGTGAACTCCACCAAACAATCAGCCTCATGAGTCACACAGCAAAACTCAAAAACCGTATTCTGATAAACAGAGCGTGCAAAAGAATCGGGCCATATGACAAGAACAGTGCGCGTTCGTTAAAGACACCGGGAAAGGAACGCAATATTCATGCTCAGAATGTTATCAGAAAGAGCATTACAAATACAGAAGGACGGGCACCTATATTGTAAAACATAGGTGCCCGTCCTACACCACAAAGATCGGTTTAAACTGCTCAGTAACCTTGATATATTTAGGAAAGATATTAGAATGATCAAGGACATATACTGGCAGCAAACGGCCTGCATTCGGATAGAGAATGATTTCAGCTGATATACATGAATAGAAAACGGCAAGGATGTGTCTTCTCACCGGACTTATTCAACCTATACAGCGAGGTCACTCTGAGAGAACTAGAAATCCTACCAGGATTCATCATTGGCGGACACAATCTTAACAACATAAGATACGCTGATGACACAGTGATGATTGTAGACACGGAGAGGAAATTACAAAATATCCTACAGAAGGTAGCGAAAGAGAGCAAGAAGAAGAGACTAAGCATAAAATACAAGAAGACAGAATGCATTGCCATCAGTAAAAGGATGAGTCAGAAATGCGATTTACAGGTCGGGGACGCTAAAATCAAGCAGGTACGAAAATTTAAATATCTGGGAAGAGTTCTGACAGAGGACGGTAAGTGTGACGCCGAGATCCAGCGATGTATTGGGATGGTCAAAGATGCTTGGCAGACACGAGACAGGAGGATTTCTTTAGTAACAAAGTAACAAAGAAAAGAGTACTGAGCTGCTACGTGATATCAGTCCTCTTGTACGACAGCGAATGTTGGACGGTTTCCTCAAAGATGAAGAAGAGGCAACGGAGGTATTATTCTACAGAATGATGCTAAGGATATCATGGACCGAGCGTGTGAGCAAAGATGAGGTTTTGGAGAGGAAGCTTATACTTAACATCAGTAAAAAGCAGCTGAAATTTCTGGGAGACTAATGAGAAAGGGGGACTTGGAGAATCTAATACACACAGATCGAATAGAGGGAAATAAAGACAAGAGAAACCAACTTGTGACATACCTAAGCAAGTGGATATCAGAACAGGAACAAAAAATATTGGGAATTGCACGGCATAGGTTGATGTAGAGAGGCAAGATCCCTGCTAAAGGGACAAAGCACATAAAAGAAGATATAAACCTGTAGACGTCACGCATACTAAGGTGCTAGCAAAATTTCATAGATTTTTTTGTAAGATGAAACACTTTTTATCTGACAAGTTGACAAACGTTTTCCGTATCACGTTGGATAATTCAGATATGCATTTCTTGGGGAAACAACTGACATCCCCTGAAATTATGGACAGTAACGGAGAATTTGGAGGATTTACAGCATAACGTGGGCTTTTTCTTTTCTGTCATTTTTTCCGAAAAGTGTGGCTGTTTCTGCAAAAGCGTTAACAACTAGAATCAAATCATATGCATAGGCAGTGTTGCGATTCAGTTCTGAAAACTGAACTGCTCAGCATTCATCGACGAAGGACGACATCAACACACCTAGAGAGAGAGAGAGAGAGAGAGAGAGAGAGAGAGAGAGAGAGAGAGAGAGAGAGATATGAATGGATTTTTTTTATCCGAAGTTATTTCTTAGTATAAAATTTATTTATGTTGGGGCACATATTTGTGTTGATATCACTGTTTTTTTTTTTAATTTTCTTAAATAATCTAGGATGTTTATTATCACATTTAATATATAAGAAAATTAAAAACAAAATAGAGATAACAACACAGATAATTGTATTCAATACGAATACGATTTTTAAATACATACATACATATATATGTATGTATATATGTATATATGTATGTATATAAATTAAAACTTCCTTGTCCGTATTCCGTGCAGGATGCTTGAAAGGATGATTGCTTTCTAAATATACATTTATATGTATACATACATATATATATATATATATATATATATATATATATATATATATATATATATATATATATATATATATATATATATATGAAATGGAGTGAGTGCGACAATTTAAAATATTTGCTGTTCGTACGTTATTTAATAGATACAATTATTTAAGTAAATTCTTTCATTTCTAATGAAACTGTTATATACTTATATATATTTATTTATATGTAGACAGAGAGAGAGAGAGGCTATACAAAATATTTTTTTTTAATTGGGGTGATTTCTACACACAGAGAGACTAGCCACAAATGTACACGAATGACAAATATGACTTAGAGCAATGGCAACACAGGTACATCTCAGGTAAAGTTTCATAAAACTAAATAACTCAAAAACGAAGGTTTTGTGCACAAAAATAAAATTATATAAACTTTTGACCTGTTTTGGTGTGAGGGCAAAAGTTTGTAAAAGTAATTTTGATAGAATGTGTAAACGTGACAAAGTTTGACCTGTTTTGTACTTTAGGGCTTCATTGGACAAAATGTGTGACACGAAATTTTCTTACATTTTGGTATGCATCTTTCCCTAAACTTATTCTTGATTTACACAAATTTATGTATCGTTATGCTATGTGTATATATATATATATATATATATATATATATATATATATATATGTGTGTGTGTGTGTGTGTGTGTGTGTGTGTGTGTGTGTGTGTGTGTATTGAAGAATATTTCATTAATATGGACAAGTTTTGTTTATTTTATGTAAATTGTTTTCATATTGTTTGATAAGCTTAGTAACATTATCATTAAAAGATGAAAGAAAATCCCCATATTGATAGATATTTTTTAACTAAGCTTTCGGCTTACATAAGCCATTATCAAAGATGACAATTACTGTACAATATATTAAACAATACACGGGCAAAACAATAATGATAATCTTTTTTTTTTAAACGGAAGATCTACAAGCAACGACAAACTCATGCATATATATATATATATATATATATATATATATATATATATATACTACAATTGAAACCTTATTTTATTGTGTGTATATATATATATATATATATATATATATATATATATATGTATATATATATATATATATATATATATATATATATATGAAGAATTATAGTTTTAAGGTATGCTATATTTATGGGATAAATGGTGAATATCAGAGATAGAATTTAGCATTCAAAGAGCGGGAGGAGAAAGAGAGTGAGAGAGGGATGTGTGGAGAGAGAGAGAAATACTTAGATAATTACCTAAAATATTTATAAAGGGAAAATTCATCATTTATTTTGAGCTCTAATTTTAATGTTATGAGTTCTGTTCTTATTGCTGGATTAACTGAAAATATCATCTATATACCGGATATACATTTTATGTTTTTGTATAGCCTATAAATTTTATTTTCGAAGTGAGACATATCAGAATTGAAAAAGAAACCCATCTTAAAACGGTTTTTTTGGTGGGTATATATTTTGTGAGCGCAAAAATCTCTTTTCTGAAATATCGTAATATACTTAACGGTTACAATATGATTTAAACCGTAAACCTTTAGGTGGAATAAATTAACACCACATTTACCACTGCGCTACGTTAACGATATTTGTTGTGAATAGTAGTAATTGTATAGATGATCGGTTTATTTATTAAACTGTAGGTTTATTTATTTTCCTCTACTGGCCTGACTATTTGAGAATACTCATTGGAGAAATATATGCTTTCTCTGACATATTTTCCAGTTGACGAAAATAAATAAATATACTGCTTAATAAATAAATGTTGGGTTTACTCAGATACGAATATCTACTATTTATAACCTTTAAGTAAAAAAAAACAATTGTCGGATTCATAAATAAAAAAAAATCGACCCCTTTTCTTTACACACTACCAAAATCCACAAATTAAAACTGCTGGATTATAAGAGGGAATGTTCATATAGTCTCACAACCGTGATGTGGCTTTCCTCTGTCTTTTCTCCAACGGCTCTGACGTGCTACTTTCACAGGTCCGCTATCTGTATGAATTTAAGCCTACTACTAGATAGGCATCTCAGTCCCACCCTTTCACTGTCGAAACAGTTAAATATAACCGCCTTTTCTACTCCAACAGGTTCTTCTCTCGCACTTCGCGACAGTGGAACTCTCTTCATCCTACTTGCTTCCCTGAAATCTATAATCTTCAAATATTCAAATGTAATGCCAATCGACATCTGATATTTTGATCTTGATTCCCGTCCTTCTGTATATCCTTTCCCCACACAGCCTTCTTTGCACTTGCTCTCACCCTCTGAAATCCCATCCGAGCTAATGGCACTTCCCCCTTGCTTGGTGTGAATTTAAGCATGCTTTTAAGTTGGGATCTCGGTCCCATCGTTTCACTGTCGAAACAGTTACATATAACCGCCTCTTCTACTCCAACAGCTTCTTCTCTCACAGTTCCCGACAGTGGAACTCTTCTCCTCTTACTTGCTTCCCTGATAGCTATAATCTTCAAATATTTACTCTTGCTTTCACCCTCTGTAACCCCTTGCCTGCTAGTGGCATTCCTGTCTTGCTTGCGGTGAAAAGCTTTAAAACAGTTAGAAATTAAAAAAAAAAAAAATAATAATAATAAAATTAATAATAATAATAATAATAATAATAATAATAATAATAATAATAAAATTAAAAAAAAAAAGCTAATCTTATCATCAGCGAAAAAAACTGCGCAGCAAAAACCAAATACATAGAACCAATATTATTTATCATTCAACTTCACCTTAGGGAACTACATTTCTTGCGAAAAGAAATCCAGAATTATGTTAGACATACCGACAATTGCGTATTAAAACAACTAACAACTAT
The DNA here is from genome assembly GCA_963932145.1 of Acanthosepion lycidas. Taxonomy (NCBI): domain Eukaryota; kingdom Metazoa; phylum Mollusca; class Cephalopoda; order Sepiida; family Sepiidae; genus Acanthosepion; species Acanthosepion lycidas. The sequence continues at coordinate 128,306,837 of OZ010581.1, forward strand.
ATTTTTACAAATCAGAGCTCTACTAGGGCCTACTTAACCAGTAAGAAATGTAATCAATTTCGATATATAACTTGACATGTCGAAAGTACAAATACACGCATCTGACTTCAAAATTCTTATACAAGAATTTTACTTATAATAAATAACGCCGTTTAAGAACACCAACTACAAACATGACCCTAATAGACCGGTCATATTGAAGCATTAAAAATGTATATTTATCTCCCAACAACTTACATGGCATTTACAATAGACGACTCAGCAATGTTTCATAGATTATCAGAACGTACACGAAGCGGACTTCATTTGGAATATTTGACAACACATCAAGTTCCAAGAATCAATCAGCTACACACACACACAAACAAACAAACAAACATATATATATATATATATATATATATATATATATATATATATATATATATATATATATATATATATTATTTTATATGCACAGTACGTATTGGACATTGGTCAATATCAGCTAACATATTATGTTGTATTGATATAAGTTTATTATCCTGGATTTCGCGCTTCAGCGATCATCAAGCAAATTGTGATGATCGCGAAAGCATGAAATCCAACGTCACTAATTCATAGACATATATATATATATATATATATATATATATATATATATATATATATATAAAGAGAGAGAGAGAGATAGGGGGAGGGGGAGATATTTAAATCATACATTTTAGATGCATCAAGGGTGGTCTTCAGTGATGCATTGTTCTCAATGCCGATTTCGAGTTTCGGATCAGATCGGCTCCAACAACCTACGCACCGCGACATTGCAAAAAAAAAAAAAAAAAAAAAAACTGTAATCATAAGAAACTAACAAGGCCGGACTTCGACCGTTCTTATTGACATATGTCAGTCACCATCACCCAATGAAAACAGGGCTTTCCACGCTCCTCTACTATATACTGTTGTCTTTTTACATCATCCAGTTTAGATTTACTACTTCCGGAAACCATAACGAGGTGAGCTGGTGTCATTATAGCATTGTTTAAGTCCATGTTTTACATATTAAATACTAATCCCATACCGATACTAAATCTCTAACTAAAACTACACGCGCACCCAACCCAAATCTATCCTATACTAGCACTTTCTACAAAGAAATTGGCTGTTCTTACTATCAGGTTAATCTGTAGCGCATATATATATATATATATATATATATATATATATATATATATATAAATTCATCAATCATTCATACAAAAAACAAATATAGAGTTTAATGATTTAAATGGAAAATCTAGCAGTAAAAAGAATTCTCTTATTGCTATATTTGTACAAAAACGCACAACGTTAAAATTTAAATTCAACTTAGCGTTGCGACCGCACGTTCCAAAACAATAACAGATTTCTCATAGCATTTTTTCGGATTACATCTCTATTTTCGTTGTCCTCTGATTACCGAGAAGTAAAAACAAGAAAAAGATCTACTTCCCTACCTGAGGATGTCTGTAGGAACAGACGAAAGCTTGTAAAAAATTAAAAAGACCTTATGCAACTGGAATTTATAAACAGGGATCATATCATTGATATACAGGTTCGCGGTTGATGTATCTTATTTATATTGTTTGCGAAGATGTATTCTCGCCATTTAAATCATTAACCTCTATATTTGTTTTTTGTATGAATGATTCATAAATTTATAAATTATAATTGCACCATTTAATTGAAATTGAAATATATATATATATATATATATATATATATATTTTTTTTTTTTTTTTCAGTTGCATGTCTATGAGTTAGTGACCCTGGATTTCACGCTTTGGCGATCATCACAGCACAGTTTGCTTGGTATATATATATATATATATATATATCATATATATGTAAAGCGGTATATATATATATATATATATATATATATATATATATATATATATATAAATAAAGCGATATATATATATATATATATATATATATATATATATATATATATATATATATATATGTATGTATGTATGTATATGGCTTTACGTAGAATTTAATTTTCTATCTTCAATATACACTTATGAGCATCTAAAATAATTGTTTTCCATGTCTTTCTTTTTATGCAGGCAAACTTTGCCAATGGAAAGCCAAATGCCCCGATAAGTACTTGAAAGTCAAAGAAACCTAGTAACTTCGAAAAGAATAAGTATATATAATGTCAAATAATGAATCGATGACCATTTTCTCGGAATGACATTCTCCGTTTCAGAAATGGCTGTAATAAATATTTCTATTGACTATTGTTGTGCCTCAAACGAAGTTGGGCTATCGACAGGAAGTAGAAATGGCAGACATGTTTTCCTTAGTTCTAGTCGGGAGTTTGAAACGCCGAATGTGTACATTTAACGTCAGATCCTTTTTTTTCTTCATAGCAGTTAGCGTTCGGAAACCGACTGAAAAAAATTTCAACAGAAATCGAAGAATATCGAATTTATCCAAATTACAGCGAAAGGTCCTGTAACCTTATACACACATACCCAAACGTATATATATATATATATATATATATATATATATATATATATATATATATATATATATATATATATATACAGAGAGAGAGAGAGAGAGAGTGAGAGACCGACAGAGAGTAGGAAATGGAGGGAGACAGACTGGGAGGGGGAATATTACCTATATTTGTCAGCACTTTTTCATTTATATTCATTTCAAAATGGATTATGTAAGCCGAAAGCGCCCAGAGAGTATTGGACAATTTTTGCTCCATTTCTTTGAAACCAGTATATATATATATATTCTGGGTGAATTTTTGTTGTGTCTCATTTTTTTTTTTGTGCTTTTTTTTATTTCCCATGAGTTGTATTAATGAAGGGGATATGATACGTTAGAACTATTTCTTTGGGACGTAGAGCGTTTGTAGAATGATTTCAGGGAAACCTTGTTCACTGAGCATGCCTAAACGCCTATTTAAACCTAAAATGTGCGAAAAATGTATTTTAATTTGGACTTTCGACGTTATGTATTTTAATTTGGACATTTTTCGTTTAGAAAAATACACTAAATTAGATCCTTTAAAGCTATCAATCCAATGGTCTGGTTGGTTGAAATGTGCACCTAGAAATGAAATTCATGTTGTTTGCATTTGATAGTTTTATGGTTATTAAATTCTTCAAAGATCCCGATCTAAAAATGTCGTAAATGTTAAAGTGAAAAACTATCTTGACGTGACCTTAGACATGAACACTGGCAATTACAAACCGTGCACTAAAGATTTACATAACCAGAATTATGTAAATCGCGAATCTAATCACCCTCCTATTTTATAGATATATTTACAGAAATCAGCATAATTATTAGGTTGGTGTAAAAATAATATCGTTTTTGACGTATTTTTAACGTCAAAAAACGACATTATTACGTAATTATTTTTGCACCAACCTAATAACAACTAACTCCAGAAATTTTGGATGAAAATACAATTAAGTATATAAAAGCCTTAAAACAAAGCAATCACAAAGAAAATATGCAAAAAAATAAAACAAAAACAGGTAAAAAAAAAAAAAAATACACCCTGACCCGTTATAGCTGTGATGTAAAAAAATAAAAACAATTTCGTTAGAATTTTTTCAATAGAAATATTTTTTAAATTCAGCCATATTAAAGATTTTCAACATAAATAACGTAAAGATCAGCAGTAGCTGAGTTCGAAATATCGATAAATCTATATTCCACCATAACAATGCCACTAAGAAAAGAAATCAACACAGCTAGTGTTATAAATTATTAATATAACGGCCAAAGCGATACGATCTGTCCCTTAAACAGCCAATGTTTGACAAAAATATTCTATATCAAGCTAGCATATATTCTAAGATAAACGTTAAATTTTACTTTGATTCCAGTGAAATTCCTTGTAAGCTTCGTTTTAATAAGCGTAAGTCAAATTGAAATAATGAAACATACAAAACCAACTCTGATCTCGCAAAATATTAGTGGCAATTAAAGAATCGACCGATCATTACGTCGGCCATAATAGGAAGAACCAAATCTTATAATGGTGAAAGCCAAACATGTAAGCAATAACATGTATGATAATTAACTATTTTAAAATATGAAATAAACCTAATTTATTAAACAAGAGGAATTAATTATATAAGTATAAAAACAAATACCTGTTGAAATATAAGGAACCAGATTGATTTCAGCTGAAGATTAGACGTTATTTTTTTAATTCATTTGGTTGCTTTATATATATATATATATATATATATATATATATATATATATATTTGCATGAGTGTATAATTCAGTTATGTACGATTACGCGATCATGTATCATTCGATACATGAAAGACGAGGCAGATTTCAGGCAGTAGGTTACCATTTCTTTCTGTTAGACCAGTTGCCATCCAAGGCTAAAGAATCCGGGCTGTCCTGCTATTTACCCATGCTAGGTGGGGGAGGGGATTCATATTTTTCCCAAAGGAATTGGTACAGAAATTCGAACTCGGCTCTCCGATTCCTTAATCCGAGCAGCTACCGACTACCCTACCCTTCCCTTCTCTTCTCTTACTAGCTCGAATTAATTTATATTTACTAGTATGTATTTCTAGTTTTGAATAATTTCTCATATCTAATAACTATATTAAACACATATTAGTCATAATATATATTCCTAGTATTGTGGTATTTTTATTATATGTGTGGGATGTGTATGTTTTTCATGTATGGATTTATATATGTATATAATTAAGTTGTGATATCATTTTTTTTATTGTTGTAACTATAAGTTAGATATATTCGTTGGATTTATGAGAGGCTATAATAATAAACTTATTTATATTTATATACTTTTATTTCTATATATATATATATATATATATATATATATATATATATATATATATATATATATATATATGAATTAAATAAATGTAGATACAAGCAATCATATATGCGTGCGCTCACGAGCATATATAAATTTGCAAATAAATATTTTGTTTAATTTTTGGTGTTAACAAAACACTGCTCAATGTGGTAACCAAGAGCTATTAAATATATAAATGTATATATATATATATATATATATATATATATATATATATATATATATATATATATATATATATATATATATATATATATATATTACGTTACGTCGAAAGTACGACTCGGTGTTTCATGTTCAGTATAGTCTTCACTAGTACTTAGAAATTGTACTCAACATGAAACTACTTTCGACATAAGCTAATATCTATCTATCTATCTATCTATCTATATATATATATATATATATTTGGTTGGATTTATCCATTTTCGTTAAAAAGAACAGCGCGAGTGTTCAACCCGTGGGGGACCGAAATATATGTGAAAAGTGTGTGTATATAAATATAAATAAATATATATATATATATATATGTATAATTATTTATATATTATATTATATTATATGCGCGGTACTTATTAGAAAGCGCTCAATATCAGAGATAGATATAACATATTTGGTTGGATATGTTAGCTCTATCTCTGATTATATATATATATATATATATATATATATATATATATATATATATATATATATATACACACACACTTTTCACACACACACACACACACACATATATATATATATGTGTGTGTGTGTGTGTGTGTTATGAACTCATGGAAACGCCATCACGTCGTACGTAGATGATATTTTGGTGATGACGTTTCCATGGGACCAACATTTAGTAACTTCTATATGGCTAACCTTGATGAAGAAGATATTTAATACCACTAAAAATACCTTCCATCTACCTTATTCTGATCTTAGTTAAAAAGATACACCCCAAAACTTGCTAATAGTTTGGTAGTGAAATTTAAAATTTCTCGGTTTTCTTTGAATTAATTTTGATAAAACTTTCCCCAGCTAGTTTTCAGCATATGGCAACACCATTGTTGGTTTTTTTCATTACGCTGCGCCACGTCCTTTATATTTGATTTCAGATTCGACACTTTTTAGCTGAACATCGGTAATATCGTCTCTTATTTGGGACTTGGAAAAGGCGTAAATGATGATAAAAAGTCTGTCATCATGAAGGAATGTGCTAATGTTACAGCCATTCATGTCATCTCAGAGAAGTTAGGTCTTCATATGGACACGGTTAAACGATTCCTGAGAGACCCTTTGCAAAAGAAGATTGTGGAACCTCCAAGACTGTGACAGATTTAAGGAATATTAGCCATTTGTTACGTGGGAAAAAAGCGCAGTCATTTTCATAGCCTCTGGACTTCCTCAGGTAGCGAAAACCACCAGAAATCACATCCTCCGGAGTATGGCTTCCTTTCGACCTCTCCTGAAACTGCCTTCTTAATAGTCCGTCACATGAATTTCAATGAGCTCAGCAGTACATGGCGTTGGACATGAGTTGTGTTGTCTTCTCTGACAGGGTCTATCCTTGAGAACTAACGGTTGGGCAAATGGTTGGGACTATTTCGGAGAAGAGCAACACCAATGATTATGGCGGCAAAACAGTGTAGAGGAGTCCTGTTGTGGGCTGGTATCATTGGTGACAGACTTGTTGGCCCAGTTAGGGTTTCTGAAGGGTTAAAGTGACCACAGGCCCGCATACGGAATCCCCTGGATAGATGACATACCGGCGTCACCTCTAATAAAAATATAATAGAATTAAAGTGACACAAGCATTTGTAGAGTTTTACGAAATGTAGGGGAAAGGTTGATTGTGTGGCTGCCAGTTCCTCAGGTTCACAAGCCTATCGAAAACCTTTAGTCAATCATTAAACAATATGTTTATATCGATGGACGCCAATTTACGTCAAAATATATCTTATGAGCGACCATCAAATCTGCAGCAGAGGTAGTCCATCCTGCCACTATAAAACAATTAACAGATTCCATGACTAATAGATTTTTTTGAAGTTGTCCGTCAAAATGGTGGTCATGCGATCAAATAATTTATTATGTCAATAAATCTTATAATATTATTATGGTTTTCTGTTAAATATATACTCAAAGTATGTATCATCATCCTTCATTTTCCCATCCCAAAATGTCTACACGGTCTACTTACATTCAAAAGCTAATAGTGTAGTTCACCCCCAAACTGTTGAATCTGAAATAGATAAAAAAAATAAAGGACGTAACACAGAATAATGAAAACCTAACAATTGTTCTGTCATATCTTGAAAACCAGCTGTAGAAGGTTTTATCAAAATGAATTCAGAAAAAAAACCCCCAGAAAACTAACTTTCTCTACCAAGCTATTAGCGTGGTTCGAGCTGTAGTCGGAATACATTAACTACAAGAAAAAATTTAAAAAATCCTTTCTTAACTTCCCATATGAACATAAAAGGAACAATAAAATTCCTTTTCTTGATGTATTGAGATGCACTAATAATAATACATTTTCTACCTCCCCATGTATGAAGCCAATAAGCACAAACGCGTGCACTCTAAACTATAATAGTCGATGTCCTGAGTATTTCAAAATCGCTATTATAGAAACTATATTAAACCGTGCAAAAGTTAACACTTTCACGAAGAAAAATTTCTACACAATTAAAAAACCTTAATAAAACTCTAATAAATAATGACTTTCCTAATTGCATCGTTGATGAACACATTAGGCGAGACATTAGAAATATTAACATAAATCAAAAAGAATATAATACTTCCTCAAATAACTCTAAAAATATCAACCTACTATACTGTAATCAAATGGATTATTGCTCTAAACAAAATGAAAATATCCTATACTAATATATTCCCAACTAACCCTAGTAAAGAATTAAAAGTAATTATATACTATATCAAATTTATCAAAATCAACTCAATCATAGGCAATGACACTTCTCCGTTAACTAGTTTTGCCCAAGTAAGACCAATATTGTATATCAGTTCTCAAAGTCCTTTGCAAGATTTATCATTGGCAAAAATGTAAGTACTGATGTTCATTTGACGACAACAACATTATGAAGACGTCTTACATTCCATTTGTCAGATACAAGTTCTACCCTACAAGATTTAAAGGCACATTTCTCTCCACTTTCACAATACAGGAAAATGCTTGCTAACAGCACAACTATTATTACAGCATGAAAATAATAATCAAAAACTATATCAACCCTCTGTAAAAAGGTTTATTACAAGTCTAGTAGCAATTTTTAAAAATGCATTTGATTTGAATAACATTTAACACTCTGTTGCAGTTTACCATCTCTGGTTACCCCTTTGCATTGGGAACGATTGTTTATAAATCATCGTAGACACAACGGTTAATGATATAATAATTATAACTTAGCGCGTTTACGCGTGTTTACAAAAATTACCATCGCAAGGATTACAGTTACATTAAGTTTTTTTTCGCAATTCACTCCTGAAGATGATCTCAGAGGAGATCGAAAGTATTGGGTTAACAAAAAAATACGGTGCTTTCCTTGATGAATTCGAACATAATATGAAGAAGATGAATAGAGCAGTAGAAAGGATTATTATAAAAATAAACAAACACAATATATCTATATTATTTAATAAAACATGCTTATATATATATATATATATATATATATATATATATATATATATATATATATATATATATATATATATAATTTGCATATGCACTTACTTAGATGTGTATATTTATATTTAATTTATTATTTAATTTGTAGTTCCTCTATATTTAACTCGAATTATATGTTGTTTGTGTAGGTGTCTTATCCTTATTTTATATATAATTTTATTTATTTTAAATACAATTCTTTTTCTATAATTATGTTTATTTTAAATACAATTTTTTAAAACAAACCCGGTAAACAATATGGATTGATCCCCTGTTACGATAATCCGGTATATATATCAAATTTTAATTATGGAACAATGGAGGTTTCAACCAGCACCTGATAATGTTTTGCCTTCAGTGAGAAAAATCTATATTTAATATTTAAATTCGAGCTATGTTATTTGATCTCGAGCACTATTTTATTAATATCAGCACTCATTTTGTGGTATTATATATATATATATATATATATATATATATATATATATATATATATATATATATATATATATATATATATATATTCATTCATAATTAAATAATTTATCGTGTCTAGAAGACTACTTAACGGAATGCAGAAAGGAATGGACGACCATTTTGTCCTAACTCATCCGAGTTTCCCTAGCCCAAAGGACTGTGCTCCCACGAGCCACGTCTACTATCCGCAAGCCTCTCAATCCTGAACATTAGAAGCTTGTAACTCGCCGGGTTTGATTCTCGGTAGTGGATGCGCACTGCTATCGAGTCCCAAATATAGGACGAAACTGCCGTCTACTGCTTTCTGCATTCTTTTGAAGATTCTTCGAAACTCGATGAATTACTTAATTATGATTATTTCAAATCCTCCAGATAATTTCTTTCACACAACACACACACACATATATATATATATATATATATATATATATATATATATATATATATATATATATATATATATATATATATGTGTGTGTGTGTGTATGTATATATGTGTGTGTGTGTGTGCGGGTGTGAGAATGTGCTCAAAAACAGGATTTCCCGAATTATTCTTAATTGTATAATTTTTGTAAATGATTTATTTATAATGCAAACGCTTTGATAATCACCTTGCTTGCGAAAAGCAATAGAAATAAAGATGTTTGGTCGTAGCAGTAGTGAAAATTGTACGTAAACCTAACTGACGCTCTTGTATGCATCAGGTTGGATGTAAAGGCTTCTCCGGTTTGTTGCCGGATTACTTTCAAAACTTTCAATCTTTAACTTGTATTCTCCAGTGTTTACATGTCTAATATATCTCATTATGTTTCAGATTATGTGAAAACTATTTGAAGAAATGCTTTAAAATCAACGCCATGTTTTCCCCAAGCAAAGAACACAAATCGCCACGATATTATTTATGTAGTTCAGAGAAGAAATAACGCAGTTTCTTATCGTTTTCCGTCTTGTCTGTAATTGGAGTGAATCTCTTTACACGGAAATCCTTTTGTTTTGTTTTAAATCAGGTCTATTTTATTTGTTAATTTTCATTACGCGTGAAAATAATATTAGTTGCTCATTGACGGATGTGATTATAAAAGCCACTACTAATAATATTGAATAATTATTTATAGAATATTCTTGTTGTGGTAGAGAATAATTTAACATGATTGAAAAGTATTTTATGACTAAGATCTTGCATCGCTAAGGGCATTCACCTTGAGTTAAGATTGGTCGAGATTTTGCATGTGAAAGTAATAAAACCTTTTTATTAATTATTAAAAGGACATCGCGGATAAGATTTTTTTAAATTAATATTTAGTTCATATTTAAAATTATTAAAGAGATTACTTAAATGTTTTTATTTTTATTATATTTGTTTTATATTATAAAGATTTCAGCTAGAAGAATATGAAATCTATGTACTGGATATCTATCTATCTATCTATCTATCTATCTATCTATCTATCTATCTATCTATCTATCTATCTATATGTATGTATGTGTGTGTGCGTTTGTGTGTGTGTGTGTGCAGATATGTTGAAAAATAGGAAAGAACACGTTAGGTAAATAATCCGGAGTTCTTTAGTATTTTTGTTTTTATTTAAAAAAAAAAAACAAAAAAACAACAGTGCTCCATACAGAAGTAGAGCTTAAATTATAATTATTTTTAAAAAAATATGATTCCTTCGCTACATAAGTGTTCTCATGTTTCAAAAACGACAGCCGAAAACCTCAATATAATTATTAAAATTAAATTGAGTTAAAGTATCAAGTTTTTGGAAACATGAGAACGCTTATGTAGCGATGGAATCATATTTTTTAAAAATTATTATTATTATTATTATATATATATATATATATATATATATATATATATATATATATATATATATATATATATGGTGTTTAGTCCTTCTTTCTTTGAAATCGATAGTTGAATGTACTCAGAATAATGCACATAATTTCGCCAAATTGATTTACATATTTTCACATAACATTAAGCGAATTAATTGACACAAGGATAAACTCATTGCTTAACTGATATAATTTCCATTCTTGATGAAGCATATTTAATCGAAGAATTTATGCCTATATATAAAGAAGGATATGTACTATAATCGATCCTGACCAGACATCTTGACCTCAGTCACTTTCTCATCGTCATGCCGTGGCTTCCCTCTGTCTTTTCTACAAATATTTTCATGGCAACTGCTCTGATAGGCCCAGACATGAATTTAAGAGAGCTACTAGATTAGCATATAGGTTCCACCAGTTTAATGTGGAAATAGCTAAATGCAACCACAGCTTGAACTCCGTTCTTTTTACTTGCTTCCCTGATAACTACAATCTTCAGAAATGTAAATGCAACTCTAATCCCTATCTTCTATCTTTTTGATACACGAAAATCTTTGTTCACCCTATTCTCAATCTTTCCTTGCACTTTCTCTCCCTGTAACCTTTGCGTACTAGTGGCATTAGCGCCTTGTTTGGGTGAAATTATTAAAAAATGTGTTTAAGAGATGTAGTTATTGCGGGTTATTGCGTAGTATTTGATACAAATATGTTTCTGACATGTAATTTTCTAATTCTCTTCTCTTATAAAACTTCGATAATATATGTAAATGTCATCCAAAGAGATTTGTACTCGTAATCAATTATTTTAGCAATTTCAAGACAGTATTATTGAGGCAAACAACTTTTTTTTTCTAATTCAACATTGCATTTAATGTTTTGTTTTGTAACAATTAGAAATAAATTCTTCCATTAATCGTAAAATTTGCGTGTTACGAAACTTCAACGATAAAAGCCACGCCTTTGCGCTAATGTAAAGTATTTACACTTGAGATATTCTAATCTATTTCAAATTGTGTGTATATATATGTGTGTGTGTGTGAGAGAGAGTGAATCAGAGTGAGAGGTCATGTGTGTGTATGCATGTATGTCAGCGTGTATGCGTGTTGAAAGAAGAGATTGTAAAATATTAACCAATTCTCTAAATTCACTTCTCGACTCTGAGGCTACCCAGCCCTCCATATGTTATTGCTGTTACCGAATCTTTCTGAAACAGTTGATCATTCATGTAGATATTTTCTCTCCACTTAATGTTTTGTATATTCTGCCTTCAGACATACAATTAACCACTGTATATTTCTCTAGTCATAGGTTTTTTATAATGTATTTCTCAAGCAACAGATCTTCATGATGTCTAACATAATAACGAAAGCCTTCATCTCACAAAATCGAGATTGCTACAATAGAGGTGCAGAGTGACGTAACAGTTAGCGCCAAATAGAATCAGCGAACTGAGTTCGAGTTTCGGACGAGGCTCTTTGCATTCACGTCATACTAATACTCTTAAGAAATCCATTACTCTCTTCCAGCTTCCCTTTACCTTTGGTTGGCAACCAGTCTAGAAGAAGAACAAAATCAAGAGTAAAACCTTCAAGGCAGATCGGTGGTCAAATCTACCTTTTTTTTCGTAATCCTTGAAACCTAAAAGGCCACTGGAAAAAATAACGAAGACTCAGTGGGTGAGATTTTCCGTTTGCATAACCCCCGAACACTTGAAATAATAAATAAAATTTACACCTAGGTTGATGTCCAATTCTCTTTTTTTATAATGAGTAATAGTTTTTTTTTTTAAATTTTAAAGATTTAATAGATTTTTAAAAAATCTATTTCAAATTTTGTGTGTGTATGCTTGAGTGGGAAAGAGAGAGAAAGAGCGAAAGAGAGTGAGAGTGAGAGAGCATATGTGTATATGTATGTATGACCGCGTACGTGTATGTGTGTTGAAAGAAGAGAAGGCAAAATACTAGCCAATACTCTAAATTTACTTCTCTTATCTCAGGCTACCCAGCCCTCCATATGTCATTGCTGTTACCGAATCTTTCTGAAACAGTTGATCATTCATGTAGATATTTTCTCTCCACTCAATGTTTTTGTATATCCTGCCTTCAGACATACAATTAACCACTGTATATTTCTCCAATCATAGGTTTTTACAGCATGCGATGGGTAAATTGTTGCCATTTTTATTTTTTATTTCGCGCATGCGCGTTATTTTTTTATGAGTTTGTTGATCCCCAGTATAGTATGGTCAGTTGGGAAACATCTGTAAGAAAAAAGAGCACCATGACGCAATAAACTGAGCCAGAAATTTGGAAACGGATTGCTGTACTGCTTGGCATTCGCGTCGGAAGCTCCAATACGAATATTTCAGAGTGTTTGGGTGTCAATCTGTGAACACGGCAGAAGATTCAGAAAGAGTTGGATGATATATCCAATCATGGTGTTTGGAGTGATCACTAGTGTTGGCGACGTTATGCCTCCATTCATCTACCTGTAGGGCCTCAGACTCAACATTCAGGCCTACATTAATTGACTTGGGGAGGTAGTACTGACTTGGGTCAAGAGAGTGGCTGCTGCAAAAACCCTATGTCTGTCAACAGGACTCTGTACAATGCCAGTCAAGCACGAAAACCCAGTCATGTTTTTAGACAATTTCTGGGACTACATCACCCCTTACATCCAACCACCTAACTCTCCAGACTGCAACCCCCTTGATTATTATGGGTGTGGCAGAGTTGAGCGAGAGACCATAGAACACAGAAGATGAACTGAATGTAAGGATTATGTCAGCATTAACCAACTTAAACAAGAATTGATGCAAGAGATTCCGAATTTTGTCTTGAGGCCGTGTTGAAGCCAATGGCGATTTTGTTGAATAAATTTACTCTTTAGTATTTCAAGATATTTTTGTATAATTTTGGTAAATATATCTGTTAAAATGAGATGTCAGTGTTATTTCCAGTTTTGCGTCATTTAGATGAAAATTTA
>OZ010581.1:128325683-128423183 GCA_963932145.1 Acanthosepion lycidas
ACTTGTTCTCTCTGAAAGCTAAATGACAGCATGTTTTCTCAAATTTCTACTATCTTTGGTTCCACTAATGCGGTATTCTGTGGAGATCTTAGATTCATCATCGGATTTTCAAGCCATCACGGTGCTTCTAACAATAATAACAGTAGGACATCAAACTTTATTTTCCATATCTATCGCATATTTCGTGCAAAGTCATATATATTTTTCTAATTTATTACTCTTCTTCAATTTCACTCCGTGGTCACCTGACACAGCCATATCAACAATATTACAAATCATTTTTACCTTTATTTACGATTATCAAATCCGGATTTATTCTATTCCAAGTTTTACTCGGTCTAGGTGTGTTTTATTATTTTCTTCTCAAGAACAGTCTACGGTTTGTGATGGTAGCATTTGTCTGAATTCTGGAAACAACGTATTATTATTATTATTATTATTATTATTAATATTATTATTATTTTTAATGTTATTACTATTATTATTATTGTGTTTTACCTTTGCTTTGTGTAGTACGAACTGCCCCCCAATTCTCAACCACATTATTCAACAGACAAGTTTCTTGTATCAGAATTTTTCAAACAAATGGCGTATCTGTCTATAAATCTGAGATGAGGTATTATATGTACACTATTTACATTATTCGGACTATTGTTCTCATCTTTGTTGCCATATTTATTACAACGCTTTGGCCTTTCAGTATCTGTCTATGTACACTATTTACATTATTCGGACTATTCTCTTCATCTTTGTCGCCGTAAAGGACACATGGCACAGTGAATAAAGGCATTGGTTAGATCCAATGACAGGACCGAAAGGGTTCGAATTCAATAGGTTCAGTTCGACATTCCAACCACCTGAAGAAGGCCGGACCGTACGGCGGCCGAAACATTGTAATAAATATGGCGACAAAGATGAGGACAATAGTCTGAGTAATGTAAATAGTGAAAAAATGGCGTGTTATGCAATAAGAAAGGAAAACATAATGCTATTGTGGTCAATGTATACAGGGTGAAAATCTAGACACGATGTGAGTAATAGCAATGTATATAATTCTTTGCAATTCACTCATTTTCAAGCTACCAAGAATTAGATCCACCTATTCCATTCATCCTTTTGATATCATTTTCAAAGCCCCGATAACAACAGGTGAACAGGCCTGTCCTTTTGATGTCACATTCTACTGATTTCCATCTAATGGTACTTGTATTTTCTTAGGTTTTCAAACTTTTTAAAAGGTTTCTTTTTGTCGGCTGGGTCTGCAGAGTCTATCAGAAGACAACTCTTTGAAACATGAAATTTCAAAATTATGTCTGGTCCACTTGCTTGAATTTTCCTATCAAATCTGAACCATGAATTTCCAGATGTTAGTAACCTCATCATTCTGCACAACTTATACTGTCTCATGTTCCCACCAAGAAACACGAGAAAAGAGGGAGTTTGAAAGCGCGACATATAAAGAATTATGTATTAAGCTTCCTTATCATGTTGCTTCAAGTTCTCTGTAATTTTTTTTGCTTATTATTATTATTATATTATTACTATTATTATTATATTATATTATATTATTATTGTTAGTGCTATTGAAGTTTGGTATTGCTACGTGCAGTGCAAAATGCCCCAAATCTCAAAAGGAGTCTTCAATAGACAAGTTTTTGGTATAGTAATTCTTAAACGGATGATGTGTTGCAACCCTAGAGAAAAACATAATGTATTTTGGGTAAGTGCATGGAGAGAAATCTGCGCAAGATGTGAGAAGTACCCATGTGTATGATTTTTTTCAATTCACATATTTTAGGGCTGCCAGGAATTAGATGCACAAATTTCTTTCTTTCGTTTGATAACATTCTCAAGGCCTAATAATTACAGGTATTGTTGCTGTCTTGAGATACCACGTTCTAATGAGCTACTAGCATTTCTTTAGTTTCTCCAAAGTTTTCAAAGATAAGTTTCGTCATTTGCGATTGAAATATGTCGTTAAAGACGTGTTTTCAACATAATTTCTTATAAGTATACTTCCTCTATATTTCCTCAATATGGCTGGATTTACATATCGGTGTAAACGCTGAAATTCCAGAGAACGGTAATCTCTTTATTCTTGTGGTGTCTTATGTTCTTACGATTTCTCTTTGCGAGTAACTTTGAATGTGAAACATATTAACATATATATATATATATATATATATATATATATACACACACTGAGAAGCCCTATAATATCGTTGCAAGTGATTATTATTATTATTATTATTTAGATGTTAACAACAGATCTCTGGTTTTTATTAGCGAAGATTCGGAAAATATACCTAAACTTTTCTAATTTAACTCACAATTATCATCAAGGAATTGAAAATATGTAATCTTTTTGAAAATATAATTCTATTTCGATTCTAGTGTTGTGATACAACTTCAAGTGCTGCAACATATGTTGCCGTTATTTTGAGTTTCTGGCTAGGTTCATGGTATTTTTCTTCAAATTAATGGACATTGGCTGTAAGCAAATCTTCTTAAATCTTTAGCACCTTCCTCAGTATTATTATTAGACGACAACATTCAGAGAAATGACATAAAGTAATTCAGGGAGTTAGAATTAAATTTAACGATTAAAGAGAGTATAATTTAGTTCATAGTCAATGTAGACATTCTCGAAGAAAAAAGACCTTGAAAAGACTAAAATCATGCCAGAATCTATGTCGTTCAACCGCAGTAGAAATATAGAAGGTAAGGATTCAAGAACACCAGAAAGCTGTAACACTAGGGGAAGTTGAAATATCATGACCACATATGGAGAGAAAAGTGAGATCATCACCCTCTGTGGGATCAGGTTGAGATCATAGACAAGGGATACCATTGGAAAATTCGTAAACTTAACGAATCTACACATATACCAGGCTACAAAAAATTCCTTAGCCGACCACGCATAGAAATGAATGTAATATGGGAACCAGTAATAAGGAGTGCCAGAGAAAAGCTATAACAACAACAAAAATTGCAATATGAGCACTGGTAAAAAAATGATGCTGATGAGATTAGGTTTATAATATCCAAAAATTCATATACTGGCACAGTGGATAAAGGCGTTGGTTAGATCCAGTGACAAGACCCAAAGAGTGTGAGTTCAATACCCGGTTAAGGCAGTGGAGAACTTGGAGGGGAATTAACAGGAGATAACTGACAACTGACATCCATTAAACATGGCACATGGAACTAAAACAGTCTACTAGTGAGCGAAATAAAGGGTTTAGTTCGACATTCCAGCAAACTGAAGAAGGCCGTAGCGTACAACGGCCGAAACGTTGTGATAAATATGCCGACAAAGTTTCGGACAATAGTCCGAATAATGTAAATAAAGTTCATGTCAGAATATCACGCAAATATGTGAAACAAAAAGAAAACTCATACCTCTTATCGACCATTTGGATAGTTCCTGATCTATATCAATTTTTTTAAGGTTCACACAATACAAGACCCAAGAGACACTCAATAGATTGTGTTACTGAATGAAATTGTTGAATATAGAAAACAACTGACAAACTTGACCTTCCTGTGTATGACGATAGACTATGTCCGACAGCAAGGCATCGGATCGGGATATTTTGAGAACCACATCTTAATTGCTTATATTCCCGTGTACACTCTGACTCTGGGTGGTAGCACCTGATAGGGTCCCAGCTATAGTCAAATATTTAACATCCAATTTGAGACCAAAACACTATGAATGTATAAAAATATATTTTATAGTAAAAATTAACAGAAATATATTTTCATTGTAAAAAATTATCAGTAATACATTTTTGTAAAAAAAAAAAAAGAAATAAAAACATGTATCATTAAAGAGGTTACAAACAGACAAAGGTGTTACTCGAGTGAAGGAACAGCAAGACACGCGTAGATGAAAGAAGAGAGGTTTATTGTAAAAGAGAATACACTACTGAAAGACAGGGAATCGGGTGGCAGGCTAGTAATTCCCGAACCAAGGATATCTACCAACCACCGCACGCGGTCAGACGTGGCAAAAGGCCGAATTTAGTGTGGGGTATCCGAGCCGGGTAGGCTGGGCTAAAAATTCCTCGCATAAGACCGGGTTGGGTAGCTTTTTCCCGAGACGAGACTGTGCCCTTCCACATCGTCTCCTCTTGGGAACCTCTTTGCCCGGATACAGAGAGTTTGACATGCACAGCCCGAGAAGCATCTCCAACTCTAGACTAATTACCAAACCAAAAATATCTACCAACCACACGGTCAAATGTGGCACAACGCCGATTTTAATGTGGGGTATCCGAGCCTGTATGCTCGGCCAAAAATTCCCCGTATAAAACGGGGTAGGGTAGCTATTTCCTGAGAAGAGACTCTGCCCTTCAATATAGCCTTGTCTGGGGTCCTCTCTGCCCGGAGCCAAGGACTTTGACTAGCAGAGCTAAAGACAAATCTTCAACTAATTCCCGAATCAAGCCTCCAGGTATGTCCTGTGCTCAGCAATACATTTTTGTAAGAGAAATTACTAATGCTCCCAAGGAATTAAACTTTTGGCGTTAAGTGACCCAATATGTTGATATGTCTTAAAACAAAGTAAACCAAAACAAAACCTTAAACATAAAAAGCTTAAATCTATAGTGATGTAGGAAGCATCTACTAGGGAGTTTGTTTCCTCCTTACCAATGGAATACAAAGAGAATGCGTGTTATTCCACGTTGTTTAAATAAGAAAATAAGACTGTGATAAAGTAATGGAACAATATGGACAATAGTACTTGTGGAATCTCCAACAATACCGAAAGAAATCATGGAATTTTTTTAAAATCATATGTAAGCATGTAATATGATTCGATGCTCTTGTAATCATTTCGGTCTGGACGTTTTTAATTAGAGATATCTTTTTTTTCCCTTTTAATCATCTACTTAGAAATTCTTGTTTCCATCAAGTACTCTTGTAATAGTGCTACTTGTTCATGTATATTGGTAAAGCTCTTGAACTACTTTCTATGGATTCCATTATGGTCTGATGTCTTTCAGTTCTTAATTCTTCTTAGGCTATGTTTATTTCTACTTGTCCGTTTTTTATCAAAAGAAAACTCGTGGCATTTTGTCTTTCCTACAGTTTTTTTTATTTTATTTTTAAAACTTGATGAATTTTCCTTTTTGGTATATCAACCGCAGGAATTTATAGGTAGTACTAGTGTGGCATTTAGTCTTTTTTGCATCTCCATCAGTGTTTTTCTTTTATTTTTGCAACCTGACGAGCTTCCTTATTTGATATCTCGATCAAATAAATTTAGATGAAGTACTAGACTTTCAACTAGGTCTCATTGTTTTACTGTTGAAATAGCTAGATTGAACCGCAAATTCTATTCCAATAGTTTTCTCTATCTCACTTCTCACTTATGGAGTTCTCTTCTAGCTTCATGCTCCTCAGTCATCTACAATCATCAAACCTTTAGATGCAACATAAATCGCCATCATCTGTCTTTGAAATTCTGTTCTTATATCGTCTTCTCCCTTAATTAACGTTTTCCCATCTTCTTTCAGTATCGGTAACATCTTACATCTCAGTGGCATTATCGCCTTGATTTGGAAGAAAAGATTAAAAGTTAAATATCCATTCTGAAATGCTAATTTCTTTAGCTAAGACTTTTTGATATGTGACTTTTCCTCCCTTTTTGCCGTGGTTTATTCTTTGCAGATTCAACAGGCGGTTAGATTTTCCGATCTTGTTTCTTTTGGTTATTAGTAATTTTGTTCCGTATGTACAGTTTTTATTTGTTAATTTAATCTCCTAGGCTTGTATTATATTTTTACTACTCTGTATGGCTGTTTTAGGTAACATCGTTTTTTTTCTTTCTTTCAGCAACTACCTTTGCTCTCGTATATATGATGCGATTCAGTTCGGTGATGTTATCTGCTTTAACAAAATTCAGGAGATTATTAACATTCTTCATTTCTAGGTTGGCATTTTTTCTATTTCTATTCCTTCGAGATGCGAGCGTTTGTTTAGCTTCTGACGTTATTGCTTTCATCAGTTTCCATTCTTTCCTTCTCAAGTTAAATTTTCACTTAGAATCTAAGGTGGTTGGTTGTAATTCTTTTTATCAGTTTCATACTTTTCAGGATATTTTTTAATATATCTTTTTTCTTTCGGAAGTCGCATTTTTTTTTCATTTTGTGCATATCTGTTTTCCCCGCTCTCTTTTCAGTTTCTTTTTATAAATTACAGATTCGAAAAGAATCTTCTCTTCAAAATCAATTTTGCTTCGTTAGCACATCTTGAGCTCCTTAAAGAAAATGTGGCATCCCAGCTCTACGTTACTGAATAATAACTATAATAAATATGAGACTCTTAATATATATCCAATGAATGATGAAGGAAGAAAGTTATTTACCTAAACTTAGACAACTGAACGTTCAAGCGACAAAAATTCAGTGTAACACGTTTCGGCCTCGAAAAGGTCTTCATCCGATTGAAGAAATTCTTTTAGTGATGAACCCAAGCATAAATACAATATCCCATTACATTTCATAATAGTGATTTCTACAGATGCCAAGAAAGTAGTGAAATGGTAAATTTATATCGAATTTAACAACAGTTTTCGGCTTTTATGCGTGTTTTGTAGACCATTGTATACACACACACACACACACACACACACACACACACACACACACACACACACACATATATATATATATATATATATATATATATAGTGGGGGAGTAGATGCATAAATATGAATGTTAGTTTTGGCATTGTACTGAACGGAAACTTTGAAGATGAATGACCGATACATTTTTAATTCTAGAGGTTAAATTTTAATTTAGAAATCTTAAGAAATTGCTATTTTTTGTGTGTGCCTGACGTTTCTGGATATAAGGTACATTTCATTCGGTTTCCTAAAGATTGTTTTTGTATTACGTTAACTTATTCTAATAGAATAATATTTTGCTTGTTCTACTTTAATAACTCTAACTTTAATAAAGGATACTGCTGATCGTATATATATATATATATATATATATATATATATATATATATATATATATATATATATATATATATATATTCACGATGTCAGCAGTAGCCTTTATTCAACTACATCCAATTTTACACTATGATCTACAATACACGCATAAAAGCCGAAAACTGCTTTTAAATTCGATATAAATTTACCATTTCACTATTTATGGAATAAAACTACTTTCCTGATATCTGCAGAACGCACTATTATGAAATGTAATGGGATATCGTATTTATACATTGGTTCCATTCTCAATTGGCACCATTTTGTTAATTTTATATAATAATTAATTAGTCTGATTTCCAAAATCCGAAAAAATCTGAAAAACAAAGCAATTGTGGCCGCAACAATTTGGGAATTTATTTCTCAACCAGTATGATAAAAAGTTTGTATATTATATAAAAAAAATTAGGATAAAGTCATCCCGCCCGAAAATCAATATTAGTAAAAACATTTGGAGGCAACTGAGGTACATTCATAAATGGGGGTTAGCAATTTGAATCGGGGGTCGCCCTGAACAGGAACTGTATAATAATAAATGTTATTGTAATAATTTACACTATTTATTTTTATTAAAGTTTTTATGAAAGATATATATCCAAGAACAGATAGTAAATAGAATGGAAAAACGTTGCTGAGAGTTACAATGGACAGGAAGTAGTGGAGCGCCATTGTCGCCAACAATTTAAACTCAAAACCTTCACTAAAGAATTATCTATCAAACAAAAAAAGTTAATCGAAATCGGTTCAAAACTGTGGAAATGCATAAAAACATCCAATCACACACACACACACACATTTTGAGAATTATAGATATAGATTGCAGAATGTATATTACCATTATATTATAGAATACATATTATATATTATAGAATACATATTATATATTATAGACTACGTATTATATATTATAAGATATATATTACTACTATTATAGAATGTATTACGAAATACTACAATGTCTGATAAATGCACGGTATTTTTTTTGTCTAAAGTAATTCAATTGATGAATAATGCATGCACTTGTAGATTATGACGCTAATTTTTCTGCAAATAATTAAAATGAACTAATCTTTAATTAACCAAATTTCTGCTATATTCTCAATTCAAAGCTCTGCTATATTTCTGAATTCAGAATTCGATTTCTTTGTATTAGTTGGCTTTGTAGATTCACACAACCTCGCCATGTTAGAGCAACAATCTTACCACACTTGATGTTACTACTATGACTTCCATAACAAGAAGTTTTATGACATGGATTAACTAGCCCTAAGCCTAACTGGTTTTGAATAAAAATTTGTCTTTCTACTAGACTGGTGTACAACCAAAGCTTTAAGTGCCCAGAATATAAAGAGATAAGCAATTTCAGGTTGAATAAGCATTCTAATTTGCCTCCCTTGCTCAGTGTGTGTTTCTATTTAACCCATATATATATAGGGAGAAGAGGTGTATTTATAATATAGTGAATTCAATAACTATGGATGAAAGTTGAACTCTATACATCAACCACTGTGCTTTGTGTTCACCCGTCCTATGATTATTCACTAATTCACTCTGAGTCTTGTTTGAAATCATGGTTCTAAAGGAAAACAATGTTGACCATTTTCTTCCAAGTCACAGAAAAATATCCTGTATGTTGAGATATTAAAATGTTTGTATTGTAAGGAAGAAAAAAATATTACTTAAGAAATATTTTTAAATTTACTTTTCTTTTTTGACAAATCTCCCGGCGATTCTAGATAATATAAATCGAAAATTATACAGTGAATATTTAAGATCTAAATTCCTTGATTATCAACTAGTGTACGCGAGTCATCGGAAAGATTTAGCAGTGAACTGTAATTAAACAATAATCTTGAAACAATCAAATTGGGATCCAATTAAAGTGGATATAAAAAATTCACACCTAAAATAAA
The DNA here is from genome assembly GCA_963932145.1 of Acanthosepion lycidas. Lineage (NCBI taxonomy): Eukaryota > Metazoa > Mollusca > Cephalopoda > Sepiida > Sepiidae > Acanthosepion > Acanthosepion lycidas. The sequence goes on from OZ010581.1 coordinate 128,334,610, forward strand.
GGCCAATGGACCACTTAATTAATCCGTTCCATTTATATGTTTAGACGTTTCTAACATTCATTGATTATTCCTGGTATTATAGGAATCACTCTTTGCTCGATAAGTTTTCATGTTAAAAATCTGTGTCTAATAAAACATTGGAATGAAAATATTTTCCAGGAGAAAAAGATTAACAGTACATTGACAAAGCCAGCGACGACAAAGCCTATTTTGAAGCAAGACGGACACGTAACATTAAAGGTATCCGCGTGCTTCTATAAAAGCCTGGAACAAGTAAGACTGCAACGTTCGAATAAAGGAACTGATTAATTAAACTGTTCATTTTGAAAGGGAACTAATTTCGTCTACATGCAGATAAACATTGTATTTGTATAGATTATTTAAACGACAAAGGGAAGTAATCAGTAATAAACTAAAGTTGATTTACCTCTCTTCCTACTCCATATGGGACAGGAAATGTATAAATAAATGCACATTGATAATTATTATATGGTTTGATTATCCTGTTATTAAGTTTTAAACTTTAATACCTAGTATTAGTATTGGTGGTAGCGTGATATTTACAAAGCATATATTGACTCATAATGTGATAAATTTCGACTGCATTTGGATGGAGAAAAATCGTAATGAATTAATAATAGTGAAAATCTGTATATTTCAACGCATAAGAGTTTGTAATTAAGTAAGCCATAACATAAAGCTTTAAAATATTTTTCATTTCCTACATTAATATTTTTATTACATGATTTTGCTTATCGTAAATCACAATTTGAACTGGTTAGACCTAGGAGGAAACTACAGATATATTCAAGCACAAACTGTAATGTTGCCATACTTTTTTTATCTGCTATAAAAAATATTCGATTTCATAATAGGATATGGCAATTTAACCTTCTTTGATCAATAAAGACTTATTGATTTCTATCTTTTCAGAATCATCGTCCCTCCTTTGAACCTAACCTACCTAAATGCAATCCGGAAATTTTCGCTAAACAAAAATGTCGCGTAGAGTGCATAGGCCAGAAACCAAAGCAGTTGTTGGACGAGATAATTCTAATGTTTAGTCCGGCAGTTGTGGAAATCGATAAGAAATGGAAGTAAATTGCCTCGAACCCTTTTGAAACCTCCGTGAACGTGACCAACCCAGCTGGTTAGAGCTAATGGCAAAAGTAACGCGTATGTCTTCTTCCAAGGCTAGGGGAAAAAGCCATAGAGAAAAGCCATTCGAACGATCAGTAAAAATACTTTTGAGTTTCATGAAGACATACGAAACATTAATAAAATCAGATTTCAATCGGCCTCTGGTTTGGGGCAGCGATGGTCCATTTCAGAAAAAAAAAATCTGCCAAATGTGCTCCAAACCTTCATGATTCATTCAATGCACTGAACATTTTGGATAATTGGTCAACATTGAATTTTACAAGCTGAAAATGCATTTGAGGAATTACCATGAAATTTAGATACAACTAGCAGCATGGTCCGGCGTTACCCGTGCTTGATTCAACAATCGTACGACTCATACAGCAATCGCTATCACTTGACTTAAAATATTTTTGCCCTTCCTTGCCTTTAAAGGAGTGCCATTGCCGTGCTGATTTTGCTACATGCCTTACTTCTTGCCTATCTCACACTGCGAATTTTTTCTAAGCTCTATACTAAACATTAAATCTGTTACGAAAAAAGAACTAAACAAAATGAACACAAAATGATCAGCTTTAAAAAAAGGACTCGTAACTGGAAAAACCGAATGAAAAAAGATTATACTTTTTCACACTTAATCCAGTTCTGCGGAATCAGAATTAACGTTGAGTTTAAGCAAGTGAATGAACCAATTGGAGTAAAGTGCCATGCAGATTTAAATTTTTCCCACTTGTGACGAATGCAGCTATCGATTTTTTTTGCATGCTAGCATGCTAGTTAACATTCATGTCAGTCACGCTGGCTAATAGAATCTTCCTGCCTATTCGTGGAAGCCAGCTATAGGCTCTCAGTCTGACCAGTAGAAAATGGCCGCAAACTACATGAAAACTGCCGTAGAAGCATGAACAAATCTAGTATTTCTACTATCGATGCGAGTTGGGAAATGCAAAGTCTGTCTTGGCCTTCCCGCTAACTTTGAGCATGTGCATGTAAATTTTGGTACACACACACACACACAAACACAAACACACACACACATCCTGCCTTTTATAGATAAACTTCTACGTATGAGTTAAAGGAAACAAAAAAAATACACTTGTACGACGACTACAGTTAAGTTTTTAATTATTATGTTATTTTATTTCCTTTCATTTCTGCGGTGTAGATATTTTCCTGGTTTCAACCAGAGACCTAAGGTTATAAATGGCAAAATTACATTTTCCCCTAACAAAAAACAAACAAACATATTTTTCATAGATGAAGCCCTTCCTGAGAACAATGTTTTGTATTACTTTAAGTCATGGACTTCCAGGAATCCCTTCAATTAGTCTAATGAAATTTTTGCCCATCAATCCGAGGTCTCCAACTACAACGGGGATTGTTGATGTTTACACGTGTCACATTCTTGAGATTTCGATGTCAAGGTCCTTGTATTTTGATAGCTTTTTGAAGATCTTCAAATATATCTTGGAGTTCTCAGGGACTGCCATATCAATAAGGAGGCACTTTTTTTTGTTTGTGGTCTCTAATAACAATGTCTGTGAGGTTAGCTTTGATTATTATGGTTATTATTATTATTATTATTATTATTATTATTATTATTATTATTATTATTTGAGCCGGATCAAAATTAGGTCATATGGGAGAATTGTCATTTAATTGATAGCACTTTTCATCGTATATAGAATGTTCTAGTAAGGCGATCTTCTGGGTAACCTGTATGTTGATCTTACTTGGGGCACTGTTTGTAAAATTGCAGATGTTACTGCTATATCAGTTAGCATATCCTCCCTGAATTTCTTGCCTTTTATGATAATATCAGGTCCTTTGGTTTTTAGATTGGACTGGCATGTCCCAGAGAATAGTTACATCGTTATTTTGGGTAACTTTGTCCGTCTTGTGTTCCTTCCATCTTTCAGTGGTTTCGATTTTGTTCTTCTTGTATATTTTCCAGTGCACATATATCGCTACCTTATTATGTCTCTGGGTAGATTCATTTTTTGGTAGTTCCGGACATCCTGAAATAATATGGTCGACAGCTTCATTATATTTTCTGCAGATCTTTCATATCGGGTTAATTCCATCCTTGATTATGTAACAGTAATAGGATTTGGTTACGAGGATTTAGCCCTGAGCTGCAATAATTAGGCTTTCTTTCTAAGTGGGTAAAGAAATACAAATAAACCATAATTGGAGCTACCTTTTGAAGGAAGCCAAAAAATTCAAAAGGGAATTTTAAGTGGGTCAAGAAGTGCAAGTAAACCATAATACATCTATTCCAGTGTCAAAGAACCTAAAAAAATATTATTATTATTATTATGGTTTGATTTTGCCTTGAGTAATACGATTTACCTTAAAGTCTTAACTAGAGACTTCATGAAACAAGTCTCTTTTTGGAACAGAAGAAGCAAACATATGCGGTGCCATGAAAATCAGAGATAAAAAATAATGTCATTGTGATCTTTGTATGTAGATAAATCTATTCAAGATGTGATTAGTCTGCATCTCATATATTTCTTAGCTTGAAGAAAATTATTACATTTATGTATTTCTTCATTATAGCAACTTTCCCAAAGGCCCAATCCAACAGGTAATGTCTTTAGATACCAAGTTCTACCGATTTCTAACTCAAGGTCTTTTTATTTGATTAGGATTTTATACGTTTTCAAAGATCTGTTTTTGTCAGCTGAAATATCTGTAAGGAAACATTTTTGAAAACATTGTTTTTGACAATTATGTCTGGATGATTTGCCTGGATTTCCCTTTCAGTGTAAACGCGGCAATTTCAGAAAATGGGGACCTCTTCATTCTGTAGCAATTCTCATTGCAAAGGATGGCCGAATATTGATCCTTTTATGTACGGAGAAGCCCTATCATATCGTTGCAAGTACTCTGTTTACTCCACTTGGCAAAACCCAGATATTATATGGTCAAATCTCCGGATGTTTTCCACATACACAGCAAGATGAGCTGCTAAGAATCGGTACATTTAATCGATGGTTTCTGACATTTGACACTTTCCACGGATCATTTAAAAAACTATAGCCTAAGATCACACATATTTTGTATAGATAAAGCTCTTCCTCATGGGTGACCTATACTTATGAGTGCATTTTGTTTTTGTATTTCGTTAAGTCCTTCAATGAGTCTTTTGGAACATTTACAATCAATCCGAAGGCACCAACTACAACTGAAATTATCGATGTCTCCATGTTCCACATTCTTTTTATTTTCCCTTCAAGACCCTTGTATCGTGATATTTTTTTGAAGATAATCAAATAAACACTTGCAATCAGCAGGAACTGCGATGTTAATAAGAAAGAATATTCTGCTGTATTTTTTGTGTGTGTGGTCTTTGATCATGATGTTTAAGCGATTAGCTTTGATTGTTCTGTCAGTTTATAATGTAAAGATTACCTTTGTTGTTGTTATTATTATTATTATTATTATTATTATTATTATTAATAATAATAATAATAATAATAATAATAATAATAATAATAATAATAATAATAATAAGCGAGAGAGAATCATGGAACCAAAATAACGCTGAGATAATAATCTTCAAAATGGTAAGGTTATACGAGCCAAATGCATCAACCTTCACATGTGCGGGGTTTTGTGAACATTTTCGTAAACCTATGTTTAATTTTCTTTCATTTATTCTAACACATTCAGTAAACCCCTTGCATCTTAGTGGCTTTATTACCTTGCTTAGGATGAAGACAGTGAAAATGCTCAATTTACATAACTTTCATGATAGTTCAGACAAAAATGTTTAAAAATGCCAAAATGTGGAATGTTATTGAAGAGATATTTCTTATGATATACAAAAGTCAAGATGTAGTTTTCAGCGCAAATAAAAAAATTAAATACATTAGCTAAACACTAGTTACATTATTCGGTCTATTGTCCCCATCTTGTTCGCCATATTTATTACAACTTTTCAGCCGTTGTACGCTCCGGCCTTCTTCAGGTGTCTGGAATGTCGAACTGAACCCTTTATTTCGCTCACTAGCGCAGACTGTTCTATTTCCACGTGCCATGTTTAATGGATGTCAGTTATCAGTTATATCCTATTAGTTTCCCTCTGAAAGTTCTCCACTGCCTTAACCGGGTATTGAACTCACGCTCTTTGGGTCCTGTCACTGGATCTAACTAATGCCTTTATCCACTGTGCCATGTGTGCCTTGAGGGTTCAATTCGACAGTCCAACAACCTGAAGAAGACCGGGGCGTACAAAGGCCGAAACCTTGTAATAAATATGGCGACAAAGATTAGGACAACTGTCCGAATAATGTAAATAATGTATATAATATCTCATCTCAGAAATATTGACAGATACATTAGCTGAAATTTAAATTTAAAAAATGTATTTTTCATTCTGTATATATTCATTCATTTCTTTGCTTACTACAGCTACAACCACAGCGATAAAATTATTTTCAAAGGAACAATCGTAAAATATAAGGTCACACTTTATTAAAATCCACAAACACAGTGTCTAATTCCATGAAGAACAAAGGCTAAGAAAATGTATAGCTTCTTTACTATACGAGCTGTACAGAAATTTTTCGAAAAAGTTCGGCTATTTGGTAAAACCGAAAGCATTATCCGCTAGACCTTAATAGATAAGTCACTAGCAAAATGATGAAAGTGTAATTGTATTTCTGATTAGTGTCAGGTTATAAATCAGAAGTAAAAATATCCGTGACTATGATAATTGTCTTTGACCATCATTCATTGGCTTGTTGGAAACGGAACACCTGCGGCCTGAAAGAATTCATTTCCCAGTGGAGAAAAAAAAAATAGTTAAAAAAAACACCAAAAAATGGATAATTCTTCAATAATGTTCAGTGTTATTTATTACAGACGCAATATATTCAATTGGAAATTTTACTAGTACTACTAGCAATAATGAGGATATATACCATCGTTCATTTCCGTGTAAGTCGAGTACACAGCTGGTGTATTTAGAACGCTCTCTTTTTAACCTGATTCATTAGGGTTCAGTTATAAAAGACGCAGACAAATCGATCATTTTCTTTATTGCATAATTTGTATTTCTGATATTGCAACCATTTCTTTAATACATCTTCACTCAATACAAAGCCTAAGCGCCACTCAAGGAAGATGGTTACTGAAATCGGTTGTTGAATGAGGCTAAGATGATGAAGTGGATGCGTATTATAAGGATATGGAGCATAGACCATGCTTGACCCTACATTTGAATAGGATAAGATTGTATTTGTCGGGGAAGCATCCAACTGGGAGTCTATACCACGAAGTAGCTGTTCTCTGGAAGAACTGTTTGAATATGGTACTTTTTCTTACTAATGGTATACGAAAGAAATATGAGTGATTCGACCCTATGTAAAGTATCAGGTCCTACTTGTAAAGGTCTGAACTAGTGGAATGAAGGGATGTTACTAGTCTGAATAATTAACATAGAAATAACAACTGAGTAGCCATAAGCTTACGGCATTTCCTTTCTGGGAAAGGGCTTGCAAAATGGAAAATAAATTCTTTCGCTGATTACCATGTAAACATCTTTGAAATTTGTAAGGATTTAGCAGCTCCAGATCAGATATGGCATCTCAAAACCAGATATGCCAAAAATACTTCGTTTCACCTACTCTGTACATATGGAGCCTAGGAGAAAAGTCAGATCCTTTCTGGAGACGCACAATGAACAGACCATTTCCCACCATCTTGTAAGCGGGATGGTATATATGAGTTCCTTTTGAGGCCTGGTATGAAACAAATTAGTGTAGCTACCACCGCCTCAGTTGCTGGGTCACCAGACCTGACTCAACTACTTATAGTCGATTACTAATCAGTATAGCTGACATGGCGTTAATTTGATTTAAATTACTAACTTCATGCTTCTCCATATTTGCTTTATACCAAAAACCGAGTCCTGGATATGACGATAAACTACATCCAGCATGAAAGAATCCAAGATTGAAGATTGGCGGTTTTAAGGACCTTAGAACCGCATCTACACTGCACTTGTTCCTAGGTCTACCGCGATCAGGTTTGATAGCGCCTGATAAGGTCCCAGCTTTGGGCTAACCGTGAACCCCCACAAAAAACAAAATACTATGAAAGTATAAAAAAATACATTTCATAGTAAAAATACCAACAAAATATGTTCTATATAAAAAAATACCAACATTACATATTTATAGTAAAAGGTATTAACAATAGACTTTTAAAGCAAAATAACCTGCAATACATTTTATCTTTAGTTGAAGGCATACAACTTTGTTCAAAATATTTAGATTTCAGAATTAAAGAAACCATAGAGGTGTTGATATATCGCTAAACAAAATCAAACAATCTTTTTTATCAAACAATCTTACAAAGGCTGTTATAGGATCCGAAATATTTTTATAATAAAGCCGATGAAATTAGAATTAATGTACAAATATACAGATCATGATGATTTAATCCTGTAATGTTGGGACCCATCCATCGTCGGATAGCATAAAATTATGGAAACTGAAGTTAAACCTTAATGAATCGCACTGCGCAAAAATATTTCTGACACTTAATTTTACGATATATTACTATTATCATCCCATAAGTTCTGTCCGAATGTTGAATAAAGAAAACAAGTGACCAAATGTTACATTTAATTACAGATTCAATCAACAATTTATTTTCCCTGATTATCTATGACTTCCTTCCATCTCTTAACAAACTTACTAATTCCATTACTGTAAAATTCTTTTTGCTTTGATTCGAGGAACTCACAAATGTCAGTTTTAACCTCTTCCTGTGTTACAAAAGCTGTTTCTTCCAAATGATTCTGTAAGCTACGAAACAAATGGTAGTCTGAAGGAGAAAGATCGGGAGAATAAGGTGGATTAGGAATTTTCTCCCAACCAAGTTCTTCGATCTTTTGTGACGTGATTCTTGCCGAATTCTTGCTCGCGAATTGTCCTGATGAAATATCACACATTTTCAATTATCTAGAGCTGGTCTTTTTTTCATCAAAGCTTGGTTCAAACGCTCTAATTGCTGACAGTATATTTGAGCATTAACTGCTGCATTAGGTGGTAAGAATTCAAATTGAATTATTTCTTGGCGATCCCACCAGATGGAAAGAAGAACCTTTTGCCCATGAAGTTCCCTTCTCGGCTGTGGCTGGGGTCCTTCTCCTTTACCAAGCCACTGTCTACGACGCTTAACATTTCGATAAAATATCCATTTTTCGTCGCCAGTCACAAGTCTATCCAAGAAAAGGTGAAACAAGTTGGTGAGAATGGAGAGAATAGCAGATGATTTGATTTGAGGTTGTTTTCAGACAATTCATGAGGTATCCATTTTCCAAGTTTAGGAACTTTTACATGTTGAAAATGACGATGAACAGTTGGATGGTTTGAACTGAGAACCACTACCAATTCCTCAACTGATAAAGCAGGATTTTCTTCAAGGGCTGCTTCAAGAAGCTTTTCATCACACTCAACTGGACACCCGGTTCAATCTTCACCTTCAAGGGTGAAATCTCCACCTCTGAATTTTGTAAACCATCTTCTGCAAGTTCTTTTTCATTCACACATTCCTCTCCATAAACTGAATGAATGTTTCTAGCCGCTTCGGCTGCTGAGTTTCCTTTCTTGAACTCATAAAGCATTATGTGCCTCAAATGATTCTTGGGTACTTCCATGTTAACAGGGTTTTAATCAAACAAAATTTAATTTTATTGTTCTCTGAAATAAAATTTGATCAGTTTAAATTCATCTAAACATAAAAATAATGTTCAGCTTCATTAGATATTATAAAATACTCTTTAAATTTCGTTCATTTTAACAAAAAGTTAAAATTCAGACAGAACTTATGGGATGACCTGATAATTAATTTTATATAAATCATATTTTAATAAAAAAAAAAAAAATATATCACTTGGTTGATGTCTTTTAACTGTTTGTATTAAAATAATTTCAGATTCAGGAAAACTTTAATAAATATATAATTAAATGAGTTGTCGAAATGAAAAGGTTGAATTTATTTAGGAAATGGCTAATTTCAGGTCAATACGTGAACTTTAAAAATCGGCCTTCGTCGTTGCCGGATCAGAGAAACGCATGAGAAAAGTTCAACTGCGGAAATTTAAATTTAACAAAATATCGAAGTCCCTTTCAAGATAAAGGCAATCATAAATGTATACACATATGTTTTCTGTATTATCAAAGAATTTCCACATATTGATGGGACAGATAAAGGAGCCGTTTCTCGTTGTCTCCTGCACGGTTCGGAATTACTTATCTTAGACCGCCTATCGCCGATACATAAAAGAGTCCAGTCTATCCTGCTAATTGACCCATAGCTGGGGTAGGGAAAAATATTAATTCATACGCTTCCCAAAGTTATTTAAGCAAAGGGGAACGCAACACGCTAGTGGCAATTTGAACTTAGCTTGTCTATTCCACTGTGCACGCCATACACAATCGAAAATTACAGTACTTTATTTTTAAATATTTACTCATTGAATAAGTTTTTTTCGTCCGCGGAATTATGCAGTCTATTATAATTCATAGATTTTCCAGAGAAAATTTCAGAACTCTTCATTTCATTCCTAAAATAAAGACGCTCTGGGATAATTCGAAATAAGTTTGCTGTTTTATTTATGGTAGTCATTACAATTTTTTACGCTCCACGATAACTTTTATTTTCATTCGATATTTGTATGAAATCTTCACGAAGTAAATGAATATCTTTTGTCTAAAATAGAATTTTTTTAAATTCAGAGTTAAAACCATTTTTCTCCCGAATCTTACTTATTTACAGTCATGACAATTTGTTGTTTCTGATATTAATTTATCAGAGCCTTATAAGCTTAATACTACCCCATAAGGCTATGAAAAGTTAATATTAGAAAAACAAGTAAGAATGAGTTTAAATGAATAAGAATCGGCTAAAAGAATTGGTTTTAGATTCACCCAAAGAAAAAAAAAACTAAAGAAAACGTAAGATTTTCAAGTTTCAGTTGTGCAATGAATTCGAATATCTCATTAAATACAAAGAATTACAAAGGATTTCCCGCCATCATAGTAAAGAATTTCCCGCCATCATAGTAAAGGTTTTCCCGGCATCATAGTGAAGTTTCTGATCTTTTTGTCACATTATTTGCTCTTCCTTTCATTTTATTATATCACTTTTTCACGTTCTATATTTTATTTCCTTTAATATTTAAAGTAACGGATATTAACTTATTTTCGTTGGACTTCTGCTCTTTGGAGATATTTATCAAGCTGAGCTTAGACGGACATAAGCTTAATACTGTATAGAACATAAGATTCTAGTGTTCTATAAATGTAGCCTATTAACACTTGCACTCAACTGACTTTAAGAAAGCGAGTGGTCCTGATATAATCTCTTTTGTTGTTCTTAAGAACATCTGCCACGAATTATCTTGAAACATAGCAAAGTTGTTTAACCGCTGCCCCAAATATTTCCCAAGTTGTCAGCTCCGTTTTCAAGAAACCTGGTTAGCGTTCACCCCCGCTCGAAATGTTTTAGCCTACTTATTATCACCGGCACATTATTTTAGTCAACAAGGAAGTAGTCTCTCAACTTTCAAAGAAAGCGACGTCGACGAACAGTATGAAGTTCGCTACAGTTGTTCCAAAACTGATGTTCCACTAACCAGAAGAATCTGTGAAACTATTCATATCTGACTTCATCACGAAATATCTCAAAGGCCTTTGACAAGTTGTTGCATGGGGGTGTTGATATAGTATCTCTCCTGTTATAATATCTATTGGATAGTCTACGCAATTTTGAAGAACTTTCTCTCAGGCCATGAAGGTTTTAGAAATGACCAGATTTCTGAATCCCATAAGATCAACATAAGCGGACTCTATTTTTTTACGCTCCTACCATATTTTTTTTTATTATTAATGATCTACTTAGGGGCACTCTTAGCTCATTATGTAGATGAGGCTAAAATGCAGATGCTCGGCGAGCCTGACAGTTGAACATTCCTCTGCTAGAGTCGCAAGATCTTCAATGAAGAATAATGCTTGTAACTTTCAATACGTCAAAACCTAACCTAATATGATTTCGTCACCACCAAGCAGAGCTTGAGTATTCTGCACTCATGATAAACTGTTGAAGGTTACGCGCTTTGAACCTCTACTGGGAATGAAGCTCGCTCTTGGCCTCAAGTGGAACACATCTATACAATCCATCCCTAAGGCTGATAGAAAAACAGACAGGCTCATTCTGCCACTCCATAAAGTACATGACTCATTTTGCTGTGCGTTATTTTTGCCTCATAGTGTTTAGACAAATTGATAATTTTTTAATCCTATCAATCCAAGCAAGGATATAAAGCCACTAAGATGCAAGGCGGGTACTGAGTGTCAGAGAATATGAGATAAAAACACTATTAAGTAAAGAGAACAACAAAAAACAAGAATTAAGAAGACAGAAAATAAAGATTGACATTTCATTTAAATTTTTCAATATCAAAGTTGACTGAAAAACAAGAAACCGAAAGGGAACACTATAAGCATGAAGAGTGATAGAAGAAACTTTCAGCATAGAACTTACGGTTATATCTAGATATGTTCACTATATAATGATCTACTTCTGCAGGGTGTGATGCATAAGCAATTCAGAGTTAATTAGAGCTTCGAGTAATTTGCAAAATAAATAAATAAATAAATAAATAAAATAAAATAAATAAATAAATAAAAATAAATAAGTAGTAGATTGATGCCATTCCCAAGGATATTTGCGTGTAAATTAATGTAAGGATCTTGAGTGGAATTAGAAATTGGGTATCCTATATCTCATTCCATTTCCATTGCACCACCCGCACATCTTGTTAGCTGGATTCAGAGGATCGTGAAAATTAACAAAGTAACTTGTTACTGGCAGATATTATAGTTTTACATTTAAAGGCGACGATTTCGAATGGTTTGGTGTATGTTATTCTAGACCTCATCAATTTTCACAGGCGGGAATATTTGCCGAGAGGACAGATGTGAATTGGACAGGTCAAAGCATGATTTTAATTTAGTTTCTGACCGATATGTCAGCCGAATATGTACTGGGTTTTGGAACAGTGGCTCTGAATGAAATGGTGTAAAATCAAAACATAGGATTCAGTCTTTTAATCCCATTTTTTTTTTTTTTAAGTGAAATTGATATATTTTGGCGTGTAAACAGTTTGATATATGGGCGGAGAATTATGTATAAATTCAGCTCAATTTTGAGGATACAGACAAAGACGGACTGAAACGCCAGAGACAGATGGGTCGTCAGACCTACACGCTCGCTCGAGAAAGAGACCCATCATTCTTGAATTTCTGATTGGACCTTACTGGATACATAGATCGAGATTCCAAGTCGTCGCTTTCTGATCATTTGTAGATCAGAAATAATAGTAATACAGTGTAACCCGGATATAAGAGAGTTGTCAGGACCGGGGGAGAAGTCTCTTATATCCAGGTTTCTCTTATATCCGGGTTTGGTCTATTATATATACATTAACACAGGCTCTAATTTGGGACCAGAGAAAATCTCTCTTATATCCGGGTTACACTGTAGATGCCAAATATATCCGATTGTAAATTATGTTATTCACCTTCACTAAATCATCTGTATTTAACTGAAATCGGCATTATTATTTCTTCGGTGAGAACTTCACCTTATTTCCAGTCAGCCCAGTCGCCAACAAGGCTTATTGACTAAAAGAAGAAAGAGAACTTTCTTCGTCAGTAACAATCACAACGCTTAAAGAACCAAGACTCGACGATCGATGACTTATACTGGTAACAATCTCTAAACCAGTTTGGAAGCTATATAACTCTCTTTATCCCATAGCTGAGTGAAAATTGAGATATCGAAACAAGTGGAGTCCGAATGGAGCGGCTGCATGTCGGCAGAAAACGTGACTAGACCAACGGGGCCTACGAGACATGTACGGGAAGAGAGAGAGCGTTATACACATAACGCAATTATAACGATATCTTCGAAAAAAATTCTAAGCACTATTTCATGTCAACGTCTCCGCTTTCGAGTGTGTTCTGTTATATAAGATGACTTAAATCTACCACCGGGTCAAAAGTTTAGTGAGGATCGAATGCACTACAGAGTAAAAGGATAAACTTTTTCACCATTTCGGTACGCCGAGTAAAAGTCTCTCCATTAATTACAGATTTCTGTATTACAAAATAATAAAATATACTAAATGAAAATTTAACCAGATTATATTTTTTTCATGTAGAGATACCACCTCAAAAGCCTATTCTGTCAAAATTACTCCTAACGACCGACAGTCAGTTTCTTATTTTAAACGATTTCCTTATAAGCAAGATAATTATTTTTTCAGTAATGCCGTCATTTCTAATAGTCTGATATAAATATCGCATTACTGATAGGAATTGAATTCTGAAAAAACTCAATACGAGAAAGGGGACTAAGACAAGAATGTGCCTTTCGGTAGACTTATCCTATCTTTACAGTGAAACAATCCTGAGAGAATTAGAAGTCCTACAAGGATTTATTATCGGTGACAAGAATCTTTGCAACGTTAGATGTGCAGATAACCCAATGTTGATAGAAGAAGCACAAAGAAAACAGCAGTAAATCTTACAGAAAATAGAAAATGATAACGAGAAGAAAGGATTAATTATCAATTGTAAAAAAAATACATAATTTATGGTTGTCAACAGAAGGAACATCTCAACATAAGAATTATAAATAAGATATATCAAAATCAAACAAGCACAAACATTTAATTATGTAGGAAGTCATTTAATAGAGAACAGAAATTCTGAGGGCGAAAGATACCACCCAAAATTTAAGTTATGTATTAAGAAACAGGAAATTTTTTTTACAAACAAAGACGTGCGCAGAATTGCTATATAATATCGATCCTGTCGGTGGAATGCTGGACAATGTAATCTCAGATGAAGAAGACAGTTGAGGCAAGATGAATGTGGTTTTATAGAAGGATGCTGAGTGTGGCAACGGCGAAGTTTATAGAAAATGGAAACAAAGTAACACTTAGCAACAGAAAGAGACTGATTTTTGAACTTTTTCGAGGACATAATGAGGAAATAGGGCTTGGAAAATTTGATACCAAAAAGAGCAGATTGAAGGTAAAAGATTCAGAGAAAAAGGAGCGCATAAGCTATCTAACCAACTAGCGTAAATAGTTGACAGAAAAAGGGTTTAGAAGAGATAGAAGAGACAAGATTTACTAATTGTAGAGGGCTATGACTGCCCACGTCTTGAGGGGACACGATACATTAAAGAAAACGAATTGCCTTCATGTCTTCGAACAAATCCATTCTGCCTGATTTTTGACTCGTTTCTCTTTTAAATCATTATCCAAAAAGGTACATTCCACATATCAAAGGGATAGGTTTGCCTAGCGACCGGTTTACACTCAACCCCGGTCTTTTGAACATGAATAATTTTTTATCTCTTGTTTCCTTTTTAGGATTAGTTTCCGGTTCCGTCTAAAGACTACTTCAACTCTATACGTTTAACGTTTCTTCCTAAACTATTTTTTTTTACTATTTATTTTTATTTGAATTTTTTTCCTCAATACGATTAGATAAATTGTCCTTTCGTCGAGTTCACACACCTCCCCGATCTTTTGAACAGGAGTAAAGGTTTATCCCTTATTTCTTGTTTAAGATTGCATTTTCGGTTCCTTATAATGTCTTCTCATTTTCTTACCACCCACCCAACCGCTTGCGTCTTAGGGAAATTATCGCTTTTCTTGGAGTAAACTGATTAAAAAAAAAAGTTCTCAGTATTGATTACATAAAATTACTAACAATTGACAATGTTATCCTTCCTGATTTTCTAGAGTATATCAGAATTTTTTAAAAATCCTCACTGTCTTAATGTTGAAGTTATCGCTAACACTTTTTGAGATTTGCAAACTCAACGTTTAGCTTAATTTCGGAGACCAATCGATGGAGTAAGATGATTTGTTTGGAAAAAATATTTTGTCAAAATCTTACTTTCCACTTAGGATTACTTACTCTTGATCATGCAACATACAACTGACCATGCGTAAATATTTGTGTCTGGACGAACTGGAAACAGGGTTATTGTACATGATAACGTAACGGAATGATATGGAAAAAAACAATATTGAATTTTTATTAAATAAGTATTGGTTATTTTAATCATTAAATTGTTTTTGAATTAGGGGCAGCATTTTGTATGTTAAATAATAGGACTTTTATTTTTACCCCCCACCTCCAAAAAAAAACATTAACATTTATTGTACTAAGCTACGCACTTTTTAAAACTAACTGTACTTTGTACCCCCTTATCTGTTTTCACTTCCCTCCAAAATTTGGCTTCGATCGGTCAATGTATGGCTATATTAGGGGGTGTAACGGACGGACGGACGGATGGAGAGAATAACGCAAGTTACAGTTGTTTATATACAGATTATGCCCGGAAAAATGACCAAGTGACCAACAATAAAAAAAAAGAAAAAAAAAATCGGGAAGGTCTTCTTGAATGAACCGAGAGCATTACATTTGAACCTCACTTATCAAAACTTAATAAGGGACAATGGTATTATAGGCAAACTAATAATGCCACAAATCTAAGTCTCTCATACCTAACGTAGTTGTTTATTTAAATCCTGGACGTGTGGCTTTGAATATTTCTCCGAACATTCATCGACCCTCTTCCTCCCTCTCGAGTAGGTGCTTATATATCTACCAATCATCGTGTTTGTCCCTCGTGTGCATATCCTAGACACTACTGCTCGGTCAACTGCATTGACATTTACTGAAAGTGTTCCTGTTCACTTGCTGACTCACCAGCCTTCAACGATGGGCACTGAACATAAAGTTTACTTTGACATCATCTAAGGTATTCACATACTGAAAGTGCATATACATTATTAACTGAATTGCCAAAATAACTACTGACATCTACTTAAAACGGGGAACACTTCCTTTCCTTTGAATAACAGTCTGTAAACAATTTAATATGGAAAATTAAGCTGCAGGATCCTGTCTATTAGATTTATGACTTTTTGTAAAATAATTGATTTCCTGAATCATAAAGCGATGAACTTTTGAAAGAAAGTAATAAAGAAAGTTTTAATTCAGTTTATCTAAAACCAGTGTGACCTCAACACGAATTTTCTAAACTCGTATATGAGAATAGTATTCCAGGAGCCTTCTACAACTTTATGGTACCTGTGAGAACTGTTTTTTTTTTTTTTTATTTGTAAGTTTGTATATTATGCTATAGCTATGAACTACTAAATGCGTTACAAATACATAAGCAATGTCCAATTAATTCGTTAGCAAATTGAAAAATAAAGCTTCTGGAATATTTCTATTTTATTTATTTTTAGTCCTCATGTCAAATGAACAGATAATAAGACCCAATATGGTTTATTGTGCATTAAAGTTGATACTGTCCATGTCGGAATATCTCACGAGGGTTTCACCTTGCTATTCACCTGAACTTTATTATTTTCATAATACTTTTTGCTGCATTCAAAACGATACTTTATTTATTTTGAATATATGTACAAATTACTTACGCTCTCTGAAAACAGATATCAGGAATATTTTTGGAAAGTATAATATACGTTTTTCAGGCCGTTGAAGGATTTCTTTTATTTTTTCCCATTGCATGATTTGAAAATAATTAGAGGGAAGAGAAGAATAAAACATTCTAAAAATCCCCATTACACAAAGAATGATGATTTTCTTATAAAAACAAAGGGCCTATACAGGCATCTTTTTTTTCCATATAGATTGACTATACGAACGTTTGGTCGTTCTGCTGACGTTTCCAGAATTTTCATTATTCATCGGTTAGAAATTCTATGGCAGAGTAAAATTAGGTTTAGCGTTCATTCTATTCAGTTCTTATTGTTATTTTATCTCCGCCAAAAAATATAAAACGCAGCCGTTCTGCTAACGAAAATTTTCTTCATATGTTTTAGGTTGATGCCAAAATTTCCAGTAAAATTTTTGACAAGAATGTTTATTCACATAAATTCAAAACTACCTTATTTATTCCTCAAAGCATAATTCCGGGATTTCTAGGAATTTATTCCATCATTAAAGCCAAATGTGCAATAGGAAATAAGAGAAGCATTCGTTCAGAGTCGAGTAGTTAGATGTTGCTTGGAGCGAACCAATCGGTTTAGAAAACTGGTTCTCGTCTGATCATCGAAGTTAAACAACGTTGAGCCTAGATTGGTGACCACTTGGGAAATACCATTTTGCTCTAAGCTCGGATGTACGGTGGTGTAATTGTTAACGACTCGGATTTGGAAACCAAAAAGCCTGGTTTCTAATTCCAGTAAGAGTAATGACTCTTACTGGAATTAGAAGCTAGGCTTTTTAATTTCCAATTCCCAATCGTTAACCATTACGCGCAAATACCCCCTTGGGAAAAATCTACCTCTTATCTCCCCAGCAATGGTTTAATTAGTATGCTTTATGTCAGTGAATCATTATTATTCACAAAAAAACTCACACAATCTAAAAATATTTCCTGCCTTTAAATAATCTGCTTCACAAGCTGTGAGAAAGAAATCTATCAATCTAAAAGTGACAGGTTGTGAAAATACGATTCTTGTAGAATTTTTTCATTTCAATTTTTCAACTTCATTTTCATTTTAAATACCATGTTCGTTTACAGCGTTTGTGAGTTAAAAACCGGGAACTTCCACTGATGTTTTCCCTTCAGTGTTCATTTTAACCGAAGTGACAGATACTTATCGAATTTTTATGCATTTCTGATGGACATTCATTTAAATATTTCTTCCAGTGTTTAAGATTCAGTTCCTTATTTCAAGCAGATCTTATTTTACCTCTGCTGCTCTGGACCATTTCTGTCAATGTGCTTTTGTACCTTTTGAATAATTATAATCAATTTCTGCAATTAATTATCTTTCTTAAGCTGCCTTTTCTCAAGATTAAGCATTTCAATTCAAATCGCAAAAAATTACTATGGGAGACCTGAATACTAAAATAGTGAAGGAGAGAGATAGTCACGTTTTTGTCAACTTTTGACTAGCAAACTCCAAATAAGTGCGGAATATTGGTGCAATAGGTCACAGCGCATTATCAGGTATTAGCCAACACCTGTCTACAGGAACACGCAAGATTTATAGGGACTTGCAGAAAACCAGGAGGTGGAAGGAAAAACCAAATCTATAATATAAATAGGAATAAAAGATAAGGTATGTAGTTATGCACTGCAAAACATACCTAATTAATAATAACGGAACAAAAGACTAGCTCATCAAAAGCTATAAATGAGAGAAAATTGTGGAGAGCCATGATTACCAACATCTTGAAGAAGAAGAAATAACATCCAAATGCGAATTTTATAATAAGTAATGATTTCAATTCCCCTCATTGTAATGTTAATTCAAATAATTCTTTATAAGGATTTGGTCACACATGTACTGACTACATTTATATGACACTTTTAACGTGAACAAAAATATGTCAGTTGCACCTTTCGCGGTCTTCTAATAATTATACAGGTATCTTCCGTAAAATAAACCTTCATCATTATCCAAGTGATATGTTCCTTTGGGATGTGTGCCTCTCTAGAATTACTCGCTTCTCGCTGCTCAATGTTGACATTTTTTCCAGTTGCTCCATGTGGTTTCATTGCCGTCCATTCACGTAAACGTGGTATTTACTCTGTCCCCCGACTAGAACGAGATGTGACGCAAGGTCTTTTTTTAGGTGGGGACCCAAGGGCGTACACCCGGAACAGGAAGAACAATTCCCCTCAGCCCCAGCAACCGTCGGTTGAGCTGGCCTCGGTGCGTGCACTGTTTCCTCCCTCTGGTGCTGCGGAATGACGCAGCCTCGGGCAGCTGTTCCCCAGGGCTGGGCACCTTAATCGGATTATTTTCCTCAGTTGCCCCTCTCATTTAACAGAGAAGCCCCTGAGAGTTGAGAGACGTGAACTTACTCAAAAAGAGTAATTTACACGCATTAGACAAGTTTCAACTTCTTGTGAGCAATCATTCCTCTTAAAATGTCCCTGAACGCTCCCGTTTTATATATTTATATATGAATAGTTTTCCTAGCTCTTAATTTTCTCTTGATTTTCTTTTAATTTTCTTGTAGCTCAAGTCTTATGTAGAAGCACATCTCTGTTGCTTCGCCTCTCTTCTTCATCTTTCAGAAAATTGTCCAGCATTGCGAAAATAAACGAATTTGATCGGAATGTAATCTACGGTGGGCTGCTTCCTCTTTTCGCGCTGTTAATCGCCTGCTGAGCACACATAATACGTGTAACGCTTATTCAGTATTCAATATGCCTTAAATAAAAATGACTAAAATATACTTATCAAAACAGATGAAATTTTGCAAGCCTTTCGCGACTCTGTCGCTGTTTCCATGGCAAATGATCTAACAGGTACATTTTTAGTTCCACCAGTTCAGACTATCACAGCTAACTCCAGCCACACCACATTCATCTCTGATCCCTTCGCATTCCATTGATAAGAAAGGCGTTCTATTCAGATGTTTCTTTCGAATAACCGCTATTTTGTGGAACTCTTACCAATACAAAATTAGCCATTACATGGCAAGATTTAATTGTTTTCTTCCGGCTCATCAACTCTACTGTTGCCAACAAACAATCTGCTCTTGCTTGGAAAAATGTCATTGAAATCAGTGGCAGAAAATCAACAAATTTAAAGTTAATGGCCAGGATGAATGGTTGAATAAATGGCCAGACCATTTTCAAAATCTTAACATTTTAGGCATTGAGGTCAAGCAAATCATTCAACATCCTCTTGACATTAAACCAGGAACTTGAAAAGGTTTTAAAAAATATAAAAATAAGAAAGCAACGGGACTTGAAAATATTCTTCTGGAAGACCCAGGATTTCAACAATATACTGTTTCAAATATGTAAGGCTACATATATTGGAGAAATCATAGAAGGTTTGAAAGAACATTGCATACAGCCTTTCCCAAAGAAAGGATTTCAAGTGTCAGCAAAAAATTATAAAGTAATCACACTCACCTCCATTGCAAAAAACAAAACAAAACAAAACAAAAAAAAACTTATAACTTAGTCCTTCTAAACAGAATACAGCCGAAATCAGAAGCAATCAAAATGACTTTCCAAAAGCCAAATTGTTGGACAAATTCTGACTTATCGGTGGATTATTAAGATTATTGAGGACAATGAATCTACTTACCGCTTTGTTTTTTACAAGTTTCCTTATAACCTTCGATTTTTTACAAAGGAGAAAATTGAGATGATCTCTGGCATATGCCCCCGCCACCCGAGACAGTAACCGGCATAATGATACTATACAAAAATACCAAATCTTTGGTTACATACGCAGCCATAAGACAGTAGCTTCTTCGATACCAAAACAGTGGTCCTTCAGGGTGACACTCTTGCACTTTTTTCTCTTTGTTATCACTCTTAATTATGCATTGAGAACTTCCCTTCGATAAACATCATCCAGTTTTTTTTTTTATTATCCAAGATTCTCAAGTTTATATCCTGCAAAAAATGTTTAGAGATATTAACTATGCAGATAGTTATCTTTCATTATTTATAAAATGCTGCTAATGATGATGTTAGACTCTATGTCAATACATATAAAACAAAATTCATAGCCTTAATCAATAGATGAATCAATAAAATTTATCGAATCTTTCATATACCTAAGAAGGGAATAAAATTGTACTGAAAAAGATGTGAAAATTCACATAGCTTATGTTTGTGACGCCTTGAATAAAATGGGTGTAATCTGGAAATCTTTTCCACGAAACAACCTCAAGCACAGATAATTTTTGACCACTGTAAAAGCGGTGCTGATATATGCTGCCATTGTCTGGACATTAACTGAAAGCCTAGAACCTAATCATGTTTGAACATACAATAGGATGATATACTTAACAATTTGGAGACAGCATCCAACTGCATCACATCACTATATATTTACAATTGTACGCTAACGCAGAATACGCTTTTCAGGACAATGCTGGCGAGCAAATCAAGAACTCGCAGTTGTTCTATTGCTTTGGACACCTAGGCATAGAGCAAGACGGATTTGTCCCCCAACAGCTACTTACATTAACCAGCTATTTTATGATACCCTAATGACCTTCTGATCTTGATGCAGGACCGTGTGATGGTCAGCGTAATAGACTCATCAACGTCCGAGCTAGCTAGACTGAATAAAAATAATAATAAAAACCATAAATATAGGATAACTTAAAACACACACACACATACATATACTCATTTATATATTGTATATACGTTATTTTTATAGATACAATTTATTTAAATAAATTACCTGTTTTTAATTAAACAGTATTAATAACATTTACGGAGATGAATTTCGTAGAAAATATGCGAGTCAAACCTTTATTCCTATTGGGAAACCGTCATTTGATCTAACGTGTCATATCATATAATTACAGAGAATAGGAATACAGGTTCGATTCCTGTTGGAGAACGCATATTTCCTACGACATGACTGGAACACTCAGGAGGGTAAATGTAATTAATATTTCTTAATTAAAATCAGAGCATTTACTTAAATTAATTTTATCTATAGAAATAACGTATAAGCAGAAAATAGATTAAATAATTGTCGGACATTTTCCATTTCATTATATATATATATATATATATATATATATATATATATATATATATATATATATATATATATATATATATGTGTGTGTGTACGTATGTTTGTGTGTGTGTGTGTGTGTATGATCTTGGCTAATACTTACTCCACAGTTAAAAAGTACATTGTTCAGACATTTTTTTAAATTGGACCCAATTGTTTTCATGTTTCCACAACAAAAGTTTATAAAATAATAGTAAGATGCGGATGTCGTTATCCAAACTTAAGAAACTTGATTCTACAAGAATGACAAGATAATAGCCTAAAATTGTCTCATATGTCTACACGCATCTTACATTTGCTATAGTTTCTTTTTTTTTAGTTTTGTTTGTGTCGTGTTTATCAAAATATTGAGACAGTTGTTATTTTCTCTCTTCATGTTACTGAAATAAATTAATAAATTGGTTCCGTATTTGGATTTCTTGGATGTCTAAGTTGAATAACACCTGAAAAATTACAGAAGCCGATCAAAAATTTAGTTTATTTAGTAATATACCACTAGTAATTTATTTAGTAATATACCAACAGTAATTTATTAATAGTAACGGATAAGTTAATATAATAACAAAAAAACAAAAAAAATAAGGAAAAAAAATAAGGAAAAAATATTAATGACAAGGATTCATTTCAGAAATTTGAACAACCCATGACCATAACGTTTTCAAAATTACATCTTTCTAGGGTCAACTTATATAGTGGATATGAAATGCAACTCTTTATCATCGAGATGTAAACAAGTGAGACAGCACTCATAACAAATAATGTATACGACAATAATATACAATACGTTGCAATACTATAAAATGGTATGAAGAGTAATTCAGTGCCTATTCAACGTGTGTTACGCGTACCACAGCCATCGTCTATTGGTAGGCGGAGAGGTTTTCAAGAAATAAATAATTAATACTAACAATGTTCAAATAATATTTTCTCTGATCGTTATTATATAATTCTATGGCACGAATATGATACCGGTTCCTGACACACTGGGAAGACTTGTTACGTTAATGATGACAGACTTTAAAATGAATAAGACATTGTGTTCTCATGTTTAGTACAGATAGTCTCAAACTGACAGTGAAAAAGGATATATCTAAAAAAGAAACGGGTTAAAGCAGCCCCAGATTCCCCAGTTTGTTTGGAAATCTTCGGACACTGGTCCCTCGCAAGTTGATAAAATAACTGACAATGCTCCACATCAGATAGTTTGAGAAACTGATACAATATTAATATTTTCTAGATGATGTTGACTTTAATGTGTTTCTCAGCAGACCTGACAAATGTTCGCTAAGATATACAGATACGGTGTGTACTGTAGGTCGTTTCATATATAAGACACATAGAAAAACATATTGTCTCTATATACAGTTAAGTGTTGTAGCCTTATGTCGTTTTGACACAGATCATCGTATACTATAGCTTAACTTCATTTAGCAGTAGGCATAAGTTTTAGGTCCATTGGTAGCCGACAGTAAAT
Source organism: Acanthosepion lycidas (assembly GCA_963932145.1). Lineage (NCBI taxonomy): Eukaryota > Metazoa > Mollusca > Cephalopoda > Sepiida > Sepiidae > Acanthosepion > Acanthosepion lycidas. Next base: position 128,357,886 of record OZ010581.1, read on the forward strand.
CTGGGGTTCGACCTATACGGTAAGTAAGATCTAAGTCAAGATTTTGAGCTTAAATCCTTTAGGTCGATTTGTACACCAGGTCGACATGCACGCTGCAATATACGGTACTTATGCTATTAAAAGGTATACATTAACAAGATCGCGTCAAGAAAATCGAATAATTTAGAATTTGTATAAATATATATATATATATATGTAAATAAATTTTATATATGGATGTGTCTCGGTGATCAAGTCTATAAGGTGTAATCCATGTCAGTCAACTCCCGACTAAGGAAATAAAACAGGAAATCAAATTTTGTCATTTTCTAACTCTGTACTTGTGTTCGGCAACTCTTTCCATGTGTCTATTTCTAGAGAAATAAATTCACAACAGATGCAATGAGGTAATTTCAAAGCTGGATCTCAGCCGAGGAAATACATCTCTTTCCACATCATCACAGATAATGGGTAAATATTCTTGTAGTACTCTTAACGCCGTCGGTTGGTCAAGGACATTCAGAAAGTGGATTGATCTACGGACTATTGTCATCATTGCTGAAATATTTTACACTATCTGTGCTCACATCCACGGTTGGTTCTTCGTAAAGTCAAACAATAAAGTAACGTTATTTCGTATTTTCCAGATAGAGATACATGTTTCTGTTCCGAAATGGCCTGCTATATGTTCGAAGATTTTTGGCGAAAAAATTCAATTTTACTACATAGTAAATTTTTCAAAAGCCAACATAACAAAAAAGAAGATAAATACTTTCTGCATGACCTCACATGTTTCATCAGAGCCATACTGATTACTGGATTGCTATTGAATGTAAAAACCACATTAACGCTGCGATGAGAATGGAACATAAATAAAACTCAAGAAGTTAAAATTAAATAGTGAAAATGAGTCAGCTAAAAAATAGAACCATTTTAGATTGTTATGTTCCTGGTAATTAAATGAAACCATTTCAGCAGAATAAAAAGAGTTGCAGTTTCTGTTAAATAAACATCCTATTTATTATTCTTTCAGGAAAAACCTCTTACAGGTGATTATATCAAGAATCATCCAAACATCCTTGAAAGAAAATAATGGTAAGAAAGAAGACAATATTGTAATTGTTTGTTTCATTCAATTGTCAGTGTATCTTAATGGGAATCCATTTTGAATTCTAATTAGAGATTTGTTTTTCTTCCTCTCTTCATGTTTTTACGTTTTTCTTTTATAATTTCAGTCTCTTCAATATTGCTCCTTTAATAGAAACTTTTATTTCAGTTTCTTTTTTATTTTCATTTAATTATATATATACTTATATATATATATATATATATATATATATATATATATATATATATATATATATATATATATATATATATACTTTTCCATATATTCTGCTTTAGCAGCTTATATTTTTCACCCCTTTCCACAAAATAAAAAAAAAAATACACACACGCAAACACCTCCACATTATTTAATATTAGGTTGGTGCAAATTGCTGAAGGCAATACACAAGAAAGCCCGCAAGCATTTTGCTGAAGACATGTCAACAAAGCCCATAGATTACTGGAACCATGTCCTATGGTCTGATGAGACGAAATTTAATTTGTTTGGTTCTGATGGCCTTAAGCATGTGTGGCGGCGACCAGGTGAGGAGTACAAAGGTAAGTGTGTCATGCCTACAGTCAAGCATGGTGGTGGGAATGTCATGGTCTGGGGCTGCATGAGTGCTGCAGGTATTGGAGAGTTACATTTCATTGAGGGAAACATGAACTCCAACATGTACTGTGAAATACTGCAGCAGAGCATGATCCCCCTCCCTCCAGAAACTGGGTCGCAGAGCAGTGTTCCAGCAAACACACATCCAAGACAACCACTGCTTTACTGAAGAGGCTGAGGGTAAAGGTGATGGACTGACCAAGCATGTCTCCAGACTTGAACCCAATAGAACATCTTTGGGGCATCTTCAAGCAGAAGGTGGAGGTGCGCAGAGTCTCAAATATCCGCCAGCTCCCCGACGTCGTCATTGAGGAGTGGAAGAGCATTCCAGTGAAGCTCTGGTAAACTCCATGTCCAGGAGAGTAAAGTCAGTTTTTGATAATGATGGTGGCCACACAAAATATTGACAGTTGACATGTTGTATGTTAATGTTGACAACTTTTCCTAAGGGGTGTACTCACTTTTGTTGCCAGGGATTTAGCTTTTAATGGCTATATTTTGAGTTATTTTGAGGGAAAAATAAATCAACTCTGTTATATATGCCGCAGACAGGCTACTTTTCATTGTGTCAAAGTGTCATTTTGTCAGTGTTGTCCCATGAAGAGATATACTTAAATATTTGAAGAAATGTGAGGGGTGTACTCAATTTTGTGATACACTGTATACACACACACACACACACACACACACACACACACACATATATATATATATATATATATATATATATATATATATATATATATATATATATATATATATATATGTTAGATGTATCTAGGCAGAACGTATTTATTTAAATAATTTCTTTTGAAGATAAGAAGTTACGTCTATTATATTTTCAATCAATTTTCCCCATTGATTGCTTAATTTCGACATCTTAATGTTAAACATCGAACGGTCCGCTGTTAATTATTTCTTCTCACGCTTTCGATTGGCATCAATTGTTATCAAATATAAATGCGATGAAATCAATGATTGCATCTTTTGTGATGGTTCGAAATTTCTATGTTTTCATCCTTTATGATGTCACGTGAACTTGATGTTATTTCTTAATGTTTCAACATTGAATTTGTCGGGTGAACTTGACATTGTGTGGATTCCGAAAATTTAAATCCATTTCACTGCGCCTGTTCCAGAATCGGAAATGATTTTTCTGATTATTAGTTTTTTTCATGGAAAGTTTCTACATCATGTAATCATTTTGATGATCATTATTTTTACTCTCAAAATAGCTATTATATTGTTGTATCGTCGAGGTGAATGAAACACAGAGAAGAACGAGAGCTTAATATATTTATTTAGCACAGGTATCCGGTGCTAAAGGATATATACAAAAACACAGAGCAATAAGTTACAATTAACAAGACAACATACAAGGAATAGAGGAGGGTCAAATGCCGTATAGCCTAACGAAATAAGATCAGTCTAAATATTAATCAGCTTAGTATCAACTTACTAATCAACTGTTGAAGTCCTTAATCGTAGACTATTTAAGTCCATCTTGTTGATTGCTGAAGGAGTGCTAGCTTCCCTAAAACACTTATTTAAATTTTGTATTTGTGCAGCATGTGTTATCCATCACTTTGATCGACATTATGACACGTGAGTATACGAGAAAGAGCTGTGGGTGTCGAATTTATAGGAATTTTTAATTTAGGCAGTTAAAATCTAAGTTCTACTACTAACAGTAGGGTTAAATTAGAAAGCAACATATTGATTGATTTGTTTTACGCTTTATCAACCTTTTTCAGTTTAAAAACAGAAATATTTTTCTATTTCGTCGTGGGTATGACGATGAACTACATCCTGCAACAAGGCCTCTGATCGGGAGATTGAAAGTTTTGAAGAGTGTGGAAGCACCTTTTAATTGCTGTTGTTGCCAGGTACGCCCGGACCCGGGATGGTAGCTCATGTTAGGGAACCGTCTATGGTCAAATAGTTAACCCCAAGATAGAAATCAACAATATAATTTTATAATAAAATGAGCAACAATACAATTCCATTGCAAAATGGCAATCATTAAGCATATATAAAAATATGTTTTATAGTAAAATTTCCGCCAACAATTTTTTTGATCTATATATGTGTAAAAAACATACCTTTGTTCTAAAAGCATAAAATTATGTGCAAAATATCTGTGGTTGAAAACATAAAATTACGTACAAAATTATTTAGCGTGAATCATCAAAATATACCGAAAATCTTAAACTAAGGAAGCGTGATCGAAAGATCTAATTTTAAAAATTCACACACACACACACACACACACACACACACACACACACACACACACATATATATATATATATATATATATATATATATATATATATATATACATTTATATATATACATTTATATCTATGAATTCAATATTAAGGTCCCACCTTCTTTGGGGATACAGCCACATCACATTGAAACACCGGCACTCATGCGATCACTGAAGTTAAGCAAGATGGTTGACCGCCTGGGAATATCAGGTGTTGTAAGCTTGGATTTGAAGGTGGTATAATAGACAACAGTTCATAATTGTTCCAATACAGTAGGCTTCATTATATTCACTTACAGGCCTTGGGAAAGGTATGAATCCACATTTTCTCCCCCGGCTATTGGTTAATTAGTTAGTCTTGTACCATTAAAAACATTATTATCTTCCCGAAAATAAGATTACGAACAAAAACTTACATTTCGGCATTAAATATCTTATAGAGCTTGATATGCGGGAAAATAAAATCAACAAAGCAATATTTTTATATTGTAAGAATTTTGTGTATATAATATTTTTTTTTATTATACGTCTGACTTATGAACTCATACCTGGAAGCATACACGTGGATTCTTACCGTTCTCATGAATATTTGATAGGGAAGTGAATATAACGGAGTTGACTGGTATTTGAACTCAGCTCTCCGATTACAAAATCATCATCCATTGCACCACCCGCACATCCACGCATACTGCACCTAATATTCCCAAACGATCACCCATCTAGGTACTGACCAGTTTCGACTTTCCTTAACATCGGTGACAGTCCGAGAAACGGTGCAAAAATCAACAGTTTGGATGATTGCCTTCCATTTTCCGATTGGTCATTTATAAAAAGGAAATTATCGACCAATCGGTTTTGGTTTGAGTGAATTCAAATATCTTCGAGTTTTTATTTCCTGCAAACATCAGAGCAAAACTTTGAAATATATGCCTTCAAACAACATGAAATGACAACACGTGTTCACAAATCTACACCAAAGACTCCTAGTCTTCAAAGAGACCGTAACTGTTACTCAAAAGATTAACTGCTAACTTAAACTAAATATCAGTTACTTGTACTCACTAGACTTATACATACTTTATTTAATTTCTACAGTGATGTCCACTCTGTACAAGGCCCGAAGGCCACTCGAGCTAGAGGAAGGCAGAAGGAGGCATAACTGATATGGATATGTGTGGAGAACGGTTAACCCTTAATTGAACAGGTAGTGATCGCGGAAGCAACTTTTTGGGTGTCGGTTCCATGGGGCAGTGGTTGGTAGAAAGAAGCTGCTCAAGTGGCACAAAGCGAATGCGAAGTGAATGACGGTGGTTTGCCAGAATGGGCGTGGCATATCGAGTTTTAGTCGTGAAGGGTAGGACTGGTGGAACTAAGGAGCGTAGTTCGTCTGAATACTCTCCACGGAAATAGTGAGAATCTGTGAGAAATAGTTGGAAAATAATTCTTCACGTACAAAGACGCGTAGAGGCATCTGGACTCTATCGAAAGCAGAAAGTGAGGACTGGACAGTTTCTGTTCATATATGCCGGCAGTACTCCCTTTTTTGGTCGGATCTGTCTCTTGGAAAGGTACAAAATAACACACGGAGTCAGCCGACTCTTTTTTCCACCAACTTTAACGATGGATTTTATATACAAGTTCCACTTGAGGTGTGGGCTGAGATTATATCTCAATTGGCGCTCAAGGTACGGGGGCCCTCTACGAAGCAACATCCGTTCATCACATTTCGGGAAGCTTCTGATCAGCGATGGTGAATGGTCTCTAGTTTGTTTTATGCGGTATTGAGCGTAATCAGTCAGTTTTTACCCTACTGAGCTGTTCGAGCTAGGTCAGATGAGAGATCAGCGGCCAAGCTCTGGCCCTGGAATTCAGAGTAATGACATTTACTAAAAGTATGAATCTTCCAATATGACCATTTCTACAAACATTTCACATGGTAAGTAGACAAACCGTACTAAGTTATGGAGATCCATGATCACTAATGTTCTGTAGGGACACGTCACCACCACCACGAACAACAACAACAACGACGATGACGACAAGAAGAAGAAGGAATATATTCTCGTCTTTCCAGATAGATCTTAGATTTTCTACAACCGCTACCGATTAGGCTGCTTTATTAAAAATATAATAGAATAAAAATTATGTAATGGCTACAAAATTCTTTCTAGTGTGTAATTTATCAGCGAAAATATACGATTTTTTCGCTATAAGAATATTTGTCGATTTTTATTTGGGATAGTTCCAGGATTATACACTTTCGGATCATTATTAAGGAGAAAAGGAATGAATTGTTTATTTTTTACTTTGACAAATGTTAAATGAAATGGATAAGTAGAGACAACTTTCTCGTCGAATCTTCTATTAAAAACGATTTAAACTAACCAATCGTAGGTTTGAATATATTTCTTAAATCATTTCACCCTGTTATATAGGAATAAAGTGTCGCTACCGACACTTGATTTGAACATAGATTGCCAGGGAGCAAATACCGTTCGCCATCCGATTATTGAATTAAGTAGACCGCGTGGCCATAGATGAAATGCATACGTAGAATGTAACATGACTTTTAATTGATCTATTAACATTCGGATCGCTATTTCTTTTTTATCCTCTATTACTATACGGACCGCTATTCTCTATTCTAATCACTATACAATTTCACTATTTGGATCACTATACGGATTACTATTAACGAGTATTATCAAGCAAATACTATTAGTGCGAGTGTTATTTGAAGGGGTCTGACACCAGTATTGTTCAACGGCGTACTATAGTTGTATCTGCGATTACAAAGTCTCTATTACTATGAGCATATGAGCATTACGAATTGGCAATGAGTATTCGTTGGTATTACAAAAATGGCAACGAGAGTTCGTTGACATCAGAAAACACCCCAACCATAGGATTACTAAATGTGAGAGAATATGAGAAGAAAAACGATTAAGGAAAGAGGACAATAAAATACATGAATGAAGAAGGAAGTATCGATAATGGCATTTACATTTGTGAAGATCTAAGCTGACTTGGAAGCAAGAACCCGGAAGAGAATTCCACAAGTGAAAAGTGCGATAGAAGAAATTGCTAGCATATTTGTATTTTGGTGTCTGTAGTAAGAAGATTACACACACTATTATTTTGCTAAAAAGGTTTAATGGATTAATCTAACTTAATCGTATCGGATCATCCGTCAGCAAAAGCTAATGTATTTCTGACATAGGTACTGAGGAGGTCGGCCATGACAAAGGCTTTAACATCAATATTTACAAAGGGAATTGTTTTAAACAATTAATATTTATAATCAAAATGTTTGTCATGAGACACTTCGATCTTGAATCTTGATAACGATTGAACCGTCCAACAAAAGCTCTTGATCAAAAGCATTTGGGTCGTCCTTAAATATGCTAGATACTGGAGCGTTCAATGGTATAGATATAATCGTACAACACCCTAAGCGGTCGTCCAAGACTTCCAACACCGCGGTTGATCGATAAAGATCGCTTCGATCTGAGGTCTGCCCTATCCCATGTTGGGACCTACGTTTGATCATAAGGAAGCTATAAGGTGACCAAGCCCGAATCGTCGCATGTATCTCCGTGTCGGGCTCGGCCAAGCAGGGCGAAGACGTACAGAAAAAAAAAAATAATAACAACCGAAGTTGAACTAAAGTAAATACTGTTTTTATATCAGTTCTGCGTACAATAATTGGTTTATCTTAGAGTCCGCATGCAATTATCAGCGCAACCCGTATCTAAATCGGAAGTGATATCATCGACCTGACAAAAATCTGGTTTGCTATTGTTGGTAAAGTTTGGCAGAAGGCTAAATTCGGTGTCTTCTCTTCGAATGGCAATCACGTGGGCTGTATCATAACCGATGGATGGGACGAACTCTCTGTCGTCTTGTCTATGTCTTCTATACCGACTTGTCTCCTCGCGAATTCATTTCGCGAATTCGTATTTATTGACATAATATTGAGGAAATCCCATCTCCCAATAACTTACTAGATCTCCTACGTAAGCGTAGGTGGCCTATCCACCCACTTCTGTCTTGAATCAACTTTCAACCACGAGAATCACCTCCAAATTCGTTATTTACAAAAATGAAGTTTACGGTTTACAGCTTGCATTTACAGCTGTGTATCAATCAACATTGCTCCCTAAGTCTGGGTTACTTTTTCATTGTTCTAACTGCTCTACATACAATTAAAGTCGTTTATGTGTGAATTAAATCCTCAATTCTTCAAACGGATTTTTGGTTTTAACCCTTCTCATTTCAATGTCTTTCAGCACATAACACCGTCGTAATAAACATTTCTTTTATTTTACCGCTGCAGCGACAAATCGTATCACATAGAAAAATAAATAAATGTTAAAAAAAATGCATATCTTTATTTTGACTGTTACTTAAGTTTGTTGTTTAAAATTATAACTCAACCCTTGTTGATTCGTTAAATATCGTATTTTGCCTCGAGGAGACAACGAGAATCGAATTCACTGCTCAGAATAATTAGCCAGTGAATTCTTGTTTAGTATTAAGCTATGTTGATGCAATTTTTTCATTTCAAAATGCTGAATGCACACAGCTACACAAAAATGCATACACAACATACGTGCGTGTTTAGATTTTAGAGTACATATGTGTGAGTTTGTATGTTACGTATTTATTTCTATCCGAGGTCATGTACTTTGAGAGGAGGCAGTCACAAGCAATTAGTAGAAAATTTCTTTTTAAGAAAATTGAAATAATTGATCAAAAAGCAACATGCAGCAAATAATAGTCATATTTATAGGGAAAAAAATTTTCTTGTTTCTTCAATTTCAATTTTTAAAAATAAGTTACTGCTGAATAGTACTAAAAATAATATCGTTTATAATACACAAGGCAGGGCTATGCACTGACGCTTTAAAAGAGTGGGTTTACGGACACATTAGGTTGAAACAACGGTTCGCGGGCGATCCTTGAAGATAAGCAACGTCGAATCTGGTCACTAATATATATTAATAGTATGTATATAGTAATATCTATAGTAATAGAGGATAAAATAGAAATGACAATCCGAATGGTAATAGATCAATTAGACGTCACACTACATTCTACTTGCGTTTTATCTGGGTGACTGCTTGGGAATATCATATACTGTAAGCTGTAAAATGTACGGGCGATGAGATGATTACGCGGAACTGGAAATCTAAGAGCCGAGTTCTAATTCCAGTTGGGTTCGTTATATTGACTTACCATAAATACCCTTGCGAAAGACATGAAATGACCTCTTCTCATCCATCTATAGGTTAATTAGGAAGACTTGTATAACTAAACCATCATCATCTCCAAAAGAAATGTTACATTCTAAAAATATTTGCTGGTTTTAAATAACATGCAAAGGGTTGATAATCTGTAGAAAACAAATCAACTAAAATATGACATTTGTTGTTCTCATAGCTTTATACCTTAATTTAACGGCCGTATTAACATGTAGAGATTTTAGTTGATGAAATAAGGTGGCCTCCAGCAAATATTCTCTTCAGTTTTACAGATTTGCCTGCCTTTAAACACTTGGCCATGTTCCGTGGGGATGAGACAGTGTGTATATTTGTTCATGAATGGGAGAAGTAAGAAAGCTTCCTGGCTAAGTGTCCAGAGCTCGACGTTTTAATATTGAAGGATGAGGCAGGTTTGTGGGTAAAGGCCAGATACTTGGGACCACCCTCAGTCAAAGATCAGGTTAAAAAAGTGGATAACTCGACCTGCAGGAAATTCTCACTGCATATCAAGTGATAGTCCATGTACTGATTGTATTAAAACATATTACCACATTTGGCTGTGATGCATGGGTATGGCACACCTTTATTAGACAGGGTGATATAGTGGTTATATTTTATATTTGTACTCCAACATTTTAAGACATGATCGGTAATAATAATAATAATAATAATAATAATAATAATAATAATAATAATAATAATAATAATAATAATTAGTTTTGGCTTGGTTTGTTTTGTTTTACGGCATATCAACCTGAATGGGTTATTTAATACTGACAAAATTTTTATTGCTGGTAATATGTTTTTCTCCAAAAATCTATTTCTGGGAATATTTTTCCTTGAAGAAATCTAGTGTTGGTCATATTTTTTTAAAGAATGTATCGCTGTTTGTATTGTTGGTATCAGGTTGGTGCAAAAATAATTTCGTTTTCTCACATAGTAACATATGTTAGAAAACGAAATTATTTTTGCACCAACCTAATATTTTTTTTTAAGTATTGCTGATAATAATTTTTCCTTAAAAAACTATTGCTGGTAATAATTTTTTTTTATTTCAAAGTATTTCTGGTATTAAACCTATTTTTACACAAGTTTGGGTGTTAACTATTTGCCCTCAAAACCTGATCCGAGGCCCTGCTGCTGCACGTAGTTTATCGTGTTACCCAGGACGCAGATGTAGTTTATCATCTTACCCAGGACGAAATAATAATAATAATAATAATAATAATAATAATAATAATAATAATAATAATAATAATAATAAAAATGCATATTGGCATAGGTCACAATCATACTGGTTGTTGGGGTGTGTAGTATGGTGATTAACAGATTAGAGATATTGATTAAACAGAGAGACTCTTATATATATATATATATATATATATATATATATATATATATATATATATATATATATATATATATATATAATGTTTTATATATATTGATTACACAGCGGGACACTTACATAAAGGAATCCCCTTAGTAACAGTACGAATAATCTAGGACGTGATGAATATTTAGACTTAGGGAAAAATTGCATGAAACCTAAGAATGCTTGTTGTATTCACGCATCGCACAGCATCGAATCGCCCTCATAACCTACGTATTCCTTTGCGAAAAAGGGCATTCAAATCAAAATGGTTCTTTCAAAGAGCCAATACTTTATGTAACAAACGCCTAAGTGGAGGCTTCCCATAAAACTACAATCTTAAACTCTTCATGTTATCTATCTTCTGTATACTCGCAATCTTTATTTCCTAGTTCCTCCTCTAACATTCATACAATACATATTTAGTAACCCTCTACCCTGAGTGGCTCTTAGGTCTTGTTTTGGGTGTATATTATATATTTCATCTTATGGTAAAATAGTGTCGTTGTAGAGAAACATTACATGTATACATAAAATCAACATTGTCTGATACGTCTTTAAAAAGAAAAATAAGTTTTATACAGTCTAATAATGCTGCTAAAATTAACTGTTTCTGCTGCGCATCATCTGTGATACGAAGGACATGAGATTTCCAGGCCCGTGCATCAGATGTGGTGTAAAAGAGCCATGATTTTAAAAGAATGGTAAAACTTAGGATGCTTAAGAATAGAGTCTAATATTGAGCAGGACCTCTGAGAAAAGATCTAATCTAATATTCCGTGCGTCATATATGACCACATGATGCTCGAGTGATAATGTAAGGTCTCAAATGAAAGACATCTATTTTCCCACTTTATTGAAACGATTATAACTTTTCACTTCAAAAAAGAAAAAGTTTTAACCCCTTTAAAAGCAGTATTGTTTATAAAACTGACAAGCGAACTTGATTTTAATCCAACAACCAAAAGATTTACACTAAAATATGCACATTCTATTTGTTAAATCAGCTGAATTTATTTGGAATAATTATAAATCAGCAAACATGCATGGAAGTTTGGGTAGTACACAGCAAAATGCCTTGAACAGGCAATGGGTTAAGCTTGATATATAACCGACAGTGAATTACGTACATTGAATAATACCTGTTACACGGATTTATGTTCTAAAATCTTAACCTGATGGCCTCTGTTATATAAATAATCGTAGAAAACAAACTTTCCTTTTTACATAATCTATTGGAATATTTACCTCATGATTGGTAATGTCATGTAGATTTATTTTATCGATTATGCCTCTTGAATACATCACAGAACGGTTAACTACAGGGTCAAGTGGACGCTGTCTCTTACAGGCATTTTCTAGATGCCTCGCCATGTCGGTGTTATTAAAGACTCTTTTCACAAAGTGGCAAATATTTTACAGATCTGTCAGCACACCGTAGGCTAAAAGCTGAAGCTATCGTAAATCCAATGAAGCTCTACTCTGGCTGACCAGTTAATGCTCTGTTGGCCGGACTCCAGTGCCTCGTGTCCATCAGAGAGGTGCGTTTGGGCTGCGTTCAAGAAGCTGATTCAATTTACTTGCCGTAATGAGTTTCGTTGTTAAGTGGACAGCGACGTGGAACGATTCAGTTAGGTTATATTGTTTAGATTGTTGAAATTTACAAATATAAGTCAGTGGCTTAATGTAGATAGGCGTTGATAGCACGGTGGTATTACAGATTTAACGAGTATTCGCATGTACACTTTGGGAAGGAATTGCTGCGATGATCCTCTAATTGCATTTAGATAGAGAGAGATTTCCTGTCTTGCAAATCTTCCCTCGAAATCTGGTAGCAGGCATCGAACACTAAACTGTAAATTAGAAAGCCAAAAGAGGGCCACTTATAGAGCAAATCCACGACAAATAAATACGGATTGAGAAAGACGGAAAACAAAATTAGTTTATATATAGACTGTAGAATTTAGAAGAAAACGAATATTTCAATTATATTGGAAGTAGAAAAATATAGTGTGACATCAGTATTTCATCTTTTTGTTTCCATATCGAGAGATATTCCTATATTTTCGGATTTTCTCAGGTATAAAATTTAAATAAATTACATGGTCTACCCAACGAGATTTTTCATTTGTCAATTTCTGCGTTTTATCATCAATGAAGTTATTGAAAGAAGGAAACATATTGCAATAATAGATTTTCCTGTTTTCTAATCAATTTTCAAATTACTAAATAAACGATCAGAACTTATCTTAAAATGCAGACAGAAAACACGTGTTTATTACGTTACTTAAAAGTCAAAAACTAAAAACGAATATATTGTTTAATACTAGCATGATAAATGAAAATCTATAGAATGCAGATAATTCAATATACTTTAGACAAAGCCAATTCCTTCAACTAAACAAATAAGATATCCAACCCCCAAGCAAAAAGAAATGAAAGAAAGCAAATCTCCGAATAAATAAACAAATTCAGTAAATAACACTTGTCAACAAAGATTTTTTTTAAATTCTCGTGTATATCTTTTGCACGTGTGAATCTCAGAATACGTCGAAAATTCGTTTGCTTTTTCTATTTTTTTTAACAACCAATCGTCTGAACGGGGCTTGGTTTCTGAGAAATGATTTGGCGAATGTTGTATTTTTTTTATTTTTTAACCAATAGGATTTCTTGAAACATTTAAATTAAGGATGAATTTGAGAAAGATTTTTTTTTACGTCGGCTGAGCCTACTTTTGCATAAAATCTGACTGTTTTGTTTTTTAGCTATTTTGCGGGTGTTAAATCTAAAAAAAAATGGCCTTACTTTTTCTTGTTTTTACTGTACAGAAATGTCTATAGAAAATCATCTGGTTAGCAAAGTTCAAATCAATGTTTTTAAACAACAAATTTTGACAATTTTTATCGAACGATCATATCTAAAATAACGTATAAACAGAAACTATATTAAATAAATGTCGGACTTAATCCAATACATAATATGTTGTCATTGTTGACATTAAGATATATTTTATGAGTAGATATGATGGGTTCATTAAATCCTTGAATTCAAGATTGCCTTTCTTCCGATCCATTTTGTTCTTGCACCGTAATCGTCATTCACTATAGCAGATATTTAGAGTAATCAATTCCCTAATGACTACTTTATACAGAAATCGGACGTAGTACTCATGACGTAGTACTCATCACATATTGCTCATCACTAACGAACATGATTACTAAATGCCGCCACACTGCGAAGTGACACTCTAGCACTTTTAAACATGAAATTAAATGTTGTCGAATACTTATTCAAATATGTTTCAGTCTCTAATGTTGGTGACACTAAACGGTAAACGAATTTATTGATCAGTTAAATATTATCAATGAATCTTATTACGTAATTCTACGTATATTTCTTTCTTTCATTATTTCTGCATTTTACTTTTATTATTTGTTTTATCCAAACTGTTTTCGTATCTGGTTTTCAATCTTTTTCATCATTTCCTTATTCATAGTTCATTTTAATGTTTCCAGCATTGACACAATCATTATTTTCATACAATTTATTGACAAAATAGTGAAATGAAAGTTGTCCTAAACGACCAATGTTCTAGATCCTTCTTTACTAATGCAGATATCCCCAAGGATTTATCCTTGATCCTATTTTGTTTTTAAATTTCACTACGACGCTTCTAATGAGATCAGCTCTGAAATTGGTATCTATCCTGATGACACAATCATTTACCCCTGTCGGAATACTAAGTCTGATATTAAAAAACGACCTACAATTTGTTGTTAACTGGGGCAAATAATTGCTTGCTTAGTTTAACGCCTCTAAATTAAAACTGTTTTCTATTATCTGAGTGGGACCATTCTGCTATCCCCCAAGACAGTTGCTCGTTGTGCCTCCTCCGGTTCAAATTCTCGGCTGACAGGAAGTAGAAATACTTCATTGGATACATTTCCAGGTCATCTGCTAAGAAAGTTTTTCCATTGTGTCGTATTAGACAATTTTTCTCTCCAGTATCTATCTTACATGATTCTATGATTCCACTATTCACCGAAACTTGCTGACACACATGATCCGATATTCCTGCTATATATTTACAGATTCTTGGTAAAACCCAAAGAAATATCTGCAATATTATTAACCCTAACCTGGTATCTCGGCTTCAGTCACTTTCCGACCGCAGTAAAGTTGCTTCTCTGTGCCAGTTTTATAAATATTTTCATCGTATTTGTTTGGATGGGTTCTTCGCTACGGCACTTAGACTCTATGAATCTAGATTGACAACAATGCCTCATAAATTTACATATCTAGATGCAACCGTAAGTTCTTTGCTAACAGTTTCTTTTCTAGCTCTTTTCTCTTGTGGAACTCGCTTCTGACTCAGTATTTTCTGGTTAACTTTAATCTTCAAAAATTTAAATGCAATGACAATTGTTATCTACTGTATTCTTGATTACACTTCTATTATGCTCCTTCTTCACAATTTTTTTTTGTTCTATTTCTTTCACACCATGCCTGTCTTAGTGACCTGTCTTGTTTAGAGTAAATTCGATTAAAATACTGTAGAGTGTGGAGCAGGCTAGAAAGCTTAGACCGATTCTAATGGTGAAGAGACATTGTCAATGAGGAGTGACCAACGTTTACTTTTCCTAAAGACTTTTTACTGCTCTTCGGCCAACACGTGGACCAAGTCCGACTCCAGATAAAACTTTCTAAAGGGACATGTTGTAAGCGCGTACAACGAGGGGGTACCAAATGCATAAAATGAGGATATGTAGGATGGATAAAGGTTGACCGGAGACTTCAAAACTGTAAAAGTGATCGGGAAAGCATTCTTTTAGGAGTCCGTTCAACAAGACAAAGCGTTAAAATTTTCTTCTCACTAATGGAATAGGAAAGAGATGAACATCGGTCTTCTAAGTGTACTTGGTCCTGGCGTGTTAGGATGTGCTGGACGAGTTGAACCAATGACTGTAGTTCATCCGAACATCTGCCTTTTATCTGTGGGTTGAAGCGGATGGAAAAGAATTAATCACGCACAAGGCAGCATAAAAGCTTTCATTTTCTGTCGGACCTAAAAGGAAGGATTGGGCAATTTTGATATCATCTTGGTCCTGTAAAGATAGAGAAGTAGACCCTTGACCATCCTCCGTCTTTCTCTGTCGGTCACTGTATACATACATACATACATACATACATATATATATACATATATATATACATACATATATATATATATATATATATATATAGTTAGAGCTTTTATAGTATAGACATTATATGCTGTATATATCGACATAGGAATCAACACATCATGATGGCTAATTTTTTTAAAAATCGTTATAATCCGACGCAAGGCAGTAAAGCCACTAAAAGTCAGTTACAGAATGTGAAAGGATTAGGAACAGAAACATTAATAATGAGCAGAACGATAAAAGAGTAGAAAGGAGGTCAGTAGATAGCGATTGACATTGCGTTTAAATTTTTGCAGATTAATGTTGGCCGAAAAACATGGAGCCTGAAGCGAGAAGTGCGAGAAAAGCTATTATCATAGAAGTTACGGCTACATGTAGACAGCTCAATTCTAAATTGATGAAATTTCGACGCCAGTCTAGTGTTGTACTTACCTTCATAAAGTGTAGGTACTATAGCGAAGAGCTCATCTGAATAACTATTTATAAAACGCCAGAGAGTGGCAACCTTATAATCAGGACCAATAATATTTCTTATTCTTCTTTGGATTTTATTAAGGAGCTCAATGTAAATAGCAGGGCACCGGACCATATGTGGCAGCAATATTCTATTCAAGAAAGAATGGTAGATATATAATTATGTGAGATAGATTCTGGAGAGAAAAATTGTCTCGGACGACACAGTGAACCGACGTTCTTAGCAGCGGATATAGCAATGGATTCGATATAGTCTTTCCACTTCATGTCAACTGAGAACGTTAGCCTGAGAAGGAGCAACGAGTCGCTTTCCTGGAGCATAGCATCAGCCATGCTGATGGAAGGCAGTGACTGGTGTCTCAGATGATTAATGGAAAGAAGTTTAGCTTTGAGGTGTTAAAATCCTTTAACCCATTTACCGACAGACTTTAGATCGTTTTAGACATCAACTGCCATTTTGACCTTGTCGGATTGATCAACCTTACTATCGAGGTAGGTGTAGTTATGTCGTCAAGTTGAGATTTGATATCATCAGAAAGTTCTTTAATGAAAATTTAAAACAGTTTAGTATAAATGATGTAACCCTGGAGAAACCCACGTTAGTACAAAAGGATCGAGACCAGTGGCCATTAAGAATAACTTTCACGATTTGATAAGAAAGCCTGGATCATCTCAAAAATGTGTCCAGAGACACCTTATCTTTTCACCTGTATCCCAGACCGTGTCAAATAATTTTGAGATGTGCAATGCTATAGCTCGGGCTTCACCGTTTTATCCTCGACCACGGTAGACTCTTTCCACAATTATCGTCAGTATATCAGCAGTTGACCTGGAGAAACGAAAACCGTGTTACTTGTCTGAGAAAAGGCCTTGCGATGAGAGATGATGAAACAATTCAACATGGTATAGGGCCTCTAGCGGTTTCCCAAAAATGGGGTAGACGGCTAATAAGTGGATATGTCGGACAGTTCACCAGACTTCTTAAAAAAACTGGAACAGCAGACGATTACTTCCAGCAGGCAGGAAAGCAAGAGGCAGCGAGGTATTTATCATGAAGTTAAGAGAAAAGGAGCCAGGATCAACACTTCTTAATGACTATTACAAGGTTACCATCCGATCTACATGCTTTGTCATGTCAAGGTTAGATTTGATAGAAGGAGTTATACGCATATCACTCAACAGAGACTCAGTTTTAAGTAGGAAGTTAGGGATATTAGAGATGAGTCATGCATTTTTTAAGGGTCGACGCAAATTGTCGATGCGGCTGGGAGATAAGCTTATCAAGTCGTAATCTCTAGAGTATTTACTAACCAAGTCTAGAGATCCCTAGTTACCTTGCTATTTTACATATAGCTAGAATGCAAGCGATGTTTTCGTATGTTCTTTAAGGTTATTTGTGAGAAAGTGAATGCAATGAACACGGCCCAAAGTCGACCTCGGCTCGCCAGTTTTACTTTCGGAGCCGTTGCCCTACCCGCTTATTTGTTATTCTTAATTAACCTGGAATATAAACTCTACTGACGTGCGTACGTGAGAGTATGCACTAAAAGATTATATAAAAAGAAAAAGTAAAGAATACATTCAGAGAATGTAGAAAGAAATCACCAGCAATGGATGAAAAAGTAACAAAGAAAGAAAAATATATAAATTTTTTTTGGATCAGGTTTTGGTTGTATAAAAATAGATAGAAAGATGTGGTCACTGTATTTGAACTCATTATAAAATATATTGCTTCCTTTCTCCCTTGAACTTAATTTGACTATTTTTAAATTCGCTTGTATACATTCCTATTCCGTTTTCTGTTTTTGGTAATGTTTATTAATTTTTTTGTCTTGAGTGTCCGAAGTAAGGAAATAAACACTGATAAAGTCTCTTCCACTGGAGACTCACTAGTCTACAAATACAAACATCAACCCAAAACAATAGCAAAAAATAATTACGTTGAGACCTATAGATTTTTCAAACAACATACTTATGTGATTGCTATTATACATGCAAACATATCAGTTGATTTTCATACTTTTCGAAAAAAAAAGGAATTTCTCAAATTAGTTTTGAGATAAGGCATGACACCGAAAATGCACACACACTTATACAGCTCAAAACACACTAATCATCAGAGCTATTTCAACTTGAAGGCAACCATTAAATCAGTGTGATTTCTCATCTTCACACATTTGTTAAAGCGTCTGATCAATCCCTGTTGCAGAAAGCTGCTCAGGATTATTTATTTTTCTTCAACACTCACAACTCCAAACTGGTTTATGTTGCTACTATGTCCAGTGGAGTTTAGTTACAATTTGAGTATGGACTTCACCAGTGCTAAATACGATTTTTTAATTCAGAGCTGATGGTTTGTCAACCAATAATATAGAATCCAGTCAGTTATTTAATCTATAGCTAAAGTAAGAAGATGTATATATAATTATTTAAAAAAAAATACGATTCCTTCGCTACATAAGAGTTCTCATGTTTCAAAAACGAGAGCCGAAAACCTCAATATAATTATTAAAATTAAATTGAATTAAAATATCAAGCCCTGTTTCATCCTCAAGCGAAAATTTTCGCTTGAGGATGAAACAGAGCTTTATACTTTAATTCAATTTAATTTTAATAATTTTATTGAGGTTTTTGGCTATCGTTTTTGAAACATGAGAACTCTTATGCAGAGAAGTAATCATATTTTAAAAAAATATAATTATAATTTAAGCTCTACTTCTGTATGGAACACTGTTTTTTTAAAAATAAAAACAAAAATACTAAAGAACTCCGGATTATTTACCTAACGTGTTCTTTCAAGTTTCAAACAAATTCAAAAATGTTTCTCACTAAATTCTTATTAGGATTTTGATAAAATTGAAACAGAAATAACGGCTCAGGAAGGCAAAAATCTCATTCATTATGTATTGGAATAATAAAGGAAACGAAAGTAGATATTGAAAGAGAATGAGCCCAAATTTGAAATGAAGATATTCGTGATGTTTGAAATTCAATTCATCCGCATTTTCCACAGCTCCATAACTACAATGACCACCATGTTGATCATGAGTAAATATTTCAAAACGATTCTATATTTCTCTTCTTTAATCTAAAATATAAAACTCACTTGTATTATCAAATGTTTTAGTTTGGATGTCATGTTAAAATAATATACTGCGGCCCGGACTGAGGAATAGGAGAGTCGACTTCTAATACCAGTCGAGCGATTACATTCACTTACGTTTTACTGTTACCCTTGGAAAATGTATGAATGCATTCCATCTCGACTCAAATAAGGGTAACAGGGCAGACTGGTTTCTATAGCCTTGGTTGGCAACCGGTATAGAAGAAAGAAAAATTCTGAATTCAAACCAGATTGGAGATGGTTGGGCTCTATCAGGATATCTTGTCCAGGAAACACCATTTCTTCTGCTGCTGCTCGCCTACAACCCTAATGAGTTGTGGTTCTTGTGATTATCAAATAATTTCTCTAGATCTTTCTGCGTAGTTAGTTTTTATTTACTGCAACTGGAATTTTATTTGTAATTTCTGAATTAAAATAAAACATTAAGAGGAGAACATATGAGGTAAGATACTGAACTTCGCTATTCTTCTTAATGTGGCTCTTCCTTCAAGGACATTGGCAATCATGACTCACCACAGCTTTCTATCCTTTGAAGTACATCGAATTTATAGTATCCGCCCCACTGCCTGTTCTATCATCACTTTGCATAATCTTGTTAAATAGGTTGTTATTATCTCTCTCTTTCTCTCTCACCATTGGTTTCAAGATGTCCTCTGAGTGTTAAATTTTCCAAGCCCTCTTCAACCATTTTGTCTGTCTGAAATTTGAATTTATTTCTGATTCTAAAAATAACTGTATATTTCGTTTCTCTTTTCCCTAAAACTTGTTTGTTTCTCACGTGATATTCTCAGTATTCTTTTGTGGAACCAGATTTCTGTTGCCTTCATTCTTCTTCATATCTAAATCAATTGTCCAGCTTTCATTGCCTTATAAGCGGATTGATATTCCATTTCAGTTCAGCACGATTTCGCCTTCCGGTGATATCTTTTAAAACACTTCCAAGATAATTACATTCATATTGTTGTTTAGAGTTTAGAGTTTCTCTCCATATAGATACGTTGGTCAAGTTAAGAGAGAAATAAGCTTTAAAATTCGTAATGATTTAAAGGAAATATCATTTAGAACTTCGATATACTGAAGGAGAAAAGCACAAAGTCTCAATATTCCTCAACGTTCAAGAGCTTTCATTTTGGAATGATATCATCTGTAAAGGAGTAAATTTAAATCCATTATTTTCTATTTCGGGAGCCAAAGTATGCTCGAATTGTTTCTGCATCAGTATATAGACTGAACCATGTGGATTGAGACCCGAGATGCTATTTACTAAAAGGATAAAGAAAAGAGACCGAAGAATCACGACGCCATAACCGTCAATTAGAGCTAATGATTTCATTGCTTAAGGAAAATTGAACAACAACAACAACCGTAAAACGAGATTATTGCAGGTAGATAAACGAAGTAAGGCTGGCGCCATCGATGATATCAAAGCCAATAGAATGACTGACGAATACACAGTAAGGATCAGAGGTGGCGAAACTGGTGAGAACAGCGAGCAATTCACCATGTTTCTCGGCTACAACTCATACCAATGCCGATGCGCCAGTAGGTGAACTTCGGGTTGATATGAGCTGCGTAATGAGATAATCATTGGTTCGATTGAAAACAGTTTCGAACAGGCTGTAATCAGTAAAGGCAAGGAGTAAAGAAATTGAGATTTTCCATTGTACCTACATATCAAATCTCTTACACATCAAAATAAGTAAAGGTTATTGCTGAGAAAAACATAGATATATTTTCTGATATTTTTATTTGATATATATATATACATAATGAAATGGACTCAGTTCGACAATTATTTTAATATATTTTCTGTTCATACGCTATTTTTATAGATACAGATATTTAAGTAAATGGTCTGTTTATAATAAGCAGTATTAACTACATTAACCGGCCTGAAATTTCGAGAGATGTCATAGAAAATATGTTTACCCTGACAGGAATCGAACCTGCATCCTACACGGAATCGTCATATAGACTGACGTGTTATACCATTTGGCTACAGACAAACCGTCTGTTTAGTAAAGTCAAATTACTGTTTTAAAAAAACAAACAAATCTTCCATGGTTTTTATCGAACGCTCATATCTCCTCGAAGTGTATGTTAAAGTAAGCAAATGACATCATATATTATGGAATGGACTTCGAGTAAAGGCACAATGGTGCCGAAACACGAAGCCAATGTGTAGCGTTTACAACCTGGTTTTGTTCTAATCTCTTATATATATATATATATATATATATATATATATATATATATATATATATATATATATATATATATATATATATAATAAGAAAGACCAGTGAGATTTATAATCCTGTGTTCTTAGCAATTATTTTTACATTGAAAAAGAGTGAACGATACAAACAGTAGAGTAAAAAATTATAATTATTTTCTTTTTAAAAATATGATTCCATCCCGACATAGAAACTTTATGTTCCAAAACTGAAACCAAATTTATAAATTTAATTAGAAAAATTAAAATTAAAATCCATAGTTTCGTTCCATTGTGAAGAAATAATAACATCAGGGGACTCTGCAAGGTCTAATGATCCCACTGTGATGTTGAAGTGACCATTAAAGTTTTTTATATTATATAACCTTACTGCATATTGTGATATTAGTAAAAATGACATTGGATGATGGCAATTTGCTTGTAAAGAATTAGAAAGGTATTACATAGAGAAATTAACTTTCTTGTTGTAACACTAGATTTAATGAATACCTTACAAAAAGTCCAGTACTAATCCTTTGTATATACACCCTAATGCTAATCATCCTGCACCTGTATTTAAGCATATATCTTCATATATCGAAAGAAAATAAGTACAAATTCAACAAATGAGAAAATATTCTACGAACATAGTTATTTCTATAATAAAGCTCTAAAGAATAGTCGCTATAAATACCCAAAACTCAATTATACAAAAAATGAAAATGGCCACAAAAAAAAAAAAAAAAAAAATTATTTTGGGCAAAATTTCTTGCATTGAAAAACATTTTCCTAGAGATAATAAACTCAGGACATTTTTAATAAAAATACCATAAAATTAAGTTGCAGTTGCACTGAAAACCTAGAAACGATTATTAAGAAACATAATGCGAATATCTTGAATAAACACTTATACGAAAATCAAAAATATAGATCATAAAATAAAAAGAAATGAAGATAAAGAAAAATATGTAACTGTAGAAATCCTCAAAACTGTCCTCTTAATAATAAATGCCGTATTGAATCAGTAATTTGTCAATGCAATATCCCATCTATTGAAGATCCAGACATGGTTAAATTCTACATTGGATGCACACGGAATTAATTTCAAAAGAAGGTGTAACCAACATCAAACGGCCTTTAATAATAATAAATACCGAAATGAAAAGTCCCTATCTAAGTATTTCTGACACTTAAATGAAACCAATAAAACACCAAAATGGAAATTAATAAAAAAATCTAGAGCTTGTAGGTCATTAAATGACCCATATTCTTTGTGCATACATGAAAAATTATATATTATTAAGTTTTTGAAAAATAAAATATTACTAAATCAAAGAAATGAAATAGCTATATTTTGTAGGCACTGTTACAAAATTTCCTGAAATAATAATTAATTTTGAAAAACAATAAAGAGATGAAACATACATTTTTATAACTGATCATTAATTAATAATCAAATTCAAATATATTTATTTGTAAAAATACCATATGGTCTGTTGGTCATTAGAAGGACGAATGGTACTTTAAATCTGTAAGAATAAAATTTAAATATTAAAAATATGACTTACACATATATAAATGACCCTTTCAGAAAATCTTTGTGTATAAAAATATGAATTACGCAGATGAATAAAAATGCCTTTTTTTTCATTGAAGCCCAGACGACTCGCTGAATAACAGGTGAATACATTTGTTAGCAGGCAGCCCCACCCCACCTAAACTTCACCAAGTAACATATATTGGATACATAATACATTAATGTCTGTGTCGCGATGGAATCATATTTTTTAAAAAGAAAATAATTATAATATTACACACACACACACACACAGATACACACACACACACACGCACACACACATATATATGTATATATATATATATATGAGAGAGCGAGAGAGAGACAAATGTGATACTATTTAGCTATGGTAATTGAATAACTAATTAAGCATGGAAATTAAAAACGAGAAATATTTAAGTTGAGAAAGAGCTATAACAAAAGACATACCGAGCGACAGTATTTTTTTAACAAAAGAAAAATGTGTAAAGAGTTACGATGAAAGATATTTTTTCGCAGGAGACGGAAATTCGTAAAAGAAGAAGGTTTCAGATTCTGTCAGAATTAATTAATGTCATGACGCGACAAGGAAAACAGAATTCTAAAAGATAAACAAAAATTGGGTCAAGCATGCGACCGGGAAGGAATTTCAGTGAGACCACCCCAAAAATAATAGCCACGAATTATCTTTCGGAGTTATCAATTGGTTTTGGTTCTTGTGTCCAGCGAGAAGACCCATCTGTTGTATGTCCGAATCTTGATATGAGGAGATAAGCTCGAGAAGAGGAAAGCATTGTTACTACCTGTTCGAACTGTTAACGACAGACTTTCTGTCGCCGAAAACGGGTATCTGAAAATGCGATAATATTGGGACGAGAAAGACAAAGATTTAGTCGACCACCCAGTTAAATAGTTGACTAGCGATAGTTAATGAGTCGGTGAAAATTCCGCTAATGAATTCCAGGTGGGCCCAGGATAAGATAAAAATTTAATGGTCCATAAGAATTCTGGCCGATAGAAAAGAAAGAAAGAAAAGGGAAGATAATTTTTTTCTTTGAGCGATAATTGTAAACTGAGGCCAGTCTAGCAAAACCCACGCTGCCGAGCGTTCATTGGCTGAGTGGTGGCGTGAGTGATGGGCGAAGGTGAACATATGAGAAAGAAGGGAAACCTGTTGACACCCACTGAAGGGATTGGTATGAGATACCAATATGAAAAATGAAGAGTTTAGGAGGATTATTCTCCTCAGACCTCTCCCCGCAGAAGGGGGAGAACCCCTCTAAAACAGAAAGTAATTGATTTCCAAAAATGGGAAGTGATAAATTTCCCTGCCCGAAGACAAAGAGAATCCTTATTGGGGATTTGGAATTATCGAAGAACCCAAACCACGACAAGCCCCGATCTGGTTTTGGTCGGCGAACCTATAAACAAACGTCCTCGAGCGTTCAGAGAGTAGAGTTGGGTTGGAGATCGAAGACAGATCGACAGAGAGCTGTTGAGCTCGGAGACCAGCCTCGCAGGAGCTGACCTGAAAGATTTCCACGCATTCCGACTTCTAACCAAAAGCATTTTTTTTTTTGAAGAACGACTTAGACTTACACCATCAAAGCATGTTTTCATGAATATCCCCTGAAGTTACCAAAAAGCAGTTTATTGAAAAAGAACTTAAGATATCAAGACTGGCCTGAGAAACGCAAAGTGTCACAAATCCATAGAAGCGGGTTGGGAGAAAGACGCACTCCTGTACTCAGCAGACAGATATAAATATACTTGTTATTTTTTCAACACATTTGAACCTCTTGAGTTTATTTCATTATTTTTCATTTACATACACTTGTGCGGTATCACCTTTACCCCGGATTCAGCTTGCACTACGGCCCGACGCCTGATTGATTTCGTCTACCTAAGATCAAATCACAACGTGGTTAGGTTAGACTAGAGATCAAAGCAGTTATTTCAGTAACCAGACGTTGTACGCTACCTGGAAAAGGCAAAGCTGATATCGAATCTAAGCAGACATCGACCGCGACCATTGACAACCAGAAGTGTTTAGTGCCACACATGGTTCCGTGGTAAACCAGATTTCCATCCGAACCAGCCAAGGTTTATCTAGTCACAGATGGTGCTGCCATCATCCCAGGATTAGAGTGGGTCACAATTTGGGGTCGTGACCGGGACTGACCGGTGTAGTCACACAAAGAGCGAAAGAAAGAGAGACAGAGAGCGTGCAAAACTCGTCGTCACTAACCAAAATAAGGAAATAACCGTAACCAATCTAAACTAGCGGTGACCTATATAATGTACCAATTCCAGTGCCTAATTACAAAACTGTGTTACTGTCAAAAGTCAGTGACCTATATCAAACAGACCACTAGCTTCTTTTCGTAGTGATCTTACATGGCCACTTTCGACGTTGATGTGATTAAAAAACTTTTCTTAACTCATAATTTACTAGAATCTTTAAGGAAAATTCTATTCGATAATACAAAACACAGCTCACTTAGTCTTGCACAACTTATCATTGCTTATTAAATACCATTCTTCCGTAATCAGTCTTAGGCTATTTCGCAGTGGAGAGAGCGTGTTCAAAGTTTCCTTTCCTGTACTTTCAACCTTTTCTAAGATCCTTTTCAGGGTAAAAACAAACATGTAACTATACATACATACATACATACACATATATTGTTAAATATAACAGACAATGAATGTCTATTATGTTTGATCATGAGTCGTTCTGGACTTAGTATGGTTCCTTTAATTTCGGGTGAAAATAAAGACAAAAATTGTCTAACATTTGGATATTTTTTATTAAACTGCCCATTGATCTAAGTTTTCGGCTCACATAAGCTATATTCAGAGAGATTATACGGGCATTTAAATAAATATATTCACCATCAAAGATGATATTGACATAGAAGATTGCTATGCGATGATAACGGTCGCGGAATAGCAGACGCAGTTCGTAAATTCATGATGCGGTTCTATGGCATCGTACCACGTGACAGGCAGAAATGTTAACCACAGAAACCTATGCCTAGATGTAATGTAATCGGTTGTAACTAGTTTGAAATGTAATTTTGATGAGTGTGGGTTGTTCTGTTTTCCTGTAGATGGCATACAATATCTGAAGGTTCTTATTACTGTGTGTACGGTGGAGATAACGGCTAGGATTGAGGAATCAGAAAGCCGAGTTCGAATTCCAGTCGAATCCATTACATTCACTTGCATGCTCCTTTGGGAAACGTATGAATCGTCCTCTTCTCCCCACAGCTATGGGTAAATAGCAGGACTGACCGGGTTCTATAACCTTGGATTGTAACTGGTCTGCCGCAGAAAAAATGGCAACCTGCTGCGCGAAAAAATCTGCCTCGTCATTCATATATCGTAAAATGATCGCCTAAGAGTGTAACACGCATGACACAAAACTGACAACTGATATGTAAATATGTTTTATTATAATATTATGTACGTGACTATGTATAAATGTATAAACTCACGCACACGCACACACGCACACACACACGCATATATATATATATATATATATATATATATATATATATATATATATATATATATATATATGGCGGCGATCCTAGTTGGAATTGCGGCAGCATTTGTTACATTCAATTTGTTAAAAATACCTCTTTGGTATACGTATAGTTCATCTCTTGCCTTGTTTGGCAATCATTTTAGCAGAACGAAAAACCCTGAATTAAATCCTGAGAACATGTTGTATTGGGATGTCCTTGCACACTTGCTCTGCTTCTCGATTATAAATTCTTTTAAATGTTCGATCGTTTCTACAAGTTTTCACAACTCGAATTAACGATATGATAGTGTAGTCATGTGGTTCAGTTATAAAACAAAACTTTTAGGCTCTTATATGTCGAGATTAATGGTTTTTTCTTCTCAATCCGAAAAGTTGATTTGTACGTTTGCTATTCACAGCCACTGTGGTAGAAGTAGGCCGTTCAAAATGTATTATGTATACTTAACGGTTTTAAATGCACTTCTGTTTCCTTTTGGTCAATGGAGAAGTTTACAGTGGTTACCTTCTCTTAAATATGCCATCAGTTATTTTAGTTAACTCAAGCAAACGGAGGCATGTTGAACTTAATTGTCCAAAACAAAATGGTGGTGCAAAGCATTTAAAACCTCCAACATTTCCACCTACACTTATTATCAAAGAGGATTGGTCGATAAGTTTAAAATGTTAAATCATAAGATACAAACCAAATGGCAACAGTCTGTTTCTTGCTTAAACTTACACACACGTACACACACACACATATATATATATATATATGTGTGTGAGTGTGGACATCAACCGAAATAACCCCAACAAATCTAAACAAGCAGTGACTAATATAGTGTACCAACTCCAATAACCAATACAAAACTGTGGACACACCATTACCTCCTTAGGTAGAGGTCTTCCATGCCACCTTTATACCTAGCGTGTTTTAATGCAATTCCGTTTCCATTTGGCCAATGAAGATGTTTTCTGTGGTTCCCTTCTTTTAAATATACCATCAGTTATTTTATTTACGTCGAACAAACGGAGTCATGTTGAATTTAACTGTCAAAATAAAAAAAAAAAGTGTTGTGATGCATATAAAATCTCCAGCTTTTACATCCATTGTTATTACTCTGCTGTCTTTATAATGGCTCTGGGGAGATTTCAATGACACTGGGAAAATACAATGGCTCTGGGGCGATACAATCTCTTTGAGGAGTTTGTAATGACTCTAAGGAATTTACGATGGCTCTAAGGAGCACCAATGATGCTACCGAGTTTATGATTTTGGGGAGTTTTTGTAATGACTTTGGGGAGATTACAATGGTGCTGGGATGTTTACAATGACTCTTGGGGAGTATATGCAATGACTCTGAGACGATTAGAATGGCTCTAAAGAGTTTACAAGGATTCCTTGGGTATTTATAAAATTACACTTAGACGATTTCAATGGCTCTGAGGAGTTTACAACATTCCTGTGTTTCGATCACCGATTATTAACCTAATCAAAATAATCAAATGAGAAAAGTACCCACAAAATGATCACCTCAGTAACTAAATTGTCTTTCTTCCCAACTTAACACTGGTATCCGGACAAAAACTATTTGTGGGCTTTGACAAACCAATTTCAAGGACAGATGGATAAAGGCGTTGGTTAGATCCAGTGACAGGACCCAAAGAATTTCAGTTTAATACGCGGTTAAGGCAGTAGAGAACTTGGAGAGGGGAATTAATAGAAGATAACTGATAACTGACATCCATTAAACATGGCACGTGGAACTAGATCTGACTACCCCAGTGAGGAAAATAAAGAATTCAGTTCGAAATTCCAATCACAGGAAGAAGGCCGGAGCGTACAGCAACCGAAATGTTGTAATAAATATGGCGACAAACATGGGGACGATATTCCGAATAATATAAATAATGTAGGGGAGAGGCTTTTAAAGATGCTAAAGAAGCGTTTAAAAAATGATATACCAAGATAGAATTTATTATCAAAAGTTTCTTCAGTCATACATTGCTTATCATATTTTTATATTGAAAGCAGAGACAAGAGAAACGATTTCCAATGAGGGTTTTACTGTGGCATGGTTATCGCCTCTGTGCTGTAATTGAAGCTATGTTATTCGTAGATGGGAGAAGTTACTTAGCCCCGGAGATTCCAATGCTTTGCTGCACATTCCTCATCACTTTAAAGTGGTTGTGTCGGTTTAGTAACGATGCCAGCATGGTAGTGGTCACGGGCGCTGGACAAAACAACAATTTTTGTCCTTTTCGCATATTCATAAGTATACGTATGGAGTTCTCCACATTAAGAAGACCTTATGTTACATCCAGTCTTGGTTTGGGAAGCCACGTAAATATATCTGACAAAGACCTAACAGACACACGGGGGAACTGCCTTGTATCATTCAATTCAGACCAAAACCAAACTCATAACGTTTTGTCATCACAGAAAAGACGATGATTTGGAAGCATAGAAAATAGAAATGATGCAAGCGATTCCAGGTTCGAGTAAGCGTTGAAAGAGGATGATGAACACGATGGAAAATAGGTGTATAAAAAAGGGAAATATTAAGTGGATAGACAAACGAAGAGAAGCTGTAAAATGAAGAGAATATGAAGAAAAACAAAAGAATGGAAGAAGAATTTAGGAAAAAAAACAAAAAACAAAAAGCGAAATTACAATATAAAAGTGTCTTTCTCCGCATCTACCATAACAATACTCTCTGTGGTAGGTAATCACATAGTTACCGCCTTGTTAGAGATTATTTCGTTTGATTAAAGTATTAGCCTTGCTAAACCATCATAAATATTATCTCTTTTCTATTAAACTATTCTAAACTGAATAATTCTTTCTAAGTTATTCCGATCCTCTCTCACAATTTCACGTTTTTATCAATTCTTTCAACCTTTTGAATTACCCTGGAGTACATTTTTCTCTATTATACTGTCGGCGTATGCATATGACTGAATTGCATTTCAGTTCCTAGCCTCCATTTTATTTTGACATCTAGTAATCTTTTCATCATTATTCTTATGACTTATACAATTTTACAGATTTTTTCTCTCACCGAAAATTCCTTATCTTAGATTAGAAATTCATTTTCTTGGAGCCAAAAGCCTTCAGTTTGAGAATCAGTCTTAAAAGTTCAGGTAGAAAAATATACAAAAAGAATGAAAATATATTGAAAAAAATTTCGGTAAAGTAAAAATACAACATTGAGGGATATAATACAAGGAAGGCTATAAAAAATGAAATAAATATTTGCAGATAATATATAGAAATAATATTCTTTGCAAAAAATAAAATGGCTACCAAATAAGCCGTGTGTTCAAACCTGTAGATACCGTTTTAATTAAAAAGAACTCTAACAGACAAAAAAGGATATTGAATTTCATTTAATTAATCAGAGGAGAAACATGAAACTTTGATTCTGTTGTCGAAATTCTTATTTAATTCAAATTCTGTTTATTTTCACATCACAGAAAGCTACAGTGTGGTCTGAAAGTTTTGTCATCCTTACATAATTTAATTTTCTATTTCAGATGGCTGATACGGACTCCAATAGTTTAGAAGAGAGGCTGCTTGCAAGTGTATGGACACATATTTGCCTGCCTTCTGGCAAGAGCATGGAGGATGTGCAACATGACTTCACTGCAAAATTCGGTAAACCAGCTCCTCCGAAGGGGACGATACTGCGATGGGAACATAAAACAGTTTCTTAAAGGATCAATTAAAGACAAATCGAGGACATGATGACTCTCAACGCGAAGGGTCATATGTGCAGAGGTGGAGGTATCTTTGCTACGATCACCAAAGAAGTCACTACTTGTTTTTTCATTCTCAATACTTTCAGACAACCCTGTATATTGCTTTCTTTGCCAAGGGAGATCATGATATATTTCCGAAAAAAAATATATACTAGCATTGTTAATGGAGGTCAAGGATATATAATCCTCTTTCTGAAAGTTGTATTAGAATACAGAACACTGAAATGGAATGCGTCTTGTTCTTTAGATTCAACCACAAAGATTCAAGAATAGAAAAAAATGTATTTCTTTTAATCTTTTACAACATATTCATGTTTTTTTAAAAAAATCTTTTTATTCTATTCGTGTTTTGGAATCTTTCATTGAACGTATAGAAACATTGGATAGATTTATTTTAATTTACGTAGGCAAACAATAATGTATTCTTTTTTTTAATACAATAGAATATTATAAATATTTTTTCCAGTTTAACCATATTATTCAGTAAATAAAGAATTCCTATTTTTTATTTTACGAAACGTTGAAACAATAAAATATTGCGATCTATAATTAGCTTTGTAAGATCTTTGGTTGTTATATCAATGGGACATTTCCTATTTTATCACACTGATTGCAAAACACATTTTAAATAATGTATAAAAATAAGCATAGACTAGGAGATAAAATGGTTTTGATTAATATATACACGGCGGATGAGTAAATGAGAAGACTTGCTGTGTTAATGCTATTGTATTAAAACAAATAAAAACTTTTGAATTCATTTCTACATTGCATTCAGATAAAAAAAATGTCTTCATATTTATATACGCAGTGACGAACAAAAGTAAATTATATTTGTATTAATTTATGATGTAAACTTGGTGCTTAAGCTATGAATCTTGCAATTCCGCTATGTTATCAGCTCTGACCTGGCATCTCGATTTCAGTCACTTTTTAATGTACCTTTGCTATAAATGCCTTCATAATAATTAATCTTATGAACTTTCTACTTTTTCTATTTATTGGAGTTTGATTTTTTATTTGTTTTTAATTTTTATTCCCTACGAACAAATTATACATATGGGAACTCGATAGGACTTTATATAAACTTTGATGTCTTATGGTGGCTGTAGTAAGAACTGTACACATGTTTGTAATTTTAAAGTAAAGAGTACTTTCTTCTTTGGTCGACATTACGAATTTAAACGCAATACAAGATTGGCAGTTAGGTCTCAACATTTTAATATTTGAATTATCAAGTATAATCATAAATTATATGCTAATAGTCTGTTCTATGCTAATAATAGTTCTTGCTTGTGGAATTCCCTTCCGAGTTCTTGCATTCTTGTTCAATTTAACCCATAAAAATTTAAAGGCAACGTCAATCGCCATCTTTCTGTCTACTTAAAAGCTGAATTTTCATTGTTTTCTTTCTTCTTAATAAGAGTTTCTCAGTTTCTTTCACTCCCAGTAACACCCCCTTTAGATCTTAGTGGCTTTATTGCCTTGATTGTGATGAAATGATAAAATTAACATGCTTGAACATTATAGTGCTGAGGCGTTTTACCTAAATATAAAGCAGATTATTTGTAATCATTTTTCACTAGAACTTCACATATTTTTTTACAAAACAATATATATATATATATATATATATATATATATATATATAATTTATTTTTTACGTTTTTATGTGTTACTGAATATTTCGTGTCGAGATTAGGTGAAATTTTGGATATTTCCAGGCTTCGATAATCGCATTCTTCCAAGAAATAGTGATACAAGTTTGGCTGCCAATTCAGTCAGTCAGTTATGTGACATGCGTGATACAGGCCTCTTTCGATACATGACTGACAAGGCACATTTTTCCCGCATTAGATTACCATTTCTTTCTGCTGTAGACTAGTTGCCATCCGAGGCTACAGAACCCTGTCTGTCCAGCTATTTACCCATAGCTGAGGGGAGAAGAAGAGGATTCATACCTTTCCCAAGGGTATTAGCATGTAATGGATTCGAAGTGAATACATTTTAGTATCTGTCTATATTTCTGAGATGAGGTATTATGCACACTATTTACATTATTCGGACTATTGCCCTCATCTTTTTCGCCATATTTATTACAACGTTTCGGCCGTTGTACGTTCCGGGCTTCTTCAGGTGGTTGGAATGTCGAACTGAACCCTTTATTTCGCTTACTGTGGTAGACTGTTCTAGTTCCACGTTCCATGTTTAATGGATGTCATCTATCAGTTATCTCCTGTTAATTTCCTCAAAGACACAGAGCAATATGTTTAAATTGAAAAAAGTGGGGACCTAGAGAAAGGCCCGTCAAAATTAAAACTAGAAAATGAGAATTAGATATCCTAGTTCTTTAAGTGACACCTAACTGCGACCTCTGGCACGGTATTTACTCGCCTCTCAACACTAGTGGCATGTACCACGAATTCGTTTTTAATATCGGGTGCTCACCAACGAACATTCGGGTCAAGGGAAAAAATTCCGAAACACGGTAACCACTGTCACCCAGGCGCCGGTATTAAATCGAATCAGCATATTTAGTGCAATGAGGCTAATTTGAAATTCCCAGGACCAATAATCCCTCAAATCTTTACTGTGATTTTTTTTAATCATCCCCCTCTCCCCAGGAAAGGCAATACCGGCAGTAAAGAAAACAAGGAGGTTAGTAGGTGTGAAAGAATACCAGAAAAACAATGAACATTATTAAGGAGCGAGAACAAAAACAGAATAATAACCAAGAAAACAGTACATGACAATAAACATTGCATTGACAATCAAAGTTGGATAGAACTCGGAAAGAGAGTTTCTTAGGCGCAAAGTGCGAGAAAAGGAGCTGTTTACATAGAACTTACGATTACATCTAGCCATTTGAACTGTAAAATGATGAGACCTAACTGCCAGTCTAGT
The DNA here is from genome assembly GCA_963932145.1 of Acanthosepion lycidas. Taxonomy (NCBI): domain Eukaryota; kingdom Metazoa; phylum Mollusca; class Cephalopoda; order Sepiida; family Sepiidae; genus Acanthosepion; species Acanthosepion lycidas. The sequence continues at coordinate 128,391,248 of OZ010581.1, forward strand.
ACTGCGCTTAAATTAAAAAAGACGAGGTATCATAGAGGAGAGTTGATCAGGACACTTACTATAAAAGTATTTATAGAAAAAAGCACAGAGAAGCTACATTACAGATGTGGGAAAGGTACTGGTCGGGATGCCAGGTCAAGACCAATAACATTCCAGATACTTCTTTATATTTCATCTCTAAATAAGGATCACTAGATCATATGTGGCAGCAATATTCAAAGCATAGACAAATGGTAGACTTAAAAATATTTAAGATAGATTCTGGAGAAAAGAAAATCTCGCACGACACAGAGAACCATCTTTCCTAGGAGCAGACATATCAGTTGATTCAATATAATCATTTCACTTCATGTCAGTAGAGAACGTTCAACTGAGAATGCGCAACGATTCATTCTCCTGGGTGTTAGCATCAGCCATGCTGACTGAAAACAGAAAGTCGTCATTAAGCTGATTATTAGAGAGTAGTTAAACAGAAACACGGCCGAAGAATAGAACGCATACTACACACTGATCATAGCACAAAGTTATTGCGCATGCGTACAACTTCGAGCTCTGGCACTGGTGAAAACATGTCACTATATCAATCCCGTTTCAAGTCTGATAATTCGATCAAACCTAAGCAGACAACATAAATATTATTTGATTCTATATTCGTTTTATTGCTCTTAATAAATGACATACTTTTTGACCAAAGAACTTGTTTGTATTACTCTCAACCAATGTTGTTTAATAAAGGAGATTGATAGACGGAAAAATCCAATTAGAAAGCCATGACTTGTCAGACAATATCAGAGAGACATAAGCCTATGGCAACTGACACAACAATGTTGTTTTGCATAAGTTCTTCACAAATGACTAATCACAAAGAAGGATACCTTTCCCTCAAAAACTAAAAGTATATCATTTAATTCGGACCAGAAACCAAAAACGAATTTATGTTGAACGATCAAATAACAATGGAGGTTTCGAAATAAAAGTCCTAACTAGATTCCTTAGAATAAACTTTCGAAATTTAATATTACAGAGAAAACATAGATAAAGATTTTAATATTTATTTAATCCTTGGTTAAGAGGACCTCATCAGTACCGTACCGTTTTCAAAGAATCTATTTCAAATATTAACTGCATCATTTAGCCTTTAATTTCCTTGTTATATTCAGTTTGGGATTTTCTTTCTATTTTTTTTATGGAATAAATAAATTAAAAAATAAACTTGTTTCTTATAAGTCGAATGAAAAGGCCAGGCTTAAGGCCTTACAAAATAGAAACACCTGTTTCTGTACGATCAGCGAATTTAAGCAACGTCAAGCCTGGCCAGTACCTAGATGGGTGACCGCTTGGGAGTACCAGGTGTTGAAAGTATGGATGTGCGTGTGGTGTAATGGATAACAGTTTGAAATTGGGAATCAGAAGGCCAAGTTCCAATTCCAATTGGGTTTATTCTGTTCACTTAGAAGAAAATACAATTATGGATGGTATGAAACCACATCTTCTCCCCCAGCTATGTGTCAATTAGTAAGACTTGTATCACTAAAAAAGATTCTTACTCTGTAAAAATATTTTTTCTTAAAAGTTAATTTGTAAGCAAACACTGAAATATATAAATATATATTTCATTTTTTCACATTCCAAGGAATAAACATGAAAGCTACTGAAATATCCGCATATGATTCTACCAGATTGATGATAGTGTTTGCCATCATATGCTTTTAATTCAGACAAATAGAGAAAATCTTAATTAATTTAATTTCATAATCATTAAAATTTGTCTTATTGCTTATCAAATATTAAAGAAAGATATTTTGTACCGTTTTAATTTTTTAAAAAATGTGTAGTGATCAAATACTCTACGGTAGTAAGGCCGAATTATGAGACCATCAGTAAATATCTATTGTAATTTCTAAAATTGAAATATAGAAAATGGGTAACAGTTTTGTTTTTCAAGTATTACATTATCTAAGGTATTAGGGTCATGTTAAAAACATGGACTGTTATAATTCGATCAATTTTATAATATAAACCGATAATAAAACTACATATTTGAATATTTGTCTCTATTCAATTTTTTTTGATATTTTGATTTTTTTCATGTTTATTTTGAAGGTCTTAAAAGGAAATTTCTGATTTTTTTCTTTTAAAAAGTGAACAATTTAGTTAGATACAGAAATTTATATTTATTAAATAATATTGAAATATAAAAGATGTGCATTTTTATGGAAAGATTATAAATAAAATTTTCATGTTAAAATACTAATGCTTACAATGTTTCAAAAATCTAAACGGCAATTTCTCAGTACCGCAAATTATATAAAGAATAGAAGAATACCATATATATATATATATATATATATATATATATATATATATATATATATATATATATTATATGAAGAATAGAAGAATTCTATGCGACGATCGACACTGAATAATTTTTTATTAAAAAATCAGATTAATAAACATTCATTAATAGCATTTCATTGTATCTTCTTATATGAGGCTATATTTTAATTAAAAAGTACGCAAATGAGAAATTAATTGGGAATTTTACTAAAATTTGAGGTACAAATAACATAATTTCCTATAAGTTATTATAATCGATTAATGTGCTTTCGATTAGTGCGTATGTTTTAATCGACACATTATGCGCAATAATCGCTGAATTCGTGTACGCATTAGCCGCACTAATCGAGAGATTTCACTACCGATGCTAGCATGACAATGGCCGCGGGGAAATTGTCTTTGGCCGTAACGTTGTTTGATAGTGGCGCTACCCAAGTTAAAACGATTGTTTTTCACATTCAATCGTGGCGGGAAGCGGGTAAATATATTTGACAAAGACCTAACAGTCACACAGGGAGCACTACATTTTAACATTCAATTCTCCCAAACGCCAGCTCGCAGCCGTTTCATCATGATCAAGGGAACGATGAATTTTCGCCTACCATAACGAAATGTACACTCAAGAAAGGAATATCAGCTTTGAACATCTGCTGAAATCCAAATTAGCCACAAATGGAATGCATATATACGATTCACCGCTAAAGATTCTGGAATGTATTCTCTGTTCCTTGTACCAATTCAAAACACAAATTCTTCCAACTTTACAAGGGTCAGATCAGACCAAAAATGAATTATATTTCATAGTTTCTAATTTTCCTTCTTTGATAGAGTTAAAGTGACTGCGCGACCTTGTGGGCAATGATTTTTTTCTTCTCCAGAACCCCTTTCTTGTCCTGGGTATGACGATAAACTTCATCTGACGGCAAGATTTTTGATCGGGAGACTGGAGGTTTTTACGAGCATGGAACCACCACTTAATTGCTGTTATTCCCAGGTCCACTCTGATCCAGGGTGGTAGCACCTGTAAGGATCCCAGCTATGGGCAAATAGTTAACCCTCCAAACAAAACCAAATCTCTATGAAAGTATAAAATACATTTTATAGTAAAAAAAACAACAATATGTTTTAATAAAAAATACCTAAAATTACCAATAATATATATATATATATATATATATATATATATATATATATATATATATTGGTAAGGAGGAAGTTCTACTTCCCCAGAAAAAGTTCTGGGTACAACGATGAACTACATCCAGCAGCAAGGCCTCTGATCGAGAGATTTGAAGTTTTGAGGAGTATGGGAATAACTTTTAATGGATGTTATTCCCAAGTCCATTCTCATCCAGGATGGTAACACCTGTTAGGGCCCAAGCTATAGGCAAATAGTGCACCCCTCCAAAAAATAAACACTACGAAAGTATAACAATACATTTTACCAACAATTCATTTTTGAAGCAAAATGATCAGCAATACAATTAGAGAAAATGACCAATAATAAATTTTATTTTAGTTGAAGGCATATAAGTGCATTCAGAATATTTAGATTTCAGGATTAACTAAGCTATACAGATTGATAAACAAAATCAACCAAATAAGGCCTTTCGCATAGACGAAACCCTGTTGCTATTTCCAAGGCAGATCTTTTAAAAAGCAGTATTTCTTATATCGGTCAGTTCAGACCTTCACCGCTAAGACACACCTTACACCGTACACTGAAAGGGATCATTCTCTTCGTCTTCTATCGATAAGAATGAGTTTCCATTCGAACAGATCCGTTCCAAGAACGTCTTCTTTGAGGATGTTATTCCCGAGAGGCTGCTGACTAGATTGCTATAATCTTAACCGTTTCAAGTCTAGGGACAACCGATTATCTTTCAAACATAATCTTTTCTTATTATCTCATCCAGCGACGTCATTCCATAAACCTCCGCTCTGAATGATTCCTGGGATTTGTATTGGTTGAATAATAATAAAAAAGCCATTACTATCTATGTCTTGAAGCAAGGTGACATTTATTGAGAAGTTGTTCTTTTGTATATCTATATACCGACGGCGAGCATTAAATTCATTTCAAATATAATGATTTTAATCTAACTCAAATCTCTGGGTGAGGAATTCTTGTGTACGAATTTGCAGTAATTCATTAAGTATTCCTGGATTTCTTGAAAGCAGATTGTGAAGATTGTACAATGATTCTGCAAATAGAACGTGGAACAATTCAAAAGAAATTAAAAGAAAACTTAACTTCTTCAATTCAAGGACAGATATCTAAATCCATATTCAGGTCACCTCGAGGCGGTGTAATGGTTAGCAAGCTTGTATCGTTAAAACAATTTCGACTTATTAGTGAGTTCGATCCTCACTGAGTGCCCCCTATTTTGGGCCTTGTTCCACATCTAAGCTACGCTTGGAAAATCACTATAAATCTATATTCAGCCCAAATAAAATATTTTGGCACTAGAAGTATACCATTAAATTCCTTTTTATGTTGATCTCTCTACAAGTAAGCGATAGCAAATTGTTCAAATTTAAAGACCTAAGTATTTAAGTATTTAAAGAAAAGACACAAGGAAGCTGTATTAGAACGTTGGGAAAGTGACTAAAGCCGGGATCCTAGGTTAGGAGCAATAAAATTGCAGTTTCTTTTTTAGATTTTATCTCTAAATATATAGCAGGAGCGCAAGACCATATGCAACAGTAATATTAAAAGCATTGACAAATTTTAAACTTACAAAATATGTAAGATAGATTCCTCAGAGAAGAACTCTCTCGCACAACACAGCGAAACTAACTTTCCTAACAAGTGATTCAATATTATCTTCCACTTCATATCAGCCGAAAATGTTAACTGAGTATGGGACAAAGAGTAACTGTTCTGGAGGTTAGCATCAGTCATATTGATGGAAGGCGGAAAGGGGTCTCTCAGATGATTAATAGAGATCTGTTTTCTCATAGAGGCGTTGACATTAAGAAGCCATTTAACAACAACCGCATGTCTTTTGGAGATCAGCCGTTAATTTCACCTTATCGAACTGATCAGACTTAGTATCCAGACATGGGTAAATGGTAGTGTCATCAGTATAGATACCAATTTGTAGTCCTCTGAAAACGTTCGCCTGAAAAGTTGCAACGTCACTCTCCTTGAATCTTAGCATTAGTCGAGCTGATAGACGACCCAATGTGATCATTATGCTGATTAATAGAAAGCAGTAAATCAGAAAGACGACAGAGGAATAGAACATATACTACACACTGATCCCAGCACAAAGACTGTGGACATGTGTTCAGCGTCGAGCTCTGCCCCTGGCGAAAAAAATGTCACTATACCAATGCCGTGACAAGACTTATAATTGGATCAACCCTAAACAATCAATGTAAATCCTGGTTGATTCTACGATTGCTTTATTGCTTTTAACAAATGAAAACTATTTGGCACCGGAAGTGTACAATTAGATTTCTTTTTATGTTGATTTCTTTACAGGCTCGCTATACCAAATTGTTAGAATTTAAAGATCTGTGGAGGCGCTGAAAAATTCTCTGCCCGACTCAGTTCTCCGAATCTGACTAAGCATCATAGTTTTCCAGCTTCTTTGTCAGGCCGAAAAATATTCAAGTCCACCTCTTATAATCTGCACCTCCTATACCAATAATCACAAACACAATATTAAAATCTTATATTGGTCATACAAGCACCACACACTCGTGTAGGTTAACTTGTCACTTGTTGAAACAGTGAGCTATGTAGATAAATCGATCCTCACCGCACAACCAAAATACAACTGTAACAGACTACTATACAGCGGGCAGTATAATAAAAGCCTTGCATTAAACACAGTTATTGTTATTCAAATAGAGAATAAAACAGGAGGATAACATATTTAGTGTCTACAAAATAACTGAATTACGCATGAAGTATTTACATCCTCTTATCAGTTGCTGTCAAGCTCTTGGAATCCATTCTAAACCACATGCCGCATGTGCGATACACGTATATTTTAATTTGAAATATAACGTTCCAAAAGTGACATGATATATCTAACAAATATTTGTCTACGATAGTGACAGCATTCTGTTGGTGATTAAAAAAAATCTCGGACAAAAACAGAATGAAATAAGCATTAACGAATTACCAGCAAACTGCTGGAATTGTGTGCGACGCAATTATCTTGGCTGTTTCTTGTCTTTGGATCAAGACTGTCTAATCAATTATCGTGAATGGTGCTCGTCATAAGAATCAACACAGTTTGGTGCAAGCAAGATAAACAAACGTTGGAAATATTGCGCATACTTGACATCTTAGTGCGTGGGCAACAATCATGCACACACATATATATTATCTGTATATGTCTTTTCTCATGGATACATACGTAGACACACACACATACATAGATACACACACACACACACACACATATATATATATATATATATATATATATATATATATATATATATATATATATATATAACAGGTATTGGTCAGAGTTGTATTAGACCAGGAAACAGTTGCATTAGAACGTGCTCAATACACGTATAAAGAAAATACAAATTTCACATGCAGAGCCTTTAAATTTAAAATAAAAGGTGCAGTAATCGCATCACGCTACCTTGGTTTCAACCTTTCGGTATCCTCAAATTAGGCCATTTTTCCCAGAGGATACCGAAAGTTTGAAACCAAGTTAGTGTGAATGGCTAATCTCCTATATATATATATATGTATTTTTCCTCTATAAGTCAATCAGCCTCACTTGCTTGTTCTTACGCTCAAAGAACACCACACAGTAGCATTTTTTACCATGTGTAACTCTTGGACGAACAAAAATCTTAAAATAAGTGCTTATTGTAAATTAAATACATACTTTACTTTTAATTATATTGAAAATGGAGCGGATATTTTTCTGTGTAGGGAGTGCCATGTTTTAGGGGCACTCAACAAGTTTTCTTAAACAACTAATGGTGATTCTTTTCGCTTTACACCATTTCTTTTTATGTAAGATTAAAGAAATAAAAAAGAAATAAAAATGTCGAATAAGTTTTTACCTCAGGAATACCTTATTTGTGTAAGAGGCTTCCGCCTGAATATTTACCCGAACGCTACAAATATCTTCAAGTCAAAAGTTAATCTTTACCTATCCATGATCCATGATATCCGCACGAATATATCTTACTCTTATATTTATCACACCTCATTCATTAACAATACATTTGAGGGGCTCTTGAGCCTTGCAGTCTGTGACATTATTATAAAAAGTAAAGTGCAATTATTAAAAAATAACCACAAAAAACAAGGAAGTACTGAAAAGTTTTAAGTCTCTATCTCTTTCCAAAACCTAAGCAAATAACTAATTAGCAGATTCTAATTTAAAATCCATTCTTGGTTGGACTGAGAAATGTTAACAACTTCTACGTGTAATTTAAAAATAATCGTGGCTTTTTTTTTATTGATTATAAATCTGAATATCAATAATCAACTTTAATCCCCTTAAATGATAATATTATTAAAAATTGGTTTAATTCCGTCTGATTTCATATTTATAAGGCTTCAGCCGCTATAACTTCGGCCTTCATATACTTTTAAACATCGTTCAGTTAAATATAAAGAGAACTAAAACGACAGCACCAACATTAACAAGGCCAGCATATAAAAATTATAAAAGGTAATATTCAAATTATTTAAACTATATATTCAAAATTTACATTACATTATTATCACAACGTTTCGGTCGTTGTACGCTCTGGTCTTCTTCAGTTGGTTGGAATGTCGAACTGAACTCTTTATTTAGCTCACTGAGGTAGACTGTTCTAGTTCTACGTGCCACGTCTAACAGATGTCATTTCTCACTTATCTCCTGTTAATTTCCCTCTCCACCACCTTAATCAGGTATTGAACTCACGCTCTTTTGGGTCCTGTCACTGGATCTAAGTAACGCCTTTATTCACTGTACCTTGACGACACAGGGCATAGAAGAAGGCCGGAGCGTACAACGACCGAAAAGTTGTGATAAATATGGCAACAAAGATGAGGACCGAATAATGTAAATAGTGTAAAAAATAACTCATCTCACAAATATAGACAATATACTAAACTATATATTGCTTTGAATCTCTGATTTGTTTCTTACATTTTTTTTATTTTTTACCGCCTGGAGGCCACTGCTTACATGTTTGTATACCTATATTTATCTGCTTATTTATTCGGGCGGAATAATCAGTACAGGTATAATATTATCTGCTGTGTTTTATCAGCACGCCCCTCTGTTCTCTTTCATCACCATCTATCTGGACATATTCGTACTTTTGTTAACCATTGGCTCCATATCAACCAACTTTTGACGCAATCTCTTTTCGTTTCTTCTCGCTATGTTTTCCGTCATTTTCTATTTTAGATTGATTCTTCACTGCAATATTTCATTGTTGATGCATGTTGATTTCTTTCTTTCATTTATCCCTAACAGAAACTCTTTCTATTAAACTTTGTGAATTTTTGACTATTCCGTTACATTCATTTTCACGCCTCTACGTCAAATCTGGAAATAGACATTTATTATACACTTTATCTTAGAAGAATACTGGCACGGTTTGTTTCTGTTATGTCTGTATTTTTTTTATGAAATGCTTTTCACCCAATCGTTATACGTCAGTGAATTCTATTTCGCTTGTCTTTCTTTACTGTTGACACCTGTTTGAAATATGTCTATTCTGGGATTTCTTCTATTTCTGCAACTTTTATTTCATGAGAATTTTCGGGAGGTTACAATGTAACATTACCTTTTGTCTATTTCTGCACCTAAATCTCCCTTTCTCTCTAAAGATATTTAGCATTTTTTGTAATGCATCTGATCATTATGAAATTAGAAGTCTTCAGTTCAGTTCTGAATCTATTACGGATAAGGACGATGAAAGGGAAGACGGCGTGCTGAGTTCGATTTCTAATGCGCCTGGAAGATACCTGAATAAATCTGCAATAGATTAGATAGTTTACGATATCGAAGTCTCTTGCCTTGAGACGAGAAAACAACTTAAATTCCGAATTCAAAACCAACCTAGCGTAGGATCTGGTGCGTCAGCCACTTTTGCATCATTGCCGACATGGTCACATAAATATGGTGCCTCTATGATTCTACTGGATTCAAGAACTCTTCCCGTGGGGCGAATTTTGATGAATCGTCAAAAGCGTAAACCTTTTTATAAGCATATGATTCAAGAAAAGGTTACAGAGAGCAAGAGCAAGAGTAATGAGAGGTGTTTGAGGAAAGGATAACGAGAAGGACACAGATCAAGGTCAAGGCATCAGAAGACGTCGATTGACATTACATTTAAATATTTTAAGGTTATAGCTATCAGAGAAGCAAGTATGAGGAAGGGAGTTCCACTGTCGGGAAGTGCGAGATAAGAAACTGTTGGAGCAGAAGAGACGGTTACATTTAACTATTTCAAAAGTGAATTGGTGGGGCCGAGATCCCAAACTTTACTTGGAAGCATGGAGATTGGGATTATGAAAATTACAATAAAAAAATGGAATTAATTATAGGTCTTTAAAATAATCAGTTTTATTCAGACGTTTATTTTTATTTTTTAAATCTTATACTAATTATAGGTTTATTAAAATCTGGTATTATAAGCTTTATAAAAAATATGGTATTAATTGTAGCATTAAAATTACCTTACTATTTATATATTCTTTTTTTTCTTCGTTTTCTTGTCTGGGTAAGATTTGTCTAATCCTTATCCCTCACAGTCCCCATTCTGAATTCCATTTACACAAAACCCTTTTGTCAATGCGTGTCCTAAAAAAAGTTCCATCTGTTTCTGGTTCTAAATATAAGGAACTTTTTCCTTCTATTTTGTTCTTAAAACGTTCTCGTTGGTTAACTTTTCCGTCCATGGTACTCTCAGGAACCTTCTGTAGAATATTTTTGTTGCTGTCTCAAGTCTTTCGTTATTTGTAAGGAATTTTGCAACCATTCAGCGCTATATTCGAGGACTGATACTACATAACAATTTAGCATCTTTTCTTTGTTTTTCGTAATACTTTGCTTAATTTCAGAAAGGAATGTTGTTATTAAAATACACCTTCCAATATTGATATGACATTTTCGATCCTCTGTTAAACTATTTCCCAGATATTTAAATTTTCGTACTTGCTTGATTTCGATATCTTGATTCACATCTTTGGTTCTTCCTCTTGCTGACAACCATATAGTCTTTTGTTCTTACAATTATAGTTCGTCATTTCTTCTTTCGTTTCACTTTTGAACAACATGTTAAAATTAAAGTGAAACGAAACAATTTCTTTTCTCTAAGATTTATTCAATTTGAATTTATTAAAATGAAAAGTGTAATAAATCCAGGCTTCTGGTGATATTTTCCAAGCATTTAACGCTGCTAACTTTCCAAGCATTTAACGCTGCTAACTACGGAGATCTTCGTTTTTCTTATCTTGCTGCAGCTGGCTAAGTACGGAGACCTATGTTTTTTGCATACCGCTGGTATGAGTGTCCCGTTGCGCCATCTATCGTAAAATATGGGAAAATCTAACTGTTCTCTCATGCAAATTATTAGTCAGCCTCGATTTTTCTCTACGTCATGGTAGTTTCGTATCTAATTTGAAAATATTCCTGACGAAAATGTGACTACCATGCGGATGCTCCCAGCGCAAGTGACAGTATGTCCAAGGGCACCTAAAATTGATCCTCCCAATCGCCTGTTTGGTGGAATGAAAGCTCATGACTTGGTAGAAATTCCACCAACCAATGACAAAAGGTACCCTTCCAAGCCATGCAGAGTCTGCAAAAAAGCTGGTAAACGCTCAGAAACAAGATACTTCTGCAAAAAGTCTGAAGTCCCACTCCACAAAGGACAATGCTTCAAGATATCATGTATATACCCATTACTGATGTGGTAAGTCATTCCCAGGTATATCCATGAAAATGGAATGCTGTAAAACACAATGGTGCCAGTTTTCTGTGTAATAAAATATGTAGGTTGAAATTTGGCATTTTTTTAAAAAATGGCTGGCCGGATGGGGGCAGCACTGGGCAATTGAGTAGCAGTGAAAGTGTTAAGTGACGGTGTAGTTTCTTGTTATTTTTTGCCGTAATAAAATGTCATATTGAAATTAGTTAATTCTTCTTTTGCAGTTTCGGTTGATTAAGTATATATATTTTTTTGTTTTTCTAAGCAATTCGCCCTAAGCATGGCAGGCGTGCAACTAACATGCAAAAGGATACAGAGAGTGAAATTAAGATTAAAGAGGAGTGTTTGGGAAAAGGATAAAAAGAAGGACATGGATCAAGGTCAAGGCATCAAAAGATGTCGATTGACATTATACTTGAATATTTGAAGATTATAGCTATCAGGGAAGCAAGTAGGAAGAAGGGAGTTTCACAGACGGGAGTGTGAGATAATGTTGGAGTAGAAGAGATGGCTATATTTAGTCGTTTCAACAGTGAAAGGATAGAAGTGAGATGCCAACCTCGTAGCGCGCTTAAATTCATGCAATTTGGGAACCAGTGATAGTAGCTCGTTCGAGCAGTTGCCATGAAAGTACTTGTAGCAAATGCAGAGGGAACCCACAACATGTCTGTGAGCTAATCAAATAATCATTAAGGCGAGACAGTTAACAGGAGAAAAAGATATTCAATTTATTTCCTGATAAGAGAATGGCAACAGAATATTGGTCAATTTTCTAAATATTAGAAACTGATTCTTGTGATTATTTTAAGGCTTTCTTGGTCGTCGTCACAGAGAAATGGAAATTTGTGCTCTATTGAAAAAATGATTCGGGACAACCAAGTTACAAACTGGTTGTAATTTCATTTTTATAACAGCAACAAATTAGTTATCAAATGTTTTATACTGTCCATTCCTTTAGATTCTAAAATCAATCAAGATATAAAGTGCTATGCAAAAATAAATGAACCCCTAAAATAATATTTTTTAAAAAATTGTCTCTTTTTTCCAGATGATCAATAAATCTTAATTATGCACCCTAGAATTTCAAATGTCTCATTCTGAGTGTATGTAAAAGTACCCATTTGGTTTCCATTTTTTAAAACACCATCGTTGTTCAGTTTACCGTATTCTCAATATCCTTCTATAGAACCAAAGTTTTATTGTTTCAAGTCTCTTCTTTATCTTTGATGCGATTGGCTAACATTGATTGCGCTTGGAGAGGACAGACATTATCAAACATTTCAGTATTCTTTTCTTGTTTCTAACAAAATGTTCCTGTTTCTTAATACTTTGCTTGTTTTTTGCAAGGCATATTTCTCTTTCTAATGGAACTGTTTTTTCACTGTCTCTCCTCTGTCAAAAAAACAATTCCCATATATTTAAAGTGGAATCCTTGCTTGTTGTTGGTATCTTCAATTTGTAATTTGAATATTAGGCTGTTCCGTCTCCTGACAACCATATCGAAGTTAAAATGAAAATAATGTTCAGTATTTTCCCACCCAAGTCATATCGGTATATGAGACACATGTAAATTTTATTATTTGTTCGGATAATAAATACTGAAGCGAATTTTCCAGAGTTTGCATCAAGTACACTTTGGGTGGGATTGTAGATATCAAACTTGACATTCGTTAGTGACCTTTGTAGTATGGAATCTTGGGTGATTTTCCGTGGCAAATTTTGAAAGAAAAATGAAACAGACACCATAAATATGATATAGTCATAGACAATATATATCGTAAATTCAAAGCCAACATTTTGATTGCTTTGTTAATAAGATGGTAAATCAGGCTTAAATCTCATTCCAGTCAACAAACTCAAATATTTCTATTAAATATTGGACCCCATAACATGACTATCTTGTTTACTGGCTTCTTGAAGTTAGCAAATTACTTTTCCACGATCTTAACTTGTAGGAATAACATGATTGAGTAGCAGAAGAACTGGAAGTTGTCTGGAAGCTTATCAATCGTTCCAATGTGTAAGTAACTTCTTGAAGAAAACCAAGAAACAGAACAAAGACGCCACCATTTAAATTATTTCAGGATTGTTTTTCATGAAGAACTCATACACAGTGTGTCAGGAAAAATGAATCGAAAAAAAAAGAATTTTCTAAAATAGTTCAAGAGAAATAAATTATTGATTAAATTATATTTTTTTAGAATTTTTTTTTTACTGTTGCTACAATATCCGTGTTAGTTATCAAATTCATTTTATTTTTTTATGCCCTTTCCCTTCAGAATATAATCGATCATGGCTCTCCACATATTTAATATTATTTTAATATATGTTAATTGACGTGATTTTTTTGAGAAATGTAGGGGAGTTTTCTTATTCGTTTTTAAATTCATAGCGTTACTTCTTCAAGACTAGCTATCACCCAAGGCTACTCTACTCTATTATTTAATCCGTAATTAGAGAGCTATGTGGTGCATTCATGTCTTTCCAAAGCGTAATAATCTGAAGAATAAACTCAATAGACTAAGTCGGGGTTTGAATTTAATTCGTTTATTTCAAGTTCCATTCCGGCAAAATTACACTACACGTACATAGCCTTCATATCACTTATCAAAATGAAATTTATTGTTGCTTCATTGGTTTTAGCGATCGAAGAAAAATGACACGAAATGAATTAGGCATTTAGCATGATTCGTAAAAAGGGAATTTTATAATTATCCAAAAAAGATGCTTTCTAGAAGAAAAGAATTATCAATTTTTTTTTTTCATTTTTCTTATTCGAACTATTGTTTTCATCGTTGATTGAAAAAGATGTTATTGTAGAAACGATGTTTTGGGCAAGCAGCCTCTGGCAGTTCCCCGACGCATGATTTAACCATTAGCCAATGAGTGTTTCTTGAGGCGTGATTAGCGTCTCTGTACTGTAGGTGGAACTATGTTTCTCTTCATTTTAGATTGGAGAAGTTGTTCAGACCCATGGATCCCAATCCTGCAACAGAACCTTCGTCATCGCACTAAAGAGGTTGGATCGGTGTAATAGCAATGCCAACATATCAATGTTTGTCTTTGTCTCATAGCCATAAGTATATGTATGGCTCTACCTACTTTAAAACGACCTAGTGTCACATGAAGCTCTGGTGGGGAAGCCGGGTAAATATACCTGGCAATCATGAGGTGTTCATTATCTTTGGGATAATCTTATTTAGATTATTTTTTGAAATGATATATTCTGCTTCAGCAGGAACGAATTACGTTACCAAGGTGAAACTAACAAAAATAATCAACACACAAGATTATCCCGAAGCTAAATAAATGGTGAAGAAAAATATTTTCTTATCATGATGGGCCGTATCAATAGATATTTGGTGGATGTGATGGATTGAAAAACAGGGCATCTAAATACTTGAGCGTTTGATTTGGGAAGCGCGTAAACTATGAATGAAGACATTCAACACAGACAAGTCGGTTGCTTACAATAAAAGCTAAAAATGTAACCTTCTTAATATTAAGACCTTTCAAGAAATGGCTTCAAATACGTAAAATACACAATGGTTTTCATTACAAAATATTGCATCTATAAGCTAATTAAATCCCACATTATATGTAGAATAAATTTTACTTTCATATTGTAGAAGGCTATTGGCTTACGGCCAAATCATTCGAATTTAAGCAAAGTTGAGCCTGGTCAGTATCTAGATGGGTGACCTCCTGGGAATACTAGGTAGTATAAGCTTGAATCTGCGAGTGGTGTAATAGAAAACGGGTCAAAATGGGAGATCGGAGGGCCGCGTTCTAATTACAGTCGTGTTCGTTATCGGGCCGTCCCACGTAAAAACAGGCCTTCTGCCATATCCTGCCTTGTGGCGAGGTTTGGCAAATACTAGTCACGTTATATTCACTTACGCGAAAATACCTTTGGCAAAGGTATGAATCCACTTCTTCACCCCTGCAGCTCTTGGTTAATTATCAAAACTGGTATCAGTAAGAGGTTGGTAAGCCGTAAAAAACAAATAAATTTTCAATGACTGAATTTAAAAATGTGCTGAAAAATATAACACTATGCATATGGATAATGAATGAATTTAGGGAGTAGACAAAATTGAAAGAGGGGTATGTTTCTGATGTACTTTTCAGCGGATATATTTAACTTATACTGTAATGTTACTGACAAACGTGGAACCACGTCTTAATTGCTATTGTTCCAAGGTTCACCCTGACCCGGTGAGGTAACACCCGTTAACGTCCCAGGTACAGGCAAATAGTTAACCCCCAACTAGGATCAAGACGCTATGAAAGTATAATAATGCATTTTTGTAGTAAAAAATACCAGCAATATATTTTTGTAAAAGAAATTACTAATGCCCAAAGAAAATTAAATTTCGGCATTAAATGACCCATAAGGATGTTGATTTGCTGTTAAACAAACAAACGAAGGAACGAAACAAACTTCGACGTGGTGTAATAATTAATAGTCTTATCTTGCGAGTCAACTACGACTGAATAGTGAGTTTGAATCTCACTGGATGCTTTATGTTTCCGTTTTTATACCACATCTAAGCTACGCTTAGCAAATCGCTAATTGACAGATGAAGAAAAGTATTCAAACAACAGTGATAAGAACGACTGTTAAAAATATTAGAAGCAGAGTATATAGAGAAACATGGCAGTTTTAAATAGAATCAGAACTGAAAATAAAATTATTCTAGAAATTAGGAAGAAAAACCTGAAATAATCGAGTCACATGATATGAGATTAGTATTTAATACATACACATAATATGGAAGACGTGGGTACTTCGAAGTGATGTAATGGTTAGAAAGCATGTTTCCCTTGACCAATTACGGGTTAGAAGGGAGTTCGATTCTCAATGGGTGCGCAACAATTTCGGCCTTCTTCCACATATAAGCTACGCTTCGAAAACCATTAGGGTACCTCGGGGCGGTGTAAGGCTTTGCAAGCTTGTCTCGCTAGAACAATTAAGACTGAGTAGAGAGATCGGGCTCATTGGGTGCCTCATACATTCGGCCTTGTGTCACACCTAAGCTACGCTTGGAAAATCACTATTTTTTGGCCTTGCGCCACAGTTACTGTATGTATTAGGTTGGTGCACAAATAATGACGTAATAATGTCGTTTTTGACGTACTTTTTAACGTCAAAAAACGACATTATTACGTCATTATTTTTGCACCAACCTAATATATGCAACAAATATCAAGAATATAGAAGACAAGTAAAATAAAATAGCGCAAAACATTGACAAATTATTCTGATTGTTAACTAACTAATTACACTAACGTTTGGAACAGATCTCGCTGGCTATGTAAATTTGGATCTTTTTCCATCTAAATTGAATTCCAGAGGCAACGTTTAATTTAGTTTCCGATCTTTCTCACGTAACATTTTATTTATCTACCCGTTTATTCTGTCCGCCTGTTCTTCGTTTTTTTTTGTTTCAAATTTTGAAGTTATTTTCCAGCTTTAATTCCAACCTGCATTTTCTATTGCAGATCCCAGTTAAATGATCTTATTCTTAATGTTTTCCTTTTTTTATGTTAAATATAGCAATTCCGCCTTTTCACTCTTCCTCCGCCTCACTTTCTATGTTTTTGCTTTGAAACAAATTAATTTTTAATGGATTTTCTAACATATCCTTATCTTTCAACCTACTTTTCTATTCTGGACTCCAATTTAAATTTTCACTTTTTTTTTCTAGCCTGTCCGTCTATTTCCTCCTTTTTCTTATTAAGTTTTTCACACAAGCAAAACGGTAGTGCCAGTGGTACGAAAGGGGTTACAGGGAATGAAAGAAAGAGTAAAGAGGGGTGTTTAAAGAGAGTATATAGAGAAGAACGGAGATCAGAACATGTTGATTGACATTAAATTTTGAATATTCGAAGATTATCGTTATCAGAAAAGTAAGTAGGAGGAAGAGAGTTCCTCTGTCGAGAAATATGAGAGAAAAAGCTGTTGGAGTAAAAAAGGCGGTCCTCTTCTCGATCAATTTTGTTCTGAAAAAAAATTAAGTTTGAATGATATTCCGAAAACAGTTATGTTTGAATGAATCTTTCAGTATCTCCTTTTACAAGTTTATTTGAAAAACTCAGTACCCCATGTTTTTCCAAGCCTCTCCTTACGTTCCAGATTATGGCGATTATGCTGTCATATTCTTTACATGACCGCATGAACCAGCTAAAATAATTACTACGACTCATACAAGGAAGTTTAAATCGAGCTTGTTAATATAAACAAGAGCCACTTTTGATGTGTTTGACTTGATTACAATTTTGCAACATTTTCATACAAACGAAACACATGAGGATTCATAAAATAATCAATTTATCAAATGATAGCATTTTTTTAAAAATTACTCTTCAATGTCATTTGGCTTTCTGACATTAAACTATAATTTCCTCCATTTTGAGTTAATTACACAAAAGCAAATATGAAATTGTTATCAATATTCTTTCAATTTTTTCAGTTTATTTTTAAAATTTCGGTAAAATTATTTTAGATGACGAATAATATGATCTTTGTTCATCAAGTTGAAACTTACAAATGTATGCCTCCGTTTAAATTAATGGTCACTGACCATGAAGAGCTTTTAGAAACATTAAATAGATTTAAACACATATAGGCCTTTATCGTTAATGATATTTATTTTCACGCAGTGAGATAAGTAATAGTAACTCTATTATTAAGTAATAAAAAACTAGGGAATTCAAAATTTCAGGATTTCGGACCCGGCCTGAAAAGATTTTTTTAATTTGCTCACAGAGTCGGCCTGATTCTGAAATGTTATATGTTGGGCTACGACCTCTAGGGTAAAGTTGAAAAAGTGTGACACATGACACACTGACATTTGTATTTATTATATAGATAAGAATAAGCTATCCCTAGACATCGGCTCGACAAAAGTTTACACCCGTAGATTAAATAAAGGGTTCAGTACGAAATTCTATAAAGGTTACCCAGATCAAAAAATACTGGAAAGGGGGTACCCCCCGCCAAAAAAAAAAAAACGAGACGCCATCTTTTACTTATGTCACGGTGTAGAAATAAAGATCCTTAACAATAAAGGCATATCTATATATTAAATACAAATTTCAGTGTGTCATGTTTCGCACTTCAACTTTACACTAGAAGCCCAACATATCCTACCATTTCAGCATCAGGCCGACTCTGTGAGCAAATTACAAAAAAACATTTCAGGCCGTGTCCGAAATCCTGAAATTTTAGATTCAATAGATTTTTATTACTGCCATTGTTTTTGGCGTTGTCGTTAAGTGATTTTTTGAAACATATTTTTTGTACGATAACATTTTTAAAACTTGAAAATAAATTTGCAAGTAATCGAAATCCAACGAAAGTCACCCATGAAATAAAAATAATAGTTTGTAAAGAAAAGCAAGGACCTACGTACATCAAATTGTATTTAAGTTAATTGGAGGCAGGACAATTATCGTTGATCTTTTAAAGGGTAAGGTTAAATATTAATACAATACTTAATGCTAGTAAATCTGATCGGCTCGATAAAGTCAAATTGTCCGTTGATGGCAAAAACAACCTTCAGTTTGTTGCTAACTGAGGCAAACGATTGTCTGTTAATTTTAACATCTCCAGAACTAAGCTACTTTCTATTAATAATCTAAGAGACATATTTCTATTTTCCATGAGCATGGCTGATGCTAACCTCCACGTCATTGATATGTTGCGCCTCCTAGGGCTAACATTATGAAATGGAAAGACTATATTGTATCCATTGCTAGGACACTTGATTCATCGTGTCTTGCTGGAT
Organism: Acanthosepion lycidas; assembly: GCA_963932145.1. Classification (NCBI taxonomy): domain Eukaryota; kingdom Metazoa; phylum Mollusca; class Cephalopoda; order Sepiida; family Sepiidae; genus Acanthosepion; species Acanthosepion lycidas. The sequence continues at coordinate 128,410,306 of OZ010581.1, forward strand.
ATTTTTCTCTCCAGAAATTATTTTACATATCTATAAGTCTACCATTCGTCCATGCTTTGAATATTGCTGCTACATATGGCGCGGTGCTCTTGGTATATATTTAGAGATTCTTTATAAAATCCAAATAATCAACAATATCATTGGTCCTGTAATGTAATCGCTGTCTCCTGTCCTCTTGATTACTCTTCTTCTGTACTAGCAACTTAACTGTGTTTCTGTTTTTTAATTATTCTACACACAGTAACTTTCTATATGTCATAAGTTTTATTGCCTTGGTCGCATTAAAAAAAAATCAGAATTATCTCATGGAACAATACCCTATGAATTAAGGCATTTGTACGTGAATTAGGTGACATGACAAACTTGAATTCAATCCCTGAATCGCGTAGTCCAGGTATAGAATTAGATTCAGGGTGAGCAAGAACTGAACGGTATTAAATAGCAAATAAGATTGGATTTTCCTAGACATGGACAACGAATTTCCGTGAAGATTTAACTGGCAAAACCTAAAGATGTTCAAAGAGCAAAACTGTCGAAATGTGATAATAAAAACAAAGATGAGGATATCAGTCGGAAAGTAGATAAGGATAAATCGCCATGAGAAAATTCAGACATAAAATTTGTAGTTTTTCTTTGTATAATTACCCGTAGAAATTTCCCATTTGAATTTTCTGATAAATTATAATTCTTCACTTCATGATTGAATAGGTTCATGGCGAGTTCGACGACGAGAAAGAACATTTGGGAATTCTCACATCGCATCTTTAAATATTTGAGCTTAAGATATTTAACAAAATATTACAACAGGGAAATAATAAATAGGAACGCGTCTATTACTTAAAGAAGTGGGAGGGTAAAAGTGAAACAATTTAAAACTGAAAAGTTTTTTCATTTCACTAAAACAGACGTTAAACCTATGAGAGTTTCAACGTCTCCTCTGCCTTCTCTTAATTTCTCAGCAAAAATAGCGTGAAATTAACTTTTCCAAAAGTGAAAGCAACACAATTTGGTGAATATCAGACATTCTAATTCCATACAACGTCTAAGCGGCCTTTTCAAAAATCATGGATATTTGCTTAATGTCAAATCAAAAAAAAAAAAAAAAAAAAAACCGCATGGGGGAAAGATGAAAACGAAGAAAACATGGCTACAAACATGACAGTTCAATGGCGCGAACGAAGGAAGTCTTTTGGCAATATTGGAATTTCAAATATCTATCAGTGAAATAGATAAATATTTATTCACTTCGTTTCGACAACTCGGAAGATGCACCAGAGCGGAAAACGACGATTGCATGAGAATCAAAAACAAGTGGCAACGTAAATCAGTTTTATAAAGATTGTTAGTGTGTTTCCTTTTGAATAAAAAAATCTTATTTAAAGATGAAAAATATTCAAAAGAAAATTTACATTATTTTTGATTAGGATTGAAGTTTTCATTAGACATTCTTTAAACACCAAACTTAGAGATAATACAAGTAAACGATTATTTGTCTACCAAGCAATAGATAAGAACGGTGAGGCTCGGGTTGTGGATTTAGATATATCGAAAAAGTTCTTGTAAATTCTAAAGACATCAAAATGAAACTGGTGTCTTTTAACCATCATAGAGGATAATTTTTTCGCCTTCCATCAGTATGGCTGATGCTAACCACCAAAAGAGAAAATCATTGCACCTTTTTGGGTCTCACGTTTATCTCCTGACATGAAGTGATATGATAATATTGAATCAATTGCTAGATCTGCTGCTAGGAAACATGGCTCACCGTGAGTTATTAGACAATTTCTTTTGTCAGAATTTATCTTGCACATTTATAAATCTATCATTCGTCAATGCATCGAATTTTGTTACCACATTTTGTCTTGGATTCTCCGCAAAATCGAAACAAGGTTCTATAATGTTATTAACCCTCACCTGGAATCAGGACTTAGGTCAATTCCCAGCGCTGTGACCTGGTTTCCCTCTGGCTTTTCTAAACATATTCCCAATTTCAGTTGTTCTAATAATCTTTCGTCCTTTGTACATCGACTGCACGAATTTAAACGTAATATTCGATTGGTTACTAGGTCTCACATTTTAGAGCTGAAATTGCTAGATGTAACCGTATATTTAGTTTTCATATTTTCTTTTCTCCTACTTCTCGTCAATGCAGTTATCTGCGCCTTTCTGGCTTCCTTGTCACTTAACATCTACAGAAATTAAATTCCACGCCGATCGCAACCCTTCTGTTTTACTGAATTCTATTATTTTCCTTTCTGCACACTAATGTCTTTTCATTCTCCTTCAATCGTAGTAACCTCTTGTGTCTTAGTGGATTTATCGGTTTGATTGCGGTGACAAAATTAAAATAAATAGATTACGATAAAATTGGCAAAACAATAAATTCAGCAAACCTATTTTTATACGCATGCGCAGAGATACTTACAATAGCTACACAGCTTCAGGTTTGTGACTTTTCAGATATGTCTATGTGTGAATCCACACATATACTTGTATATGTATAAAGAATATAAAAGACAATAGGAAAACTGTAGTTTTAGCCGACCCGTTTCATCCACTTTTCTTTTGCCTTGAAAAAGTTCGCATTGGACGAAACAGTTTTTCTATTGTCTTCTTCCTTTATACATATTGTTCTTTTCCTACAGGTTAACTCTGAGGAATTTTTACATACATATATATATATATATATATATATATATATATATATATATATATATATATATATATATATATATATTATTTGCTCCGGATTTACATTGAGCTCTCTGGCTTTTATCCTCCTTGGGTCTACCCATACGGATTACCTAGTTTTCCATAAACTAAATATATATATATATATATATATATATATATATATATCACACCCTACCCACATTTCTCACCCACACAAGATACACATGCTTGCAGAGGTATTAGGGTCTCACACTTATGGACACACTCACACAAATATATGCACATAATACACACTCTCAAAGAACTAAATGATAACATGCACTTAACAAAAACATCCCATTCCCAGTAACCAATAAAACTGTGAAAATGACCAAGGAATATGTCATCCTCTATCTTAAAGACAACTACAAAGAGGACATTTGACCAACACAAGGACTGACCAAAATTATGATTAAAAAGAAAAAAAGAAAAGAAAACTACAGATAAAATTTACTTTCTTCAGAAACTGTTATTCACTCCTGCAGTTCATTGCTACTAACAAGCATCGATTGTTAGTCGAGGAACAATTGAAATGATAAAACAAAAATTATTAATATACAACCCAGTGTGTCTGGAAATTTTTTCATAATTTTATAATTCAACACAGACACACACACATACAGCCACAAACACACACACACACACACACACACACACAATGCACAACACCACTTGACAATAGCAAAAACATTACTTAATTATTTATTACAAAACCAACCTTATAGTTAAAAATAATAATTCACCTCTTAGAACAATATTAAACAGGGCAAATATTGATGACGAATTTAAATGTCCATTAACGAACTGTATTCTTGATCAATCAAAATTTGTAAATAATTTTATAGGCCACACTACAACATATTCGACATGAAAACACACTCTACACCTTTCTGTCCATAACACAATTAGGTCTGATTTAAATATTCATGGAGACCTACCGGACACTATTTGTAACATACTTGTTGACAACACAAATATAATAGCATCATCTACATGTAAAAAAGCTAAATATAATGGAAGCCTTATTAATAAAAAACAAAACAAAACACTCAACACTATCAACATAGACACAATATCTTGACCGTGTTTTGAAAAAATAAACCTTATATACATACATACATACATACATACAACAAACTGTTACGTGTTAAAAGTTAATATATTTCAACTTTGAAAATGGTTAAATGTATCGACGAGAGCGCTCGGATAAAAATAACATTTGAACGCTTTTTATATAATTTATCACCCGAAAAGAAATATATATATATATATATATATATATATATATATATATATATATATATATATATATATATAAGATCACATGAGAATTTGTATGGAAAACTAAATCAAAGCACCTTGCCTGTCGTAGTCAATGAAATGTGTATGAAAGACTGCTGCCTAAATAAACACACCGAAATATATATATATATATATATATATATATATATATATATATATATATATATATATATATATATATTATTTATAATAAACAGTATTAACTACATTGATCGGAATAGGAATTTTTTTTTTCTTTAAAACAGTAATTTGTCTATACTAACTAGATGTTTCCTTCATAGCTAAATGGTACAATACGTCAGGCTATATGAAGGTTAAAGTAAAAATTGCACTCTGAGGCAGGAATTATATTTGTAACCCTCACGACAGAGGGAGCCTGCCATTTTGCCCTGAGATGGTCACGAAGAGCAGCCGGTCAGGCAAGGTTATATTGCATGTTTTCAGGCGAAGTTTCTTCCGGCAATGATTTCTCAAAGTTTTTCATATCTACACATTTTCGTACCAAACGTAAACATATACAATTTTTAGAGTGATTTTTTTTTTATTAATCCAACAGATTTTCAATGTTTTATATATTATTTTTAGTAAATCTTCCCATTTGAGTAGACGCTCTGTTTATTTATTAAACAGTATATTTTATTATTTTCGTCTACCGGACTAAATCTTTCTTTAATAAAATTTCTGGAACAGTCAGGCCGATAGACGAAAATAAACGCACTGTTTAATAAACAGAGCGCCTACTCTAATATAAGTATCCACTAAAAATAATGATTAAATTGTTAAAACACACACACACACACACACACACACACACACACACACACATATATATATATATATATATATATATATATATATATATATATATATATGAGGCACGGGTAATAGATAGCGGCTGAGATTGAGGGATCGGAGAGCCGAGTACGAATTACATTCACTTACGTGCTAATATCCTTGGGAAAGTTATGAATTCATTTCTTCACCCCCACTCCAGCTATGGGTAAATAACAGAACAGAGTGGGTTCTATAGCCTTGGATGGCAGCTGGTCTAGGATAAGGACAAGTCAGAATTTAAAACCTGAGGATGATCGTTTGGGTCCTTGTGTCACGTAGTGCACGAGATCTCTGTATTCGGCTCTACAAAAAGTGTGGTTGGTTCTGCACAACGCCTTCACCACTGTAATCAAGTCATATGTGCAGGTGTCTGGCTGTCGATTCCTACGAACTGAATTGCTTAACTCTTCATATGTGGAACAAAAAACGACGGGAGAGTCCATCAGGTGTATGTATATATATATATATATATATATATATATATATATATATATATATATATATATATATATATATATATATGCTTTAACATTCGTCCCACACTCTCATACTTACACTCTCTCTAAATTATTTTTTATTTCCGGAGTTGTTTTTTCTGTTTTCTTTTTCAATTTGTAGGTCTGATGAATTGGATCGTATTTACGATTCCAATGGAATAAATTATGACCATGGAATATTAGTGTTTAAGCCTTTTTATTATATCCTTACTCTGTCCTGGACATTGAGTTCTACCTGTATTCCGTCCTCTTGGAAATTTTTATACGAATATATATGTATGTGTGTGTGTGTGTGTGTGTATGTATATAAAGAGAGGTAGATAGCGAAGTTGTGAAGTTCCATTTGTATTAGAAATGTTCTCTCTTACGCATGTTGAATGGCAGTTCAATTGTCTTCTAGATTAAAGCCCCCACCCCAATAGACAGCTAGCTACTTTGATTCATTAAACAAAACATATGAGTCTTTGTAAATGTTCATATATTTCTTCATATATATATATATATATATATATATATATATATATATATATGTATATATACGAAAATTTTATTGGTGCTACAAAATTTTATAACAACCATGAAAAAGAGAAACTTATTTTTTTATTAATACACATGACTGACAATTAAAAGAAAAAAAATGAAAAACAGATTAGCCAACCGGTTTCGAACTTCGGTCAAGAGAGTTAAATGGAGGTTAATATATAAGTGTAAATCATCTGTAAAATGGAATGGTAATATTTTTTTTTAAATAGAAACCACTTGGAGGAAAAGTGCAAAATCCTTCTGCTTACAAAGAAAATGTTGCATGCTTTGAATACATATGGCCTCTAGTGTTTTTATGTTGTAAATGGAATGTGACTTAAGATGGAAAAAGCGTCCACATTAAAATTAGCAGCACAATTGCTGTTACTTATGAAGTGTTTAGCGATAGAAGACCCGTTTGTGTTAGAAAATATGAACACAATTAGTTGGAATTATGGATCTTTGGTGGCACGTGTTACTTAATGATAACATCCAGTCTTTGATTGGTTCTTCCTACGTAGTGCGAACTGAAACTACATTTGAATAAATACATAATGGAACTATCATGATGTGGAGGAAGAACGTCTTTTCGCATGGATTCTAAGATGGGGTTTAGTAGAAAAAAAAACACACCGCGGAATAGAACTGGCAAACTGCCGAAGAAATCAGTTTAGCGAATCTGTCACTGATGTTACCGCGCCAAGGAAGATGGGAGTATACTTAGCAGCTCTGCACAGAAGACTTAGTTTTATTAAAATCCGAAATTTGATTATTAATGACGAATTGAACAATGTACAATGGATAAGCATTTTGCATAGAGTAGTGGTAATAAACCTGATCTGGCCACCTAGCTTGGTTTTAGAACAAATCCTTAAGACCCTATGTGTAAAAGTCCCAGTAACGGTCGGTTTTCGGTATACGAAAGTAAGGTAACCCGACGAAGATGTCTACAAGCAAGAACACCAAGTAAAAGAAGAGAAGAATAAGTCTCCTTGTCTAGAGTAAACTTAAGGGTTGAGTGAATATTATTCAGAGACGCTTCGCTGTTAGAGAGACAGAAAGTATCATTTACATAACGAAAATAAAACTCAGGTTTATTAGAGCCTAGTAACAAACTCTCTTCATGAAAGCTCACAAACATGTTAGCCAAAATATGTCCCAAAGGGGAACACATCGATATATATATATATATATATATATATATATATATATATATATATATATATATATATATATATAATTAATTATTTAAAAATATGATTCCAACACGCTCTATTTTCTATATATATATATATATATATATATATATATATATATAAAGAAATATAGTCTTAAGGTGTGCTATATTTATGGAATAAAGTGCTCAATATCAGAGATAGAGCGTGAAACTGTAACAAACAAAACACAGACAAAACTAGAAAAGCAATAATAAAGATTTTTAAAAATAACGGATTCGACATAGATATAAAAACTAACCTAAACGAAGTAGATTTTCTAGATGTTACCTTCAACCTAAGAGAAGGCACACATAAACCATATAGAAAACCTAATGACAAACCACTCTACATACACACATCTTCCAACCATCCACCTTCTATAATCAAACAGATACCAAAATCGATTAACCGCAGGCTCTCTGACAATTCCTCCAATGAATCCCTATTTAACAAAGCTAAGAAAGACTATGAAACAGCCCTAAAAGATAGCGGATTCCCAGAAACACTCACATACTCACCACAGAATACAAAAAAGGCCAACAGAAGAAGAAATATCATATGGTTCAACCCACCGTACAGCAAGAACGTAAAAACAAACGTAGGGAAAATATTCTTCAAACTCTTACACAAACACTTCCCAGAATCAAGCACCTTACACAAGATATTCAACAAAAACACTGTAAAAATCAGCTACAGCTGCACCGAGAGCATGGCACAAATAATAAAAAAGCACAATAGGAAAATTATCAACAAACCACACGAACAAATTAAACCCACGTGCAACTGCAGAATAAAGAACGAATGCCCCTTAAACGGAAATTGTTTACAAAACAACGTAATATACCAAGCCACGATAAAATCACCAGATAATGAAGAAAAAGTATACATAGGAGTAACTGAAGGACCCTGGAAACAAAGAAATTATACACACAAAATATCTTTCACAAATAGTAAATATGCAAACAGTACAATGCTTTCTAAGTATATCTGGGAAATTAAAAACAAAACGAACATCACACCAAAAATATCTTGGAAGATAAGGAAAAAATCATCAGCCTACAATAACCAATCAAAAACTTGCAAACTTTGCTCGGAGGAAAAAATAGCTATCATTACTTTTCCCGACCAAAATAAATTATTAAACAAAAGATCCGAACTCATCTCAAAATGCAGACATGAAAATAAATTTTTACTACGTAACCTAAAAAATTAAAAACGGAAAAAATAAAATAAAAACAAATAAATATACTAATAAGCAAAAATAACAAAATAACAAAAAAAAAAAAAAAATAGAAATAAAACATAAAAAAATACTATGTTACTTAAAAATCGAAAACCGAAAAGAGAAAATATACAAGTAAAATAAATTAACCTAAATTCATCCAAGTAAAAAAATAAACAAACCAATCCCAAATAAAGATAATCAATTAAAAACTGTTCCCGCCAAAATAATACTTAGAATGAACTACAACAATCAACCCCAAAACTGAACAAATAGCTTTAATTAAATTCCCAAACCAAAACAAAACTGTTAAATAAGTGATATAAACAATTTTTTACTACGTTAATAAATAAATAAATAAATAAAATAAGAAACAAACAAAAATAAAAACAAGCAATATAATTTTACCTAAATAGATAAACAAACAACTTCCGGTGAAATAACCGCCACAATAGAATACCCACAATGCACCACTAACCCGTATATATATAAATAGCCGAGAAAAATAACAGCACACGTGGCCTGACGATTACATATAGCATGAAACAGACTGTCGCCTCTAAGTATATATATATATATATATATATATATATATATATATATATATATATATATATATATATATCAAGCGGATAGAATCCAGGTAGAACTCAATGTCCAGGATAAAGGCTCATACACTAATATTCAATGGTTATAATTTATACATTGGAATAAATGGTTATAATTTTTACATTGGAATCGTAATCACGATCCAATTGATCAGACCTACAAATACAAAAAGAAAACAGAAAATATTATTGATGGACTATCCATAACTTCAGCGGAGTTATATTTACCGATTTCTTTTTGAATTTGTAGGTCTGATGAATTGGATCGTGATTCTGATTCCAGTGTAATAAATTATAACCAAGGAATATTTGTGTTTAAGCCTTTTAAATATATATATATATATATATCGCCTCTAAGTGTTGACTTCTATGTTCACTTTTATATTTACACACACTCTATCTCTGATATTGAGCACTTTATCCTATAAATATAGCACATCTTAAGATTATATTTCTTCATATATATATATATATATATATATATATATATATATATATATATATATATATATATATGTATGTATATGTATGGATGGATGGAAGCACTATTTTTGATTATATTAGAACAATATTAGGCAATTGAATGTCTAAGTAGGAAGTAATGTTCTTATTGATGACATTACAGATATTTAAGCGGAGGTGAAAGAACTGAAGACCCAGATTGTAACGTTGATGATGTGGGGACTCTAAATTAAAAGACAAATGTTTGTAAATTGTTCTTTTCTTTCTCTTTAAGGCCTGATCTGTCTGCAAATATGGTTTAGCCAATGCCATACAGTTCCTCAATTATTTTGTCTTTATCGTTTTTATTTTTATTTTTTTAAATATAGCACATTACGACAACAGATTATCTTTTAAAAAAGTTGAAATATTGTTACAACGGCGAAGCAAATTTTCAGTGGGTGATTTAGCAATTAATGCGATTTCGAAATCTTTTCGACTTAGTAAATTGCTTTCTCTTTTAATTAAAAGAGTTATATTTAAATTGAAATTATAGTCAGACTCATTACACAAAGCTGTTAATTACATAAGCTTTTGTTTTGTGAAATCGCTTTTGTATTCATATACTATTTCATTTTAATTCAACCCTGTCTATTTTTCGGCATTCATCACATTATATTAATTCATTATATATATATATATATATATATATATATATATATATATATATATATATATATATATATATATCCGACTATGGTTCGGTGAATGGTAAAATAGAAAACATACAATATTAATTCTAACGGAACATAATTTATTAAAAGTAATATAGGGTGTGGTTAAAGTAACACGAACTGTTTCGAGCTGAGGTTGACAGAACGACCTGGAGAAATCATGATCACTACCCCATGAAGTACCTGGCATGACATAACACGCGACCCAATATATTCAGTATTTCTCGGTAAAATTGTAACCAGCATTTTACTATTTATTTCCCACCCCTCTCTATAGATCCAGCAATAAACCATTATTAGTATCAAGAAAACATTTGGTTAGTGGAAATGCCTAACATAAGAATGTTTTCTTATTTATATATAGTTTGTAATGTTTTTGCAGAATTATTTGCTAGTTGATTGATTGATTGATTCATTTTCTACAGGCTACCAACCCTGTGTAAGTTATTTACAGGCAGAACATATACAATTTATTTTTGTTTTTAGGAGATAATCATGATTTAGTGAGATAAGTAAAAAACTTTACCCATAGCTGGGGGGAGAAGAGGTGCATTAATACCTCTCCCAAGAGTATTTGCACGTAATTGAATATAACGAACCCAACTGGAATTGAAACAAAGCTCTTTGATTTACAATTGCGTGTTATTTATTATAGCATCCGCACATCCAATCTGACACCACCTAGTATTGTCAAGCGGTTACCCATCTTGGGGCTGGCCAGGCTCGACATTGCTTAACTTATAATTATACGAGGAAATGGTATCTCAACGTGATATGGCCGTAAGCCTCTATATTTGTTGAATAGTCGGTGGGATAGATGGATGCGGAAAAGCGAAAACACATTCAAATTCAATTCCTCATTCAATAATAAAAGACATATAAGTTAAAGCCTAAACAACATGCATTTTCAGTACATGCGCTTTTCATTAATAGAGGTGACATTTGTAAAGCTTATAGAACGAAGAGAATATTTGAAAGTTACACGTCATCTATGAACTATGAATAATTCAGGTGAGAGTGTCACAGATGTAATAAAAATAACATGTCCTCGCATCGAGAAACATTATCTAATAATCTCTTATATATTTTGATACTATCCTTTCTGTGTGAAGAATAAAATGCCTAGACTTTCCCTGATAGAAAGAAAATCACCTCCAGTCAGTGAACGCTTAATTCCTATTGCAAGTACTATATAACATTAAGTTTCTGGGTTAATGTATGTTTTTCGTTTATTCATTAAGTCAATAATAGGATGGTGAATGTTGTGTTTTGGTCGGTGGCATCAAACGCCTTGGGCTGTCGTATTGGGTTCGGAAATATTTATATAAGGTGAGACACAAGGTTCTGCAAACAGTAAACATAAAATTTAATTCCTTTACGTTACAAAAAAAAAAAAATGAATAAAACAATATTTTGATACAGAGGACAGATTTTCATCGATGTAGGAGATGCTAGGAAAAAAAAATAGAAAATAATAAATAATAATAAATCTCTTCTGCATAATCTAGTGGGAGTTGTGTGTATGTCTCATAGTGTCTGTGTGTGCTTCTAATCTCTGAAACGATAACGAGAAGAAATGTGTATCAAATCTACTTAAATTTTAAATATTTTTTTATTATATAGATTTTGGATTAATTATTTTATTCTTAATATTTAAATTACAATTATTACTTAAAAAATTTTTCTTTTAATTGAAATAGTTTTGGTGCGTAGTGAAAATGCTTACATTAGCGACTGTTGGCTTAAAAATATTTTAGTGTGTTTATATAGGTTTTTTAATCATTTAAAAAATGTTGAGTCGATTGAGATCTTTATCGCGTCTGTTGAAAATGTAATATTGAAATATCTCAAGGTTCCTCTGATTACCAAGCATTTATGAGGAAGATGAATAAAATAAACATGTAATATTTATGGAGGTTTCCCTAATTTACTCATTATTTACTCATATATATATATATATATATATATATATATATATATATCATATATCATCGCAAGGCAATCTTCTATGTCAACATAAAATAATATCATCTTTGATGATATCTTTGTATAAATGTCCGTATAACCACTCTGAAGATGACTCATATGAACCGAAAGCTTAGATCAACTAGCACCTTAATAAAAAATATCCAAAGTTTGGAAACTTTTGTGTTTATTTTCACTCGAAATTAAAACAACTATACTAAGTTTAGAATGTCCCATGTCAGACATAATAGACATTCATTGTCTGTTATATTTAATTATATATGTTTGAATATATATATATATATATATATATATATATATATATATATATATATATATATATATATATATATATATATATATATTGTGTGTGAAACGAGTTGTGACTTTTTTTGTGTCCAGGTATGATTGTTGTTAACTTTAGGTGAACGCATTTCATCCAATTTCTCCATTTTGAAAGACAGTTTGGCTATAAAGTTAAATGGTAGAATTTTAATTTGTCGAACGATCAATATTACAAGTGTTTAAAACTATCAATCTGTGACAATGAGGCAATGCCCATTGAGACACTAAAATATTTCCACTTGTTATGGAAATTACCTTTGTTGATACACGCCTTTTTAAACAAATAATTTCAAATAAATCTCTGAAGGATTTTTTCTTTATGGCGACTCCTCTTTCGTCCACTTTCACAATCAACTTATATGCCACAAAAGGAGATAACTCTCTTAAAATCTGTTAATATTTATGGCGTATTAAACTCGTCATCCGTTAAGTCTTCTAGACATAAAAATACACTTCGTTTTATCAATATGCATCCGGTA
>OZ010581.1:128430683-128468183 GCA_963932145.1 Acanthosepion lycidas
AAACTCAAATTTGCGCTTCTTTTATGTATATCTACTAGGTATCATTTTAGGTAGGGTTTTTTATTTCGATAACTGTTTTTTTACCACCAACACTTATTATGTGATACTTTGTTTATATATATAATATATATATATATATATATATATATATATATATATATATATATGTATATATATATAAGGGAACAGTGAGATCAAGACCATGCAGCGACAGTTTGTTTCAAGTTTGAACTAAATTTTCAGTTTACGTATTTTGTTTAGCTCGTCTATCAGTATTCATTCCTGGCGACCACAGTCATAAAAACAATTTATATAGATGAAAATCTTGATAGCAGACATGGGAGGAAAATCAAAAAATTTCCTACAGAAGGTAGTAAAGAGAAATGGAAATAAATGATCACCTGAAAGAAAATAGGTTCTAAAACATCTAGGGAAATGATGAAATAAAATTCAAATTACAGAGATACAGAAATAAAGAGACACCGGTTTTACTGGGTGGGTAAGAATTAGAAAAGATTATTTTACTAAGGAAAAATAACAATGGAAGAGTAACCAGGAAAACAGTAAATAGCGATTGGCATTGCATTTAAATTTTTGCAGATTAAAGTTGACTGGAAAGCATAGGACTGGAACAGTTTTACAAGCGGTATATGTGAGAAAAGCTGTTGGCATAGGATTTGCGGTTAGTTATAGCCAACTCAACTATAAATTGTTGAGGTCTCGATTCCAGTCTAGTACTGCGCTTAAATTCATAAAGTCTAGGTCTGATCGTAATTCTCTGGTCGAGAATGAGATTAGATGGACAGAACAATTATTCTCTGACGTCAACTCCGTTGAATATGATCGAATCTCACACGCTCAAGTAAAGAGCGCTGTTAGAAAATGTCTCGGATGATACCTGAATTTTACCAAAAACAAAATAATTTCAAAAGCTGAAGATGACTGAAAGTACATTTGAAAGTACTTGCGTATTCAAGAAAGACCTTATACAGTTCATAATTTTATAAACAAGGATCATAACATTCATCGAGGGCACCTTTAAACTTTTTTTTGCGAAAGGATTTCAGCATTTTGTATCATTAACTTTACTAATTTAATTGATTGATTTTAACCTTTTAAAACCCTTTATTCTACATTCAACACCATCACTTCATAAGACAGCAGAAGTGTTGAAACAAAATGGCTATTTTTGTAGTGATTTTATAACATATTTATGTTTTAATTTTCGAATAAATTATATTTGCGCTACTTTGTATTGAGTACTCTTTTAATAATAGTATTTTTTGTTTATTGGAATTTATTCTGTATACATCAATCTTATACTGGGATATATATATATATATATATATATATATATATATATATATATATATATATATATTTGAAATTGTAACTATTATAGGACGGCCTATATTCACCAATTTATTTCAGACCTATAATAAGATCAAAGTATAATCTACTTTTTTGATTATACAATTTATTTAAAAAAATAAGCTTAAATGTTAATAAATTATCAAGTTAATAATTTGTCATTTGTAATTTAATTCAATGAAATAAGATTAAAATGTATAAATGAAAGCTAAATAAATATTTATTTTACTTTTATTTCGTCCCCTAGCTTGCTCTTAAACTTTAATTTTGTTTTCATTTTCCCTTCCTGAATATTTTTGTTTCAAACCCTTAAAAAATCGCCTATCGCCTGAAGATCCCACCTATAAGGATGAAACATGGTTGCATTTGTGTAGCAATAATATAACGTTTTTGTTATAATTTCAAGTAAATATAATAAATCTCTACTTTGTATTGAGCACTTTTGAAAAATATAATCTTATATATATTGGAATTATACTTCATTTTCATTTATATATATAACCAAGTATGAGGTGCGTTCAAATTCGCTTGAGGATAAATGGAGCTAATGTCTTTAATTTAATTACAAAATTAAATTTGGACCTTCCATTTTTGAAACATGGTTAGAACTGTGTAGCGGAAAAAACATATTTTAAATCAATTAATTTATAATATTAATGCTCTGTAAATTTACATTGAGCACTATTTTGTAAAAATAAAAATATCTATAAGAACACCGGATTATATATCTTACTGTTCTTTCTTTTTATTTATATATACATATATATATAGAGAGAGATTGAGCTAAATAATTTGCAGCAACCCGTTGTCTAGTTCATTTTCGCTCGAATCCGAATTATTAAATTCCTAAAGATCTTGGATATTTGAAAGCTCTGTTTTTTGTTTTTTTTAATATTTCCCCATTAAAGTGTTATTTTTTTTTATGTACCTGTTAGCATATAATATAGTTACGCATATTATATTTTCAAAAATTATTCTTAGTGGATACGAGTTTTTAAAATAGACGCCCCTTTTTATTTCATACAGTGTTTTTGCGCCTATCAACCCGTGCTCTCAAGAAAACTTAATAAAGTTAATATGCTGTCCGGATACAGAAAGCGTCACAAAGTTCTATTAGGTCGGTCCAAAAATAATGTCGTTTTATCACATATGTTACTATGTGAGAAAACGACATTATTTTTGCACCAACCTAATATTTGTGCTTCTTTACCGGATGAAACTGTGGTTTCTCCTACATTGGAGAATTCAATTAGCCGGAGCGTAAATTAGCTTTATTATTTTTTTTACCGATAAACGTAATATGCACTGTTTGAAATAATTAAACAAAAAGCCCCCCGCCCCAAAAAAACAACACAGCTATCCACTAAAAATATATATCACCATGGCAGCCATTTTTTATTGCTTGGACATGATTCTTGAAAAGAATAACAAGGCTATGAGTCTTGTGCCAAAGAGCCAGAACACTTCAGTACAAAGGGAAACAATATTACATTCGGATCTTACTTAAAAATGACGGTGTAATAATTTGAACTTTGGCTGAGTATATAAATAAACCGCTCTTACGAAGACGTGTTGATCAATTCGTCATGATTTTCCTCAATTTTGATTGTAATATGTCAGTTTTAAAATATAATTTGTTTTTTTCTGCGAATGGCTTACTATTAATTAATTTTTTATTTACAAAGTAGATATTCTGCTATTTTTAATCATCTTCTGGTTAACTAGAAGCACGCCCATAAAAAGGATATTCACGATATTTATAGAGGAAATGGTTTGAATTAAAAATTAATTTTTCTCCCCTGGGATGCTTAATTAAAAGTAGAATACTGTCGCCGTAATGTCCCTATTTCCTCATAGGTTTTCTGGCTTCTCTCAATTAAAACTTGAGGGTTTATTTGCCAACAGGTACACAATAACAATGCGAAATCCATCGTGAAGTTTGCACGTAAATTGTTATATTTAAACAAGCAGCACAATTACGAACAATGTTTGCTGCTCTGGAATCACATTTCTCTTTCATCGCAGACAAGAAGCCATATTGTGTGTGTGAAAACCGAAAATGATAGCCACAGAAGTCATATAAGTAAACGTCTTATTACGAAGATAATGATGCCGCGGTATATAAATCCTTCAACATACCTGAAAGGAAGATTGTTAAGCATCCATACATGAAATGAAAATAAAATGCAACCTTCTACATTCGCTTTTAAGCATTCGATTCATAGAGATAGCAAATTTACTTTTAAGATATACAAGTTATATTGTAGAAAAGTTGAGAATTTTTTGGAGGCACTTTTAATTCTGGTAATTTAATTCTCACTTTAATACAACTTTGCTGTTGTAATAAATTATCATACGACATCATTTGTTTTCAAGTTGAATGTCGTTACAACACTCTCCACAGTACCTGCACCACACGGCTTGTCACAGCCAAATGGTTTAGAAGAGGTTAATTCAAAAATTATCCGTATTTTCGCTTTAACTAGTCTTTAAGTTTATCCCACTGTTTTCTGCTCGTGCGTGTTTATAGTTGCTACTATTGCGGTCAGGTTATCGAAGTATGAGTTTTCTTGCTGCTGTGACAGTGTAAACATGGCCGTTCCGCTAGTAGTGTGCACCAAGGCGGAAAGGGAGTAGTTGTTCGCTTTTTCTAGTTGCAAGGCTTGTCAGGGGCTGAAATTCATCGAAGGCTTTTAACACAATGCGGTAACAGTGCGCTATAGTCTAGAAAAGTTTATGTGTGAATCGAGAAGTGTAAATGTGGCCGGACAAGCGCGTTGCACGTAAACCACTGTCGAGAAGATTTAGTAAGAGGCTAACAGTGAAACAACGAGTTATCATTGATTGTCGGATATTCGTTGTAGATTCGCATGATTGCTCTTTCTTCCTCGTTGCGGGGCGGCCATGTTTACACTGTAGCAGCAGCAAGAAAATTGGAGACCTCAAGCTCAAGCTTCAATACCCTGACTGCAATAGTACCATCGCTATAACTATCACGAATGAACAGAAGAATATTAAAAAATAATTTAATTTATTTGTGAATAAATTTCTTCAAATGTTGTTAAAATCCGACAATTATTTGATTTTCGCTAGAATTAAAAAAAAAAAACAAACAAACAAAAAACAATGTATTTTTACAGCAAATACTAATCTTTCACCTACCCGTTGACCCAAGATAAAACAAGATAAAAAAAATTTCGAACGCAGTAGTAAGGATTAAAAAAATTAATAAAAATAATAAAAAAAATATTTTGGTCTTTCGTGTTAATTAATAATATGGACGTTTTGACGATGAAATTCATTTTTATCAAGTGTGGGGCTTTTTTTCATTATGTTATATTCATTTTCAGAAATTCTTTTGAGGTAACTAAATAAATCTGTCTCCTGAAAAATTCTCAAAACGTCTGGGAGTCAACTATCAGGTGAAATGTCTAGACATAACGGTAAGTAACATGCTAACGATTTCTTCTATCGCACTTCTCGCTCGTGGAACTCTCACCCGTTTTCTTGATATCCGGTTAACTTTTAGCATCTAAAATATAATTGCAATGAAAAGAAGAACTACCAAAAGAGGAAAGATCATCCCAAAAAGTCTCAAAATGAATTTTTCGTGTTATAACTTTCAATTACAACTATTTAAAATAAACACAAAGAATAAAGCTGACTTTGTTGCGAATATGCAAGAACAACCTATAACCCTCGTCCTGAGTTATTATTTTAACCTATTAAAAATAACGACCCCAATACATTTTTTTTATTAAGGTGCCTTATATTCGTAAAATCTTAGAGTCGAGATTAAATTAATTTCTATGATAGCATATGGGTGTGTTTAGTATAATCCTTTTAGGTTGGTTATACAATTACAGTCTATCGTGTCTGGGTAAACATTATCTTACCAAATATATCGAAGCCGCATATGTGACCTTCCCATCTCTTTACAGCTATTACAGTGTTAGACAGTTTAGCTTGTGAAAGTCTTGTCGTATACTGCGTCTATATATAATTATGACGATGATCTTCAAATTTGTTTACTTTTAATATTTCAGTATAATAATAATAATAATAATAATAATAATAATAATAATAATAATAATAATAATATTCTAGTTTACAGTGTCTCGTTGTAGTCTACAAGACATTCACCTTCGAGGTAAACGATATTGAATTAAGACACAGAAAATATTTCTTGGGGCATATTGGAGAAAGAAAATAACTTCCAATATGGTAAAAATACAGAACTTGTTTTTTTTTATAATGAGCCATGACCTTTCACGATATGAGCGAGCATGGCTCTTTCTTTCATGTGTAACTATAAGCAACTTTCATTCCTTTACCAAGAAACTTGTCTTACCCCGACCCGCTATCCATTTACACAAGCTTGTCAGTAGCTAATCCTTTGCCTTCCCTTGTTCTTTTTGCTTTCATGTGGGTGTCGAATTATCCAAGCCTTCCTTCCTCATTATGTTTCCAGATATTTTATCCGTTTCTTTCTGATTCTGTGTATATGTGTCATTTTTGCTTCCATATACCATAAAACTTCAATTTCTTCCGCTCTTCGTCTACTGTATTCTCATCATCGTTCTGTAGAACCATATCACTCCCGTTTTATTTTCAACTAAGAGCAGATTGCCCACCATTCACTGGCATACAAGAGGAGTGATATTACGTAGCTGTTCAGCGCTCTTTTCTTTGTTTCTAATGAAATTTAACTGTACCTTTGTCTCTTGCTTAACTTTTTGCATTTTTCGCTAATCAAATGTGCGTACGTATTCGATGTTTCTGTTTCTGTCTGTTAAAATACTTATCAGATATTTAAACTTCTGCATTTATTTCGCGTTTACATGTCCCATGTCTAGTTCACATCTTGGACTTTTTCTTTTATTCATAACCATGCTTTATGTCTTGTTACACTTGATAATGAGTCCTTTCTTCTTACTTTCCTTTAATATCTTTGTCTAGGAAATATTGTAATTTCCCTACGTTATCAGCCATCAACACATGTTTAATTGCGTATCTTCTTTGCAATATTTATATCGTTCACAGTGTTGTCCTCATCTTTATGGCCATATTCACGACGTTTCGAAAGTTGTACGCTCCGATATTCTTCAGGAGGTTGGAATTTCGAACCGAACGCTTTATTTAGTCCACTGACACATAGCCCACTGGGTAAAAACGTTGTGTGAGGGATCTAAAAAACTCACATGATCCAAAGAGTTACGAGTTCAACACCTGACCACAGCATAGGTGAACAAAAACACGGGGAGTTGAATTACTAAATGGAAATAGCTGAAAGTGAGATATCTAAAAAAAAAGGGCATGACACGTGGAACTAGAACAAAATAAAGGGTTCGATTCGAAATTCCAACATATATTACATGAAGAAGGCCGGAGCGTACAACGACCGAAACCTCGTGAATATGAAAATAAAGATGAGGATGACAGTCCGCACGAGGTAAATAATGTAAATAGTTAAAATACCTCATCTCAGAAATATAGACAGATATGTATCATATATTGGTAACATTGCCCCCTCCCCGATGATAAATCCTAGTTCTGTTAGGATAGCCTCACTGTAGAGGTTGAATAAATCTGGGGATAAAAAGACATCATCTTCTTACGCCCTTTTCTAATTTCGTGTATCTACTTATTTCTTTTTCTAGTTTCATGCAAGAGGTTTTCTCCCAATATAAATTCTGGATTATTCTAACATCAGTCCCAAAATGATCGAAATTTCGTTAGTAGTTCAAATAGGCCTTTGTGCTTTATCTTATTAAATGGTTTTGTATCATCCGCAGTTCTGCATTCCCCATTATCATTTTGATAATAAATATAGCATATATTGTTCAATGCATGTGCCAAAGCCTCGTTGTTCTTGTCTTATTTATTGCTTATAAATGAGAAAACAGTTTCATCCCATTGCTTAGACACACCAGATTTTTGTTATGGGAAGTGGTTCCCTCAAGTACATAGGCTCTTTTTTCCCGCCAAATAACGGGATATGCTAAATAGCAGATATTTTGTCTTGTTATCTCGCAAGGAGAAAGAAAGCAAGCAGATGTTGTGTTATACCTTTCAAAAAATAACATAATTCCGGCGGAAATTCGAATTCATATTTTTGATTCTTTTCTGTGTATGCCTGTCACCAGTGTGCAGTTCGATAAGATAAAATTAAAATAAATAAATATTTGCTTTGGATATTGCTCTCGACATATTGTCTGGTATTCTTGATATGTATTTGGAGATCCCTGATAAAATCTACAGACAATTCTACAATTTTACTGGTTCTAACCAGCCATTTCGGCTGCAGTCACATTACCATGACCCTAGTGTGGATTCCCTGTGTTTGGCATTATTGGTAATTGGCCCGATGAACTTTCCTCTAGCGTAACCAGACTTTATGAATTTAAGCGCAATACTATATTGGCGGCAATATCTCATAATTTTACAGGTGAAATGCCGAGATGTAGCCGTAAGTTCTATGCCAATAGTTTCTTCTATCACACTTGCCGTTTTTGGAACACTTTTCCGGCTTCATGCTTCCTTGTCAACTTTGATCTTTTAAATGGAATGTCAATCATTATCTTCGGTTTCCTTAATTCCTTTTCTTTTATTGTTGACTCTGCTTAATACCATTTTTTTCTCAAAGTCTGTAACACTCAGTAAACCATTGCGTCTTAGTGGTGTTACTGCCTTACTTGGTTTGAATTGATAAAAACAATATAAGAAGCTGAAAGAGATGAATGTTTATATAGAAAAACAAACATGCACTTCGTTTTAGAACGATTCGTCACCTTTTATATCCTCCTCCGCCTCATCATCCCCTTGACTTTTGCAATCGTGGGAGGGGATCCGCCACACTGAATCTCGTCCACAACGGTCTATCAACAGCAACCCTCAGCAATTCTGGTATAGTCATACCTGTCCATTGTTTGACATTGTCCCATCATTTTTTTATATGTTGACGTCCACCTTCAACGGTGTCTTGCATGATGGTCCTGCACAGTTTGTCATGCCTTTTAACATGTTCAAACCACGCCATTTTTCTCCGTTTGTCAGTGGCTAGAAGAAGTTCCTGGTGGCCCAGAAAACTTTCAACACTCTTCCGCACAAACTCATTAGTTTTATATTCCGAATAGAAGATATCAAGTAGTTTCCTCATGTATTTGTTCTCAAACATTTGGATCCTTCTCTGTGTTTCTGCCAACAGTGTCCATATTTACCATCCCTATAGGAGAATGGAGACGACCATCGATTTGCATATCAGGAAACGTAAAAATACATTTTTAGGTTATTTAGCACAGCACTTCGAATACCGAAAGATTACGAGAAACACATATTTAAATAATTATTATTAACATTATCAATTAAACATGACAAATGATAATTTTAATTATATTTTATGAATATGTCCTGAAGATGGTTTATTAGACCGAAACGTCTGACGTTGACATTATATTAACATTAAAACAGCATAATTGCATATAAGGATTTTTGTTTGTTTTTTTCGGTATATTTTTCTTCATACTGTCAGATCTATATCCATATATTTGCTTACATACATACATATATATATATATATATATATATAGAGAGAGAGAGAGAGAGAGAGGCAGTTAGACAGACAGAGAATAGCGTCTATATTTATGCATAGTATGAATATATATATATATATATATATATATATATATACATATATATATATATATATAGAGAGAGAGAGAGACACACACACAGAGAGAGTCTATATATACGCATAGTATGAATAATAACATATAAAGAGGGAGAAAGAGAGAGAGAGAGAGAGAGAGAGAGAGAGAGAGAGATCATGAATATAAATAATACTCGCCTTTTAAATACAATATTTCTCCAATCAGCTTACAAGCATAAATATCAAAACTAAAGCTCATGACTTTCAGTATCAATTCTAAAACATAGTAAATGTAAAGAACACTTTCTCTACACACCCTCCTGACCCGCATACACAAACGTAATGGCACAGCATGGCAATAATTATTCGACATTGACCTCTATCTATCAATCAACCAATTTCTATCTTTCTATATATATATATATATATATATAAAATTTTTCCACAGTTGAGAATATTCTCAAGAGAATTTGAACATAAATACTTCAATATCGTTCTGGTCGGTTTCGGCTTTCATCTGTGATAAACGGCGGTTGTGAATGTGTGTTTAACAGAGAAAAAAAAGTTTTTGAAAAATAATTTTTAATGAAAATACGAACGTTGAATTGCATCTACTGTGCAGAAATTTCTTCAAAACCTCTATGTCATTTCCTGATAGTATTGTACATCGTGTTGTACGCAGTTTTAATGTTAAAAAATAATTTGACAAACGTTTAATTTATTACAGCTTAGATCTGCATCTAATTGTAAAAAAAACAAAAAAACTTTTCGTATGTCACGTGACTGCAAGCATAATTAGATCCTTTTTTATATACCTTAAAATTATAAATAGATTTTATTTTCAAATAGAAGGTGATTTTCTCTTTGAATATCTCTATATATTTCTGAGATGAGGTATTATGTACACTATTTACATTATTCGGACTATTCGGTCCTCATCTTTGTCGCCATATTTATTACAACGTTTCGGCCATTCAGTATCTGTCTATATTTCGGAGATGAGGTATTATGTACACTATTTACATTATTCGGAATATCGTCTTCATCTTTGTTGCCATATTCATCACAACGTTTCGGCCGTTGTACGCCTCTGCATTCTTCAGGTGGTTGGAATGTCAAACTGAACCCTTTATTTCGCACGCTGGTGTAGACTATTCTAGTTTCACATGCTATATCTAATGGATGTCAGTTATCAGTTAAGAACACATGGCACAGTGGATAAAGGCGTTGGTTAGATCCAGTGACTGGATGCAAAGAATTATGAGTTCAATACCTGGTTAAGGCAGTGGAGAACTTATAAATTAACAAGAGATAAATGACTTCCATTAGACATGGCAGTGGAGAACTTGGAGAGGGAAATTAACAGGAAAAGAATCTACCCCACCGAGCGAAGTAAAGGGTTCAGTTCAACATTCTCTTTGAATGTTCATCATACGGTCTGTTTCTGCGCTATAACAATTGTTCAAATGAGCTCTCCTCCTTAACACGTTGACCGAACATCCTGATCTCATGGTTTTATTGGTGAAATGGTTTGCGGGTACCATAAGTTCTATTCTAATATTTTATTTATTCGCATTTCTCGCATGTGAAATTGTATTCCCGTTTCTTAATTAGCTGCCAATTAGGATCTTCAAAAATTGAAGTACAACATCTGTCTTCATATTCTGGCTTTCTGAATTCTGTTCTTCACAACATCTACTCATTTTCTTTTACTTTTAGTAATATTTTGCTTCTTAGAATCATTATTGTTTTGGTTGGGATGAAATGTTTAAAACAATATATCGACGAATACTTGCCTAGGCAAATATTTAATCGGAGATTTAAATTATTTATTTTATATAAAAAAAAACGAGTCGAAATTTGAAGAATATTATAATAAAAACTCTAAATATTTTTTTCTCCAGATTTACTGACACAAATAGGTTAGACGCTCAGCCCGAGATAGTAATGAAACCATAGTAATGGATTCTGTTCAATGTACTTAGAATGACGTTTAGCAGGTCATGGGGTCCTGATAAAAGCAAATGCTAGTCATCTCTTGTGCTTCGTTTTGTCTCGCAGAACATTTGAGATCAATCATTGTTTGTTAGTTTGTCTTTTCCGGCGAAAGATCAAAAAGGACTTTCCGTCACATTACGTTCATTCTATCGTCCTTGTAACCGTTTCAACATGGAAATGATTTCAATGTTGTTTCTCTTAAAAATAGCCGACTTCTCGACTGATTATATAAAAGTCAGAATTGTGCAAATCCGATTAATGCTGTTGATATGAATAAAAATACTCCATGTCAGACCGCATAATTAAGCACATGTAGATAGAGAGAAATGTGACCAGAGATAATTAGATATGAAGAGACTGAGATAGATAGATAGATAGATAGATAGATAGATAGATAGATAGATAGATAATGAAAAGGTTGAAATAGGTAGAAAGATAGATATGAAGAAACTGAGATAGATAGACATATATGAAGA
Organism: Acanthosepion lycidas; assembly: GCA_963932145.1. Taxonomy (NCBI): domain Eukaryota; kingdom Metazoa; phylum Mollusca; class Cephalopoda; order Sepiida; family Sepiidae; genus Acanthosepion; species Acanthosepion lycidas. The sequence continues at coordinate 128,442,177 of OZ010581.1, forward strand.
GAATGAGGGAAAGACAGATGAAGGGAATGAGATAGATAGATGGATAGATAGATAGATAGATAGATAGATAGATAGATAGATAGATATGGCCAGTCAGAGATAGATCGATAGATAGATATGAAGAAACTGAGATAGATAGACATATATGAAGAGCATGAGGGAGAGACAGGTGAAGGGAATGAGATAGATAGATAGATAGATAGATAGATAGATAGATAGATAGATAGATGTGCATATATGAAGAGACTCAGAGAGAGAGATGAAGTAACAGATAAATAAATATGGACATGCTGAAATAGATAGATAGATAGATAGATAGATAGATAGATATGAACTTTTTTTTTTAATTGGATGATTGAATTCCTCATCAACCCCTTTTGGTTTATTTACAACAAGACGTGTTATGTATTGTAAGTAACAGATTTTTTTCGAGTTCATATGTCATTAACAGTTTATTAAAATTAATAATGATTTTTCTCTTACTATATAATACATATGTGGCAGAGAAGATGACTTCATACCATTTCCAAATGTATTAGTGCGAAAGAGAATGCAACGAACTCAACTGGAAATCGAACACTGCTCTTTCATATCGGATGTAATAATATCGTAGTGATTACCAGCGTGAAAACTGTGATTGGTATATCGTGTCCAAATCCCAGCCAAGGAGGAAGCGTTCACTTTCTGACAAATATACTTGGAATAGTACGAACCAATTTCCTCTCCCATTCAGCCTGTGGTTATTAGTAGAAGAGACCGCATTCTTAGTCTATGTAAACTACAGCAGAAAATGCTAATGAGGTGAAACTATGACCCTATCCGTTTCAAAGAACTATATAGGATTAACATATACATATACTTTGCAAATCCACTGCTAAAATGGTTAGGTAAAAATATATAGCCTGTGTTAGGAGCTTTCAGTCTAAATCAAGGTAATGCTTTCAAAACTACAATTGATTAAATTATTACAACTGATGTTTCAGTGAACTATTTTGACAAAAATTAAATTGTCCCTACATTTATCTGTTTATATTTCTGAAATGGGTTATTGTATTTATTTTCATTATTTAAATTTTTCAGACGGTTGTCCTCATCCTTGGTGTCATATTCACGATGTTTCGACCGCTGTACGCTCCGACCTTGTGTCTGTAATTTCTAACTGAACCCTTTATTTCGTCCGCTACAGTAGATTGTTCTAGTTCCACATGCCACACCTCTTCCGGATGTCTCAGCTATCACTCTTTAACTTAATTCTCCAAGATTTTGTTCATCAATGCATTAGAACCAGGTCAGAGAACTCAATTCACTTTACTTCAAGACTAATGATTGATAGATGTAGGCGCCACTGTTTCTTAAACCCTCCTTTTCCTATATATATATATATATATATATATATATATATATATATATATGTGTGTGTGTGTGTGTGTGTGTGTGTGTGTGATTTAAATAAATATACGCTTAATACTAACTTCTTTGTAAAATCGGCATTCATCAGAGCTGGATACACACACACAATTACACACTCATACGCACAACACATACACACACATATATATATTAATATGAATTGTATCAGCTTCATTTTAGAATGTGAAGCTGGTGTTGTTAAGGTCATATTTTTTCTTAATATATACTAAATTAAATCAATTAAATTTTATTATATATATTAAATTAAATATACATTTGTCTTGTCACTACTCATGATTTTGCGGAAATTAATTTTTGTAAGCAGGAAAGTCTTAGAAATTCTATTAAACTATCCAACCATGTGTAGAAATTAAACGAGAAAAATAAAAAGATCCGATTATAAACTGGAAAATTTAAAAAACAAAAAAAAAAAAAACAAAGCTTACTTAATCATAGTAATATCTGCAACATTTGTCAACAAGAAAAGTTAGCTATAATAACATTCTCAGACCCAAAAACCTTTTGAATGAGGGAACGGAAATTATGACCCGTTGTATACATACGAAAATGTTCCTTTTGAGTTCATATTAAGTGGGATGAAAAGAATGTGTATTTTATTTACACCCACCTCCACCGATACATTTCGAATGCATTTGTTTTCCGCCTCTACTTGCTCCTCCTCATCATCACGTTCTACCACATTTCACGTCGTGCGCTTATTTGTTTATTTTGAATAATATAGCTTTCATACTTTTTAAAAAAAAGCGTCAGCAAATCAATTCACCGAAATCGCCTGAAGTTATCGAAAGTTTATTTTATATATATATATATATATATATATATATATATATATATATACCTTATGTGGCCTGGAAGACTCACTCTAATATTGGAAAGAAATTTCTTAGAAAGAAAGTAATTCTGATACAACAACACATTCACCATACGTCTCTTACATACTGGCACTGCACATTATTTACATTAATCACTTGTCCGATTTTGTTTGTATGGCAATGACATATTAGTCAAGAAAAGAAAGGCTCCCACCGCTGTAAGCAAATAGGTTATGTTTAGCTTGTGGCTCGGCTCAAGTAAGGTTTATAGTCTTGGAAATCTTGTAACAGCTATGAATTGGGGTTACATTATATATATAAAAGCTGAATTAGATATATATCTATCACTATAGTGTAATGACTCAACATACAAATCGATGTACTTATCAGGCAAGCCAATTAAGTGAACGCCCGAGCTTACTTGAGACTGGTCCTTGCATTACATTCGTAAGGAAAGATGCACATTCTTTTTCAGGGTCTATTTTAGGAAAAAAATTCGTCTTGTCAGCCGGAAAATACGGTACATACATACATACATACATACATACATATATATATATATATATATATATATATATATATATATATATATATATGTAAAATTTGTATGCATATAAATATAAATATATTATTATATATATAATTATATACTATGTATGCACGGTACTTATTGGATAGCAGTGATATATATATATATATATATATATACATATATACATATATATATATATATATATATATATATATATATATATATATATATATATATATATATATATACAAAAGATCTGTGTGGAGAGCCATGATCACTCACGTCTTAAACGGACACAGCACATGAAAGGAAAATGGGCCACAACTGTCATGTTTAATGGTAGCTTTATATTTCTTTTTGATGTTTAGTTGCCATTTCCTGGGGATAATTTGAAAAAAAGTCACTGTAAAATACTTTTGTCATGTATAATCAAAATTGTTTTAACAAAAATAAAATCGTTCTTATGCATCTAACTGTCCCTCCATATGTAACGGAAGTGTTTCTGAAAGCATGTCCTACTCTCAAACGACTACCTATCAAATGATGAACACGACACATTTTTTCTGTGAAAAACAGTGGGATGTTTGAATATACAAAAGGAAGCATCATTTAACGTTTTTGTAGCATATTTATCGACGCTCTTTGCACTATACAAGCGAGTATACATCTCAGATAACAAAAACAAATATCGCTATATGCTGATGTATGAACATCGCAGAGATTTCTATCGGCACAAGTGCGATTTGACGCATAAAAAAACTACAAGCAAAATCAATGTGGATGTGATTCGGGTCTAAAAGAATGTGCACAATTGTAATATCTTAGTAATATCTTAGAAAGGATATGCGAGATGAGGTGATATACAACAAATGAACAAAACAGATGCACGCTAACATGCCAACCATTGAACAATGGAGCTGATCATGCAAACAAAGGTCCACAGAGGGAAAAAAATCTGCATGCGTATTAGGAAAAGTTCAATCAGACAAGATCAGGAAAAGTTACATAAATGTTCCATTGGACTTCCTATTTCGTGATCTATGACGCAGGCATAATTCATACATTATTTTCATTTTAGCTTACATATCAAAACATTATTTCGTACAAACGTAGTTTTTAAAGACATTTACGCCTGCTGGTCATAAAATGTGTTCCAATAAATTGGAGCGATTTTAAATGTGAATTAATTTTAAGCGTCTAATGATTTTTTCTTTTTCTTTCAGATTTAACAACTTAAATTGTTGGCAATTTTAACCATGGAAAGACTATCAATCAACAACTTGTTAATGTTTCAAGAGAGCAACTGGAAACATTGTTCGTAAATTCAGATAAACTGGGTCTGGGGTAGATGTGAAAACACCATTGCGTTCTTGCTGAAATATTACTGAAGTGTGAAAATGTGGCCGAAAATCCAGTCACCTCTATTCCTCATCCCGTACAGGAATTGAACCTCTCCACAAAAACGTTACATGGTTTTCAATTGCAGTCTCGGTTGGCTGATTATTTTGACCAAAAAATCGTAAAGTGCGTGAAATGCATTTCTGTTTAAACGTTTATTTTCGTAATAAGCTTCGATAATCTTTCTATGGTTGAAATTGTCAGAGTTAAGTTGTTAAATCTGAAAAAAAAAAAAAGAAAAAAAATCACTATTCACTTAAACTTAAATGACAATTAAAATAAGTTCAAGTTATTGGAACACCCCTTATATAAAATATTGTAAGGGGAAAAAATGTTTGCTTATTAACAAGACAAAGAGTCTAACATGCGAATGAATTACGAATAATGCATTACGAATTTACGACTTGCGTCTGCTATTCCGCGACCGTTATCATCGCATAGCGAACTCAAGTGTAAACATAAGAGGATGTCATATTTGATGGTGAGCATCTCTGTTGTAATGTATATATAACCACTCTGAAGATGGCTCATGTGAGTCGAATGCTTAGATCGAGGAACAGCATAATGAAAAATATCCAAATGTTGGTTATTTTTTGTCTTTATTTTCTCCCGAAAAAAATATTCCGATGCTTAGAACGGCTCATAATCAAATATAGGCATTCATTGTCTGTTATATTTAACAATATATGTTTGAACATATATATATATATATATATATATATATATATATATATATATATATATATATATGTATATATATATATATATATATATATATATATATATATATATATATATATATATAAAGAGAGACAGATAGCGAGAGGGGAGTGGAAGAAGAGATAATCACAGAAGCAATGTTGGAAAGTCAGGTGCAAAAAAATATCCAAAACCAAACAGGAAGCTTGCAGCTTCCATTGTCAGAAATATAACTTTCGGTTTAAATTGATAAAATCTTTTATCAAAATAATTTTTTCCGGAATTAAAATATTATTAACAATATTAATTTGACATATTACGGAAACATGTTTTATGTCAAGCGACTAAACTCTTACCTTTTAAATTTGACTGTATCTTCGTAGGAATCAGATTGTAACTAAGTTATTAGGTTGGCGCAAAATTAATATCGTTTTTTGACGTATTTTTTAACGTCAAAAAACGATATTATTTTTGCACCAACCTAATAACTCTTTTTTTTTTTCTTTTCTTTTGGTTTGGAATTTATTAGTTTTTGGTTTGAAAACTTAAATTTATTAAGAAATGTAGATATACTGAAACAACATAGAACTAATGAAGCATATACTCTCCATTGTTTATTCGTCTGAATTCTTCATACAAACTTTTATTAAAAGTACACTTTTCTTATTAAAATTGTTACAAGAAAAATTGCAAAAACAATTGCATTGCATTGAATGTGATTTTTTTAATTTCAAATTAATTATATCAGGTCATCCCATAAGTTCTGTCCGAATTTTAACTTCTTGTTAAAATGAACGAAATTTAAAGAGTATTCTATAATTTCTAATGAAGCTGAACATTATTTTTATGTTTAGTTGCATTTAAACTGATCAAATTTTATTTATTTTCAGAGAACAATAAAATTAAATTTTGTTTGATTAAAACCCTGCTAACATGGAAGTACCCAAGAATCATTTGAGGCTCATAATGCTTTATGAGTTCAAGAAAAGAAGACACAGCAGCCGAATTGGCTAGAAACATTCACTCAGTTTATGGAGAGGAATGTGTGAATGAAAGAACTTGCAGAAGATGGTTTGCATAATTCAGAGGTGGAGATTTCACCCTTGAAGATGAAGATCGAACCGGACGTCCAGTTGACTTTGATGAAAAGCTTCTTGAATTTAATCCTGCTTTATTAGTTGAGGAATTGGCAGTGGTTCTCAGTTCAAACCATACAATTGTTCATCGTCATCTTCAACAACTTGGAAAAGTTCCTAAACTTGGAAAATAGGTATCTCATGAACTGTCTGAAAACAACCTCTAATCCCGAGTCGACATCTGCTCTTCTCTCCATTATCGCCAACTTGTTTCACCTTTTTTGGATAGACTTGTGACTGGCAACGAAAAATGGATCTTTTTATCGAAATGTTAACCGTCGTAGACAGTGGCTTGGTAAAGGAGAAGGACCCCAGCCACAGCCGAGAACGGAACTTCATGGGCAAAAGGTTCTTCTTTCCATCTGGTGGGATCGCCAAGGAATAATTCAATTTGAATTCTTACCACCTAATGCAGCAGTTAATGCTCAAATATAGTGTCAGCAATTAGAGCGTTTGAACCAAGCTTTGAGGAAAAAAAAGACCAGCTCTAGATAATCGAAAAGGCGTGATATTTCATCAGGACAATTCGCGACTCCACACAGCAAGAATCACGTCACAAAAGATCGAAGAACTTGGTTGGGAGACAATTCCTAATCCAACTTATTCTCCCAATTTTGTTCCTTCAGACTACAATTTGTTTCGTAGCTTACAGAATAATTTGGAAGAAACAGCTTTTGTAACACAGGAAGAGGTTAAAACTGACATTTGTGAGTTCTTGAAATCAAAGCCAAAAGAATTTTACAGTAATGGAATTAGTAAGCTTGTTAATAGATGGAAGGAAGTCATAGATAATCAGGGAAAATACATTGTTGATTGAATCTATAATTAAATGTAACATTTGGCCACTTGTTTTCTTTATTCAAAATTCGGACAGAACTTATGGGATGACCTGATATGTGTTTGTATTCTTTTCTATAAATATCTGGATTGTTCGTTTGTATATTTTAGTTTGAGGGAACTATTTATATCCTGCGTCTCGAGTAAAATAAACTTATCTTTGCGAATTTCTTAAAAACATTTAATTGTTTTGGAGTATTGGGTATAATTTTAAATTTTTTATTAGCTAAATCTCTTGCAAGTTATGCAGTTTCCATGTCATTGCTCTGAACCAAAGTTATTGCATAATGAGGATGTAAGGCTCCGAAAATTTAACGCTCACTGGGATATTTTGAGCACAATAGAAAAAAAATCTGTTGAGCAACATGTTCGCCCATGTCCGGAAATTATATGATATATAAAAATAGGAAAAAACTTGTATATTTGCCTGATTTTGGTGCTACAGTTAATAATTTATTTCTCTATTTTGGTTTTGTGGATTATGTATACTTTAGTTTATTCCTGTATCTGAAATATGTAGATTAATGAAGAGTTTAATAATCTATGCAAATTTTCTTTAGGTAGATATTCGGGTTTTGTATGTTAAAGATATCTTAAACAAAAGTTATAATTATTCCCGACCTTATATTATTGCTGTGAATTGACTAAAATCTTATCAGAATAATTTATGCATAAAACCTAATTTTAGAACATTCTTCTAGAAAACAAAATCACCTTTTACTGCGTCCTGGGTATGACAATAAACTACATCCGCGTCCTGGGTACGGCGATAAACTACATCCAACAGCAAGGTCTCAGATAATGTTTTCGGAAAAATAATGTTTCCAGCTATACGTTTTTTATTCCATACAAAATAGGCATTTAAAATTCATATAAACTGGATTTGGCATTAAATAACCCAGAGTAGTTGATATGCCATACAACCCAAACAAACAAACAAATCTCCTTTTATTCAGCTGTACCGCAGAATACATTATAGCAAAAAAGTACACCTTATTCTGAGAACATCAGGCAACAGGTTATCTAAGAATAACTTCAGTTTGCCGTTGAGGAACTATAAGTAAATCAAATAATCTGTTTGTTCTTCTATGTGCATTGTCTTTTTCGGCATTGTGCGATCATGGATCTCCACAATTTCTTGTCCTTTGTAGCTCTTAATGCATTTCGTCACACCGCTATTTCTCTTAATCTCTATTCTTTCAATCATATTCGTTAGGCAATTGTTACGCGCTGCTTCCCTTTGTCCATCTTGCTTTCACTATATCCTGTGAGTGCCATATTTTACAATCCTCATTACGTACCCTAGTAATTTCAACTGTATCTTTCCAATGTTAATTATAAGTTGTCTTTTTTGATTCCATTTTTTAAAACTTAGCCGTTGCTTACATGTTCAGTCGATTATAAAGAAGGACAGATATTACATAAGAGTTTATTAGCCCTTTTCCCGTTTCTAAGTATTTACTTAGCTTTTGGAAGGCATCTTTCACGATGCCAACACTAAATCAATTAACAGCTTTTGAAAATAGAACAATAGTTTGATTTTATTCACGTACTAGGATCATTGTCTCTAGATCAGGATCAGGCAGTTTAGGAAAAGTAATCTAAAAACTAAATCAGGAATAAATAAACAAATTCATTCACACCTTACAATTCCTATATGTCAAAAATATGTAAAAACATACGATGAATTGATCTTCTTGATATCTCCGGCCAGTAAAAACAAATTTCAAAAGGCATGCGATATTAATACATTTTTAGAGTAAATCTGGATCTCTGTATCCGAAAACGTACTTAATTCTGTTGAATTGGCTCTACTTCTAAAGATATTGGGCATCAATAAGTTTCAGTTATTTAAATTTCTCCGAAGATGCTAGATTTACTCTCTCTATTTGTCGCTTTGTTTATGTTAGGAGAGATAAAACTATTCAAAAAAGTGCATTCTTTACTTTGATTACATAAAATTACTTCCGAACAGAGGGAGAAACAAGATGGCTGCCATTTAAACACAGGTACGTAGATTGGTTTTAATATTTTTTCTGCGCCAAGTAAGATGAAACCAAAAATAAATATTGTTTGTATTTGGTAATTCTTAATACCATTGTTCTTGTTAGAGAATCGAACGAGAGTTTTGAGGCCAAAAGTCTCCAGCCAATCTACTGCAACCAGACTTACAAATAAGTTTAGTGTATTAGGCTCTGCTGGTTACCTAGTGTCCCTATATTTCAAGTAAATAAATGATTAATCAGGAATTCTAAGCGGAAAATGTTGACACAGTGATCTTGGCATTTTCTGCTACATACGTAATGAATGTACGGTAAAAGCGCTGTTATGAATAATCAAGAGTGGTCTCCTCTTGTTTTGTTACTTTCCTCTTTGAGAGAGCTATTTCTGTTAACTGGGACTGTAAAAGGGCACTATACGCAAACATTGCATTCTCAGTTGAATAAAGCCTACACTTGTGTACTTTTGTCTTGACAAGCGCATCGTTTCAAAGCTCGAGATTTCAATAGAAGAGCATATCAAGCTTATGTAAAAACTGTATTGAAGCTGTTTGCATATGTGTCTAAGGTAAAGTCAAGTCAATGAAATTTGGGGTACTAATGGCGTGTCGAGAGTCCAAAAATCATCATGTCGATTACTAATTTTTTTATGGTGAAGATGTCAGAATGGAAACGTTATAAGAAAAAGTCGTGGCCCTATCCTGATATTGAATCTGCGAGACAAGCTAGTTCCAAATTCTAGTGGTGTTCCTGTTTCTAGTTTTGATGATGGCACTATAAATATTTCAGTAGAAATGGATTAAGCCTCCAAAACCAGCAGCAACAGCAGCAATAGTATTTATCATTTGTATTTGGGAGATTTTTAGACAGTTAAAGTAAAGCTTTTCAAACAAGGCGATCTGAATGACTTGGTCAGGGATCTATCATTGTCGAAAGTGTGAGCATCGTGTCCTTAATCCTGAAGCTACGATAACATTTTACCGTAAGATACGAGGAACATGTTCGTAATTTTAGTCAAGAAAATGACTTTGTGTTTTGCAACAACATCCAAGGTCTTCTTTTAGCAATGGGACTGCCTAACCACAACATCGCTGAGTGACGTTTATTTATTGACAGCTCTAAACGAAGGTTGAAAGGTGTATTATTGCACAAGGGTGGCAAATCTTCTCGTATCCCAGATGGCCATTCAGTTATCCTGAGGGAGAACAACAAAAGTGTAAAGATTGTTCTACAGAAACTGAGTTATGATGAACATAATGGGTGATATATGTGGATTTTAAAATGGTTAGATTTCTGTGAGGACAACAAGGTGGTTTTAGCAAGTAGTACCCATGTTTCCTTTGTCCGTGGGACAGCAGAGCCAACGATCACACTGGGAAAAGAAGGATTGGCCTATTCATGAAGAACTTGTGTGGACGAAAAACGTCATAAATGAACCGCTGGTTAATCGTGATCGCATCATCTTGACCCCGTTACTTATCAAGTTAAGCCTAATGAAATAATTTGTAAAGTCATTAGATCAAGATGGCATATGCTTCAGCTATATCTGCTCATAATTTTCTAGTCTGCGAAATGAAAAACTGAAGGTAGGAATATTTGATGGGATACAAATAGGAAAGCGGAGTAATGATGAAAATTTTGTCTACTACATAGCTGAAATTGACGATTCCTGCGCGGATTTCTTTTGTCGCAGTTGTGAAAGTGTTCTTGGTCAAAAAGAAAGCAGGCATCTACCTAGGAAGAGGTTGAAGTAACGCTAAAAAAAAACTCCCAAGCTCTTGGAATGATAATGAGTTTCAAAATCCACTACCTGTTTAGCTATTTAAACATATTCCCTGAAAACTTCGGTTATATAAGCGAAGAACCGTGAGAACATTTTCATCAAATCTATGGAGGCTCAGTAGCAAGGACGATGGAACACCCACATAATCTACAATTACTTCTGGAGACTTATGCGTTGTCACATAAGAGAAGATTCCTTCAGATGAAGTAAAGTAAAATGATTTGGAAATCTTGTAATATTGGCACGTAAGATTTTGAATATTTTTCTAGTTTACATTTGGTGTGATATTTGACTGGAAATCATATTTTTATTTTATATTATTATTTTTTACTATTTTTCATCTTTAATATATTTTTTCATATTTTTTATATATATTTTATTATTTTTTTATATATGACCCCAATATACCCCAGAAACAGTTTTTCCTAATATACGAAAAACATTTTTTTTGGCCAGTGTATTCTATCATTCACTTTCTACCACAGAACTTGAAAGCGCCACTTTCGGATTAAATTTTGCGATGGAATCACAAATGTAGCCATATTTCTTCTTCTCTATGACGTGTCACTTTATGACGTGGGTGACCATAACTCTCCACAACCTCCTGTACAGTATAGTTCTAAGTATACATTTTTTTTTTGTTATCACTCCTAATCCATGTTCTGCCAACTATTTGCACAAACCAGTCAGGTTGGTTTTTCAAGGCATTCTTTTGTACCCTCTTTAAAAAATATCCTGTTAATATCAATTTCCCCATTACGTGCTCGATAAATTTCATGTATCTCTTTCTGAGTATAAGTGTCCTTTTTATTTCCATAGTTACTATCATGGAAAATCATAGACAAATTGATAATGATTTCAACAAATGTTTTATACAAGGGATTATGAATGCTACTTTAAAAACAATTATGAACAAAACAACGTTATCAAGGAGACATAGATTCACTAAAGATGTCATCTGAAACCAAAAATGTATCCATTACCTTGACAGCAAGAGGAAGAGATTTTATTATGGGTGCTAATACTTACGATAACATAGAATTACGATAACATAGAATTACGATAAAATGAAATTAAATAGAGCAATTCAAATTTTTCACGATATGATGCCGATAATTAATACATTTTGGTAGAATTTTCAGTGTATACTTAAATATAACGAATGACATTTAGCCTCCATGGCTGTTTTCATTACATAGAGGAGACGGTAAAAGTAACACTCTTTTTATTTATTAAACTTTTATTGAACAAACAAAATTACAAGTTTATGAAAATTTATAAATATTGTTACATCAAACAACATGATTTGTTATGATTAACAAGCAATTTAACATGTCCGAAATGCTTTCTTTATTGCTCAATACAACGCTGAATCCTATCACCAACACTTCTACAAAAGATTTGGAACATTTCTACCTTAATTTCTGAAATTCTATCAACAATTCTTTAATACAGGAATTATTTTCGTTTTGAGTTTGTAAACAAGATCTTTCAATACGCCCGGAAATAAAGTCAAGTGATGTTAGGTCTGGTGATCGTGATGACCACTCACTTGCCCCACGTTGCCTATCCACCTCAGCTCGAAATTAAGATTTAACCATGTCAGAACGCTTAAGTTGATCTCAAGACATCTTAAACTACAGCAATTTATTTTTGTTCAATAAAATATATTGAATAAAAAAGGAGATTGTTCGATACTAATAACTATATAATAAATGCGAATATCAGTGTGCCACTGTGTCAGACTTTTTCAACTTTACTCCTAAATACCGTAGCCCAACATATACCATTTTGGAATCAGGCCGACTCTGTGAGCGAATTAAAAACATTCCATACCAGATCTGGACCCGCAATCTTGTAATTTTAGATTCCAAAGTTTTCATTACAGCGAATATTTTCAGATTCCACCATCTTGACTTCAAATGATAAAAACATGTAAAGGGACACCACTCTCTAACTTTCAATAGCTCATATTCCAATAAAAAATGACTTTTCTCAATTTACAGTGATTCAAAATAAAATTGTCTGTGTTTTCAACTTTAATCCTAGAGTCTTAGCCCAACATATCATACCATTTTGGAATCAGGACGACTTAGAGAGCAAATTAAAAAAACATTCCAGGCCAGATCCGGACACGCAATCCTAAAATATTGAATTCCCAAGTCTTCATTATTGCGATTGTTTTCCGCCTTTTTTGACGTGACGTTTTTTTTGCGACGAATTTTTTATACGATAACAATTTATATAACTTGGAAATAAATTTGGAATAACCGAAATTAATTGCCAAATCCAGTGAAAGTCACCCAGCAAATAAAAAATAATTGCTTGTAAGGAAAGTAAAATACTTAAATACAGAGATTAATTTTGAGTTCATCTGTAGTTTATTGTTGCCTATCGCATCTACTTCTCCCTACCTATTGGGATGACGACCAAATCAAATCAAATTTATTTGATTGTCGACTATATAATTAGAGTACTCATTTTTGATAGGTGTTTGTTTTATATTATTTAATTATTTAAGGAAAAATATTAATAAAAGCAATACGTGTACAAAAAACAACAACAAAATCATCAATAAATAAAAACAATTATAACAGCCATTCTTGAAATTCATATAAAAACACCTCATTTACATCATAAAACTCTTTGCCTTGGTCAGAACACTCGTTAAATTGGGAATTTTTATTAGAACCAGTGAGTGTTGTTATACAGGCAAAGATTCTATTTCACGGCTTAGAAGTTTGGGATATATTATTTTTTTCAATAATTAATTGCTAGTTTTTCATTTTGTGTAGTAAATAATGAAAGCGATGTATTTATTTTTTATCGACTGGTTTTCTTCATACATGTGTGATTTTAAAAAAAAATTCTATTTCATTTTTGTTGTTGTTGTAATTATGGTGCATTTCAAGTTGATAATAATATATTAAGAAAGATTTTGTTGATATTTTACTTATGACTCAGTTTTTATTGTTAAAATTGTTAATGTATAAATAAAATTTTATTTACATGTCGACTATATAATTAGGGTATCCATTATTGATAAATGTTTGTTTTATATTATTTAATTCTTTAAGGAAAATTAATCAGGTAGGAATGTGGTAAAATTATCACAATAAAAGTCGATTGGGCATATCCCAAAATTTCATTTTTTTTATAATTTATTTTTTATAATTAATGTCCCTCCCACCACCACTAAACAGCAAAAAAAGAAAAGAAAAAAACGAATATATATATATATATATATATATATATATATATATATATATATATATATATATAAGTCAACACTTAGAGGCGACAGTCTGTTTCATGCTATATGCAATCGTCAGGCCTGACGAATGCATATAGCATGAAACAGACTGTCGCCTCTAAGTGTTGACTTCTATGTTCACTTTTATATTTACACACGCTCTATCTCTGATATTGAGCACTTTATTCCATAAATATAGCACACCTTAAGACTATATTTCTTTATATATAATATATATATATATATATATATATATATATATATATATATATATATGTATATAATGTCATTAACTGATTTCATTAATGCCATAAATATATTTATTGAATATTATGTTTATTAATTTTGGAATATACAAAAATTTGAAGATAAAGGACCATGGGTTCTGCCAATAACGACGCGGTCAGCCTGGGTATAAATATTACCAAGGTGATCGTTGAAGAGGACATGTGCTGCGAATATATACACCTTCGTTATATCAACTTTGGGTAATGGTTAACAAGCTTGTCTCGCTAGATCAATTACGACGTCCTTACCTGCGGGCTTGTGCTACATCTAAGCTACGTTTAGTAAATTGCTAGCAAATATATATATATATATATATATATATATATATATATATATATATATATATATATATATATATATATATATATATATATATATATATTCAAACACATTGTGAATATAACAGACAGCGAATGTTTGATCATCAGCACTTGTAAGCTTAAGTTGCTTTAATTTCGGGGTGAAACAGTGACTATTATAGCTATATAGCGAGACTCTTCGAAAGCCGAATTGAGTCACTGTCGGTCACTGGGCGTGTTTCCAAAAATAAATACGCTAAAAATCCAACTTCATCCCGACCGTGCGCCGACAGCTTAGTGGTAGAATAACCGCCTGATACCAATTCAGTCGGGTTTCGATCCTAGCTAGAGGCAACCGGATGTCTAGCTGCACTGATGAGCTGTGATACAGCGAAACAGTCTGTCTATGGATGACGTTATATATATATATATATATATATATAATTAACCAAAATATTCGATGCTTAACATTATGTTCTCTAAATATGATTACATATATGTTGTATTCTGGGTTCTTACCCATCTGCAAATTTTGTAATCATATGATGGTGAAGTAATCGTACGTTTAGATTATATATATACATATATATAAAATATTATATTTACTGACATTTGAAATTCAAATGTATAGACATTGCTATGGGCCATAAAAAAGATACAATCTCAAATCACCGACACGATATTGGAAAGTTACTGTGTGATGGGAATAACTAAAGTTTTTGCAAAGATACAAACACAAACAAAGCCAACTGGTTTTACATGATGACAAACGAAAAGTGACCTGAGTAAAATTAAAATATTAATAATCAAGTGAATAATTATTAAACCAGGACGATAAAATATTTGATTGATTTTTTTGTTTAACATCGCATCCACTCATTTTAGTTCCATTTAATGCCGAAATATAATTTTCTTGTAATCTTTAAAGTAATAAAACTATTTATATTTTTGAACACAGTTTGATTTCTTTGAGAAATTCTACGATATTATATGGATTAATATCTTGAAAGAGTTTATTTAATGTTGGTTGATGGATTGTTTTTAATTTTGCATTCATCATTGGGCGTATAATTGATGATTGGCTTCAAATTGACCTGGTGGAGTTGCAAACAATGGATCAAGGCTAAATTAAAAAGGTTACTGTAAATAAGGATATGAGATTGGTGTAATGGATAACGAGTCGTACTGAGAAATAAGAGAACTAAGCTGAGTCCAAATTCCAGTTGAGTTGGTTACATTCATTTAGGCCCAAATACTCTTGAGAAAAGTCTGAATCCATCTCTTCTCTCCATAACTATGGGTTAAATAGTAGGAAATATCTGGAAAACATCAAGCTACTGACAATATTTTAATGAGGATATTTGTTATAGGCTGAATCTAACACGATATATACATATATACATATACATATATTATATATATATATATATATATATATATATATATATATATATATATATATATATATATATATATATATATATATTTGTTCTTGTTTTTTACTTCTCGGTAATAAGAGGACAACGAAAATATAGATGTAATCCGAAAAAATACTATGAGAAATGTGTTATTATTTTGGAACGTGCAGTCGCAACGCTGAGTTTGAATTTTAAATTTTATGGTTGTGTGTTTTTGTACAAATATAGTAATAAGAAAAAATCTATTTCCATACCTGAGGATGTCTGTAGGAACAGACGAAAGCTTGTAAAAACTAAGAAAGACCTTATGAAACTGGAATTTATAAACAGGGATCATATGATTCATATACAGGTTCGGGGTTAGTGTAACTTATTGAAATGGTTTTCGAAGATGTATTCTCGGCATTAACCTCTATATTTGTTTTTGTATGAATGATTGATGTAATTATAAGTTGAACAGCACCTATAATCGAAATTAAATAACTGATCCAACGTGCAACTTTCGCATAATAAGTGTGAATTTCTGTAATTATTGAACAATATAGTTCATGTCACATTGACGGAATTCAAACTCAGCGTTGCGACTGCACGTTCCAATATATATATATATATATATATATATATATATATATATATATATATATATATATATATATATATATGTGTGTATAGTGCTGAAATATTAACCAAAAAATGTTGGTATATATATTTAACCCGAATTTATATAATGTTGATCGTTATTTCAGTAGCAGCATTTATTCTAAGCATCGTAGATTGAAATAAAATCCCATTATCTGGTATTGAAATAATGTTGTTTTATGCGTTCAGGTTTTCACTGCTGTCGGCGTGTGATTTGACTCCTCGCTTATCTTACGAAAAAAATTCCATACTTGAGCAATTTTGAAATTCCCCAGGAACATAAGATAAATATAAAACTTTCAATCCACAGACGACCGCTTTCATCCACCTCTACGATTCAATAGGTCTTCAACCATCCAATGGAGAATTCTCTTTTCCTTCTTTTTTAAAATTTCATCATTCTTTCTTCAGCAAAAAGAAATCCAAGCATGCATATTCCAGTTCCGTGTACATGAAACTCTAAATTCATGCATCCAGTGATTTTTAAAGCGTAGTTCAGATTTGGCACAAGGCTGAAAGTATAGAGCACCTAGTGAGGGTCGAACTCATTACTCAGTCATAATTGTTCTAGCGAGACAAGCTTACTAACAATTACAACATCTCGAGGTGCCCAATTCATATATATATATATATATATGTGTGTGTGTGTGTGTGTGTGTGTGTGTGTGTGTTGCGTGTGTGTGTGTATGTTTTATTGAATAATATAGACTTGTTTGACTACTTATATCACCTGATGCTTTCCATTTGTTTAATCAGTTTCTAGATGTTAAGATGAAATTTAACAATAATAGTAGTTATTTCTAACCCAATACTTTTGATCTTTTCCAAGATCATCTTCAGAGTTAAATTGCAAACAAGAACTTATTACAATAAGTAAGTTTTTGTAATTAACCCCTCCATTAAATTCTAAATTCCTTGGTGTTGGTAATTTTTAAAACAGCTTCATTAAAATGTTATATGCAAATTAATATATTGTTGGTGCATTCGTAATAAATTCTGTTGAGTGTTGGCTGGAAAAAATCACCATCAAAACTGAATATAGATTTTATCACAATTGCAATAAGTTTGTATTCGAAATTTACCCCTGAAGATGATCTTGGAAAAGTAGAATGTACATGGGTTTTAAAAAATGACTCCGGTACCTTTCTTGATGAATTTCATCTTAACATCAAGACAGCTGAAATACATCAGTATAAAAATAAACACAATATATCTATATTATGCAATGAAACATGTTTGAATGAAGAGATGCTGACTATCTATCTATCTATATCTATATCTATATCTATCTATCTATCTATATATATATATATATATATATATATATATATATATATATATATATATATATATATATATATATATGTATGTATGTTAATGAATGTCAAACACTTAAAATGCTATAGGTAATAATCTTTAGTCCATGAAAGCTATAAAAATAGCCTTCAATCTTTCAGATAGGTACGTATACTATAGTACGCTATATTCTATATCTTTCGCTGAGACTTAACAATATTTTCATTCAACCTCTAAATCAAAATGCAAAATTGTTGCTTAATGTCATATTAAACCAGGTGACCTCAAACCTTAAGTTGTACTTCTCGGGTTTTCTTCCTCTATTCTCCCGCTCCGCCACCATTACATGCTCATAGATTTGAATCTTTCCTTATCTTTCTCTTTCTCCCTCTCTATCAATAAGACATCTGTATCTCTTGAACTTAAACTGAAATATTTTTTTATATTTGGTTTACAGGTCTGAAAGCTTCCCTGAAATAAAGATTATTGACTTAGGTATTTTAATTCATTAATTAATAATTTTGCTTTGTCTCTGACATAGAGCTCTCCCCGGATCTTTTTCGTTTTGGAAATTCCATACGGATTCGCATTTTTATTTTATTACATATATATATATATATATATATATATATATATATATATATATATATATATATATATATATGTATATGAGAATAAGGTATATTTATGCAGTAAATATTGATCCAAACAAGTGGTTGATTAAAAAGAACCTACCAGGTTTTTCAGTGTTATTATTTCATTGTAATTTTCTATTTTCGTATTGTGCTCGAAGTTGTGGATATACTGTCTGAAATATGCGCTTCAGCCGGGTTATGTTTCGCGGTTCTTTTTAATCAAATTTGTTCCTCTCTTTCTCTCTCTGTATATATATATATATATATATATATATATTAATTGCTAACGCAGATAAAAAATGTATTCATTAAACCTTAAACCCGCTACACGTCTATGAATCCACAGACAATCAGACATAAGTAAAAAAAAAAATGATTATTCAGCAAGACTTTGTATCAGACTAAACTCTCAAGTCTGTAGCTGAATAATGCAATAAACACAGTCAAGTTTATTGTCCACCAGAGTGGTGGGAGTGTCTGTTTGGCGGGTGCTTTTAAATGACCAGCCTCTTTAAGGATGTCTACTTCGTTGGTTCAATAACGAAGAAACAAAGACAAGACGAAATGTCTGCTGTTAATGAAGCTTCCTGCTAAGTCATGATAACAGTCTGAAATACACTTGTATTTTCGCCATGTGTTATTCGTAAAATGAAATAAGAAAAAAAAACTTTGAGCAATGGTAGAAAACACAAAAGACCTCAATGGACATTCGTCGAATGTCAGTATATAACTGAATTTGGATATGTGGTCTCCTACATAGATGTTTGTAATGTTATCTTCAACCCTTATATATATATATATATATATATATATATATATATATATATATATATATATATATATATATATATATATATATATATATATATATATATATAATTTTTAATAAAACGAAAAAGCGATCAACGTGAATAAATATTTTGAGTGGCCCTACGCAACTGGTAATTCGCAGAAAGAGGACAGTTTAGAAAATGCATGACCATTGGTAACGTATGTATTGGGTAATAGCATTTGGGAATGAAAAATTCTCTGTGTTATTCTATTCGTTCAGGGAAATAAAAAGAAAATATTGCTCTCAGATAATCGGTTGTATATTCATAAGTTATGTAGCGTCCAATATATATATATATGTATATATTATAAAAATATCTTTACCGAACATTGAGACAGATAAACGAAAAACAAATAAGTATACTGTTTAATGAATCAAGACAGCTCCTACAAACACATACACGCGCGCACACAGACACAGACACACACACACACACATATATATATATATATATATATATAAATATATATATATATATACAGGCTGCATGTTATTCTGTTATTTAGAAATTTATTGCTGTAATTTCTTTTTGCATTCCAACAATTATAGTAATGCCAACGGCCCCTTGAACGAGCATTAAGATGAACATGTTCCTATTTCGTTCTAAGTATTATCATTTATTTCTAAATAGACGACTACAACTTACAATTACAGATTAGAATTAATGAATGAAGCATCGGCGTGAAAGACATGCCCTGTTTTTTTTATCCTCAGTTAATTTGTCTTAGCTCGAAAGCTTTTAGAACATTTGGTCTCCGAAATCTCACAGTCGCAAATACTTAAATAAAATACTTCAACATCGGCTTTGATTACTTTGCGTACAAGGATTATCATTGTTATTAGAATTCTCTTGAAAATATTTTTATTATTGTATAAATCATTGTTAGCTCTTCATATTTTACTAATATTTATTTAATTTTAATTGCTTTTCATTGCAACTAACCAGGCAGTCATTCCATGATCGTTTATATACAGCGTGGACCTGAAAAAAAATTGCATCTTTTTTTTTCCTTCCTGATCGTGCGTTTTAACAAGGTTGTTATTTTATTCCGTGTGTCATGGAAGCCAACATTTGCCAGAATATTTTTTAATTCAGTTTTCAATCCTTCCGTATTTCACTCGTGAGATGTAAGAGCCACTTAAGCAGCTTCCTCCCACGTACCACTGCTTTAGTGGTACAGATGGCCAAGAAAATGCTACCCCGATCCCTACAATCTTAACAATTTCAAGTCTAGAGTTGACCGTTATCTTTCTCACATATAAAGTATACCTCTTCCCTTATAACACTATACCTCGAGTGGCTCTTGGGCCTTGTAGAAGGTGAATATGATTATAAAAATTGTTCTATCCATTGTGACACTTAGCCGCAGTTTTGTTTATCCAAACCTCCCGACTGCTATTCGTTTACTCAATTTCATCAGTTAAGTGACACACTGATTTTTTTAGAGTAAGATTCACACATTACAAGGCCCGTGAGACACTCGAGTTAGAGGGTTACGTTAAGGGGTAGTTTACACGAATCATAGTGGAGGATAATGGTTAAATCCAGACTTGAACAGATAAATTGTAGTGATCGAGGAAACATCTCGGTTCCACAAGGCAGTAGTTCTCGGAAAGAAGCTGTTCGAGTGGAACTTCTCACCAATGAAATACGGAGGGAATGTGGTTGGTTTGCTACAATGAATGCTGAACCTGACGGAACCAAGGAATGTAGTTGGTCCGAGCACCCTTTCCATGGAATAGAGCAAAAGAGAAGCTCGACACATCCCGTTTGTGAAAGAGTGGTTGGAGGGTGGTTGATAGCTGATTTATAAAATCAAAAAATACAATTCCAATTCACATTTTGGTCTCTTTCTTCGGCATGGATATCATTTCCTCGCATTGTTATAGCGTAATAACTGATAGGGGACACATACTTTTACCTTTGAAGATATGTGGATGATGTCAAAGAAACAAGCGAAGTAATTCATGGCTGTTGATATTAACGAAAAGAAAACGCTATATAATAAGTAATTACTTTGTTGAACAACCAGATATTAGAAGTATCAAACACTGAAACAAGTAAATTGCTTTATTAAACAGAATATTGTGAAAAGTAAGGAGGCACCTCGAGGCGGTGTAATGGTTAGCAAGCTTGTTTCGCTAGTAACAATTACGACTGAGCAGTGAGTTCGATCCTCACTTGGAGCCCCTTACTTTCGGCCTTGTGCCACATCTAAGATATGTTCGGAAAATCACTGTTGGGCACCTCGAGGCGGTGTAATGGTTACCAAGCTTGTTTCGATAGTAAGAATTACGACTGAGTAGTGAGTTCGATCCTCACTTGGAGCCCCTTACTTTCGGCCTTGTGCCACATCTAAGATATGATCGGAAAATCACTGTTGGGCACCTCGAGGCAGTGTAATGGTTAGCAACCTTGTTTCGCTAGTAAAAATTAAGACTGAGTAGCGAATTTGATCCTTACTGAGTGCCCCCTTGAGTGTGGCTTGTGTCACATCTAAACTATGCTTGGACAATCCATATTGTGAACTGTAAGGAAAGCGAAATGTTAAAATCATTAATGGGAAAAGGGTTAAAAAGGGAACACATTTGCCGGATTGTGAGCGTAGAGATCTTTCATATCTCACTCATTTCGATGCACTATTTGTAACAGAAAATGAATGAAATTGGGTGAATCATTATTTCTTAAGTAATTTAACAATTACCTTCAGCGACCAGAATATTAGGCACCGATAAAGCCCCGCTATGCATAACCCTATTGCCAACTTTTCTACAGATATTTATCTTCGATTATCTTTGTCCCAATATTTCAGTTTTCGATGTTATGTTCTTATCATTAAACAATTTTAGCAGAAACACTTCCCACTAATTGCTGCTACTGTCATTGTTATCCAGCTCTGGTAGAGTTCTGGTTTTGTAGGTAAAAAGTATATTTCCGTTGTTGTTGTTTTATTTTTTTTTTTGTTAGTTTCTCAATTCGAATTGTTTCTCTCGATAGCTTAAAAGATTAGTACAAGAATCTTTTCATTAAAATTTTATCTAAATCAAGAATGCCGTGATAATGAAACAACATTTCTGGTGCATGTGAAATGATTCGCCTTTGATCGTTTTTCCCAATCGCTTTTTGCTTTACCATTTACACTCTAAGGCGGCAAGGACCATAAACCACACGTTAGTCATGCTTTTTTGACAGGCAGAATGCGTATGAAGATAATCTTCGATTCACTAAAATTTAAGGTCAGATTTTATCTGGTGCGATGTGAGTAGTTAGCGTCATCAGGCTGAAAACCAATTACATAGGAAGATAAAGAAAAACTAAAAGTGATTAATTAGAATTTTGAAGCATAAAAAGCAAAATTCTGCCTAATTCTAAAAGACATGGTTCTTACATCATATTTAATAAAAGAGTAAATTTCCTTATTGGGTGAATTTATATAGTTCTCATATGGCATCATGCCAAAGGAAAAAAGAATAAATACTTATTCTGTACCTTGGCAATACGAATCGACGACTAGTAGTGAGTTTATTTGTTTTGTTTTAATCATTTTATCCTGAGAAAGGCAATAAAGCCACTAAGGCGTGACGGCTTACTGAGTGTGAAAGAATACAAGAAAAAGAAAAACGGTATTAAAGAGCAAAAACAATAAACGAAAAGGAATAAAGAAGACAGAAGCTGACGATTGACATTGCATTTAAGTCGTCGAAGAGAAAACTTGACTGTAAAGCAAGTATCTGAAAGAGTGTTCTACAAGCGAGAAATGTTATAGATGAAACTGTTAGCATAGAACATATGGCTAGCTTTAGCAATTTCAATTGTATAATGATGAGACCTTGCCGCCAATCTAGTACTGCGCTTAAAGTCTAGTTACCGAAGAGGAAAATTAATCAGAAAAATTACCATGAAAATATTTATAGAAAAAGCACAGGAAAGTTATATTACCACGATGTGAAAGTGACTTAAATTGAGATGCCAGGTCAAGACCAATAACTTTTCAGATTCTTTGGATTTTATAAAGAATCTTTAAATATATAACAGGAGCACCATACTAGATATGGTAGCAATATTCAAAGCATGTTCGATTCATACTGGGCTGTTCATATTTGTAACATTTGACCGAACTAAACTAAACTAAAATAAACTTTGTAAATACCAATGAAATATTCCATGAAAAGCTTCATCTCACGTAGCATCTCATATATATCGAAGGCCGTATGTTATTCCCTTTTGCAGGAGGGATTCTGGATTATTTTTAAGCCGATGAACACTTATGATTTTTAAGCCGACGGCCGCGTAGAATAATGAGGGAATTAAAATTACCGCATTATTCTACGCGACCGTTCTCGTTAACGTACTGAGCGTATTCCTCAATGTGTTGTGTTCGTTTAGAAGTGGGAAATCATGGCTATCCACAGCTTCCGCTTAGCAATATCTATCTATCTAACTATCTATCTATCTCTCTCTCTCTCTCTCTCTCTCTCTATATATATATATATATATATATATATATATATATATATATATATATATATATATATATATCTTTTTACTGTTGCTTCCCCTCTTTGTTTTGAATCCATTTGCACAAACTCGTTAAATATATACCACGAACACCAGACCATATGTGGACGCAATATTCTGAGCATGCAAATGCGTCTCTGAGTCCTTTTGGGTGACGAATTATTTTCCTCCCTCCCACATCTCTTTTTTTTTCTCTCTCTCTTTCCCTCACACAATCGGGATGTGTAAGCTTCTCGCTACTCTATCTCTACTTCCATGAAAATTGCTCGGACGATCAACTTTCCCAGTTTCCACCAGGTATAACATCACGGCTAGGAGCCGGCATGCCACTTATATTGTTGAAAACCTCCCACATTCCCTCCATATTTCACCTGTAAGTAGTCAGTTCCACTCGGAGAGCTTCTTCCCACGAACCACTGGGCTGTGGAATCGACTCTAATACAATCTTAACCTGTTCATGTGTAGAGGTAACCGTTATCTCTTCATTTCCTCCGTACAAGCTGAACGTAGCCCCCTACCTCGAGTGGCACTGGGCCTTGTAGTGGGCGAACATTACTGTATATTAAATAGGAAAGAATTATGAATAGTAAACTTACAAAGAAGAAAGGGGACACTGGAGTGTGGCAATAAATGTAGTTACCTATACAAGCGTTCAATAAAATCTTATTACAATTTTAGTGCTGGTCCTGATCATCCCTCGAATTATTGCACTCTACAGTGAACCTTTTATTCGATGCGTTTCGAAACTGAGGACTAACAAAGTTACTATACTGCTATATAAAACTTCTACTTATAAAATACACTGTTGCGAGAGAAACAATGACGACGCTATACGACTGGGGAAAATAAGACAGGGAGGTTCGATAAATCAGACACAACTAAAATCGATAGCACATTTAAAGATAATAACATGATCAAAATGTTCACTTTCAACACTTTCAACACTAAAGAATAAAAAAAAATACCCACCAATCGCAGAAAGAACGGCAACAGTTAGTGAACGTATGAAATCCATTTCTTTGATAAATTGTTTTAATACAAAGATTTGATAAATTTCAAACTACAATTGCACTAGCTTCTTGTCGTATGAATGCCGAATGTTTCCTGTCGGAAAACGGTCAATCTCCTCATTGACCACAAGTGTAAGAATTAGGAGATCCAGAATATGAATGGAAATATGTAAGTTTTATTCAACAAGTAATAGTAAATTTATACCGTAATATTAAACAATGTTAGAAAGTGGCGAGAATTGTTTTAAAATTTTGGGACCGTGTAAAATGATTGTAGAAGAAAATAACTCTAACTGAGAGTCTCTATAAAAAAAAAAGTGCCTTTTGTAAAAGTACGTTGTGAAAGAAAAAAGCTATTTGAGTGAATGGCAATACGAAAACTCTCTTAGTTGTAATGCATGTCGGTGTGTTATGTAGGAAGTGATTCTTAATTCAGATGAGTTATTTCAAAGAAGGTATTTCTTGTTACTGGCCCTGATTCGAAGAAGTGAAAAATCATATGTATGGAAAGTTGTGTTCGAATCGCGTTGCGTCAAGATAGTGAAGAAGACAGATTCGTTTTTATGAAAAGTAGGAACAAAACTGGCCATAATTGTGACTTTACAAATGCCACCGTAATTATAAAAAAAACATAAATCTTTCCGTCAGAAATACTTCTAGAGAATCCTATGAATATTCTACGAACAGTGAACACTATAAAACATATAAACAATATAGTTTTAAGGCATGCTATATTTATAAATTAAAGTGATCAATATGAAGTATAGAGCGTATGCAAATAATAAAAGTGAACACTGAAGTCAACACCCACAGGCAACAATCTGTCCCATGCTAAAGGCAATCATCAGACCATAGGCGTTGTGTTTTTGCTCGATTTTATATATGGGGAGAGAAAAGACCAACAAATTAGAATTCCTGGATGTACTAATATTTAAAACAGAGCATGGGTTCAACTTATCTGCACATTGCACCACAACATTCACCGGAGGATATCTCAATTTTGACTTCCACTAACAATACAGTATAAAGAAAGGGATTATCCGCTGCCTATAACATCGAGCAAAAGTCATAAGTGGCGATCCAGAGACATATGAACAAGACAAGGTGAGTATAAGCAGTATCCTACAATATAACAACTACCCTTGGTACATGACAGCAGCTCAGACAAACTGTGATGGAAGGGTTTAAGA